>JALMGJ010000035.1:6777500-7417500 GCA_023362775.1 Charina bottae
ACAAGATTCTCCTTGAGCAGCAAGGCAGAACCGGGCTGGAACGGTTAGACCGTACTGGACTGGAATCACTTCACAATTGGGCTGGAACTACAAGGCAGGCTGGACTGGTTCCACTAGGCGATTAGACTGGAACTGCAAGGTAGACTGGTCTGATTCCACTAGGCGACTGGACTGAAAACTGCAAGGCAGTCAGAACTGGAACCACTAGGCAACTGGACTGGAACCACTAGGCAACTGGACTGGAACTGCAAGGCAGACTGGACTGGTTCCAATGGGCAACTGGACTGGAACTGCAAGGCAGACAGGACTGGAACCACTAGGCAACTGGACTGGAACCACTAGGTGACTGGACTGGAACCACTAGACAACTGGACTGGAACTGCAGGGCAGATAGGAATGGTTCCACTAGGCGACTGGACTGGAACTGCAAGACAGACTGGACAGGAACCACTAGGCAACGCTGCCTGAAGGACTAGGCAGGAGAGGACATGCTATACTAGAAAAAACCCCAACGGCAGAACGCAGCTGCACAGGTTTAGCATGACAAGACACATGAGGACGAATGGAGTACTTAACTGAAGCGTCGAAACGCTGCTTTGCCAAGGCTGCTGAATGCTGTGAAGCTACTGGCACGAGCTGATGAACACCCGAAGCGACTGAAGCTTTCTTGGCTGGGCCTTGCTGAAAGGCTACGAGATAAGGCTCCGTTCCTCTTGATGCTGAAGCGAACTGGGCTTCTGATGCAGCTGGGGCCAATTCCAGAATGGTGAAAGACTCAGATTCTGATTCCTCTGCGGCTACAGGAAAGGCTTCCAAACCAGACGCAGGCTGTACTCCGCTGGACAAGGTTGGTTGCTCGATAGTACGGCTGTCTGTAGGATGGCTGTTAGGATGGTTGTCTCCGGCGACTGGGTGCGTGCTCTGGCATCCTTTTATCTTCCTTTCTCCGCGCTCTTTCCCTTCAGGAGCCAATCAGATTTCTCTTTGTTTGGCGCGCTTTTTAGCACGCCTCTCTCTTTCACTGATTGGTGCCTTCGAACCTATTCCTGGTTCTGGACCAATCAGCTCCTCCGAATTCTCCCACGCAGCTGAGTCATCCCTAGGTTCTTTAGACTGCACCTGCTCCTCAGGCACCTGGCTGTCTAACACCTGCTCATCACATGTTTGTCCGTTAGCCCTGTCCTTTTGACCCTGCTCAGCACAAGTTTCCCCCAGCTCAGAGTCAGAGTCAGTGGACTCTGACACTGGCTGGGGAATTCTGGGAGTTGAAGTCCACCCAACTTAAAGTTGCCAAGGTTGAGAAACACTTCCCTAGCACCTAAAGGAAGGTGGTTACCATTACATCTGAATTGGTCTAAATCATAGCTTTCCAAACTCTGTGTCGCGACACTTTAGTGTGTCGTGGCGGGGGCATGCACGGTGGCGGCGCGGGGGCAGCAGTGTGCACGGCGGCAGCAGCGCACTATCAGCACTTCCGCATTTTAGCAGAAAACACGAGGCCGCCGTGCACACCGCCGCCCCCACGCCGCCACCGTGCATGCCCCTGCCACTGCTTCGGGTTGTTTCGCCAACGGCGGCAGTTTGGAAAACACTGGTCTAAATTATTGTTGCCTGGGGAGAGATGCCTCCATCAAAAGTTTCCTACAAAGAGTCGTAATAAGGAAACATGAAAAACATAGTAACATAGATGCTATTTGTCTTTTGTACAGGATTGAAAAGAATGCTGGTCTCTTCCTTCAGTAAAGTGTGAAAGTTACTTTCTTTCCTAATTCATGTGGGGCCTAATTAGAAGGATGAAACCTACAAGGTGGGTGAAATAATATGACAAGCATTGTTGAATTAAATAGTGTAAAACATTTTCAAGTCATAATGAAGTTGAGAGGTAAATTCCTTTGTTCCAATTTATTTCAGTTAGCTGTATTTTGCAGTTTTGTTCATTCTTTAACCACTTGTTGAGAAGAAAGTATCTCTTTTTTGCACTTTTTATCTTCCATGAATGTTGAGTTCCACCAAAGTCAGCATTTTGAGAACTAAAGATAATAAATAGACTATTTGAGCAGCAAAATATAGAAAGCCATGGACTTTGGTATGAAATTCAGAATAATTTTATGGTGGTGAGCAGACAAGGAAATATTCTAGAGTTAGTGGGGTTGGAGGGGAAAATAGAACATGAATTTGTGCACAGGAGTGGGATGATCATGATATCCCAGTTTTCTGCCTATAACTCTAGTGCATTTTGAACATAAAAAAATAATTGAATCCACCATTGGCTTCCTAAAATGATACAAAGGTGTCCAAAACCTTACAGAATTGATATGTCCTTGTATGATCTCAGACTGTGGAACTAAGCTAATATGCATTTAAAAAATCCCATGTTCTGACAGTGTTTTCCCCACTTTGTTCCTTCTGGTTATTTTGTAAAATTGAATGAAATGAATAGGCATGTTCGTCTCTCATTAATGCAAATGCAGTGATTATACATTAAACCAGATAACCAATCAAGTACCACATCCATTTCTATATTTGTTCAGTTAATACATTCACACTAACCAAGCTTGCTATCCAGATTGGGCAGGGGGGATTATTGATGACAACAGCTGGATTAATGATGGTAGGAACAGAAGTATAACTTCTTATCTTGCTTCATGTCAGATAAACTGAGAAGCACTAAGTTCCTGGTGTCTGTTGTGGTCTAAATATTAATTTACACAAAGGTTTGGGTCTGGCTAGTGAGAAAACTTCATGTATTCTGGTTTGGGTTCTGCTGAAGGGGATTGGGAAGAGGAAAATAAATAAAATCTCAAGCACAGCAATAATCCTGCCTATTTCCTCTTTTCTTCCTAAAAAAGCCAACAGCTAATCATAGTTTGGGCCAGTGATATAAATATTATTATTATGTTTGGTTAGTTGAAAAGGTAATTATTCAAAGAGAAGTGTTTTAGGCATGAAAGCCGGCTGGGTGACCTTGGGCCAATCACTCACTCTCAGCCCAACTCACCTCACAGGGTTGCTGTTGTGGGGAAAATAGGAGGAGGAAGGAGTATTAGGTATGTTCGCCGCCTTGAGTTATTTATAAAAATAATAAAGGCGGGATAAAAATAAATAAATTAATAAAGCAAGCAAGCTAATAAATAAATAATATATATTTATATCTCATCTATTTAATGGTTGTGTGTATGGATAGATACATAGTTAGATGTATATCGTACTTTTAATGGAAAACCCTTCTGAATGCAGGTTCCAATTCATCCTATAAGCACATGCCTTAATAATATCCACAGGATCAAACATAAAGGAAAAAATAATATTTTTGGTACATACTAGACAACCCGTGACCTATTGCGTCATCGTTTCAGAGATATTTCCTTACCAGATTCCTCAGTGCTTTCAACAACGGCAGAGCTCCACTGGAAAATTTCTTTAAAATTCAGGGAGATATTCAGAGATGTATCTGCCTTGAAAATAGCCCATGTCATTCATATTGAACTGTATAGCACAGTCAAACATCAGGAAATGTTTTATGACTTTTTGTATTATGTCATAAAATGTTTTATGATAATTTTTATGTCATAAAATGTTTTATAAAATTTGCCAAATTTTTATTCCACGGGAGTCATGGGTCCTGGATTTTGGACGCATTCTATAAGTTAGCCCATTTGAGGTACCTTGGTTCAAAAATTGTTGCCCTACGATGCACCGTTTCACCCGGTTAAAGGTTACACAGAGACAAACAGGAGAGTTTTAGTAGTATACAGTCAGGACCAGAACAAGGATAACTGTTTTGGAACAAGGATAACTGTTTTGGCAGTTGGCCTCTGTACACCACCACATTGAAGTTGAAAGGAAACACACCCAGATGGGAGCAAAGTCAGGACTTTCAGCTGTAATTCAAGGGGTTTGACAAAAGTGGGGCACTAACCATTCAGGAAGTACAGCCAGTGGCATACACACACACCCATCGTTGGTGGCTCATAAGTAATGGAACAAACCAACAGTCTTGTCTTCAGTAAGTGAAAAGCATGCTCTATTGGGTTGAGATCAGGTGACTGACTTGGCCATTGAAGAACATCCCACTTCTTTGCCTTGAGAAACTCTTGGGTAGCCTTTGCTGTATGTTTTGGGTCATTATCCATCTGCAATATGAAGTGGCGTCCTATCAGTTTGGAAGCATTTGGCTCAATCTGAGCAGAAAGTATAGCCCTATACACTTCAGAATTCATCCTACTGCTTTTATCAGCAATCGGGTCATCAATAAACACCAGTGACCCAGTTCCATTGGCAGCCATACATGCCCATGCCATAACACTGCCTCCACCATGTTTGACAGATGATGTGGTATGCTTTGGATCATGAGCTGTTCCTTTCCTTCTCCATACTTTTCTCTTCCCATCATTCTGGTGCAAGTTAATCCTGGTTTCATCAGTCCAAAGAATCTTACTCCAGAACTGGGCAGGCTTTTTTAAGTGTTTGCTGGCAAAGTCTAATCTGGCCTTTCTGTTCTTGAGCGTTACCAGTGGTTTGCACCTTGTTGTGAAGCCTCTGTATTTACATTCCTAAAGCCGTCTCTTGACTGTAGATGTTGACAATGACATGCCTACCTCCTCAAGAGCGTTCTTGACCGGGCTAGATGTTGTGAAAGGGTTCCTCTTCACCATGAGCAGAATTCTGCAGTCATCCACTTTAGTTGTCTTCCAGGCCTTTTGCTGTTGCTGAGCTTGCCAGTTAATTCCTTCTTTTTCAGGATGTTCCAAACTGTTGCATTGGCCACTCCCAATGTTTTTGCTATCTCTCTGATGGGTTTATTTTGTTTCCTCAGCCTAATGATGGCCTCCTTCACTCTCATGGACACCTCTTTGGACCTCATGTTGGGAGTTCCAGTGAACAGCTACCAAATGCAAATGTACCATTCAGAACCACCTCCAGGCCTTTTATCTGCTTGATTGGTCATGGGGTACCCAGGAAACAGGCCACACCTGGCCATGCAGCTGCTTGTCAGCCATTTGTTCCATTACTTATCAGCCACCAACAATGGGGGGTATGCCACTGGCTGTACTTCCTGAATAGTTGGTACCCCACTTTTGTCCCTTGAATTACAGCTGAAAGTCCTGACTTCACTCCCATCTGGGTGTGTTTCCTTTCAACTTCAATGTGGTGGTGTACAGAGGCCAACTGCCAAAACAGTTATCCTTGTTCCTATATTTCTGGTCCTGATTGTAGATAGAACTCTAATAAATGTTTAGGTAGCAGTAAGTAAAACTGCCTCAATTTAATGGTCATGAGACATATATTGAGAAAATAAATATATCTTAAAAGTTAATCTAATTAGACTGTGTTTGCTATCACTCATGTTCATAAGTTATGGATTAAAATGTTGCTATTTATAATTCTTCCAATATTTAATGTGTGATTGGTTTAAGTAGAAATTGTTAACTGTGATTCAAGCTAATGTGGCTGGAATCCAAAAACAAACACAAAACAAGTTTTGTATGTCTACAGTGCCTTAGGATTTGTGTTTCTCAATGTCCATAAAATGTGTCAAAATACTTTAGAAAGTATGGGTACTTTGAGGTACATTTTATGAAATTGCATAGGGATAACAAAACTCAGTGCCCATGATTAGAAAACCTGAACTAGATCTTTGAATCCTCACCATGAGTAACAGTGGATGGAAATAACTTTTCAATGCTGGTTTTTTTAAAAAGTTATACTTCATCTCAAAATATGTTGCTATTTATTTTCCCGTAACTTAAAAGTAAAGAAAGAAGTTGGTTGTTATTTATTTAAGGAAATGAAATAAACTTACTTGAACTGCTACACTTACCTGCTTTCTTTTATTTCTAGATGATGTGAGCAGATAGTAGAACTGGATGTATACTCAACTGCTTCTTCTTGGCTTCCCACCCCACAACACAAAGGATTTAGAACCAGCACCCATAAAGAATGATATATAATCTGGAAATCTAAAGATCCTGGGAGTCAAACAACGGGGCCTAAAATACAACCTTTTATTTTACCTATATCTTTTTACATGATTTAAAATACATGATTTAATCTGAGTTCCAAATCTTCATTAAGATATGAAGACACAGCAGAAATAACTGAGCTCAATCATGGATACAAATATAACAGAGTCTCCACAAATCAGTGATAATTTAATGATGGATAAAATCAACAATTTAAAAGTGGAACCAGAAGATGATAGTAATTGTGTTTTAGAAACAATAGATATAAAAACTGAAAAAGAAGATCTAAGACAGATAGACAGCAGTGATGAACAGGATGACAGAGAAAAGAATTTCATCTGTAACAATTCAGACAAATTCATCTCTGCAGAAAATGAGGATGATTATGGTTCTCTTTTTTCTCAATATAGCAGTACTCTTTACGATGTAGCAATGGAAGCTGTAACACAGAGTCTCCTTTCAAGCAGAAACATAAGCTCCCGAAAAAAGTCCCCTGCTTGGAACCACTTCTTTATATCTCCTAGAGACAGTACCAAAGCAATATGTATGTACTGTATGAAAGAATTTAGCAGGGGTAAAAATGAGAAAGACTTAAGCACAAGTTGTCTAATGAGGCATGTGAGGAGAGCTCATCCAACTGTACTCATTCAGGAAAATGGAAATATACCAGCTATATCTTCCTTTTCTTCATCGCCTACATTATTATTGCCACCTCAGCCTGCAGATGCTGGAGATTTAACTAATGTGCTAACTCCTATAAAATTAGTTAAGAAAACTTGTTCTAAGATTCCATCCCCAGATCAAATTATGGAGGAATCTGTTCCTGTAGTTTCTATTGAAGAAATACCTTCAGATCTGTCACATACTGAAAAGAATAATGAAGAAGCAGCTGGTGTTGGATTATCACTACACCTACCCAACAGTCAGTGTGAAGAAATGGTAGACAATATAGCGGAGAAAACTGTTCAAGTTCCTAAGACTACATCTGGCTCAAGGAGACGATCTGCTGTATGGAAACATTTTTATTTGTCTCCTCTAGATAACTCAAAAGCTGTCTGCATTCACTGTATGAATGAATTCAGCAGAGGAAAGAATGGAAAAGATCTTGGAACCAGCTGCTTAATACGGCACATGTGGAGGGCTCATCGTTCTATTGTTCTACAGGAGAATGGAGGAGGTTCAAGCATACCCCCTCTGTACTCTGCTCCTCCAACTTTACTACCACCTTTATTAGCTTCAGATGGAGACCCAAGTTCTGTATCATCTCCTGGAAAATTAGCTAAAGAACCAACATCTGTTTGCTCTTCTCCAGACAGAATAGCTGAAGAAAATAATTCCAATCTTCCTTTGGGCGATACTCTCATGGAGGATTCCTCATTGTTCTCATCATCAGAAGATATAGGGGAAGCATCTTTAGTTCCTTCCCCTGAAAAAAGCCCATTGTTACTGGAACATGGCTCTGTTTTTCATCAGAATAAACGGATAATGCGAAAGCTGAAAGCTGAAGTATGGAATCATTTTTCTTTGTCTCCAGGGGATAATCTAAAAGTTATATGTAGACATTGTAGTTGTATGATAAATCATGGGAAAAAAGGTGATTTAGGCACAAGCTATTTGACAAGACACTTATACAGGCGGCATCCTGAAGTTATAGGAATCCAAAAGAGCTTTATAGATGTCAGTTTAGCAAATTCTCCTTATGCTACCTTGGCTTCTGCAGAACGTTCATCTTCAAAACTTACTGACTTACCCACAATGGTTACTAATGATACTCAAGTCATATTTCCTGTTAGTAGCAAAAAGACCTCAAAACTGTGGAATCATTTTTCAATTTGTTCTGCAGATTCAACTAAAGTAATATGTATGCACTGTGGACGTACAATAAGTCGAGGGAAAAAGCCAACCAATTTAGGTACCAGTTGCCTTTTAAGACATTTACAACGGTTTCATAATCATGTCCTAAAACCAGAAGCCTCAGAGCCAGTATTGTCCTCTTCTACAAATAATCATGTACCTCTGAGCACAGATCTTTTGGGATCTTCATCTTTTGATGAAACCAATGACAAATTTTCTGACACACATCCTGTTGCCAAAAAAATTACGAGTCTTGTAGCTGAAATGATTGCACTTGATCTTCAGCCATATTCTTTTGTAGATAATATTGGTTTTAATCGATTGCTTGAATACTTGCAACCTCAGTATTCATTGCCTTCACCATCTTATTTTTCTCATACTGCGATTCCTGATATGTATGATAGTGTGAAAGAAATAATTGTTTCACATCTTAAAGAAGCTGAAAGTTGTGTAGTCCACTTTACCTCTGGAATATGGATGAGCAATCAAACTCGGGAATATTTAACTCTCACTGCTCACTGGGTAACATTTGGGTCTCGGGTTCGACCACAGTGTGAAGATTACCATTGTTCAGCTTTATTAAATGTTTCACAGATTGATTGCGACTATAATGGTATCAGCATCCAGAAGCAACTAGAATATTGGTGGGAAGCCTGGATAACATCAGTTGGCCTACAGATTGGGATTACAGTTACAGATAATCAGACTATAGGAAAAACTTTAAATGAAGGGGAACATTCAAGTGTGCAATGCTTTTGTCACACAGTGAATCTCATAGTGAATGAAGCTATTAAAAGCCAGAGGATGGTTCAGAACCTGCTTAGTATTGCCAGAAAGATATGTGAACGTGTTCATCGCTCAGCAAAAGCAAAAGAAAAACTGGCAGAGCTGCAGAAGGAATATCATTTGCCACAGCATCAGCTAATCCAAGATGTCCCATCAAAATGGAATACATCATTCCATATGCTTGAAAGGCTAATTGAACAGAAAAGAGCTATTGATGAAATGTCTATAGAGTGTAGCTTCAGGGAATTAATAAGCTGTGATCAGTGGGAAGTGATGCAATCTGTCTGTCATGCACTCAAACCATTTGAAGTTGCAAGTAGAGAGATGAGTACGCACATGTCCACTTTAAGCCAAGTAATTCCAATGATTCATATTCTCAACCGGAAAATTGAACTACTGTTTGAGGAAACAATGGGCATAGATACTATGCTAAAGTCCTTAAAAGAAGCTATGGTGAGTAGGTTGTCCTCCATACTCCATGATCCAAGATATATTTTTGCTACACTTTTAGACCCTCGTTATAAGACCTCCTTATTCACAGAAGAAGAAGCAGAACAGTATAAACAGGACTTAATCAGGGAGCTAGAAATACTAAATGCTACCTCAGATGATAATAAACCTGTTTCCAATGGTTGTGGTATAGGTTCATCATCTAAAAACTCTTATGGGGACAATAGTCTTTGGTCACTGATGGAAGACATGAAAAAAGCAAAACTTCCAAAAGAAAAGACTAAGTTGCCAGAGGAAATGGTGCTTTTATACTTGGAGGAAGAAGTGCTTGAGCATAACTGTGATCCCCTCACGTACTGGAATTTTAAGAAATCATCTTGGCCAGTATTGTCAAAGTTGGCTGTTCGATTCCTAGGTTGTCCTCCAAGCATCGTTCCATCAGAGAGATTGTTCAGTACATCCAACGAAAACATCAGCTTTAGTCAATCGAGACTAGCAATGGAACACTTTGAAAAACTTATATTTTTGAAAGTAAATCTTCCTTTGATATACTTCCAGTATTGAAATTAATGAACAGGCTGCCAGTCTAAACTTGTTGTTGCTCACTGGATAATTACTATATTTGTAACTTAAATTGCTCCATTAGGGGCCATGTCTGACATCTAATCAATGCCTGTTGTTTCAAACTTAGTTATATTTTTCAGTTCTCTCTGTGTCTACATGTGCCTTATCAATAGTCCTTCAGGCCAGATAATAGTGTATATACATTTTCTTAAAAAAAAATCCTATTAGAATTAGCCTTGTCTTTGTCCCAATTATTAAACAAATCATGTAGCTTTTGATTGAACATTGTAAATGAAATTTTAAAACATTTTGAATAGAATGGCAAAAAAGATGTAAACAGTTCTATTATGTAGTTCTTAATTATGTAAAAAACAGAAACCAGGTACTGTATATTAGCTGAACATTGCTTTAATTGCAGAAGAAAGCTGTATATAAAGGTGGAAATGAAGCCATCTTCCTATTTAGCAGGTTTTAACTGCAGGCCTAATGTACTTATGTTCAAGTATGTATGTACTAAAGATGGCAGTTGAATTAGTATTTGACTAAACTTAGAGTTATTAAGAAACATCAGTTATACAATAATCTATAAATTTGCCATTCATGGTCCCTATTCAGGTTTTTTTTACACTGTAACTGAATTAGAGCTTGAGTATTTATAAGGTTTTTGGGTGTTTATTTTCAAAATTTTCCAATTAATGTTTGTTATTTAATGCAGTGCATTGAAAGATAAAATATAAAGAAGGGGCATCATGCCAAGTCTTTTACAATTGAATGAATCAAAACAATTACTCGGCGGGAAAATGTAGTTAAGGTTTCCCATAACTGAAAGTTATGTATGGCATTCTTCCATTATCCGTTACTAGAAGCTGATTTTCAGTGAATATCCTTTCTAAGACTGTGCAAATACTTTGGAAAAGGTGCTTCAGAATGCGCAGGACTTGCATCGGACTGTCCCAGCACGTACAGGCACTTCACATGCACCTGAAGAATTTGCACAGCCCATAGACTGGTGCCCTGCAAAGAAGGTTATATAGCAGAACTGACCATAATCGACAGTGTCCATCAGCCAAGTAAGGTACCGTAGAATTTTATTAATCCTCAAACAGAAGGTGGTAATAGCCAGCATTTACATTATGCTGTCCACATTTTAAAAGAAGTTAAAAGATATCTCTCTCCCTCCTCTCTGCTTCCTCCCCCCACTCCAAATTCTTTGGGGAAACAAGTTAACTACAGCCTTTAGGAAAGATGTAGTTTTGTTAAAATACTGTACTGTACCTCTGCCTAATTTTTGCATTTAATATGTTTTAGTGTATTTATAAATGATGGATTCAGTTTCTGAAATTAAACATCTTATTTGCAATTTTTAGAGAATGAGTCAATGTCAGCCATTTTTTCCCACCCTAGAATGCAGTGGGCACTTAGTGATTCTGGAAAGTTATTTACGCAGGTAGGAGCATAACCTGGATATAACAACTTTTGGAATAAGAATTAGAAGGCATATTGCTTCTGCAATCTTTCATTCAAACATTTCCTTTTACTGTAGTATTTCTGTCTCCCATATAATGAGATATATGATATAATGGATGCATTATGGCCCAAATATATCTGAAATATCTTCAGTAATACAATATTGAGGAGCTAATTCTTTTAAAAAATATTTTTGACCACATAAGCCTTACTCAATTTAACTCTAAAAAATATTTTTAGAAACATTTTCATGCTTTTAAAATGCAGACCATTGCAAATGTTTCACTAATGAATTTAAGAATGAACCAAACCATGTTAAAATGGTCAGAACTGTGTGCAGGGGTGGGGAGAGGGGGAGAAGAGACCAAAAGTGGTATGTTCTAGTCAGTAACTTGAGATAAGCTCATGGGGTGCACATAGCTATGGGCAATTGTTATGGCACCAGGAGACTGTTGTCCTAAACATCTTGGGAACAACGGTGGTTAAACTGATGATTTCGCCTTTACTACCACCTATTTAGCTTACAAATTTGGGAAAGTGATAGCCACCAGTTGCCATGAATGTGTGGGTTATATGCTCATAGAATGCACATGGTTATTTATATGATGAGTGGGTCTCACATGGTTAACAAAATGAGTCTTGAAATATGCTACACACAGTTAACACATTTTGGCTAGTTAAAAGGTAGACAGCAAAACGTTTCTTGAAAATATGAAAGGCTATTGGGTAACAGCACTGATGGCCGCAAGAGTTCATTTCATGTAATTAGGTATGTTGGGTGGTTCTTTGGTAGAGTTCGGCTAATGTTAACGTCTTCACAGCCAGCGTAGTGATACAGAAAACAGTATTTTCTGATTCTTCAGGTAATATTCTGAAACATTTAAAATCTTAAAATGAGGTCGGAATACTGCATAGTACATACGGTTTTAACACTCCTGGATAAAAATAATTTTCAGTAATAGGAAATACATATCTGTTTAGTACATATGCCTTGAGACACTTAAGGCCTAAAAATATAATTCCAGAAGAAAAGATTCCCTATATGTAGCCATTTATTTATTTAGTGCTTCGCAGGTATAATTTCTTTGTGAATACCAGTTTTAGCTATGCTATGGCCATAATTATAGAAATATGCTGGTTTTCTCTCCCCCCCCCCCAGTGTAATCTTGTGTTATCTTAAAGAATGACAACCCATTTATTATAAGCTTTCATGGATGTTATTTGCAATAGCTTTCATAATGAACGTGTTTTTAAGGTGCCAGGACTACATTCATAGCACAGTTGATTATACATCATAGAACATCAGGTATACCCCATTTCACATGAAATAATTGCCAAGTGGCAACTACAGAAAGGGTAGTACATTCTTCCAGAAGTACCAAGCAGTGTTTTAAAGATCTTCCAGTAGATGACTTAGCACTGTCTGTTCCACAAAACAAGACAACAGTACCCAGTAAGTTGTGCAGGTTTTGAATGTAGGCTGCTATGACAAATTAATGCTTCCCTTGTCCTGAATAGCAACAGCTGCTGTGAACAGATAAGTTGTACATCAAGGAAGACACATCATACTGTTTTCTTTGATGCAAAAGAACAACAAAATTGATTAAACTTGTGGCATAGCATGCAAGAGAACACAGCAGTGTGGTTAAACCAGTTTTACAGGATGGTATTTCTCGCATCTAAGTAAATTAGCACCCTATTCATACTGTGCCAAGGTTCATTAAAAATGAATGATTTTAAGACACAGTTACATAATATACTTTCTTGCATATCTTCAATTACAAGCTGAAGGCCATCACAATTATGCTTCCTAATCCATTGCTTTATCTGTATTGTGTCCACTGAGAACAGTCACTACAGTTGACTAAAATTATCTAGTTATATACTTGTTTATTTGGAAGGTATCACTTAAAAACCAGCAAGCAATTAAAACAAATTACGTTTTTTGACATCCAGTATTTTCTTCTTGATTTATGCTTGGTTGTCTCTTAACACTTCAAGGCCAGCTTCATTTCCCCTTAACTCTTACAATGTGTTAATCTTTACTCCATGGTTGACAACTGATAAAATAAGGAAACCTGGGCAAGAAATTTTATCAGGATGGCAAGATGGGCCTAACATAGGATATGATAGTCTCATATGCAAATAGTGCCTATGGGCAAAACCACCCAACAGATAAAAACAGAAGTAGCATCCACAGATTTCCAGATTTTGTTCTCAGTAATGACATTCAGGTTTAGGTATATGGGATTTTTCACCTGCAGATACTGTAAGCAGCATTTTTATGCTATAGCTCAAAATAGCACATTATGCTATTTTTTTCCTGGTAGAAAACAGTGGGAAAACATTAAACCACACATAGATACATACAGTTACATAAAAACATTACAACTCTATTGCATATATTTCCTATGTAACTATATGAAACATGTCTTGGAATGTGTGTACTTTATTTTACACATTTCAATTGTATTGAAATATAGCTGGCATTACATGTAATAAATATACTGTATGCAAGTTTTTCATGTAAGTGAAATGAATAGAATCAAATAGTCTTGATCTTTCACTGACATGTCAAGTTTTGAATTAGTACAATACAACTCTAACAAATGATTTCAAACTTATTAAAATTTATTTTTCAGAAGAAATAGGGAGCTTTTCCAACAATACTAGTTTGGATTTCAAATTTAAAGTAATAGGGGGCAGTGCAGTAAAATTCAATCCAACTCCACTGGTGCCAGGAATATGTGCAAGGACTTTGTGAGTTGCCTTGTAATACGACAGTTGAGCTGAATCCATCTCCATAAGTAAATGCGTGTATGAGAACATAAGTGGGTCACCTGGTTTAAGGTCTTCCCTTTTGTCATACCTGTAAGAGAATGAACAGTTCAAAACAAGAATACCCAACTTCCTCTAGGCAAAAAACAAAAAAGAATTCTGACAATTGGTTCAGTCAGAAATTTCCTAAAGGCAAAGCTTAGTACTACATAGTGATAATGTGCACTCTCTAAAGAGTCTCAAAGTTACTTATGCATCAGCCTGGAAATAAGGGAGTGCACCAGTTTTTGAGTCTTGTGAATTTTTTTTTTGGCATCAGGTGAAAACATTTTTAAACATGAGCATTTATTTTACAGATCAATGTTTGTATCACTTAAATTGGCTGTTTAGTTATTTTATACTTGACACTGCATTTTACGATACTGTTTATCTTTACACTCCACTTTAAAACTCACTGTTGTGTGCAAAAGACTGTCTTCAAATTATATAAAAAAAGGCTGCATGGATTAATTTACAAAGTCATGAAGTCACAATTTGATTGTATACACGAACACCTCAACTCAAGTTTTTAACAATTCATATTACTGTAATTTGATCCAAAAAGCAGCTTGTAATATTAACTTCTTAGAAAGGTAGAATTAGAGGGTCATCTGGTATAGCCTCCATATATGACATTTTTGATTCCAGATCATGTAGCAAGGGGATGTTGTTTTAACAATTCACGTAACTCTCTTGAAATGTCTGCAAAGATGGGCTTACAAAGCCATTTTGCCTGTCTCGGTTACTTCAGTGGCAAAGCCTAGTCTTCCAGAATAGTCAATATGTTGGGGCAAAATTAGAGCATGCTGTTGTCTTGAAAATGTCAGTAAAGATTTGAAATGTACTCCATTCAAGCATGAAGAGACTTAGGTTGTGGCCAGGAAAGAGGAAGGAACATTATGAAAACAATATAGGAAACAGCCATGAAGCAGGAAACAATTACATAGAACAGGGAGGATTCTTAAAAGAGTATTTGTTAACTGGATGGCAAGGATGATATTATTTTGTCGAAGGATTTGCATTTTTTAATACATGATCATGCCAGCCATTGCAGAAAACAGGAAGTGAAGGCAGTGCAGCATCAAAGCTTCCGGTACTGAATTCCATCTCTGCTGGAACAGCAGATGCCAAACAAGTTTCATGGTACCGAATGGGTACAGAAATAGCCAGTTTAAGAATTTAGCTGTTCAGAATAGTTTATTAGCCACAAAAGAAGCAACTATACTAATGCAAACTAACTATAGGAAAAGTAAAAAAGCCTTATAGAACAATGGGACAGAGCTACCCCAATTGTAGCTATGGCAACCATAGGAAAACTAGTGAGAGCTGGAGGAAAACTAGTTCAATAAAGCATATCTCACGGGTTATCTTCTAAATTCTCAGTTGTCAGTTGAAACTACAGTCCCCAACATCCCCAGGCAACACAAATAGTGCCTGGGATTTTGGGAGTTTTTGTCCCAGCATATTATCTAGATCAGGGATAGCAACCTATGGCCTTAGGGCTACAAGCTGCCTCCAACCCCTGCTTATGCCTTCCTAGGGCCTCTTCTGAATATAACTGCTGAAAACTGCTGGTATGATTTTCAGTCAAATGAAACATAGCCCTCAGAATTCCTCCAGCTACTTCCCAAGAGAATAAAAACAAAATTCTTCCTCCCAACTCTATGTGTACCATTCTTTGCCCACTGTGACCCCGATTCCCTGCAAATGTTGATCGATAAGTGTGACTCTCAGCAACAGTAGGCTGAAGAAAAATGATTGAGAATTCAACTTCTCAATGCAATGCAACCCCCTTTAGACAGAAGTCCTTTCTTGAGCAAAAGCTCCAACAAATATTTATCTGGAAGTAAGCTCTATAGGGGGGCGTGGTGGCTCAGCAGGTAAGACGCCAGGCTTGCTGATCGCAAGTTCGGAGGTTCGAATCCCTAGCCCTGCGTGCGGAGTGAGCTCCCGCACTAGCTCCAGCTCTTGCCAACCTAGCAATCCGAAAGCATGCAAATGCAAGTAGATTAATAGGTACCACTTCGGTGGGTAGGTAACAGCGTTCCGCGCGCGTCATGCGGCCACATGACCATGGAAGCGTCTTCGGACAACGCTGGCTCTTCGGCTAACAAACAGAGATGAGCACCGGCCCCTAGAGTCGGACACAACTGCACAAATGTGTGGGGGGAACCTTTACCTTTTAAAGCTCTATAGACCCAATGGACTTAGTTCTCAGTCAACACATAAAGCAAAAGTAAGCAATCTGTGGATTGTACGCAACTTAGCACGACACTGGAGTTTGGCACCAACTGGCCAGAGTTGATGAATGTTGCCAAAAAAGGAAAATGGAATGAACCCGTGTACTTGGGTTTTGGTTGGGCTCTCAATACTTCAATAGCTAGTAGCCTCTACTATACTTTGTTTCCTGAACAATTTTGCAAGCCAACTGATTCTTTAGTCAACTCTACAAATTTCTACAATGAATCTCATGCTCTACTCCTTCCAGATCCAAAAAAACAAAAAATCTTTGCAGCCTCTGGAAGCTCCCATAGCTTAGTCTTTTTCATTCTCGCAAAGCTCCTGTTACAGACGTTGAATGTCTGTGTACGTCTTTCTGCTTCATTGGCAAGATAATTAGAGTGGGAGGAAAATTATTCCAATCAACCTCCCTGTCCTCATGCACGGACTATCTCAGCATCCTCCAACAGTGAAAAGGATGGAAGAGAAGAGTTCCTGTGCAAAGAGGACACAGAGACTGGAGGATCTAATAGGAGAGCCTGACTGGCTGGCTCCAGTTAATCATACCAATTAATGCCTTCAGTCTTGCTTGGTAGTTCAGTCTATTTGTTCTGCCCCCATCCATCTTTACCTTTTAATATTTATGAGCTCAAGAGCTACCAGATTGCCAAATTCTTGTCTGCCAACTTCCAGTCTCATTAAAGACATATGCAATGAAAATAACATGGCATCTCCAAGTCAAAAAAAGGATGACTCCATAGCTATGTAGAATAAGATTGTATCCCATATAGCCTGGGGCATGCCTATAAATGGCATACAATAAACCAGGGTTTTCAGTCAACCAGAAGTGGTGGACGTTCCATCTTCAAAAGTCACACTTCCCATTAAAGGAGCTATATATTCACATCAATTGGAGTGGATAAAGGCATGTACAAAAGCATCTACAAACCAACAAAGAGCCATGCTTTGACATTCTAGGTAGTATTAATCAGACATGGTGACTGTCCTGTGTTTTCGTGTTACAATTAGCCATAGAGAAGTGGTGCGTTCCCATTAACCAGCTGTAATGATAAAGGTAAGAATGTAGCATATGCATTCATATTAACTAGCTGGAGTGGTTTAACATGTTGTGCAAATGTGGCCCCGGAGTGTAGTCCAAGGAACCTCTTTTCCATCATCTGGAAAAATTTCCTAATCCTCCTCAGGAATTTCATATTAGTTACCAGGTTGACATGTCAGCTTCACCTTTTAATTGAAACAGGAACTCTGGGCTAGCTGCTAGCTGAAGCTAAGCAACTGGCCAACGCTTCAGGCAGTACTTCCCTTTGACTAAGCTGTTATTAGAATACAGGTTCTCTCAAATATTATTCTAAAATTCCTGACCTGAATAAATCCTTTCATCCGAAATCAAAGTTTGTAATGCTAAGAATATCAAGCCTGGCCAGAATCAACTTTTATGTCAAGCCTACTGCAGTCCATCTTCAAAGCAAGGCAATAAAATGCCTGTAATTTTCTTAAGGAGTTGCTACACAAGAGAATTAAAGTTTAGGTGGCTCCAATGAACCTGAGTTTATTTTGATCATCAAGACTTAAATGAGCATGCACAAAAGAATGGTTCTCCCGTAGATCATCTCAGATCAAACATGGACTGCAGGCCACCTGAAAGGCCATTTCAGCTCCTCTGAGGCAGCTGAAAGTGCTTACTTCTCTGCTTCCACTGTGCCTGCACAGAACAGGCTAGGATTGATTTTCTATTTCGTGATGTATTTCCTTCACCATGATATTCAGGCAATGTGGATGGGGGATCAGAACAGTTGGTAGCTCACTTTACACAATTCACATCATTACTTGTGGGGATAAAAACAATTAGAGCTGTCTGGATAACAGTTGCTGGATCATGTTGTAAGGATGTAACCTTAGCAACCACTTGTTGTCTTATTTGGTATTCTTTTTGGTTACAGACTTTAAAGACAATGAAGTACTAACTTCTCCTTAAAGTAAAATTCTCTCTTAAAAAGAGCCGGTTTGGTATAGTGGTTAAGGCATCAGGCTAAAAACCAGGAGACTTTAGGTTCTAGTCCCGCCTTAGGCACAAAGCCAGCTGGGCCAGTCATTCTCTCTCAGCCCTAGGAAGGAGGAAATGGCAAACCACTTCCAAAAAAAACTTGCCAAGAAACTGCAGGGAGTTGTCCAGGCAGTCTCTGAGAATCAGACCCGATTGAATGGATTAAAAAAGAAAGAAATATTAATGAACACTTTAGTAATTTAAGAATTTTAAATCAGGGATTGGTCCAAGAGTCAACACTGACTCGAAGGGACACATACATACATACATACCTCTCCAAACAAACAAACAATAAAACCCTTCTCTTGACCCAGGAAATATATGTATTTCAATCAAACTTTCAGGCAAGAAGTTGAATTGAGACTGCTCTGATCACCTTAGTGTTTGATCCACAACAAAAAGAGAGCCAGTTTGGTCTAGTGGTTAAGGTACCAGGCTAGAAACCAGGAGACTATGAGTTCTAGTCCCACCTTAGGCATGAAAGCCCGCTGGGTGACTTTGGGCCAATCCCTGTCTATCAGCCCAGGAAGGAGCCAATGGGAAACCAGGAGACTGAGAGTTCTAGTCCCGCCTTAGGCATGAAAGCCGGCTGGGTAACCTTGGGCCAGTCAATCTCTCTCAGCCCAACTCACCTCACAGGGTTGTTGTTGTGGGGAAAATAGGAGAAGGAAGAAATATTAGGTATGTTCCCTGCCTTGAGTTATTTATAAAAATAATAAAGGCAGGATAAATTAAAAAAAAACAACTGAAAACATACTGCCCTGCTGGTTCTCCTGGAACTCTTTGATTCCATCAATCATGGGATCCTTCTGAACTGTCCTGTAGGACCAGTTTCTGGGGGCACTTCTTTGCAGTAGTTCTGGTCCTTTCTGCTGAATCATGTGCAGAAAGAGACTAGTGTCCCACTGAGTAGTGCCTTATCTGTCATGCTCTTCAATATCAACATAGATAATAGGAGAGGTCATTTGGAGCTTTGGAGTAGGGTTCCATCAATATGTGGATGATACTGGTTCTTACTATCCAACTCAGTTGCCTAAGTTCAATAAAAGGCTGAAGTTATACAAATCGAAATTAAATCCAGGCAAAGCAGAGGTGCTGTTGGTTAAATGTAAACTGAATGGACACTGAGATTCAACCTTTTGGGGATGGGGCTGCACTTCCCCTATAGATCAAGTTAGCAGTCCATAGTGCCTGAACTGCTCCTTGCTGTCAACTGGATTTGCAGGTGCTATCTCTATTGGGGAGAATATTTGCACAATTTAGGATTGTGACCTAACTATGATCATTCCTGAATGGGTCAGATTTGGCCATCATAACTTCTATGACATACCTTGTGTGGGGGTACCCTTGAAAATCAAACAGAAGTTGTAACTGATAGAAAACGCTGCCACAAGGCTGCAAACCTGTGCAAGTTACGGAGGTCATACAGTACCCATGCTGAAAGATAGCCTATTACTTATAAGACAGATATTGTTGGTATTAACATTTAAGGAACACAACCAGTCATTAGTATCTACAGGAAAAGCCCTTCTGAAAATGCCCTCGCTGTCATAGACTCAGTTTGGTCTAGTGGTTAAGGTGCAGGGCTAGAAACCAGGAGTCTGTGAGTTCTAGTCCCACCTTAGGCATGAAAGCCAGCTGGGTGACCTTGGGCCAGTCCTGTCTCTCAGCCCTAGGAAGGAGCCAATGGCAAACCAGGAGACTGAGAGTTCTAGTCCCACCTTGGGCATGAAAGCAGGCTGGGTGACCTTGGGCCAGTCACTCTCCCTCAGCCCAACTCACCTCACAGGGTTGCTGTTGTGGGGAAAATAGGAGGAGGAAGGAGTATTAGGTATGTTCGCCGCCTTGAGTTACTTATAAAAATAATAAAGGAGGGATAAAAATTAAATAAATAAATAAAATCTAACTGGCATGTAGGAGAAGGCCTTCTCCTGAACTGCTTTCAAACTCCCTCCGGAGTTGCATTTAATCACCACGATTTCAGTATATAGAAAGTCAATAAAGCAGTGTTTCTCAACCTTGGCAAATTTAAGATGTGCGGGCTTCAACTCCCAGAAGTCCCCAGCCAGCATGGGGAGCCTAAACCAGGCATGCCGGCTGGGGAATTCTGGGAGCTGAAGTCCACACATCTTCAAGTTGCCAAGGTTGAGAAACACTGCAATAAAGGCATGTCTCTTTATACAGTTTTATTTTTTAATTATTTTAGTATTTTTTAAAAAAATGTTAGCCATCTCAAGTACTTATCTAAACAGAAAGAGAAGTTATAAAATAAATAAGTGCATTCTGACCTGACTTGCATACATTTAATTAATTAATTTATTTATTTAATTTATATAACCGCCCATCTCCCCCAACGGGGAACTCGTTGATGAGTTGATGACTGAGGTTTCTGAATGGGTAGTACATCCCAATTTTGAAACATGCAAAATATTTACCCAGATTTCTATTAATGTAATTTGGCAACACCGACGAGATAAACATCTATTAAACCATTTTTTAAATATTTTAGAGTGAAATCCTGTATTTTGTGCTTAATATTCAATGATACTAAACTCTCTAGTTTAAGAAAACATAATAGTCCCAGCTTCTTCAGCTCTGGGGTTAACTTCAAGTTTTTTAACCTATACACACAGAAATATCCCAGATTTATATTAATTGAAAAATATCTTCCTTTGATGTTTGACAAAAATCTAATAAACAAATTTAAACATCTGCCTCCAACTCCAAAATTAGTCTGATTTTATAAACAAAATATAAAGAAACCATAAACAACATGTTTTTAATTGTTAGTTTGCCAGAAGATAGTTTGAACTTGGGTACATATGTTGTATAAAAGAAGCAACTACTTATTTTAAACTAAGTAAACCCTGACGCATGTGTAATTTCTCTGACACACCCCTCAAATTAAAGAGGATCTGTTTAAATATAAATAGCCTTGGTCTAATGAATATTCTGGAATACAGAAAGCAAAAGTTATCTAGGACAAGAGGATATCATACCACGCATCAGGCTGGACAGCATTTTGATGCCTGGTGGCCATATTTAATGTCTTAGAATGACAGGGCTTAGAATGACAGAGCTGGACAGTGATGAAAAAGTAGGTGGAGGCAGTACCTATCTTCCTGTATTAGGTTTGTAGTACAATTGTTGTGTTTTCCAACCTCAGAATGGTAGGAAGAACAGTGAAGTAATAAGACGACTATGGAGAGGAACAAAAACTAGGTTTGGAGGCTACTGACTGCTCACTTCTGCCTCACAGAAGCCAATGAGATTTAAAAAGTAGTCTTACCCAGCCATGCTTGGAAATCAGAGGTGGGTGATTTGTGACCTTTCAAAGGTGTTGCTGAAAGATGATTCCCACCATCTTTCACCGCTGGTTATGCTGACTGCTGGGAGTTGTAGTTCAGCAATGATTGGAAGGTCACAGGTTCTTTTACTCTGATGTAGGTAATAGAGCCTGAGCTTTAAATTGTCTGCATGTTGGTTCCTACTGTATGCTCTGCCACCCCATCTTCACTGCAAGAAGGCCTGCTAGGAGGCAAGGGACAGACCACCTTTCCTTCAGCTGTGACTTGCTGCTGAATTCCTATGCAACATTCTGACTTAATAAGAGCTAGAAGAATATTAGCCCAGAACTACACAAAAGCAGATACCATATAAGAGTTAGAAATTATCACAGCAATCATCTCATTCACATATAACAAACAGGGAAAAATAATCTCTCTCTTACACACACAAACGCACAGAAACACAAATATATTTACTTCCAATCCAAATTGACTTCTAAAAATCGAGACACGCCAGTCTGTGCTGCAGCTCCATCAATGTGGATAGAAACATCTGGAAAGATAATAAATACATTTGAAAGCAAGGAGAGATTGCAGCCTATACTAAGGGCAGGCTTGTGGATTTGTAATTATTTTATTGTTTAAAAAAATCCTGAAGTCCAAAAGCTGGAGCAAGGTAGAAAATGTTGGCTGGACGTTGTGCTGGAGATGACAGACATGGAATTAATATACTTAAAATTAATGAATAAGATGCTCAACCTAGAATTCCTTTTTTAAAAAAAACCTCTTTTAATTAAGAAAAGGAGCAGCTCACATGAAAAAAAAAGCAAAGCACCAACTTCTAGTGACTTATTTACTCATAAAAGTGCCTTTGGGCCCCAACAAAATGAAAAGAGCACTTTCAGTGGAAGTACAGGTAGTTCTCGACTTACGACCTTTCATTTAGCAACCGTTCGAAGTTATGATGGCGCTGAAAAAAGTGACTACAGTCCTCGCACGACCATCGCAGTGTGCCCGCACTCATCTGATCAAACTTCGGGTGCTTGGCAACCGGTATGTATTTACAACAGTTGCAGCATCCCGGGGTCACGTGATTGTCATTTACGACCTTCCCGGCTTCTGACAAGCAAAATCGGTGGGGAACCGTGTGATTCACTTAACAACATGATTCACTTAATGGCTGCTGTGATTTGCTTAACGACCGCCTCAAAAATGTTATAAAATCAGGTGCAATCACGTGATGCCTTGCTTAATAACCACACTGCTTAACAACAAATTTTCCAGTCCCTATTGTGGTCATAAGTCGAGGAATACCTGTATCTCCTGTTCATGCTTTTCCCTGATCAGACATCTGGAAAAAGGCTTTGAAACAGCTATGCTTAGTATTCAAAATACAGGGCCCCCTCAATGTATCAAGTCTGAGAAGATCCTTTTCTGGGCTCACCAGATGCCTGTTACCGAATGCTTTGCATAGCCTTTGCAGATAGCTTCCTATATACCTTTTGAAAAGGGCTCTGCTAAGAATGACAAAACTTTCCCATCACCTCATTGCCAACTGTCATAATACTAGGATCAAATTATTAGGACTGGGGTCATCCAATGAAAGTGACTGAAAGATTTAAAACAGACAAAAAAAAGCACTTCTTTACACAGCATGGAATTAATCTGTGTTATTTCTTATGCCAAGATCTTATAATGATGGCGCCTCACTTGGATGGCTTTAAAGGAGATTGGATAAATTCATGCAGGGCAAGTCTACTAAGGGATAACACTTAATTTTATCTCCAGGTTGGGGGTGGCATTCTTCCAAATACCACTTGCAGGAGAACAACAGAAGGATAGGGGTATGTCTCTATTGCCATCTTGTGAGAGTCCCAAAAGTATCTGGCCAGTAAGAAACAAAATGCTGGATTCAGATAGGCCTTGTCCTGATCCATATACTTCATATCATAGTGCAAGAGTGTACACACTCTTCTGACATCACAGTTAACGATCTCCATTCTCAGTACTGTAACCATTGTTAAAGAGGCTAATTAGATAATATGTACCAACACCATGCCCCCTTCATGCCACTCAACATAAAGGAATACAGCTTTAGAGACCATTCAGAAGGACAAGTTGTTAATATTCTATCAACAATGCTATTAACATTCTACTCCAGTGTTTCTTAACCTAGGCAACTTGAAGATGTGTGGACTTCAACTCTCAGTTCCTCAGGCAACATGAATTCTGGGAGTTGAAGTCCACACATCTTCAAGTTGCCAAGGCTGAGAAACACAGTTCTATTCTATTAACAGTCTATTCCGAATTGCCTCCTCAACATAGCTCCTCCAATCCCATAGGGGTTCAAAATATACATGAATTTGTCTGCTGGTCTATGACCGAATAAAAATTGATTTGATTTGATACATGAATGTGTAATTAATAGGGTTTCACAACTTATGTTGGTTTGTGAGCTGTATTATCCTCTTCACACCTTATCGTCCTATCACAGGTTACAGCCCCAAAGTGGGCAAGGCCAGAGTAAGGCTTAAAAGAATAAGCCTTAAAGCTGTCACTTTATCCCTTAAAGCCTACCAAAGGGCAAAAAAAAGGCCCATGTGCTTTTGTTGTTGTTCAGTCTTTTAGTCGTGTCCGACTCTTCATGACCTCATGGACCATAGCACGCCAGGCCTTCCTATCCTCCACTGTCTCCCAGAGTTTACTCAAATTCATGTTCATTACATCGGGGATGCTATCTAACCATCTCATCCTCTGCCGTCCCCTTCTCCTTTTGCCTTCAGTCTTTCCCATGTGTTTAGCCCCACCCAATTTGGAGAAGGGGCCACAAAAGGTACAAGCCACAAGATGACTTATTTCTTATCAATCCAGTTTTACTCACCTGCTGTTGGAGGTACCAGCTGGTGTAGCTTTTGCATAGCAACTCCTCCAGGGTAGTTGAAGTGGGACACATAGAGTGCTGCTCCTGAGTAAGCAGCATTAGCTAGAAGGTGTGCTATAACAAATAGAGTGCCTAATTTGTATAACCATGATTTCTTGTAATTGTTTAGACTGTGAAAAAAAGAAAAATAGAATATTTAGTGGCCAATTTTGCCTCCACACAATATACCCAACTCTAATACACAGCTCTTAAAACACCACACTGAACGTTAGGCTACATGAATTGTAGATGCCCTTTTATATTGCAATAAACTTGTTTACTGTCATATGCTGGAACCCTGCGTTTACATCCTGCATGCACAGATGGATTTCCTTTGAAATTTGTATTGACAACTTCAGTTAAGTGTGGTTCAGCATGATACTCAAACTCTAAACTGCAATTAACCTTAGTTTTTGTTTTCCTGAAAAAGGCCAGTATGATAAAACAAAGCTCAAAGTCAGCCTGTTTTAGAATATTATACATCAGGTTAGTCAGTTTATTCAGGTTTAGCTGACACTAAAGCCTGATTAGATAGAAATGAAAGTAAAACTTTGCAATCATGGAAGAGATTTAGGCTTTTAGTGGGCTTTAAAGATTAACTTGGGTGCAGAAGTTTAAAAGACATATTTCACCATTAAAAACAAAGACCACACCCCCAAATCACTTCAATGTTTCTCAGTGGAAGAGTAAAAAAGGAAAAATGAGTGTCTTCTGTTTTTGAAAAAAATAAATGCACCCACTTTTCTCCTCAAAAACCTAGTTGTCCCCAACACAGCCCCTATCCACTCTGGTGACATCATGATGTCTCTGGGCACTCCCTGTGGCCTCTGACTTAAAGAAAATTACACATCCCTGTTTAAGACAGATAAAGTAAAGGTTCCCCCACACAGTCGTGTCCGACTCTAGGGGCCGTTGCTCATCTCCGTTTGTTAGCCGAAGAGCCAGCGTTGTCCGAAGACGCTTCCGCGGTCATGTGGCCAGCATGACGCGCGTGGAACGCTGTTACCTTCCCACGGAAGACAGATATAATATGCATTAATAAAATGGGATTTGTTCTATATGGGGATTTTTAATTCATTGTAAAGACAGATGTTATTTCACTGTTATTTAAAATTCATAGGACTAAACAGGTTGCATATTTCTAGTTCTTCCCATCTACTTTCCAATCCAAGAGGTCGTGGGAAATGTCGCTCTTAATCCATTTTACATCTCACTCACTCTCATCAGGTCTTAAGGCCAATATTAACTGGCTGGTACCCTGATAGAATGACAAAATAAGAGTCTTTTCTTCTAAGTCTGCCTTTCCCAACCTGGGGCCCACCAGATGCTTAAGACTGCAACTCCCAGAATTCCTAGCGATTTCTATATTTGGAGGAAATGCAATTAGTAAACTAGGAAGTAATGAATAATGAAGTCAAGATCTTCAAATAGGAATTACATACATACAAGTACACTTACATTCGTGAGCAGCCTTTGGCAGCCACTATATTGAAAACCGGAAAAGTGTATATTATAAACCGCAGCTCTTTGTGTGGGAGAAAGGAATACAAGAAAATAAAACCAAGTGTGGGTAGAATTAACACCCGACATCTTTTGTCTACTGCACCTAGTGGTAGAAATACAATACTGCAAGCCAGAGCACGGGGCAAGGCAGAGTAAAAATACCACAAGAAAGGTGAGGTCTTTAAGGAGACAGTTAAGGATTTAAAAAAATAGCATCAAAAGGGTTATTTGGATTAATAATTTTCTTAATGTGAGAACTTCTACATTTCTTAAATTGTCTAGCAGAGGGTCATACACCCACTAGAAATTTTTTAGAAAAAATACCTGAGTGAAGGAGGGTGTGTCTCTATGCTGCATGTATAAGCTACTTTATGATAAATAACATTAAATATATATATATTTAATGTCAGTGGGATACAGAAACACCACTTTTCATTTAGTACTTGTATGAGAAAAAAAATGCATGTATGTTAATGCACCCACACACAAACACACCCCATTCCCAATTTTCTCACTTCACGTGTCCCCATTTTATCACGGAAGAACCCACGATGTAAGTGTAGATCTTTATGTAACCAACATAGTCACACAATACATTGTGTGAACGGAATCACAGATTTAGCAGAATCCCACTGTTTGTGAAATCACAGCGATGCCAGCATAAACACGCCATCATTAGGGAAGGAAACCCCACAATAAACCAATGGGGACTGAGCATATCCAGTGGTCAAGGAATGCTACTATGAAGAAGGAAACTAAAACAGAAAACTTGGGGACTCAGGGCAGCATGGAGAAAGAAATGTAGTTTCCTAAGAAAAGAATAAGCCTGGATTTCTGGACTGGAGTGTTCTATCCATCATTCTCTGACATGAGTCTTCCAACTCCTCCAGGTAACCAGAAGAGTAGTGAGAAAAGGTCAATGTTTGGAAACTTCCACTGTTCAAAAATGGGGATGCTTTAACCATTGGAAAAAAGAAACAGAGAGGTGGTAGGAAAAAGTGGTTTTACTAAAGATGAGACATTTTAAGATTAAGTCAGCTCTAGGTATAACACGTTTGTACTGTATGCTTGCTGTTTGCATTTGTCCACACAGAAGTTTAAAGTTGGAACCAAGAGATATTTCACTCACTACTCGAAATGTCACACCAGAGCTTTTCCTACTTGCAACAAAGAAAAGAGAACCCTGTACAAGGGAAACTATTTGTCCATGTAGCTCTAGGGAATTGTTTCTCAACTTCAGCGACTTTAAGACGTGTGGACTTCAACTCCCAGAATTCCTCAACCAGCCATCTTAAAGTCTTCCACACATCCTAAAGTCACTGAGGTCGAGAAATTCTGCTCTAGGGTATAAAATTGGGGTATGCATAAAGCAACAACAAAAGGTTTGGTTCTGAGGTTGAAATTAAATACTCTCACTCATCATATTTCAACAGATCTTTATATGACTAGTGTACCAACTAGTGTACCAACAGAACAAAATGCGAAACATTTTGAGTGTGAATGAATGGAAATTCAAAACAATTTCCTTGCTCCCTTGTTTTTCATCCTATGGCCCCAGAGGTAATGTGTAGGGTATGGTCTACAAAAAGATTGGGCAGAAGACGAATTTTAAAATTCCCACCACAAACAATGAAGCAATAGCTAAGCATGCTTTGTGAAGTCTGCCCCTACCAACAATCATGGAACTGAGGCCAGCAAAAAAACAACCGCAATGCACTCACTTTAACACAGACCACAAATATAACAACAGCAAAAACACACTTCTCTAGCTATGAAATTGAGGCTTTTTTCCTAATGCACATATTTTTTGCACACTTTTTGCAACCTGCTTGCAAAGCTGAATGAACAAACAAGACAACATAGCTTTTAGACTTGGCAATCCAAAAGGTTATCAGTTTAGTTATGCTATCTGTTGTGTACTATGCTGTACTATGTACCCTTTTCCATTTGGAAATTTGTCTGGGGGGAAAAAGAGCACAACACAATGCACATGCATTGAGTGATGCACGGTTGCATATGATAACCGGCCTGAAAAAGAAAGCAGAATGCATGCAAAAATCACAGGCATTTTATTAGAACCTGTGAGCTCTAAACTTCAATTAGGGAAAAGCAAAAATAAGTAAACCGACTAGGCAGACAGCAGCATATAGTGGCACTCAAGCTTGTGAACCCTTTTGAATTTTCAATTTCTGCAGAAATATGACCTAAAACGTGATCTATTCTCCATACAGTTCTTAAAACTAGATAAAGAAAATGCAATTAAACAAATGAGTCACAAACTTTTAAGCACCACCGAATGCTTACTTGCCTCATCCTCACCATCACCCCTTCCCTCACCTCACCTTATTGCCAGCAAAGGGCAGCAAAGATGGATCTGAGCCTCCTGTTTTATTAGCCAATGTACTATCCAAGTCTTCCTAGTTTGGAGAATTAAAACAATAACAAGCCACAGGACGGGCTACATTGGAATATTCAAAACAATTTCAAACTTGCAAACTATTGTTCTGAGCAACCATTTGAAATTCGGTCACTTGTGTGCAACTTCTCAGAATTTAAAGGCTCCAGTTTACAGCTCAGTAAGAGGGAAAGCATTTTTTTTAAAAGGCTGATAAGGGTCTCCCTACTCTGAGCAAAGTGAAGTTTGTAACACCAGATATTACACTTATGAGCATGTCCTTTTAGAGCCAGTTTGGTCTAGTGGTTAAGGTGCTGGGCTAGAAACCAGGAGTCTGTGAGTTCTAGTCCCACCTTAGGCATGAAAGCCCGCTGGGTGACTTTGGGCCAATCCCTGTCTATCAGCCCAGGAAGGAGCCAATGGAAAACCAGGAGTCTGAGAGTTCTAGTCCCGCCTTAGGCATAAAAGCCGGCTGGGTGACCTTGGGCCAGTCACTCTCAGCCCAACTCACCTCAGAGGGTTGTTGGTGTGGGGAAAATAGGAGGAGGAAGGAGTATTAGGTATGTTCGCTGCCTTGAGTTATTCATAAAAAATAATAAAGGCGGGATAGAAAATAAATAAAATGATAATAATAAAAATAAAAATAAAGGCTGGATAAAAATTAAATAAATAAATAATAAAAATAATAAACGATCACTTCTAAGTGGTTTGGAAAGTGAAAAACAAAACCAAGATTTATTGGGCTGAACCATGGAGCCCACCACTCTTCTCCCCATTCAATATTCACACTCCGGAGGGGGAAAGTATTTATCAATCTTTCTATATAAAAGAGGTTTCTATAGGAGCTGGAACTTTGCATGATAATGATTCCCTACTGCCAAAGATATCCACAGATATCAGGAGGGTAAGATGAGAAATGTAGAATCAGGTGTAATAAATAGAAATGGCTGAAGACGTTTAAGATTTGGTTCCAAAAGAATCATACCATACAGATTATAATTCTTGATATCACAAGGAAGTGATGTGGCTTGGAAAGGATGCAGGATAATGAAGAGCTTTGTGACAACACTTTTTACCTCATCTAAATACTTCTAGTTATTCCTTCTCGCATTATGAATATTGATCTCATTTAAGTGGTGCCACAGAATTCTATTTCCTCCATTTAAAAGGATACTCCCCAGTTGGAACTTTTATTTAAGACAATGTTATACCAAAGTACTTTTCCCTCAGGCCACAAGAACTGCCTCCAAAACACCGAGTCCAAGGCCACGGTGAGTCCTAAAAGGAAAAAACAGCCCAAAGTGAAGAGCTATGCAGAAACCATTTAAAATAACAACAACATTGGTTCAGCTTGCCTTGAACCCATAAATATCAGACAAGATCTTTTTGAGTCAGAGTTGGATGGAAATCAGCCTATTACCTTGAAATACTGATCTGAGCACACAGTCTGCACAATAAGAAATGCTGTGACTTGAAAATGGCCATAATTACTCTTCCTTCTGCCTGAGGTCAAGAACTATGTTGGTTTGATTTCATGGAGATTTTTTGGCAGGTTTTTCAGAAGCAGTTTGCCATTGCTTCCTTCCTAGGGCTGGGAGAAAGTGACTGGCCCAAGGTCACTCAGCTGGCTTTGTGCCTAAGGCAGGACTAGAACTCACAGTCTCCCAGTTTCCAACCCGACGCCTTAACCACTACACCCAACTGGCTCTAAATTATAAATAATATTCACTTTTAGTTCATTTTTGTATCACTCTCATTCCACATACTTTAATGCATGCCAATTTTAAACTCATTTCCCCCATCTTTTAAAATGAGATTAAGAATTACTGTCATTTAAAACTTAGCAATGCAGTTTTAGAAGAGCCATTTCTGAAGTAAATCCCAGTAGTTCAAAACCACTTACCTAACCAAAAAGCCCCTGCAGGAGCAGCATAGAAAAGCATTTTCATAATGGAGAGTTTTTTATTAAACAGAGTTATCAGAAGCATAAGACCCAGGAATATGCAAAGCTCTGATCTGAAGACAATAATTGCCAAAGCCGAGGACCAAATAAACGGGCGGTGCTTTTGTTGCATCCAAGATGTAACTGCTAGTAAAACTGGTTAACAAATGAACAGACAAATCAGATATTAATAACTTAGCTTTTCAATCATTAAATCATTAAGACAGGGTCTGAATATATCAAAGTAATTAATAAGTATACTACATAATCAAAATCAAAATTTCAGTAAAAGAGGAATGATCCCACTTTAAAGCATCAATATGGTTAGAAATGGGGAATCTGTGATCCTCCAGATATTGTTGGACCATAAATTGCATTATTGGAAGGCAATGATTGGAGGTGGGAGTTGCACATTACATTTTAAAGAGACAGTGCTACAGGGGATGGGGTAGGGATCCCAACTGAGTAAGGCCAGGATTTTCTGATTTATTTTTTCCATTGTATTTGGGAGTAGAGTTAGTTCCTTTGGTTTTTAAATAATGTTAAGCCTATATTGAGGGGCGTGGTGGCTCAGCGGGTAAGACGCCAGGCTTGTTGATCGCAAGTTCAGAGGTTCGAGGCCCTAGCCCTGCATGACGGAGTGAGCTCCCACACGAGCCCCGGCTCTTGCCAACCTAGCAATTTGAAAGCATGCAAATGCAAGTAGATGAATAGGTACCACTCCGGTGGGATGGTAACAGCGTTCCGCGTGCATCATGCCAGCCACATGACCGCGGAAGCGTCTTCGGACAACGCTGGCTCTTCGGCTAACAAACGGAGATGAGCACCGGCCCCTAGAGTCGGACACGACTGCACAAATGTGCGGGGGGAACCTTTACCTTTTACCTTTTTAAGCCTATATTAGTTTTTTTCTGGTATTTTATGTTTCTGATTTTCAATAATTGTGGTGGGAGGGGGCCTCAAAACATGTCTGTGGACCCATACCCAGCTTGGTGGGTTCAGGCTCTCCCATTCTTGATTTATACAGACATAGAGTGCATTTGGGTCTGCAAGCCTTCAAGACGTGTCTCTGACCAGCTTTGGGCAAGATATCGCTCGGATCCAGTGCGGAATCTGGGGGTCCTCCTGGACTCGCGACTCCTGCTTGAAGAGCAGGTGGCAGTCACGGCCAGGAGGGCCTTTGCACAACTTCGTGTGGTGTGCCAGTTACGCCCTTTCCTGGATCGGGAGGCCCTCCGAACAGTCACTCACGCCCTTGTCATCTCCCGTATAGATTACTGTAATGCGCTCCACATGGGGCTACCCCTGAAGAGTATCCGGAAGCTTCAGCTGGTGCAGAATGCCGCGGCGCGAGCAGTTATGGGTGCCATGAGATCGGCACATGTAACACCTCTGCTACGCGAGCTGCATTGGCTACCAGTTTGCTTCCGGGTCCAATTCAAGGTGTTGGTGATTACCTTTAAAGCCCTACATGGCATAGGACCAGGGTACCTGAGGGACCGTCTTGTCCCAATAACGTCGGCCCGCCCCACCCGTGCATGCAGAGAGGGCATGCTTCGGACCCCCTCGACAAGAGAATTCCATCTAGCGGGGTCCAGGAGGCGTGCCTTCTCTGCGATAGCGCCCGCCTTATGGAATATCTTGCCCCCGGAGGTGAGACTGGCCCCTTCACTCCTGGCCTTTCGGAAGGCCCTTAAGACCTGGCTCTGCCGCAGGGCCTGGGACGACAGAGGCGGCAGTGCCTCCTGGGGTTGGCTGGCCCCGTAGTAATATAATCCATCCTACGGTCCCCCCATCTTGGATTTTATGTAATTTATTATTAGATGTATTTTAGATATTTTAGATATTGTTTTTGTATTTTTTAAACTTCAATTGTTGTAACCCGCCCAGAGTCCCTTGCAAGGGAGATGGGCGGGGAATAAATTGAAATAATAATAATAATAATAATAATAATAATAATAATATAACATCTCAAGCGAATCATAAGCCCTTTGCTATGTCACTGTTAACTCTGCTTTACGATTATTTACTGATCAAGGAAGGTTTCTGAAAGCATGCTCAGGTACTTACCAACAGGCAGTGCAAATATGTTGGGGAGGGTACGAGTGCAGTAAAACATCAGGTGGAATTGAGTAGCTGTTATCAGGCAGAAAATCAGGGACACAGTAGAACCAAACTGCTTTCTCACTTCTTTGTGTAACCGCCACAGGGCATAAATCACACTCAAGCCCAGGGTTCCTCGGACTGATGGCAAAATAACATGAATAACAATGAAAAGTCAGCTTTATTATCTGTAATAGAAATAGTAACAGGAAATGTACATGATCTAAGTTACCTTGGCTATATAACAGTGTTAGAAATTACAATGGTTTACAGAACAAAAAAGGCAAAACACCCAGAAAGAAAAAAATGTCTGTATCTCATACCTATCAGCTGCGAGTAGAATTTTGACATTTGTAAAAGAGACAATACATAGATGGCTGGGCTGGAAAGAAGAGCAATAAAAACTGGACCAAGGAATGTTCTTGGGACAACTCCAGGAAATTCATGATGATCATACTGCAATTAAAAACAATCCATAACACAGACCTGTAGAAATAGCTACAAAAAGAAATGCTATACAGGTAGTCCTCAACTTACGACTGTTCGTTTAACAACTATCTGAAGTTACGACAGCCTTGGAATGGGTGCTTTATGGCCTGTAAAGCACTTCCGAGTGTCACAAAATGTCGCACCCCTGTGGTCACGTGATTGCTTTTCGAGCACTTGGCAAGCAGCTCACATTTACAACCAGTTGCAGCGTCCCACGGTCATGTGATTGTGTTTTGCGACTTTTTTGCTGTTTTCCGGCAAAAACCGCCCATTGGAGAAGCTGGATTCGCTTAACGACCTCCGTAAAAATGGTCATAAAATCAGGTCCAGTCACGTGGTGACTCGACTTATGACCACAATGACTTACGATGGAAATTCCGGTCCCAACTGTAGTCATAGGTTGAGGACAGTAGTCATTTTGGTGTACCTGTAATTTTATTATACTTCTTTAGTTAAAGCAAAGGTGACCCAAATTAGTCACCAATGTGTTTGCTCCAAAATTCATAAGGAAGACACCAGGAATGTCTTTACAGGATTTGCTTCTGTGGATTTACCTGGGAATAAATGAGGAAGTTCAAAAGGATTTTTGGCATACTAGGATACAAATATGTATCATGTTCTGTTTTCAACCATCTCTACAACCTTACATAAGATAAAGTAGGAACGCTGGAGCTGTTTTTATATCAAATCTGACCACTGTTGTATCCAATATTATATCCAATAGTCTTCACAAATTTGGAACTCCCTTCATACTTCAGAATGACGCCTCCAGAATTTCCAAACTACAGATGACTCTACTATTTAGAAATTCTAAGAATAGTTTGGGTGGTGGGTGGGGCGGGATTAGTTTAGAGGGGTCTGCTTTGAACTAAATGATCCCAAATTTCTCTGGATAAACCAGGAACAAAACCTATGATTTTCTGCACAAAAACCACATGCTCTATCACTGAACCACAGCTCTTTCTTTGTATGTTATCCAAATATATGGACTCCTAACCGCCCAGAGTCCCTCCTTGAGGGGGAGATGGGCGGTCATAGAAATTTAATAATAATAAATAATAATAATATATTTTGGCTTACTGACAATTAAACCCAGAATGTGAGTCTACCCACCTTTTTCAGTGGTAGGCTCTACTAGAATTGATGAAGCTTCCAGATCAGCTCAAGGACTAATCCTTCCTAATTTAAAGTTTTACACTTCTGCTACTTCTTCCACAATCATGGAAACTTAAGGAGTATTTATTTGGAAGACCAATTTATAGAATCAAGTCCTTCACATGATTCTTCTACTCAATAGTCATAAAGGATTACACAGATATTTTTCCTGAGGTGGAGATCAGATCTTTATTAACTTCAGTCCAAGTATTCAGATCAGCTGATTTGTAGATTGTGCTATTAATTTTTAACTGATGGGAGGCACTACAGCAAAACATGCTACTCACAACTGGGAGATAAATTAAGCAAGATAACAACAGTGCCTCCAACAATCAAAAACATGGGGGACTCTGAGGGCTGCAAATAGGGTCAGAGGAGGCTACATGTGGCCAGTAGATTACCCAGCCTTTTTGAATACACCTGGTGAACAAAGTACAAGAAGTAAACAATCCTGAGTCATTCCCCAATAGGGAAATCCATAATGGCACATGTTTTTTAATCCAGCTAAATAATTAGTCATTGTTTCTATTCTTCTATATCCATGCAAAAATATAAGCCAGGTAATAATAATGTTGGGCATAATAGAGTATAAGTATAGTATAATTACAAACCTAAGATGCTACTGGCTTTGAAAATAACTCATTGGCACACTAAATATAAAATAAAGCGATATCTAATTCATGAAATAATTAGATTTACCTTTTCTAATTCCAGCTTCTCATACAAAATGTCATGGATAGCCTGAAGATTAAAGCTCTCCTCTACTTTTGTAAATGGGCACACAGCTAAGTGGATGCAGGCAATGGCAATGATCAGCAGTAGCAGCCACTGTTGTCCTTGGGAGGGTTTCTTCTCAGCCATTCTGGATCCAAGATTCCCATCTACATTATTACTATAGAAAAGATCAGGAGGAGAAAAAATGTAAACATCTGATGCAGAAAGCCAACAGATGCTGAGCATATAGCAAAATCACGATCGGACTTGGGTAAGCACAAATATTTTCTGTATCAGTAAATGTTCTGACTTATTTATTGAAGCTTACCGAAAGTAAGTTTAACTGTGGTAGCCTCCTAGCTATTCTTGCCAATTCCACAGCTGCTCTCCTCTGCTGAAGGACAGATTAGCAATCTAGAATTGTTCTGGGCCTTCAAACTACCTTGCTCCCCCATTGCTAGTACTAAATAGTCAACTTCATTTGCTGTGCATGAGCTGAAAAAGGCACATGGTGTGTAAACTTCATTCTCCTTGTTGTTCTTTCAGAAAACAACATGTCATAAGCCAACCAACTGTCACTACTGTCCTGTGTGTTTGGGGATAAAGTATTCCCTTTTGATGTTTAAAAAATAGAGCACTGTTTTGGAGCTACCCCTTCTCCAAGGTTTACCAAGTGCAGAGGCAGTCAGAGGTCAAATCTTGGAAGCACACAGAAATTTCCCAGCTTCAGAAGCCTTAAGATCAGAACATTCTAGTTTGCCATGGATCCATTTTTCAGTGTATATTCTATACCAGGGAGACTCAAGGTAGCTGTCAGAAAAAATATTTTTGGATGGAAATCAATGCTATTTATCTGCTGGTGAAATTGCTGTGGTCAGTGGAACACAATGGGGGTGGGGGCAATTCACCCATAAGCCCTCCACACCATTAAAAAGCTCTCTACCTGGGCTGCCCTTGAAGATAATTCAGAAGCTACAGCTGGTCCATAATGTGGCAGATTTGGTAATTATAGTGGGTTTATCCACATAACACCATTACTCTAGGAACTGCACTGGTTATTACCAGGCTTCGAATGCAATTCATGTGTTGGTTATAACCTTTAAAGCCCTTCATGGTTCAGGACCTGTCTCTCTTTCAGGACTGCTTTCTCCCAGTGACCTCAGCCCCACAAAAAGATCTGAAAGACAGCTCCCTCTGGGTTTCTACTACTACTACTAGGAAACGTCACCTTAAGGACCTTCTGTTTTGGCACCCCTTACCTGGAACAGCCCCCTCTAAACACCAGACTGTCCCCACCGTTGTTGCGTTTCTAGAAAGCCACTATAACCTGGCTGGTTTAGCTAGAGATCTAAAGTAGCGGTCCCCAACCTTTCTGGCACCAGGGACCCATCGTGGAAGAATTTTTTTCCACGGATGGGGGGGCGGGGTTTGCAGACGGGAGCCAATTGTGTGCACCGGGGGGGGGGGGTTGCAGGCGGGAGCCAATCGCATGCACCAGGGGGCAGGGTTTGCAGGCGGGAGCCAATCACGTGCACCGGGGATGGGGTAATCGCGTGCACCGGGGGGCGGGGTTTGTAGGAGGGAGCCCCGCGGCCCACTTCCTAACAGGCCACGGCCCACAGGTTGGGGACCCCTGATCTAAAGGATCTAAACACTTGAGAGCTAAAGGATACAATCCATCCCCCAAGTAGGTGAATGTTTGCTTAAGTGATATTCCCAGTGCTAAGGGTTTTATGTGATAATGATGAGGATGATGATTTTATTATTATTTTGGCTATTGTATCATTTTAATCTTATTACTAAATGAAGTATGTAAGCTACTAAGAGTTAACTGTGATGGAGTGGCATATAAGACCAGTCAAATAAATAAATAATTCTGCAGATGAAGGAAATGAGGTGGGGGTTTGAAGGTGGCTGCAAGCAAGGCAAAAAGAGAAGCTTATCACAGTAGCTGAAATCTCTCTGCACAACACTGGATTTCATCCAATAATTTAATTTAATTGTAGCTCTCTGGTTCTTTCTCCTGCCAATAGCACCAGGAGCTTTAAACTGCAGGTCAGAAATTTAAGTTCATAAAATAAATAAAATGTTACAATAAATTAAATTAAATAAAATAAAAGGTCAGAAAGAGAAAACAAAACCAGATAAAACAAAAGCTTGTATGGAGCTTGCTAAAAGGGTGCTATTCTAGCACCATGAGAGCCAGTTGGTGCAGTGGTTAAGGCACCAGGGATAATTCTTTTTTATTGAGTTGCTTGATTTATATCCTGCCTTTCCCCAGGAGTTTCAGACAGGGAATATAGCAGTCTGTTCTCCATTCTTTTTATCCCGACAACGCTGAGAGGTAGGTTGAACTGAGAGAGGGAGAGACAGGCTCAATTCCCCCACTGGGCTTCCGTGGCTGAGAATGAACTTGCACCTGGGTCTTCTAGGACCTCAAGCACTACATTCCATTTCTCTCAATCTTAGACACCCAACTTTTAATTTCCCTACGAACATCGTCAGCAGAACCATTTTTAATCTGATTATTCGCCTCGGTACTCCACTTGAGCGAGAGTTCCGAGTCTGCCCCTCTTCCCACCTTCCTCCCGAGGAAACTGAACAGCCCAAACGGGAGACCCACGGAGCCCTCCAAGCCCGCCCGGGAAGGAGCCAAGCGCTTCCGCTTCCCGCTTTGCACCAAGCCGGACTCACCCGCCAGGCACACACGTGGATTCTCCAGACGACCTCCCACGGGTCACGTGACACCCTTCGGAACCAGCGGGAGGGGGCGGGGCTAGCTTCGTCAGGTGATCCACCTACCTCGGTGACGGGCACTAAGGCTCCCCGTGGAGTGCGCGCTTCCTTTTTTTCCTCGGAGGCCGCGCTTGAAAGAGTTAACGGTGACGACAAAGGTTCGGTGCCTTTTCCCCGCCCCGCTCCTTTGATCTACCGATTCTGAAGTTTTCTCAGATAGGAAGAGACCGCATTTTCTTCTGTAGCAACCTTTCCCGGACTTAACGTGGGAGCCAACTTCAGATTTGTATTATTGGGCACAAAAAGAAATAATAACAATAACAGCAATAAAAGAGAAATGGCAGCCCCGGGACCGCCTTTATGACAGCCATGCAGCGTTTTACACGTTTGCATGTTCATCTGCAAGCGACTGGTGAATTGGAGGTATTTCTTGCAATTTTGGCCGGACTTCCCAGCCCTACCTTTCCCATCAAAAAGTGGTCTTCATGAGTCTATTTCTTAATCTTTTCCGTATCCCTGCCCACGTTCAGAGCTCGTTCCCCGTGCAAACCTCGTGCTCGGCTGACCATGCAGGGTCATGGCGCTTTTCAGTGTTTTTGAACGAATCCTTTTACTAGCAACTCCCTGAGAAAAAGGATCCTTAGAGAGAGAGGGAGAAATTAAGCAACAGCCCTCTCAACCATCCAATGTCCTGTATGAAGGATCCTTTTTTTGAAATGTTTATATAATTATTACGATGGTTTCGGTTTATTGTTACATAACTATTGCTAATATATAATGATTTTCCTTGTTTATAAGCAGCCAATGGGACGTTGGTTATCCTGGAAAATGGGATATTGGTAATACTAATAAATATAAATGAAAGTATATTGGATGAGTAGACACACTTTCTGCAACGGAACTGGCTTGCATTTATGAGGATGATCTCTACTTCCTCGCTTAAAAAAAAAGATGTCTAAAGAATGACGTCACAAGCTTGAAATGTGGAACTCCTCTGTACGTCTATGGCTCCGTTACTAGCTCTTCACTTTCCTTCCTAGCCCTACGTGGGGTTCCCATTGGCTCGGAGCGTGGCGAGCCGCCATTGGACCACGTCCCCCGTCACGAACACGAGGGTCTCTGCTGTGGGCCGACTGATTGGCTGGAGGACAGCGTGGGCGGGCCTGAGGCAGAGTTCTGAATGGGCCCGGCGCGGAGCCGGCGGTTGAGCGGAGGGTGCTCGCGATGAGAGCCGGACCTTGCTGGAGCCCCCGTTGGGCGGTGTGGAGATGGCTGGAGGCTTCCGCGCCCCTCGTCCTCCTGGTCTTCGCCCTCCCGCCGACGATATCGGCTCTGGGCTCCCCCGAGGACAGGCCCCGGCAGGCCTGCAACACCTGTCGCGGAATCGCCGACCGATTCACTCAGGTGGGAGGCGGGGAACGATAGTCTGCCTTTTCTCAGTTAGCTCTGTCAGCAGTTTAGGTAGGTAGTTAACCGTAAAAAAGAGGGCGGAGGGAGACCTCTTAACTACAGCCACAGCTGGCGTGGTCTTAAATGTGCCTAAATAATGGGAAAGTTGGGTTTCCCCGGCCCCCCATTAAAACTTGTACTTAAAAATTCTAACACGAACAAATAACAATTATACTATGTAATTACTTATTTTTAATAGCATTATAATGAGGGGTGTGGCGTTATAGGTAGGCTTCTGCATGATGATGATGAGATTTTTATCCCTTTTTTTAATTTGGTCAATTCAAGGTGAACATAATTAATACTTCTCATGATAATTATTATTAGATTTTTATCCGGTCTTTTTTATATGTTGCTTAAAGTGGCGAACATACATAATACTCCTCATTACTATAATTAGATTTTTATCCCATCTTTTTATATATATAACTCAAGGCAGAAAACCTACTTAACACTGTGGAGTCCTTGGTGCTCTCTGAGCCTTGTTGTTTTCTTGCAGAGGTTTCATTGCCAGACTAGGCAACATCTTCAGTGCAAAAAGGGAGTGGGACTTGCTCTCTGTTTATATACCATGGCCAAGCAGGACAAGCCATGGTATATAAACAGAGAGCAAGTCCCACTCCCTTTTCGCACTGAAGATGTTGCCTAGTCTGGCAATGAAACCTCTGCAAGAAAACAACAAGGCTCAGAGAGCACCAAGGACTCCACAGTTCAACCCTGAGCTACAAATATTCTCTTTGATTGATACTTAACACTCCTGCCTCCTATTTTCCCCACAACAACAATCCTGTGAGGTGGATTGGACTGAAAGAAACTCACAGTCTCCTGGTTTCTAGGCCACCATCTTCACCACTACACCAAACTGGCTCTCATGTTCTAGAAGTGTTTTTTTTAAAAAAAAAACTTGATTTTTAAACAGTAATAAAGCATTATTAAAATGCTTACTAATTCAGTGTTACGGTGTTACAGATCGAGATGCAGACTTATTGTTAGGCTTGTGTATAACGTGTGAATGTGGGAAAATCATGTTTTAGCCTTTTTAAAACTCAAACATGTAGTGCCTTAACTTATGACTTGAGAAAATATTTATTGAGAGCTTTGCAAAAGTAGAACTCTTTCATTTTGGGATTAGTTATTGGAAATAAGATCACTGTTAGGTGCACTGCAACTAATGAATTTTGAATCACTGCTCCTGGTTCCAGAGCATGTTGATAGGGTACAGAGTTACTGCTTTCAAAAATGCTCCTTAATATTTATTGGTTTGGGTGCAAACAGGTAAAAGAGCAATAATCTGCCAATTAATAGGGCTTAGCCTTTGTATGGATTTGAAGTATGAGCTCTCAAAAAAGAGTAAATTAGTTCAGCTGCAGAGTAATGCATTTCTATATTGTATGTACATGTCCTGTAAATATTTATTACTGGACCGTGATGGAATGAAGTAACCTGTTGCTTTCAGATTTCTTTAATCTGTTCTTCAGAAACAAGGAAAACAAAAAATTAACATATTTGATATATACAAATATATAATTGATTCTAATTTATGATGTAATGTATGCTATGATATACCTTTTTGGTGATAAAAACAATATTTTAAAACATGTCATTTTCTTTAAACTTTAACTTCTGTTCTGAAGGGTCTAACAGACACTGCAAAGAAGAATTTTGGAGGTGGCAATACAGCTTGGGAAGAAAAAACACTGTCAAAATATGAGTCCAGGTACAGTATATATTATTTTTCTTTTCAGTGAGCTAATATTCATCTTTGCAGTAAACAAGATCGAGATGCCTAGGACTGAATACAGTGTATAAAGCAGAGATTCTGTTAGAGTTAAGTACTAGACTGCTGTTTGAAGACAGTGGAAGTAGCAAAGATAATTTTCACTTTCATGTTTACATATATAAGTTTAACCCAAGTATCAATATGTCACCTGGCCCATACTGTAGTTTTGCAGAATCAAATCCAGCAAATATCACAGCAAACGTATTAAAACAAACCAGAAAAGGAAGAGAGGAATTTGTACATGCAAGGACACAAGCTTTAAACAACTCCAAATGTCTAGGCCAGAGCTTTCCAAACTCTGTGTCAGGACACGTTAGTGTGTTGGCGGCTGCTGCCTCCGAGCCCTGCCAGGATTCCGCGCAGGTCCTAGTGCCTGCCTTGTGCCTTGCTGCCTCCAAACCTGCCCTGCCAAGATTCTGCGCATGTCCTAGGGCCTGCCTTTTGCCTTGCTGCCTCCAAACCTGCTGTGATTCTGCGCAGGTCCTAGTGCCTGCCTTGTGCCTTGCTGTAAGAGTGTGTCACAACATGATGCCCTGCTGTAAGAGAGTGTCGCGAAATGATGCATGTCTAAAAAGTGTGTCACCAACATGAAAAGTTTGGAAAGTTCTGGTCTAGGCCTAGTATCCATGTCTAACTTTCCTTTGATGGTATTGTGCATAATGCTGCAGCTTCCTTTCCTAGCTTATTTTTATAGTAATTTTATTAAATATTACAATTACAATAGTAAAACTAATACAAACTAAAAAAAAGAATAAAAACAAAATAGAAGGTGCAGAAAGGAAAGAAAAAATAGGAAAATAGAAAGAGCAATAGAAAACAAAGAAAAAATAAGAATATAGCAAAGAAAAAGAAAAGAAATATATAAAGAAGTGACTTCCCCCTTCATCACAACAAGTATAAACAATTTTAGTAACTTATCACCTTATCACCAACAAATGATCCCTTCTTCCCATATTCCATCTCTTATCTATAAACAAATCCATAAAGCCTTGTCATTTCAGTCCTGATGTGTGATGGAATGTGTCCCTGAAGGGTGGGTGTGATGTGCTGGATTTTGGAGCTGAGGAAGGAGGGGGCGCATTCCAAGGAGATAAATGCCCTCGCAGCCTTGAGAGCCTTGGCAGGCAGGCAAAGAAAGTTAGAGTAGCCCCGCCCTAGAGCCCCTGGAGTACAGTGGGGCAAAAAAGTATTTAGTCAGCCACCAATTGTGCAAGTTCTCCCACTTAAAAAGATGAGAGAGGCCTGTAATTGACATCATAGGTAGACCTCAACTATGAGAGACAAAATGAGAAAACAAATCCAGACAATCACATTGTCTGATTCGGAAAGAATTTATTTGCATATTATGGTGGAAAATAAGTATTTGGTCACCTACAAACAAGCAAGATTTCTGGCTCTCACAGACCTGTAACTTCTTCTTTAAGAGGCTCCTCTGTCCTCCACTCATTACCTGTAGTAATGGCACCTGTTTGAACTTGTTATCAGTATAAAAGACACCTGTCCACAACCTCAAACAGTCACACTCCAAACTCCACTATGGTGAAGACCAAAGAGCTGTCGAAGGACACCAGAAACAAAATTGTAGACCTGCACCAGGCTGGGAAGACTGAATCTGCAATAGGCAAGCAGCTTGGTGTGAAGAAATCAACTGTGGGAGCAATAATTAGAAAATGGAAGACATACAAGACCACTGATAATCTCCCTCGATCTGGGGCTCCACGCAAGATCTCACCCCGTGGGGTCAAAATGATCACAAGAACGGTGAGCAAAAATCCCAGAACCACACGGGGGGACCTAGTGAATGACCTGCAGAGAGCTGGGACCAACGTAACAAAGGCTACCATCAGTAACACACTACGCCGCCAGGGACTCAGATCCTGCAGTGCCAGATGTGTCCCCCTGCTTACGCCAGTACATGTCCGGGCCCGTCTGAAGTTTGCTAGAGAGCATTTGGATGATCCAGAAGAGGATTGGGAGAATGTCATATGGTCAGATGAAACCAAAGTAGAACTGTTTGGTAGAAACACAACTCGTCGTGTTTGGAGGAGAGAGAATGCTGAGTTGCATCCAAAGAACACCATACCTACTGTGAAGCATGGGGGTGGCAACATCATGCTTTGGGGCTGTTTCTCTGCAAAGGGACCAGGACGACTGTTCCGTGTACAGGAAAGAATGAATGGGGCCATGTATCGTGAGATTTTGAGTGCAAACCACCTTCCATCAGCAAGGGCATTGAAGATGAAAAGTGGCTGGGTCTTTCAGCATGACAATGATCCCAAACACACCGCCCGGGCAACGAAGGAGTGGCTTCGTAAGAAGCATTTCAAGGTCCTGGAGTGGCCTAGCCAGTCTCCAGATCTCAACCCCATAGAAAACCTTTGGAGGGAGTTGAAAGTCCGTGTTGCCCAGCGACAGCCCCAAAACATCACTGCTCTAGAGGAGATCTGCATGGAGGAATGGGCCAACATACCAGCAACAGCGTGTGCCAACCTTGTGAAGACTTACAGAAAACGTTTGACCTCTGTCATTGCCAACAAAGGATATATAACAAAGTATTGAGATGAACTTTTGATATTGACCAAATACTTATTTTCCACCATAATTTGCAAATAAATTCTTTCCGAATCAGACAATGTGATTATCTGGATTTGTTTTCTCATTTTGTCTCTCATAGTTGAGGTCTACCTATGATGTCAATTACAGGCCTCTCTCATCTTTTTAAGTGGGAGAACTTGCACAATTGGTGGCTGACTAAATACTTTTTTGCCCCACTGTATTTCCCCTAGGTTAGTTAGGATAGCTTCAGTCTGGCAACATTCTGTCTGTACGGTTGTGCAAATAAAGAACTGATACTCTGAATACACTGACTCGCCTCTGTTCTTGGGCTGACCGGGACATCAATCTTGCCAGACGGAAGCTATCCTAACTAACCTAAGGGGAAATACTCCAGGGGCTCTAGTTATTATCTAGGTCACTTTCTTGGTTTGCTATTTGTATATCCCTTTTAATTATTAAGACATCAACCAGTTTCTTTTGTATGTCCAGTGTAACATCTTTTTCCATGTCATTCTTATAGCCTGTCATTTTTAAATCCACTTTCAAATCAGTCTCGATCTTGTCAGGTAAAACTTGTTCCTCTTCCATAACATCTTTTAAACACAATCTATCTATGGAGGCAGGCACTTTTAAAATTAAAGTCTGGGTCCATTGTTCAAAAATATCCTTCGATATGTCCAATGTTAAAATATTCTGCTTCATTCTGTAATTGTAAGTTGAGTTTGAGTGTTCTTCTCCTTTAATTATAATTTTTAGTTCCCTCAATCAACACCTCCACATCCCTGATTCTATTATTGTGAATGAGTACTTTGGCTGCACTGTCTCTGACAATAAGCAAGATATTTCTATACTAGTACATGCCATCTGTTTGCTCCCCAGTGAGCCTGATAAAGCCAGTGTGACTGCTAAGTGAAATAGGATTTAAAAAAAAACATATTACTGAATCCTAATCTTTGGGTTAGAACGTATGCTTTAAAAAACTTCCTGAGTTGTCCAGTTGTAGTATTAGTGGGGAGGAGCAAAGTGTAACAAGCAGGCTTATCAACACATAGTTTATTACTGTTGTCTAAAGTTCTGTGGAATTCTGATATCAGTCTTTGTGTCAGTTTTGAGGATTACTATAATTGTAAAATCTATTTAAGAAAACAAGCAAACAAAGAAGTGGAGAGTACAGACATGCAGACAGTAAATATGCAGCCCATCCTTGTGAGTTAATTGTAGTTGTCACTGAGTTCAGTGGGACTTAGTTTTGCAGCCTTGGGAATGCTGAATATTCTATTATTATAAGCTACTTCAGCCTAAAACATTAGACATTGCTTTTGTAGCTTATCTAATATTAAAAGCTAACAGTAACACTGATGATTTTTTTAGATGTGTGTTTTAATTTTTATAGATGCTTCAGCACCGTGTTGGAATTCAACAAATCAACTCATTTCTTGTTTTTTTATGTAGTGAAATTCGTCTTGTAGAGATTATAGAAAACCTGTGTGACAGTAGTAACTTTGAATGCAACAACATGGTAGAAGAGCATGAAGAACATATAGAAACTTGGTGGTTCAAATGGTAAGTAAAACTAAAATAGTACTTGTTTCAATATTTGTTGTAGTAAGTGCATGGTAAAGGTAGGGATTTTTTAAAAAAAATATCTATAATTTAGAGCAGGGTTCCTCAGCCAGGTTCCGTGGAGCCCTAGAGTTCCGTGAGAGGTTACTAGGGGTTCCCTGGGAGATCACAATTTATTTAAAAAATATTTCAAATTCAGGCATTTCACATTAAAGAGGTAAGTTCCATTCTTTATTTTTAGTTTAAGAACACTGTTAATGCATATCTACAGGCCTACACATGAAACAAATATAATAATTTTGTAACTTCTGGCCTATATTTGAGCCTGAATGTGCAGGGGTTCCCCGAGGCCTGAAAAATATTTAAAGGGTTCCTCCAGGGTCAAAAAGTTGAGAAAGGCTGATTTAGAGAAATATTAAATGCATTAACAGAACATTCTTAAGCTATAGTTTGATAACTCATTTCCCCCTTTCACTGTTAACTTGGTAAGGCATGCTTATTTGCTGTATGCTTTGATTAAATCTACACGAGGAGAACAAATTTGTTGTTGCTGCAGCATTTGTGTTCTGCCAATGGCTTTAAAATATCTAAAACTATTTTCAAAGTTCTTGTGCAGAATAAAAGTAGATTAAATTTAGTGCTGTTGTTTCTTCCCCATTTTTCTCTCTCTCACACACATACACCTTTGTTAAACAGCAGTAGACTACTCAGTGCCCTACAGAATTTTTGGACTACTATTTGCATAATTCTTCACCATCGACCATGCCAAAGCATCTGAAGCGAATCAGGTTGGCTATATGCATTTAGGGTGTAAACATGTAAACAAAGCAGGTACTTTATGAATGTCACAGTATAGTGAAAGTATACATCACATTCATTGGAGAATCTATTGAGACATATATTTCCAATTTAATTTCTCAATCTGCTGAAAAGGAAAAGCAGATAAAGATGGCTTGTTGCATCAAGTTGATGTGTCCATTGTAGGTAGACTACCCTGAGTTTTTGCATCACCAATTGATGGATATAATCATTTTTGTAATTTTGTAATTTGTAGGAAAAAACAAAAGATACTTCAGTATCCTGCAGAAGCCTAGCATATTCTTTATTAGTGGCATTTAGTATTGAGATTTCCATAATTGTTGCTATACATGGCTGCTAGATGCTACAGTAATGCACGTGATAAGCATTCTAGACATATTTCATAGGATTCCATGATAAGGTTCTTGTTAATTCCAGATCACATCTGCTCCATTTGCAACTAAAGAAGAGAATTTATCTAACTACCAGCCCTGACAGCACTACCTGGGATCAGAAGGGCAAGTTGTTCTTCCTTGTATATCATCACTTAGCTACAAAGCCTACAAACCAGTTTTTGGTCCTGAGATACAGTTACATTTTGTTCAATAATTTTTATTGAATACATCTGTTCAGGGTTTTTTTGTGTTTCTGTGGAACATGCATTCATACTAATTCATTCTTTTACACATTCATAATGATACCTTGCCCTTGATTTGTGATCCCTGGTTAAGTTAGGTTAAAGCCTCCCCCTTGTCCCCTTCTGATAATCTTAAGCTTAACAACAAGTGGGAATGAAATTATTAATCAGGATTTCAAGAAAAGGATAGACAAGGTTAGGGTTTTTTCCTGCTCTTTATAGCAGTGGAAAACAGTCATAACTGTTATCAGCCAATAGCTGATCAGCTGGTTTGTAGTGAAGGATAAGCAAAAATTTCCGCAGAGAGGCAAAGGTCTACCCATGAAAGATCTGTAGCTCTTGTTCTGTGCAAAACTCTGCTATTGAAGATCCTTATGCCCAATACTTACATACATATGTAATGTATAGAGGAGGTTGTCAGTTGTCTCCAATTGCTGCTGCAAAGTTATTGAAAACTTTATTTATATGTTAAATAAGAGAGGGGTTGAAAAGATGTTATGACATTGTCCTCAAATGAAAGCATAAGCAGTTACTAATTTTCAGTTGAGAGGCTTCTTACAAGTATTAAGCTGGTTGGAATTGATGTATTAGATTGTAGCTTCAATTTAAAGTCCCTTTATTCTTAAAAAAAAACAAATCTCCTGGACCCAGCCCTTTTTCTTTTTGCCTGAAAATTCCTGAAATATTCTGTTCTCTCCCACTTTCTTGACTTTCTTAGGTCAAGGTTCCATAATTTGGTTTATCTACTCAGATGATATTGCCCATGCTAAAATCCCAGATAGATTTCCTCACTGCTAAAACCAGGTTTCTGTTCTTCCCTTGTCCTCCTCAACTTTGCTGCCACTTTTCACCCAGTTAGGTAATCATTCTAGTTTGATATGCCTTGCGTTTGCAAGACTATGTCCTAAATCAGTTTTCCTCCTTTCTCTCGGGTGACTTGTTCAGTGTTTCACTTGCTGAACCCCTTCCTCTTCAGTGGCCTCACAGGGTTTTATTCTAGGATCTCTGAAGAATGATAAACAGTACAGTTAACATCCTGGTTGTAGAGTTAAGGATGCCTAACTTTGATGCTTAGAGTTAGGGCTTAGGCCAAATTCTGCAACAGGTTGGTTGCAAATGGATACAAGCAGAGATCAGTCAGCAATTGAGCATAAAATCTGCCACTTGCACCAGCCAAAAATTTAATCTTACTATCCAGTGTTTGTTAGTTTTTTTTCCAAAAGTATGGATGGAAATAATGATGGGTCTAGCATAACATCCAAGTGGGTAATTAGAGGATTTGGTGTTCTGGCAAAAAAATGTAGTGCAACATCTCAGAAACAATTGGACAGAACTGGCCAATGCAGGTGCAGCTTTAATAGTTGTGGTAGAACATGCTACTCGCACCACAGGAAGTTAGGTTAACTGGGCTTTTTTTCCCTTGATAAGTAGGTTGGACTGTGTTGCAATTAAAAGATCAAGCATAATAATCTAAGACATTATACTCTCAAACCATTCAGATTTGTTTTGAAACTATCCCATTGTTCTCAAATGAATTGGTTTGTTATAATGAGGTAGGAAACAGCTGTACTGTAATACCCTTGTTCATTTGTACAATTGCCAATTGCTCACTTCTTTATACTGGATCAGGAGATCAGGCTTTCCATGTAGGATGCTACAGGTTGAAATGGGAGAGCAAAAATGGCTGACAATTCATAATATGTGCATGTCTTACGTGGTGTTCACATTATTGCCTTTTAGAATTTAATGGCAAATTGTAGTTGGTGTTCTCTTGATCTTTTCTTACAGAAATGTAATGTTGGGTGCATGTAACCTGCAGAGATCAGCATGAAATTTATAAACAAATATTGTGTTTGTGCATTATTTTATTCTTACAGGAAGAAGAAATATCCTGAGTTGTTTAAGTGGCTTTGTATTGAAACAGTTAAAGTTTGCTGCCCTGCTGGAACACATGGACCAGACTGTGTTGGTAATTAAACTTGAATAATAAAGTACTGGAATATTTTTAGATTACTAGAATTGAGAAGCTTTAATATAGATAATTAAGCTTCATTTGTGCCATCAGTGTTGTGAAATCTGCTGAAAATCAGGTTTTTGTCCAGAGATGTGATAGACAATGAAAGTAATGTAGTGGAATTAGTTGAATGAAGTGCTTCAAATACAGTTTTGCAAGGATTATGTAGGAGGTGATAAGCAACTAGGTTTCTAATAATGGCCTCATTTAAAAGCAAAAGGCTTAAGTCGGATGTATCGCTAGATGGATCTCACATCCGGCAACTTGTGGAGCAGCACCCCTGAAAGCCATAAGAAATTCTTGAATGACAACTGCCACACCCCCACCCCTGCCCTAGAGTCTCAGCTGATGCCACACCCTAAACCCAGCTGGGCACATTTCTGAGAGGGGAATTCCCCCCTCCGGACCCAGCCAGATCTCAGTAATGCATGCCAGGTCAGCCCTTTCATCTGTGATTAAATCACAGATGAGGGAAGCTTTATTATAGGTATTATATATGTTCAGTAGCAGCAGCCTAAAGCCAGGGCCTCCAAAGGCCTGCTGACCAGGAACTGGGGTTGAGGTCTGGGGGCCAGAACATGAGACCAGTACAAGGCACTGGGCCCCTGTTCCCTGAGAGTGGCCCGCCCCCGGCCTCCCACCATACCTTCCCATACCCTTCACCACTGTGATATTCCATCCCAACCCTGACCCCCCAAGTTCTCCACACACTTCACCCCGTGCCCTCCAGTTCCCAAAACGGGATCCCCACATTGCCTCCCTGCAATCATTCATCCGTCCAAAGAGAGAGAGGAACTGAGTTCTCCAGGCACTTCAGCTCATGCTTTCAGCATCATGGAGGACTCAGAAGAACCCCCTCCCTTACACAGCCAATCAGCCATGGCTTCCCCCACCAACTGCTCTCACCCACTGGCCAGGGTCACCCTCCAATCCATACACCACACACACACACACACACACACACACCCAATACCCTCGCGGCTTTCACCCAAGGGAGGAAGGTTGGTTTCTAATGGGAAACCCCATACCATTTAGGATGTGGCTTCTGGAGCCAAAGACAACATGGCCTCTGCAAGGGGGGAGACTGCACCGGCCTTCTGGCACTAGCCCACCGTTGCCCCCTCACCTCTTGGCCGGTCACACACTTCTGTTTCCCCCAAAGGATAAACCAGGCAGTCCTCAAAGTCCTGGCTAGCTTCCTGGGCAGTCTCATGATCCAATGATGAAAAGAAACGCTGTGCCGTGCCATCTGCCCTCTGCACAGGTCAAGTTGTCACAACCTTGCAGAAACGCGGCTGGGCAACTCTATCCTTGCCAGCAGCACAAAGTCTTAGTCTCAGTTTTAGTCTCCAGCCTCCTGGCAAACAGCTCCCACTGCCAAAGCCTCCCAAACTCCAATGGCAGTGCCCTACACTGCACCCGCAGCCAGATTGCTGCCCCTAGATGGACAAACAGTGGCAAACTCACTCTGACAAACCTCCTCATAGCGTCCTCCACAAAGCTTCCGCTGTAGATCCGCGGGAGCCAGGGAAATACGCTGCTCCACCCCTTCAATATCAACTGCCCAAGACGGAGTCTGACATGCATGCTCCGGATCAAATTTGAGGCAGTCCAAAAGAAAGGCTGGTAAGTCCCAATACCAGTACTTCCAATCAGTCAACATGTCTTCACAACTTCACAACTCCAAGCAGCATCTATATATTGGGGAGGGGGACTGAATTTTCCATGCTATCAGAGCCTGCAAGTGGTTGTGAAACATGTTTGAAGATTTCTGACTCTTTTAGTTGAAACAAAAATGAAATTTCTTGATAGGTTCCCTGTTCATCAGGAAACTTATGAATAACTCTAATAATTAATAATAAAGGTTGAGCTGCAGCAAGAGAAATGGTAAGAAAAAAACATTTCGTTGTATGTATGATGTAAAAGGTTAACATGTTCTACTTGATTGAAGCTTGTCGTGGAGGATCAGAAAGGCCTTGCCATGGAAATGGTCATTGTGATGGAGATGGCACTAGAGGTGGTGATGGATCGTGCAAGTGCACAAAGGAATATCAAGGAGAATTCTGTTTGGAATGTTCTGATGGATACTATAACTCTGACAGAAATGATACACATTCTGTTTGTACAGGTATGTTGATATGCTTAAGTTACTCAATGTGATTGATTAAAGTAGCTTTGATTTCATACAATTTTTTTTGTAGTAAATAGTTGCTGAGGATTGAATATGCATATAATTAATATTTTTATTTATTTTATTTGTAGACTCTGGGCGGTTTACAATAAAATCTCAAAACCAGGTGTATGAGGGCTTTTTTTAAAAAATCAAGGGTTGTATTAAATGCATTTTAGAAATACATAAAACTATCAGTGGTACAATTAATTACAGGTAAATTGATTTATACAAAATGAGGTGAAGTGAGCACATAAAATCCATCAGTTCCGTTTAAGTAAATTTTATTAATTTCTTGAGTGCAAGAAACCTGACTTTTATTGTTGAGCACACCAAATGCAGTATCTTTTCAGTTTGCATAACTACTGGTTACAATGGTATGGCAATAGAGCCATGTGTTAATGGGCAAATAAGCAATAAATCAATTTACCTGTAATTAATTGCACCATTGATAGTTTTATATATTTCTAAAATGCATTTAATTATAAAATACAACCCTTGATTTAAAAAAAAAACCCCTCATACACCTGCTTTTGAGATTCATCCCATAGAAGAGAATATAGGTAGCTCACGGTTGAACTGTGGAGTCCGTGGTGTTCTCTGAGCTTGGTTTGCTTGCAGCCATTTCATTCCCCATCTAGGTAACATCATCAGTGCTAGTGATTGTGGGGTTTGCTCCCTGTTTATATATAGTAGCTTGCTGTGCCAGTGTTGGGGGGGGTTCTCCTTGGTAGTTCCTTGATTAGGGCATTGCTTTCTGCTTGACTGTTTGTCTGGTGTTAATCCCTGCTTATCTGGGTGTAGGCTGCTGGAGGGGATGTGTTCTGGTCATCAAATTGAAAGTAGGTAGTGAGGCAGAGGTTGATGAGGTCCATGATTCTGGGTATTTCCATCTTAGTGTATTTGGCTAGGTTAGCATTTTGTGTATGGTTTGTTCCAGTTGCTCCTTGAGATTATCTATGGTGTGCTGGGATTTATTTAGTCTGAGGTGAGCATCCATGATCATTAGCCAACTTAGACTAAGATCGAAATACCCAGAATCATGGATTTCATCAACCTCTGCCTAACTACCTATCAGTTTGAGTCGGGCAGCATACAAGTTTAATAAATTCTCCTCCTCTTCCTCCTCCTCATTTGTTGGATCTTAATTCTTCTAATCCCCTGCCAGCATAGGTAAAGTGTTTTTATTCATTTCTAAACAAAAACTTTGGTAAAGGTGAACTGGCCGGCCGGCCTTTTTTTTTTTTTTTGCAAAAAGCTCTAGTTTTGTTGGCTTTGTACCTATCAGTATGAAAATGTGTCACCATAAAACACGGCAAGTATTCTGGAAATGGGACTGGAATGTCTGCCTCCGAGGTAAAAAAGAATCCCCTCTGAACTATAGTGGGGGGAAAGAAGGCAAACTGTACTGTAGAATCTATACGGCCTCCAGACACTAAAGCGCTTTTGATCCCAGATGTGAACCATTTAGCCCCACACAACAAAGCAGAGAAAGCTTTCAGAACAATGAGCAGGAAAGAAAGCAAAGGAGGCCTTTTCCCCCCTGCACACTCTTTGAGCTTTAAACAGAGCTGTAAAACCCCTATTCCAGGAATGACCCTGAAATGAGAATAAGGTCTGGAAAAAGCAGCGATATTTTGTACGATTCCCTTGTTTTCTCTTACAATTGCAAACTTTTTAAAGTTCCATATGTCTAAGTCTTGCAAATGTTGTTTTTCTTCATAGCTTGTCATGACTCATGTAAAACATGCACTGGGGCAACCAATAAGGACTGTAAAGATTGTAAAGAAGGTTGGCTCAGAAATGAAGAAGAAGCCTGTGTGGGTGAGTGGGACCATGGCATACTTTTAGAAAATTCTGCTAAATGATTCATTAATAGACATCTAAATGATGAGTTATTATCTTCTCTTTCTCATGTGCACTATAGATATTTACGCTGCATATCATTTCTCAAAAAGAAAAGTTCTTAAATATAGCAAGATTGCAGCGCTGTGGCTTATTCATATCGAGTTCTCCCAACTCTGCACTTCTTTTGTACTTGTACTTTTCAGCCATAAATAAATGGAATTCTTCAATGGTTAGCTATCTAGTTTTAAAATAAAGACAAAGATGGGAGCAGACTGTGCTATGCAATGATGTGCACTTTTATTCATTAAATAATACTGAGGAATGGGTGCATTGTAAACATAGTTTGTTAAGCAAGCCAGAACTAGTTTTGCAGATATGATCATGGCTTATTGGTCTATTTCTGTTTTATTTTCCCTCTTTTTGCACTATTCCTGTGTATTATTTTGTTCTTAGAGAAGAAACAAAGCAGACAACTCTGAATAATCATAGGGATCTTCTTACTAACATTTGATGAAACATAACTAGTACAGTGGAATCTAAAAATCAACACTATCTTGCATATCAGATTTCTTTTCAAGTTTTGAACTTTTCCATTTCTGTGGCAATAACCTTTAATGTGGGTTCATTTTTTTCAGATGTGGATGAATGTGCAGTAGAAGATTCACCTTGCAATTCTGATCAATATTGTTTAAACACAGATGGTTCTTTCTCCTGCAAAGGTTTATTTTTTAATATTTATAAATAAATCTCCATATATAGAATGCTTAATTGTTATTCCTGAATAACAAAAAGTGTCAAATTGGTTGTTGGAAATGGAATTTTAAAAATAATTAGTGGAGCTTCATTTTAATTTCAAAATGAAGTAGTATAACTTGTGCTTCTTCTGCTGACTCCTGTTCTTCATATGGAATGCTCTTAATGGATTTCTTGTTTAGGTTTCTATGTCAAGTCAGATCTTTCTCCCCAGCTGCCCCCCTTCCCTCCCAGTAGTTGAACCTGTGTGAAAGTTACACTTTGTCTTGCAGTTATATGAACTTCACTGAGGCAACACTAGCTTTGCTTACACATTATGCTGATCCCAAACAAAACCACATTGTGGCTTAATGCAGGGTGTGAACCAGAGCACTGTGGTATGATTCAATTATCAATGCTGCATCAGATGCTGCCTCTGCAATTCTAGAAATCATGACATAATATATTAGTGAAACAATCCTTAATTATATTTAACTTCCATAGCATATGAAAGAAAAGGTGATCAACTGGTATGTGCAATGCAGTCTCCTAGCTTTTTTGTGTGATGCAATGGTTAAGGTGTTAGACTAGGATTGGAGAGACTCGGGGTCATGTCCATCCCGAGCTCACAGGGTGATTTGAAGCAAGTTAACTCTCACAGCCCACCTATCCCATAAGTTTGTTGTTTTGGGGGAAAAGTTTGAGGAAAGAATGCTATGAATGTCACTGAGTTCCTGCGGGAAAGGTAGTGTATAACTCTTAACAAATAAATAAGCCAAGGGCTTGACATTGCATTGTGTGTGCTCTTTAAGGTTTTCCTAATGCCCTAGTTCAGGCCTTTCCAAACTGTGTGTCGGGGCACGTTAGTGTGTTGGCTGCAGTGTCTGGGTGTGTCGCGGCTGCTGCCACCTCTGAGCCCTGCCAGGATTCCATGCAGGTCCTAGTGCCTGCCTTGTGCCTTGCTGCCTCCAAACCTGCTGTGATTTTGCGCAGGTCCTAGTGCCTGCCTTGTGCCCTGCTGTAAGAGTGTGTCACGAAATGATGCCCTGCTGTAAGAGTGTGTTGCGAAATTATGCATGTCTAAAAAGTGTGTCACCAACATGAAAAGTTTGGAAAGCTCTGCCCTAGTTAAATTGAAAAGATTTCAATAGGAGAGCTTGGCTGAGGACCCTATTCTACGCAAATATTTTTGATACAAATATCTTAAGCATGAGTGTACCATTTCCTCACTAAGTGTGTGTCTGTTAGCTTTACATTCTCTCTAGCTAACCTTGCCTGTTTGGCATGTTAAACATAATGATATGCTAGTATATATAAACAGGCAGCAAACCCCACACACACACACACAGATGATGTTACTAGTTGGGTAATGAAACGTCTGCAAGCAAACAACCAAGCACAGAGCGCCAAGAACTCCATAGTAATGACATTTCTATTTTACATTTTAGCATGTGATCTCAGCTGCTTGGGATGCACAGGAGAAGGGCCTACTAAATGTAATAGCTGTATAACTGGCTATGAAATGAAAGATGAAACATGCACAGGTTAGATTTTTATACTTCTAATATCATGGGTTTTTAAATTTGTGTGTTTGTTTTTTGTTCCAGTTGCAATTCTTAACTCCTTTTACAAAACCCTTAATTAACCCCATATTTACTACTGCTTTGTGGTGGCATATATTTGTGAACTTAGTTGTGTAGTAAAGCAATTGCATGAACTTTCTATATAGAATTGGTTACTAATTTTAAGCTAAAAATGGAATAGTCACCCGTGAGAGGAACCAAAAACTACATCTATAATTGATTCAGATTTTTTTTTAAAAAAAAGACCATATAAAATCACTTCTGTAAAATACAGTAGAATAAAGCCATTGGAAAATCAGCAATAAAGTAGTAGCTGAATTTAATTTAGTTAAGATGTACGGCTTTTAAAAGCATAAAAGGATAAATTAGTAGAGGTGTGCATGAAAAATGTGTTTTCTGTTGAGTTGGCTGTGTTCCAGGAGAACGAAACTCCACAGAAATTATTGAGTATTCCATCCATAGCAATGGATGCAGCCACTGCTTCCTTGTTTATTCACCCCAGGACCATAACAGTAGATGAGGTGATAGTTTATGTTAGATGCTACCTACTTCCAAATTGCAGAAAGTTTTGGCTGAAAATTCAGTAGGATGCATTTGAATATCGGTAGGACTCAAGAATATGCAAAGAATAGATCTTATACCAAAGTTCTCAAACTAATATTGTACTAGTAGTCTTTGCATTTATACAGCCGCAGCAAAAGTTGAGTGTGATGCACAGTAGTGCATATACCTCTGAACAATTTTGTATTATCTGCAGAAACACAGCGCACTTAGTGCAATCCACGACTGACCCACAGGAACTCCAACTTTTAGAGTTCCCCGTTGGGGGAGATGGGCGGTCATATAAATTAAATAAATAATAATAATAATAATAACTACTTTCCCAGAGCAAAGACATTTTTAGAAAGAAGACTAATGTATAAAACAGCCTGGCACTCCACACCGATAACAGCCCATCCCTGCTGCTCTATTGGCTAGGCTGGAAAAACATTGTTAAAAGGCCATCTAATCACAGACAAAGCAAGAACCCAGTGGCACCACTTGAAACGATCAGAACACTCAAAACAGGCTGATTTTGCTTCAAGGCTGGAGCAAAACAGCAAGTGTTGCTTGAATCTCAAAGCAAACTCTAGAAACACATGCAAGAAACCCCAGAATGGCTGCTTTGAGGTCATCCATTTTACACATCTCTACAAATAAGTTTATTCTTAGCGTGAGGAAGAGAGGGGTGAACCTTATTTGGAAGGGAGCTCTGTACGTTCTTTTAAGGCAGGACTTTCAAAAGTGATGTTTTCCAACTGTAATTCTCAATATTCCCAGCTAGCCTGACCAATGCCATGCTTGTTGGACATTATGGGATTTGTAGTTCCCAAACATTTGGAAGGCAATAGGTTGGGGAAAAGTTGTAATGAACCAGAATAGCATTTTTAATTCTAAAAATAAAAAAAAAGTTTGCAAAACTTAACTCAGGTTTTATTGAAATTTCAGTAACAATTTGCTTTAAAAACTGGTATTTTTAAACGCATCATAGCTTGTAGCAGAACATGTTTTGTGAAAATTGCTATTTTTTTCCTATTGATCTATGTATTTTCTGTGGGATTACATAATTTCAATGAAATTATTTTGATCTTTTCACAAACTTTCAGGTTTACCAGGAAGAACAGCAGTAACAAAGGCAAAATAAGTTATACTGTAATAATATAAAGCATATACTCATAATTAAGCCATAATTGCCTATAGTAGGTGCTTTAACAAAAGTATTCAGAAGGCAGGTGGAGACAGCTTACTTATTCATGGATAATTGTGAAAAATAAATTTTGTTTCAAGGTACAGTGTTTACCATCAAGAAACCAAGGAAACTATGCATTTCTTTTTGAGATTGTTAATATAATCTAATAATTCACCTGGATATTGTTATACATTTTTGTAGATGTAGATGAGTGTTCACAACCCGAAAAACTGTGCACAAGAGAAAAAACTGATTGTATTAATACTCCAGGAGGTTACAAATGTATCTGCTCAGAGGGCTTTGAAGACAAAGATGGCATCTGTGTTCCATCTGTAAAAGCAGGTGAGTGGCCCTCTTTCCAGTGGGATTTAGTGGGAAGAGCAGTGTGGTATTAACTACTGATCTAGAGAAAGTTTCAATGTTCTTATATTTCCCTTTAAATATATTTCTTATATTTAACACTGATCTCCATATTTTCTAACTTTGATTCCTGTTATCTTTGCTAGGTATTAAACTAGTGGGATATTGTGGACAACGTCATAAAGACCAAATTTAGACATGAAACTCATCAGTAATTTTGTGCCAATCATTCTGTCAACCTAATTTAGCCTTTCCCAGGCTGTTGCTCTCCAGCTAGAATGGGAATTCTGGGATTGATCATCCAACTTGGAAGGCACCACGTTAAGAAGGCAGGCTGGTAGAGGATAAAATAAGGTTGAGAATAAAATATGGAAGAGTAGGGGGCTGAGGAGAGTCTATCATGGGATAAGACAGACTAGTATCTATCTATCAGAACTAGTCAGGCTAGAGATTCAGCTCCAAATTTCTTTAAGCCAGTGCTTCAGTCAACAGAGTCATAATTGAGCCTTGACTGAGATACAGTCAAGTTCTAGCTAGAGAAGTGTGTTAGCAACAGAGCAGGGAATTCAGAGTAAGAATTTCAGAAATTTAGATTGTACAGCCTCTAAGGTATGGACATCCTTGTAGATGCAACATTGTGTGCCATGTAGCAGAATACTTACTAGTGACAGTATACATTCCTATCTGCATTAGTCTCTTAGTATTGATGTACAGTATTTGGTTGACATTCATATGGTTTAAAAAGAGAAGGATATATAGTTGTATTGGATGCTTAAGAAAATGATGGCAAGACCCCCACCTTATGCATGATATTTCATGTGATTTTAAGGGCTTTCCAGCTGTCCTTCCAGCACAAGACCTGCCCAAGAGTAGGCAAGGCCTCTCTGAAATGGTATCTTGCCAACACAAAGGAAAAAAAATTGACCACTGCCCTCCCTGTGTGTGCATCAGTACACTTCCTGCACAAGTATTGGCACTTCTGAATATCGGCTAATAGCAGTAGTGTGACTGTGCAGGAATTCCATTTTAATTAAGAATCATTGGTTTTGACAGAAGAGGAAACACCAGCAAACGTATCTTCACCTGACACCCATGAAGACTTATGATCTACATTCCAAGATGGGACATCGATATCTAACCCTTAAGTTATTCAACTTGAACAACCACTACCTGAGATGATATGTAAATGGTGTTAAATAAGTGCAGGTTGCCAGTATGATTCTCTTTGAAAGTGAATGATAAATTGTCATTTAAATTTCATTTCTGTACAAAATAGAAACAATTACTACTTTTTATACAGCCGTTACACTATCCTGGTAGAAGTGATTAGTGACATTTGATTAAATTAAATGGCATAGTGCCCATTCCATCGCTAATTGTCCTTTGTGGAACAATAGAAAAGGAAATTACTTGGCAAACTGAAGACTTCTAGATGTGGATTTTTTAATGACTAGAACTTGCCTTTTCAATGTTGGTAAAGGGAGACTGCATTTGGAAAAAAACCCTCTGTAAATGAAATCTGATGGTCAACTTGGTCATTAAAGATTTATTGTGGCTGCTTTGTATTTTCTGTAGGCTTTGTGTGATGGTATTCATTGAATGGATAGATATGGTAATTGTAGATTTATCTATTTGTACTTCTAATCATTATTCTCTCTGGAAGTTTGCTGACCTTAAATAGAGAGATCAACTTTACTATATTTTTAGTCCTCACAAATCATTTTTTGTGTCTCAGGATACTATTCAACATTGGCAGGGATTGTGTATTTAGTACTTCATGAATTTAAGACTTCAATTTTATATTGTGAAAATGCCAGTTTTAAATATCTATTGGAATAAGCCTCTGTCCATCAAAATAGAGAAATTATAACCTTTAGGAACAAATAAGCACCTACCTGTTCTTTGAATCCATTAAATTAGAAAATAGAATGTGATACATCTTAATTTTCAATTGTCTTTATACCTTCTTAAAAGAAAATGTGATAGATGAATTGTGAATTGCGGGTAAGGCAAAATCACACCACATCATCAAAGATTTGCGATTCCACAATAAGATTTTGGATGTGTTTAAATAACATATATTTAAATTCATAGTGAAGTCTAATACAAGAATGTTCTGATCATCACCTTTAGGAAAGTAAATAAGACTTTATAGGCTGGTTATGAGAGCAAATAGCTAACCCAGCTTTGCTCATGCATCCTATGCGCTCCGTCGCCTGTTCGTGTGTCACCTGAATCATTTGCATGCTGATAGTGCAACCTTTTTATGCCTGGAGACCACATCTAGTCTTTCTATCCTGCCTTGGGGTTGCAGGATGAATAGCCAGATCTAAAGCTTTGGGCTTTTGGGGGGTGTATTGGGGGAAGGAGACTATAGGCTGAAATGGATACTGTAAGCCTTGTGGAGTCATAAAACATCTGTTTTTGTCCCTTGGCCAAACCCTACACAGAAAGTCTATAAGGCTTAATATACCCCTTTCAGCTCTTCTCAAAAGTGAAAAAAGTTGAAAATGTCAGTCCCACTCTGTATTGGGAGCAAATGAGGTTGGGGTGCAGATAAATCGGCTCTGTGCTTGAGAATAATATGGTAGATGGTGTAATGCTTGCCAACTTATGACGTGATCAAGAGAAAGGGACATGCTTCGCCACCGTGAGGCAGAGGTAACTCAGGTCTAAATGATGCCATTGTCTTACACAATTTCATCTAGCTTTGTTTTCTGTTCAGCACAATTGAGATGTATGTTCTTTGCATACCTGGGTTCAATATGTGACTTACATTCATGTTTGAGAAATCCCTTTGTTAATAAAACTCACTTGAAAAGAACCCTTGATAGACTGCAGTGCAGCAGCTGGGATATTTTCACTTTCAACCACCAGGGAGGGGTACTTCAGTTGTTGCAGACAATTCTGAGAATACAGTACTTTAATGCAAAGCTGGCAATGCAGCCTGTTTCCAATAAAGGAACTGAAGATATGCATTGTACAACTGAGATAACAATCGTCAAGTATAGGGTTTTCATCCTACAATTGAGAAGATATTTCACTTAAGGACTTGTTACCATGGTAACTTTGACATGCCCATTTGTGATATTTGCTTTAATATAATCATAGTATAAATGCAGGCAGAATTAGCTTTAGAAGTATCTGGATCAATTCCTAATACAAATTAAAAGTTGGTAGTAATGTAACATTTATCATGCATTAACTGAGTTCTTTCACTGAATACTTTGTGAAAAGTAACTAATCCTAAATAATGTTTAAGGTCCTTGGCCAAGAACTAAAGGAATGTATATATTCAGGAGAAGTATACACACCCAGATTTTATTTATTGTTGTTGGCACAGAATTTCCCATTTGCCAGCAAAATAAGCCTGTGGGAAGGAAATGTGGGTTGCCTTTTTAGTGCATGGTGGTACTTCTGCACCTTTTCTCATTGCTCCGTCTCACTATGAGCAAGTCGTAACTCCCAGCAAAAATACATACTGTATAGTTTCTTCCACAAAATTTGCTTGGACGTAAGCTATGCATCCTACCCTATTCTACTATTCTAAACTTAAGAGGGATTTAAAGTCCACACTTATATTCAGATAGTTATCTTCACAGAGGCTTAGATCTATAAAAGTTTATGGTTGAACACAGAAAAATGTATGTGGCAACTTTAAAGATGAACCAAAGGTCTATCTAGGCCAGTATTCTGTTGCCAAGGGGGCCTGCTAGATTCCAGTAGGAAGCCCAACTAAGTCCTGATCCTGTTCTGTAATGACTGCCATCAAAATACTTGGTGCTTTCAATTACAGTATTAATATATAGTTATGATTAGTATCTTGTCAATCATTCCTTCAGCTTTGACAAAGGCTTCATAAATAATAGTTCAATAATAGTTGAAATAAAGAATAGTTTATAGCCAAGTTGCCCTAGCTGGGGTCCTCATTGTCAAATTATTATTTTATCCAGATTTTTTTAAAAAAAATATGTTACCTTTGTTTTTGCTTTTTTTTTAAATCCTTTCATCTCTCCCCACAACTCTCTGTCTTCTAAGGAAATCTGGACTTAAAGGCAATAGACCAGAGCTTTCCAAACTGTGTTGCGACACAAAAGTGTGTCGCCACACCACCCGGAAGCGGCGGCGCACGCGTGTGCAGCGGCAGCGGCGCAGGATCAGTGCTTCCGCGTTTTAGCGGAGGCTGCTGCTGCCGCCGCCGCCATGCATGCGCGCCACCGTGCGCGTGCGCACACCGCCACGCACCCCCGTGCTACCGCCGTGCGCGTGCCGCTGCCGCCACCACCACCACTGGCGTGTTGCCAGCGGCGGCACTTTGGAAAGCCCTGCAATAGACTAATGTTTGTCTATACAGATTTTAAAGTTAGAGTATCTGGGTTTTTTTTAAAGTTACATAGGCAAGTTTTATATCCTTTTACTTAAATCTAAGAGTCAGAGCCTATCCTTTGCTACTTCGAAGGAGTTTGGAATTTTTATTTCTATAGTCATCTGTTTAAAATGATCTGACAACTCTTCTACTTACTTTTTAAAGAAACCTGACTAACTATGAACTCTTGCTCTAAAAATAATGCCTTTGTGGGATACCATTAATCATTGCCATCTCACAACTGCTTTTTTTAAACTTTAAAGTTTTTGGACTTTGGATGATGTTGCGTTAGAACCCAATGTCCATACAAATTAGGAATACAATATTGGGAATATAAGCTTTATGTGAATATACTTAGAAATTAAACTTGATGGAAAATATATTTCTTCTAAAGTAGTGTAAAGGTCCAAGATTTACATAGGCTCTGCAATTTCTGACTATTGCATAGAATATTTATAATGGTATGATGGTATGATAGTATTTTCTGGTGAGCAGTAAGAGTGTAGTATCACTTTTTAGCATTTCTCTTGAATAAAAAGATAAAGGTTCCCCCCCCCACGCACATTTGTGCAGTCGTGTCCGACTCTATGGGCCATATACAAATAAAAATACAGAATACAAAACACTAAAAATAAAACTAGTGAAGAATTTGTGAAAGATCAACCTAAGTTACATGAGTTAATATTACGATAATGATCTAATACTACTGTAATCACTGAACCTTCTTGTTAGTTTTAGGGACCAATTAATGATGATTTCAAAGCTGCCAAGTGCTTTGCTGTGCTGATGAATCACAATCCTGGCAAGATCCAAATCTGAGGTGGGATGTGGCCTTTAAACTGTGATAAATGTAGTGCAGTTGCTCTGTTTCTTTGAAAGATGACCTAAGGAGAAAAGAAAGGATCAGTTTATTTGCTAATGACTAATGTTTTAAACATCTAAATGACCACTCCTGTTCACTTCATTTACAATAAGGAACTGCAAATTAATTCCACTGACCTGTCATAGCAGATTAAATTGAAAGAAACCATAAATTTGTCTAATTATTTTTTTCCTTGTTCAATGCTATTTAAGTTAGTACCATTTAGTTATATATTGAGCAATTACAAATTTTAGGCAGTCAGGATCAAAATCCTAATTGTTCACTCATTCCCTAAAGAAAATAATACAATGCATTTGTGCTGTTTGGGGCACTCAGTTTCATGGTGACTGTGCCAGGGGGCACTCTGCCTAGCAGAGGTGTGTTGTGCCTTGCCATTGGCTGTGTGTTGTTCCACACTGTCAATCCATTTCACAGTGCCTTCTGCACATGCACAAAAGCTACTGTTACTGAACAAAGCATAATTCTTAGAAGCAAGGTGTTTTGGTGGCAACTTCAGAAGGGAGCTTTGCTCAAATATCCGAAGAAACACAATGCTCCTTCAATATCCACTGGATTAAAGCTGGGCGTTTTAAGTTCCTGCATCTGTAAATTAAAGCTTTTATTTCTATAGGCACCTGTTTAAAATGATCTGACAACTCTCTTCTACTTACTTTTCAAAGAAACCTGGCTATCTATAAACTCTAGCTCTAAAACTAATGCCCTTGTGGGATGCCACTAATCGTTGCCATCTCACAACTGCTTTAAGACCTTTTTTTAAACTTCAAAGTTTTTGGACTTTGGATGATGTTGCGTTAGAACCCAATATCCACACAAATAAGGGATACAATATTGGGAATATAAACTTATGTGAATACACTAAGAAATTAAACTTGATGGAAAATATATTTCTTCTAAACTAGTGTAAAGGTCCAGGATTTACATAGGCTCAGTGTTCAATTTACACATCATTCTCCACTGTCTGTCTCCTATATTTCACTCCCTAATTTGTTAGGTTGAAATCATTTAAAAAGCAGCTGTTCTACCTGAGCTGTTGAAGACATTTGCAGATCCTCATTCAGGTAGCCTAAATATGCAGAATAACAGCTAGGTTAGAAAAAGGTTGATGTATGGGAAGAACATGACTTCTGTATCACTTTAAAATGGCTTTTAAGGTCTTGAGGAAGTCACATTGAGATAGATTTGGTTTTGGTTTTATCTGAGAAGCAATCATAAACTTACCTTTAAAATCTGAAAGCTCCATAAAAATACTGTGAGATTCAGGCACATTAAAAGATCAAGGCTCTATATAAGCTGGCTGCTATTGTGGATTTCCACTTATATAGGACCTTTTCATTTATATGTGCTGCCAAAACCATTTTTTCAATCTTCAAATAATTTCATTTTGCAAAATATAAAGCTCAGGACAAAACACTGTCACTCTTTCTGTCTGAATATTCAAACAGATTGGGTGCTGCAGAAACATCCTGGACACTCCATGTTCCTAAAGAACAAAACTTGAAAAGCTCTGAATGTTCTACCATTGTGAATGATGGAACCCAAAACGAAGCCCTACCTCCTGGTGTTTTTGCCCTAGAGCCACAAACAGGGACATCCATGGGGGGCAGAGGGAGGGAATAAAAAAAGTCGGGATGGTGGTGGTGACTGTGCAGATGAAGCCTCAGGCCCCCCCCTTTTTTTTTTTTTGCAGCGGCTGGGCTTTGATTGCACAGTTGTGGCCCCTATTTTGGGTTCTTCATGCATACATCACACATGCACCTGGCCACAACAATAACAATAGGGGAGGTAGTAGTCCATGCTGAATGCTGCCTATCACCTAACCCAGTGTTTCTCAACCTCAGCAACTTTAAGACGTGTGGACTTCAGCCCCAGAATTACCCAGCCAGCATTAAAGTTGCTAAGGTTGAGAAACACTGACCTAACCTTCAGAAAGGGGATGATTTCATCCTGAAAATATAAATATAAATATAAATATTTTCCTGTAGAAATCAAGGGAAGCAAGTTAACTATACTTTTTTTGCAGCACAGCACCAACAGAGTCCAGCCAAAAGCAACAACATCAATACAGTAACCAGTTGGGTTTAATCCAACACAGCTCTGAACAACAGTGTGAGCTGAAAGAAGAGAAAGCCACACCTTTAAGTTGCTGATTCACACTGCAATTCTTAAGGCAGCAACGTTTTTAGGCATTGTTTCCCCCAGAAAGCCTGGAAAAATGTGATCTGCCTTAAGGACAGCAGAAAGGTCTTGTGCCTGTCCTCGGACAAGGTCGAAAGCCTGCAAAACTCTAGGATTTGCTTGATTTTTTAAAAAGTAAAAATCTTTAATGGTTGTTTTACATTTTCTAAGCGATATGTGGCTTTTTTTTTTTTGCATGATAAGCGATTGCTCAGACTGAAGAAGCTTCTTGGATAAGGAGCGAAACGTTTCCACTGAGAAAATAGAAATCCAGTTGACATGATTCAAGCTACAGATGATAAGCGAACCCATTAAGGTTGAATACTATGTGCAAAGCAGGCCATCCTTGTTGGTTCAATAAAACCTAATTTTAAAATCCTGGCTTTGCATTATACCCGAGTAGAGCCTGTAACTTGGACTTATTAGCAAAGTGAAAATGATTCCTTTACTTTCCCAAATATTTGAGTGGTTACATCTGAACAAAGCTTAAAGAATCTGGTACTCCAGATATTTGGTCAAAATGAATATAAAAAAAATATATTAATGGGAATTGTTCCAAACACTCAAACTATAAATTGGAGCTTGACCTATTGGCATGCTTTGAAGGTATATATTCTAAGCATGTTACTCTCGTGCACCATACGCTTTGCAGAATAGGCTGCCTTAAACACTTGAATGAGCTAGAAAAAAAGAGACTGGAATCAGGTTTCATTAATTTCTGTCCTCATTACTAGAGCATCTTTTACCAATACTCACACCACAGCAAAGCATTCTTAGCTGACTAAATGTAAAACTAATCAGTGTTCAAATGCAAATAAGTTTTTTTTCCTCTCCCTCAGGAAGCTACAATTTATTAGTAATAAAATGCTAGTGTGCCAGCTCTAATTTTAATGAACACTAATTTTAGTTTATTAGCTAGAGATGGAGGGAGGGTATTCAATAGTGGGGAAAGTGATAGTTCCTGTTATCTAATTTAAATCCTGTGTTGAGCTTTTTTCTGTAAAAAGGAATATAATCCCAAGGGAAAGTGAGTGATATGAATCAAGTTCACCACTATTAATATATGCCCCCTTCTAAGAGGAAAAGCACATTGAACTTGATGCAGAATAAGCATACATTTTTCAAACAGATCTGCATTGCGGTTTCTGCTAGCAAGAGAGGAGCAAATCAAATGTTTGTTCTTATGTTTAACAGGTGATAGTTTTGGCAGGAAAGCCGAGGATCTGCAACCGGGCAGTGGATACTTTGCTAGAACTCTTAAGCAGTTCAGATCTATAGAGGTGGGATTTGTTCTCTTTTTCACTTAAGCTTTTGTAGTTGCATTTCTTCTATCCTGCTTTTTGCAACTGTGGGTAGAATAAAGAGGAAGATATTTAATTCTGTTAATGTTGAGCCTCTTGGCAAAATGCTAGGACAGAAAAGTCAGTGCAAAATAAAGCAGTTTCTGCTGTATGTCTACTGCAGTAACTGGAATGGTGGTGTCATGGGAAACAGTTCTATATATCATTTTCTAATAAGCCTCTCATTAACTTTCATAACTGATAGATAAGTAAGCTAAATTGAACAATAACGTTAAACCTTCCATTTACTTCCTTATTGTCTTCAAAAGAGCTAGTCAATGTAGATTCTGACTTATCCCACTTCTCCACTGACATGCTTCTCTATTTCATGTGGGGATTGATCCAGAAAAGGATAAATGGGAATGCCATTTTGTAGAGAGAAACTTTCCAGATTCACCTCATCCATGAAGTTCCTGTAATGTAAAAAGTGTTCCTCAAGGTTAAGAGACCCTCTAAAATTGTGTGGCAGGCTACAAGGGTTTCAGCAGAGAAGTCAGAATATAGTTGAACTGCCTGGTGAAAATGAAACCCCTTTTCCATTCAAGCAAGACAACTGGTGTGTGTATTTGTGTTTTCATTTTATAGAACTTTTGTTTCCTTATACCACCTTGCATCGCAATTTAGAATTAAGTAACAATGTGGCCTGTATCTGAATAACCATTAAAGGGTCACTTTTTTAATCATCTTGCAGTTGTCCAGAATTTTCCAGCCCAGAACTGGTAGCCTAGCAGAAGAAATATCTGGAATTCTTTTACTGTGATTACACCTTTCATCTTCTTAAAAGAGCTCCTTTATTTCCATCCAGACCTAACAAGTTGGTCTCTCTCAACACAGTCTTTCTCAGCTTGGAGTAAAGCTGGGCCTTTTAAACAGTCTTTTCCTTTCCTTCCCCAAGAGTTTTTCCCATAGACATTTTAGATGACAGTTTTTTGCTTACCTGTCCGGCCCAGCCAGACTTAAGCCGGTATTCATTAAAGGTATAGCTATATTGAATTCTGTCCAGATGTAGGCAAACGTCTTGAGTCAGTGGGCACATTTGGAATTATGAAATGTCCTATGACACGATCTATGACACCACCTATGGCGTGGGCTGGTCCATGAAGTCACGAAGAGTTGGAAGCGACTGAATGAATAAACAACAAATGACACCATCATAGAACGGCAACTGTTTATCAAAAGCCAGTCTGGTTACGTTATTCCTAGCCATCCCTTCTGGTCCACTAGAGCAGAGCTTTCCAAACTTTTCATGTTAATGACACACCTTTTAGACATGTATCATTTTGCGACACACTCTTACAGCAGGGCACAAGGCAGGCACTAGGACCTGCGCGGAATCACAGCAGGTTTGGAGGCAGCAAGGCAGAAGGCAGGCCCTAGGACCTGTGTGGAATCCTGGTAAGGCAGGTTTGGAGCAGCCAGGCACAAGGCAGGCACTAGGACCTGCGCGGAATCCTGGCAGGTCTCGGAGGCGGCAGCAGCCGCGACACACCCAGACACTGCAGCCGACACACTAACGTGTCCCGACACACAGTTTGGAAAGCTCTGCACTAGTGTATCTTTGTGGGAACTGAACTTGGGCTTTTCTACTACTATGTTATTTCCTTATCTTTATTATTTTTCACCACACAAGCATCAGAGTACTTTCCTTCAAAGCTTATGCTCCTAACTTCAGTGTTTCTCTCTATAGTACACACATTCATTCCACTGCATAGTAACTTATCCAGTAATGTTACACACAGAGAGAAAAACAGCACTGAGGGCACACTTCCAAAGTAGTACTCTCCATGTTCATTGTTTAACTTTGCAGAATCACACATTTTCGTATGTGTGTGTGTGTGTGTGTGTGTGTGTGTGGGTATGTGCGTGTATTCTTTTCTATAATTAAATGATTCTAAAAAAATAACAATAGGTTAACCAGAAAGCCTGGTAAGCACTAAGGAAGGCATATGTGGTTCTTTGGCTCTCAGCTCAGATATCATAATAAACTGTAGCTTAACAGGCTGGAATAAACATGTTAAACCTAAATATACACTGAGAAGAGAAGCCAGGAAGAAACATGAAGACACATTCTGGTCCCTGTAAATTCTGGTAATCTGCCTTAGTGATCTTAATGGGTCTATTCTAACCATGACTAAATCTAGATCTAGCACTATGTTAGAGCCATTGTGGTTAAGAGTTAATGTTTACTCATGGCCTACATATTTTTATGTGTCTTTTACCCATTGGGCTAAGGCAGGGGTCGGCAAACTTTTTTATGCCAGGAGCCATTTTGACATTTATAACATTTATAACATCACTCAAGGGCCAGGGGGCGGGGTTTGCGGGTGGGAGCCAATCGTGTGGAAGGGGGCGGGGTTTGCAGGCGGGAGCCAATCGCGTGGAAGGGGGCGGGGTTTGCAGGCGGGAGCCAATCACGTGGAAGGGGGCGGGGGAGGTTTGGAAGAAGGAGAAGGGAAAGAGAGGCTCGACTGCTCCAGTCGCCATGCACACCATGCCCGCTGCCGACATAGGGATTTGGAAAGCGCAGGGAGGGAATTTGGAAGCGCGCACGCTGGTTCATGGGGAAGAGAGTTAGGGGGGGGGGGAGGGCGGCGGGGAAGTTGTCCGCGCGCTGTACCTGGAGGAAGCAGCCCGAGCTCGGGGCTGATTCCTGGCTACCTTCCTGCAGGAATGTAGGATTGATATAGGAGCCAGGGGATCAAGCTTTGTGCACGGGGACTCGCTTCCCCCAAGGAGCTTCTCACTGGGGTAAGAATAGGACGGACGCGGGAGGGTTTGTGCGTATAAGCGGTGGGGCTGCCCCCGCCACGCCTGCCTGTGCGCGCCCGGACGTGATATTTTATGGAAGAGCCACACTCAAGGGGCCAAAGAGCCACATGTGGCTTGCGAGCCGCGGTTTGCCGACCCCTGGGCTAAGGCATTAATTAAAAACGTTGTACTCTTTCAGGCAGATGTGGGGAATATGTGGCACTCCAAGTCTTGTATGATCAGTGGTGAGGGATGCTCAGCATTCTACTTCAGCAGCATCTGACCAGCTACAGCCCCCTCAATGCACACTTTAAACATGTTTCCTTTTGCTATGTAACAACTACCACAGTTTAGGATTCAGAAATGTATGGTGCTTGGAGATCATATAATTTTATCTATATGTTCAAAGCTGAAAACCTTTTAATCATTCAAGTGCATCATTCCCACCCGCCACCCCACCCCAAATTAAAATAAAATTAATTAAATTCAATTAATTCCCACCCCACCCCAAATTAAAAATCATGTTTTTAATTTCTGTACCCCTGTATCTCTTTGAGGATCAGGCCAGTTTCTTTTCTGAAGTGCAAACTATCGTGGTTCACTTATAAATAATAGAAGCATCATATACTATTGATCTATGACAGTGGAATTGCTTGGCATAACATCCCATTAGAATTAATGTGGTTAATTCAGTGGTTATGTAGTCACCTGCCTAGAAGAGGGGGGCGGGGAATAATAATAATAAAAAAAACCCAACTCCATTTGTAATAAAATAATAGACAATCATTATTGTGTCCCAATCGATTTGTTTGACATGGAAATACAGCTTGACAAAAACTAAAGCTACATAACAATAGTGTGGTCAGTTGTATTTAATGTTTTCTCTTTGATTTTGTGGGTAATCAATGGACTTGAGACTCAGATCTTGAGTACTTATTTTTGGTAAATAAAACCAGTTCCTAGATCTTTTGATCTGCAAAATGACTCATTCATGAACAATTCCACGCACCACTGGCACTTACAAGAAAATTGCTCTTTTTGTGCTTTCATTTGCATCTTAGGTACTGGGCACATTAAGTAGTGGAAAGCTGAGACCAGTTTTGCTTCCTTAAGTTTTTGTAGGCTGTTTATTTTTAGGTGACACATAATGAAGGGTGAAGTTTGATCGAAGTATGTAAGATTGAATGGTAAGGCAAAAAGTGAATACAAAGAGAGCTTCTCCCCTCCACAGTAACACTTTCAGAATGGTATATACACTCCACCTTTCCTTGAGCCCTCACAGAAGAGAGGTACAGGTGTTACATTATGTAATTCTCCCAAGTATGGGGTTTTCCATGATTTCCACACTCTTGGGGACTTCTCTATTTTTACAGTGTATATCCTGTGTGGTATTTTCAGTTACATTGACCACCAGGAGGCATGGTTCTTATTAAGACTCTTCCGACATTGGTAGCAGATGTTGTTCTATGGGTTCAAAACTAAAGTGAGTGCCTCCAGAGTAAGAAACTTAGAAGGTTCTATACAGAACATGACTGCATTTTTCCCCACAGTGTATATTTAACACAATAAAGTTCACTGTCACAAATTGTATCAATGGTTATTCTGATAATGACTTTGATCAATATGTCCATCAATGATGATTAGCTAGGACACCCGAACATGGCCTTCCCTTATCTATTGTCCTCCTGATGCGTTGGGACTTGAATCCCTAGGATTCTTTTGGCCTGTCAGATTGGAAGAGGCTGCCTTAATAGCCTCTCCAAGATAGTTATCAGTAGGAGACAAATAACAAGGATTGATATTGATTTCAGGCTCTGCTTTCTGGAGCCCTATGGCTTTATATTTATAAAAACAAACTTAGAAGGACATTTGATGTGATCCAGTGAAGCTGTTATTGAAGCAGCCAGCTTATGCAGCAAACTCCTAGAAGAATTGGCCAATGTCATAGGTTACTCTAGTGCTTACTGTACCCTTTTCTTCCCTTGAGTTGTGGCTTTCCCCAAATACTTAAGGGGAGGGGAATCAGGATCTGACTGGATCAAACATGAGTCATATCAGGTAGCCTCTGACCATTTCAGAACGTCCTGCCATTTTCAGCGATAAGTCTTCTTTCTTAGCAGTTGTCCTGTCCCAGCCCTATCACACACAATACACCAGGGGGGCAGTTGTAAAACTTTGCTGAGAAACTTGTGAGGTAAACTTGTGAGGTAACGAACAGGTGGCAAGGGAGTGTGAGTGCAAACGCGCACACTGTACAAAAACAAGCTCCAAAAGTCCCACGAGCTTGCCTTAAGGGAGTTTGACGTTCAAAACATGATTAATCAAGTGAGTCCAAGAGTCAGGTCATGAGGTTTTCTGATCAAGAGTCCAGGCACATGGAGTCCGGTAAGCAGATGGTTGTCTCCAACGAACGGTCTGGACTTGCGGCTCCCTTTTTATAGAGGCAGACCCGGGTGGAGCTTATTTAGGAGGGCGGGGCTGCATTCTCGCGCGTAGCCTCTCCAACCTACGCTGTTCCTCCCTCCTTTCCTCTCTCCTTTCTCAAGCACTGGGAGGGGGTGGCAGCTCTGAGTCTTCGTCCTCACTAATCAGCGGCGCCTGTGCCTACTGCTTGCTGACCAGCCCCGCCTCCTCTGACTGCTCAGGCGGCCGTTTATCTAGAGCTGTCTCCTTGCCCTCCATCTCTACGTCAGAGGCTGGCCGCCCGTCCTCGTCATCTGACTCTGACTCCGAGCCCAAACCCCCCATGGACTCTGAGCCTGAGCCCCCCATTACAGCAACCATCTAATTCCATTGCCATTCAGATGTTCATGACTATATTCTTTTTCTTGTGATTTCTTTCTTCCTCTTCCTCCAAAACATTCCCAAAATGTGGGTGTGATCCACTGTCTAATATTCTGAAATATGTCTTCCTCTTAAGTTTTTTTTTCTTTATGTCTTCTAGCTCATTCTCCACCATTCCATCACTTGAGGTGCTCATCTTTACATAAGTCCTAATTCTCTCTTTGTCTCTTCACTCTCTCTCCCTCTTCTCTCTAATATTTTAGTGCATAGGACTTATGGTTGACTCTACTCCACTAAATCCAGAATGTAAAATTACCTAGATGCACATTGGTTTCTCATGCGCTGCTCATTTTTCCTTCAAGATCTGTAGCAACAGGGATGAGCCCATAGGGAGAAACGTGGAAGGTCTCCATTCTCTTCTTCCAGAAGTCATCTGGTTTTCAAATACCCTGGCCTGACCTCCTCCCTTGATGCAGCTGCTTGGTAGTTACAACACCATCAACTGGAAACAGTCTAACCTGCTTCCTTTGAGATCTAAAATCTATAGACTGCTATGAGAAATTGAGCTTTACAATTTGTATACACTCTATATCATACTTGGGTTTATATTTTTCTCAAAAAACATCACAATATATTGCCTTAAACTTTCTAAATGTCCTGATATACATTTAGATATAAATGATGATGATTATGTGCCATCAAGTCATTTTTGACTCCTAGTGACTACATAGATATAAATAAATATATTTTAAATAAAGCTATAAATGGATAGATATAAATGGGTGTTAAAACTTCTATTGAGTCTTTGGGAAAAATCAATATAATCAAAATGAATAGTACATTGAGATTAATGGATATTTAAAATGGATTGCAATATTAATGCCTATGAGATATTTTACAAAGATAAATTACTGAGAAAAAAATTATATGACTGGCCAAACTCCCTTTAATATCTTTGGACAAACTGATGGTAGCTTCAATTTACCAGAACGTTCTGTTTCAGCATTCAGCTTTCATTTTAACATATATATTGCTGAGCTGTAGGCTGCCGATCAGAAGGTCGGCAGTTTGAACCCTGCGCAACGAGGTGAGCTCTCGTTGCTAGTCCCAGCTCCTGTCAACCCAACAGTTCGAAAGCTTTGCAAGTAGATAAATGGGTACCACCTTAAAGTGGGCTAATTTGCTGGCGTCCTGTTGGGAAGCCAGCACCACTGGAGGAAAAAGATCGGAGGAAGATCGAATGTCAGGCGGTGACGACGGACCCGGATGCAACAGCTACAGGACGTCAGCAGCTGGCTCAAGGCATCCTGGGAATTGTATTCCAGAGCCTGAAAGAGTCGGTTCCTTTACCCCCTCCCCTCACGCGCGGTTAAAATGGTGAATTGTATAATGGTGAATTGTATAATTAATGTATATATGCTTGTAAGCCGCCTAGAGTCCTCCATTAGGGAGGGGATAGGCGGGGTATAAATAACACAATAAATAAATAAATAAATATTCCTGCATAATGAGAACTTTTTTGACTATTGCCCTCTGTGGGACCATTTAGAGAATAAGTGATGACCCTTTGAAACCTTGGCAAGTTTTTTTTTTTGTTGTTTATTCGTTCAGTCATTTCCGACTCTTCGTGACTTCATGGACCAGTCCACGCCACAGCTTCCTGTCGGCCGTCACCATCCCCAGCTCCCCAATGGTTGAGTCCGTCACCTCCAGAATATCATCCATCCATCTTGCCCTTGGTCGGCCCCTCTTCCTTTTGCCTTCCACTTTCCCTAGCATCAGCTTCTTCTCCAGGGTATCCTGTCTTCTCATTATGTGGCCAAAGTACTTCAGTTTTCCCTTTAATATCATTCCCTCAAGTGAGCAGTCTGGCTTGATTTCCTGGAGTATGGACTGGTTTGATCTTCTTGCAGTCCAAGGCACTCTCAGAATATTCCTCCAACACCACAGTTCAAAAGCATCTATCTTCCTTCGCTCAGCCTTCCTTATGGTCCAGCTCTCGCAGCCATAGGTTACTACAGGGAATACCATTGCTTTAACTATGTGGACCTTTGTTGTCAGTGTGATGTCTCTGCTCTTAACTATTTTATCAAGATTTGCCATTGCTCTCCTCCCAAGAAGTAGACGGTCTTCTGATTTCCTGGCTGCAGTCAGCGTCTGCAGTAATCTTTGCGCCTAGAAATACAAAGTCTGTCACTGCCTCCACTTTTTCTCCCTCTATTTGCCAGTCATCAATCAAGCTCGTTGCCATAATCTTGGTTTTTTTGAGGTTTAACTGCAACCCAGCTTTTGCACTTTCTTCTTTCACCTTCGTCATAAGGCTCCTCAACTCCTCCTCGCTTTCAGCCATCAAAGTGGTATCATCTGCATATCTGAGATTGTTAATGTTTCTTCCAGCGATTTTAACTCCAGCCTTGGATTCATCAAGCCCAGCATGTCGCGTGATGTGTTCTGCATACAGGTTGAATAGGTAGGGTGAGAGTATACAACCCTGCCGTACTCCTTTCCCAATCTTAAACCAGTCAGTTGTTCCGTGCTCTGTTCTTACCGTTGCTACTTGGTCGTTATACAGATTCCTCAGGAGGCAGACAAGATGACTTGGTATCCCCATACCACCAAGAACTTGCCACAATTTGTTATGATCCACACAGTCAAAGGCTTTAGAATAGTCAATAAAACAGAAATAGATGTTTTTCTGAAACTCCCTGGCTTTCTCCATTATCCAGCGGATATTGGCAATTTGGTCTCTAGTTCCTCTGCCTTTTCTAAACCCAGCTTGTACATCTGGCAATTCTCGCTCCATGAATTGCTGGAGTCTACCTTGCAAGATCTTGAGCATTACCTTACTGGCATGTGAAATAAGTGCCACTGTTCGATAGTTTGAACATTCTTTAGTGCTTCCCTTTTTTGGTATGGGGATATAAGTTGATTTTTTCCAATCTGATGGCCATTCTTGTGTTTTCCAAATTTGCTGGCATATGGCATGCATCACCTTGACAGCATCATCTTGCAAGATTTTAAACAGTTCAGCTGGGATACCATCGTCTCCTGCTGCCTTGTTATTAGCAATGCTTCTTAAGGCCCATTCAACCTCACTCTTCAGGATGTCTGGCTCTAACTCACTGACCACACCGTCAAAGCTATCTCCAATATTATTATCCTTCCTATACAGATCTTCCGTATATTCTTGCCACCTTTTCTTGATCTCTTCTGCTTCTGTTAGGTCCTTACCATCTTTGTTTTTGATCATACCCATTTTTGCCTGGAATTTACCTCCGATGTTTCTAATTTTCTGGAAGAGGTCTCTTGTCCTTCCTATTCTATTGTCTTCTTCCACTTCCGCACATTGCTTGTTTAAAAATAATTCCTTATCTCTTCTGGCTAACCTCTGGAATTTTGCATTTAATTGGGCATATCTCCCCTTATCACTGTTGCCTTTTGCTTTCCTTCTTTCTTGGGCTACTTCCAGTGTTTCAGCAGACAGCCATCTTGCCTTCTTGGTTTTCTTTTTCTTTGGGACGTTTTTTGTTGCCGCCTCCTGAACAATGTTGCGAACTTCTGTCCATAGTTCTTCCGGGACCCTATCTACTAAATCTAGTCCCTTAAATCTATTCTTCACCACCACTGCATATTCCTTAGGAATATTAGTGAGCTCATATCTAACTGATCTGTGGGTTTTCCCTATTCTCTTTAGTCTGATTCTAAATTTTGCAATAAGAAGTTCATGATCTGAACTACAGTCAGCTCCAGGTCTTGTTTTTACCGACTGTATAGATGTCCGCCACCTTTGGCTGCAAAGGATGTAGTCAATCTGATTTCGGTGTCGACCATCTGGTGAAGTCCATGTATAAAGTCGTCTTTTATGTTGTTGGAAGAGAGTGTTTGTTATGCACAGTGAGTTGTCTTGGCAAAATTCTATCAGCCTATGTCCTGCTTCATTTTGTTCTCCCAGACCATGCTTGCCTGTAATTCCAGGTGTCGTCTGACTACCCACCTTAGCATTCCAGTCTCCTGTAATGAAAATAACATATCTTTTTGGTGTATTATCCAGTAGGTGCTGCAGATCCTCATAGAACTGATCTACTTCTGCTTCTTCAGCATCTGTGGTTGGGGCGTATATTTGGATCACTGTGATGTTAAATGGCTTACCCTGAATTCGAATTGAGATCATTCTATCGTTTTTTGGATTGTATCCAAGCACTGCTTTAGCCACTTTATTATTAATTATGAAGGCTACTCCATTTCTTCTGTGGTCCTCTTGTCCACAGTAGTAGATCTGGTGGTCATCTGATGTGAAGTGGCCCATCCCAGTCCATTTCAGTTCACTGACACCTAAAATGTCTATATTTAATCTTGACATCTCACCAATAACCACATCCAATTTGCCCTGGCTCATAGATCTTACATTCCAGGTTCCTATGGTGTGTTGATCTTTAGAACATCGGATTCGTCGTTCACCACCAGCACCGTCGGCCGCTAGCCGTCCTTTCAGCTTTGAGCTAGCTGCGTCATCACATCTGGGGCTAGTTGAACGTATCCTCTGTTCCTCCCCAGTAGCATATTGACCATCTTCCGACCTGGGAGTCCCATCTTCCGATGGTATACCGACATATCTTTGGTTGTACTGATCCATTTAGTTTTCATGGCAAGAATACTGGGGTGGGTTGCCATTACCTTCCCCAGGGATCGTATTTAGTCTGACCTCTCTGCCACGACCTTCCCGTCTTGGGTGTCCCTTCACGGTTTAGCTCATGGTTTCATTGAGGTGCTCAAGCTCCAGCACCACGACAAGGTAACGATCTCCTTTGCTGGAGTGGCAAGTTTTAGGGTCACAATATAATAAACAGGGATTTACTTTTCCAGCCTTAAAAGCTGTTAGATATATTTGATTATTACTAGGTAAATAAACTATGATCCAGCATCAGACAAGAGATTAACACTGCAGAATATGTGAAGAGAGTGGAGAATATTCTTTGTTGGAAAGCCTGGGCCAAACGAGAGATAAACACCTTATATCAATTTAGTCAAAAGTCGTTTTAATAATTTTGAGAGATTATGCTTTGAATTTGACTTACCCATAACTTTTCTTGGCAAGATATACAACTAAAACACATATTGACAAAACAATATAACCCAAATGCCTTAGCAACTTTAGTGGTACCTGGAGTTCTAGTATCCTTAAGAGATGCAGTGTTTGAAATGAAACCAACAATTCAGTAGTACCTGGAATTAAAAATTAGGATGAAGATCAGCATTAGTTATGCAGTTTAGTTATACTCCTGAACTGTAGAACAAAGAATTGGAATAATTATTCTTTGAAAATCAATGGATCTAGGCCTTAAAAAAATCTCAACTCAATCATTCTTAGTTAAGTTAATTCATCAGAAAATATTGTTTTGTGTTTATTGGGCTCCTCAAAGAATGTTCAAAATAAGGTTGGATATCAGATTTTTTGTATTGTCATTGTAAGAAATTTGAGGGCTCCTTAACTCATATGTTTTGGTCTTGTCCAGCCATAGCTCCATCTTAGTTTCAAGTTACAATATATGTTGACACAAATTTGGGGGCGGGGGGGAAATATAACAGTTAAGATGTAAATGTGATATTCAATTATATCCTAAAAATGTGAAGTAATCATTTTATGAAGAGGGACTCAGCAAAGAGGATAATCTTATGTAAAAGGAAAGAAATCTATCTTCTTGACATGAAAACACTGATGAAAAGAGGTGTCAGTCTACATACATCGCACAAGAACTGAATACTTCAAGAGAACCTAAATGATCAGACACAAAAAATTAACTTTAAACACACATAGAACAAAAGAATAATCTTAGCAAAATACTAACTAGATATTAACCTATCCTACCTAGGTAACAATGCCTTGAATTAAAAGTTCCTTTCTGATTCAGTTTTACCTGCCCTTCCTTTTGGCTTTCTGGAAATCCCCAGTTTAAATCTGAGACTGAATGGAGATGGTAAAACCCACTGGTTCCCAGCTTCTCCAGCAACTTCTTGTTGCTTTCTCCCCAGGATCTCTAGACTTTTCAGAGATGAAGGTTTTTATCACTTGAATAAGGAAGGCATAGAAGGGGAAGGAACACTTTGGAAGATCCTTCTTCAAAATATTGTTTATTGGGCCTGTTTGGCTTTGTAGCTTCGTAGCACGGAATGCTAAGAAGTCAGTGAAAGTAGGGGAGAGCTTGTCTGCCTATTCATAGACTATATACTCATGATGACCAAGTAGTACATTTTCATGCAGAAGATCCCAAGATCTAGCTCTTGCATGTCGAGAAGAAATCAGGGGCAGGTGACCTGAAAGACCTATCCTTCCACTGGTAGAAAAATGCTGCTGGTTACGATTAGATAGGGGTAAAAAAAAGGTAAAGGTCCCCCCCGCACATTTGGGCAGTCGTGTCCGACTCTAGGGGCTGGTGCTCATCTCCGTTTGTTAGCCGAAGAGCCAGCGTTGTCCGAAGACGCTTCCACGATCATGTGGCCGGCATGACGCACGCGGAACGCTGTTACCTACCCACCAAAGTGGTACCTATTAATCTACTTGCATTTGCATGCTTTTGAATTGCTAGGTTGGCAAGAGCTGGGGCTAGTGTGGGAGCTCACTCCGTCATGCGGGGCTAGGGTCTCGAACCTCTGAACTTGCGATCTTCCGATCGACAAGCCTGGCGTCTTACCTGCTGAGCCACCACGCCCCTTCCTATTCTTCCACTGGTAGAAAAATGCTGCTGGTTACGATTAGATAGGGGACAAATAGCCTAATCTGCTAAAAAGCAACTCCCAATATCTAGGACCGCAATACCAAACAAGGGCTAAACATGTGAAGTAAGTATCCCCCTTGTGTAGCTGTTCTTTCTTTTTCTGAAAAAAGAAAAAAGAAAGAACTTACTAAATGAGATTGCACCAATCCCTCAGGGGAGAGATGAGTAAAAGGAAAGCTTTCAAAACGTCTTCAATAAAAAGGCAGTTTTTTTCAACAAGGATGAAATGGCTCCCTTCCCATACCACTTGCCTGTTTTTGTGACCCCTTGCTTTAAAGCAAAATGCCACCACTGAGATGAGCACTGTTAGATTTGTGCCTGGCCCATCTTCCAATGAATGATTGGGACTTTTCCTACAAGTTCAAAGCAGGTTTGAAATTCCAAGGTGAAGAGTCACTCCTAGAACATTTGTGTCATCATTCACAGAGGATTATTTAAAATAAACTGTGCAAGTCTCTGCTGAAAATCATCCCCTGAACAACATACTTCTTTCTGAGGATGATAAATTATCATGTTAACTCCAGCCTTTAATTGATGAAATAGCCTATGCATTATATACTGAGTACCCAGGCCTGGATCAGTGAGTGTGTGAAATCCACGACAGGTATGGTACGCCTTTGAGATCTGTCTTCATCCTGTTATTGGCATAGACTTTTTCCTCTTGAATTTGAAAAGAAATTTATGAGGTGGTGTTTCTTTTTATTGTAACTGATACGCCTCTCTGACTGGTGTTTCCAGCTTGTCTCTGTTGATAGTGCATAAGTTGACTCTGTGAAATGCCAAGTTCTACCTTACAAAAATCAGGGTGTCTCTTTTTCAAACAAAAAACCTCATTTGAACTCTCATTTGTTCTTGGAATTTGTAACCCATTCTTCAGTCTGAATGATCCAGGCATCTAAGATTTTGTAGTTTTTAGAATGCAAGAAAATTCCAACATAAATCAGAAGCTCAAAGTCACAGCTCTATAAATCATCAGAAAGACCAAACAACAGCAACAAAAAGAGCCAATTAAAATAGTCCAGACAGAGTTAAAAAGCTGCATACGTTTTGCATAATTGGTTGCTCTCTTTCATTAATGACAGGATGGGCTAGCAGAAGGCTGGTAAACACACATATGGCTCTGGCATACAAATGTTTCAGTCATGTACTAGGGTCTGGCAACAGCTGGGTGGCTCTTTGCACAGAAGCACTGTTTTTGAGAGCCAGCCCTGTGGGGAAGGAAATGAGAACACCAATGCTCTTTGATAGCTTGTTCAGCAATCCAGATTTGAAAAGGAAGAATAGCTAAGAGCATGGGTGATTATACACGTCTCCCCGTCAGCATCTTCTTAAATAAAATGTATATTTTCCTGGGATCATGTGGCTATTTTAAGGAACTTTTTTGAGGAAGTGCCAACAGGTGCAAATAGTGAGCCCGTGTACCCTCTGAATCACCTTTCCCCCTTCAAATCTGGATTTCTGCAGATCACTCTTCTTTAACTATTAAAAAAATGGCTGTTGCCAGATCTACCCCAAATTTATGTGCAATCCTGTACATGTCTTGATTGATTGATGATGTACCATTAAGTCAAAGTCAACTTTTAGTGACCACATAGATAAATTTTCTCCAGGATAATCTGTCCTCAACCTGCTTCTTCAGATCTTCCAAAGGTACATCCATTGCTACTACTGTAAATAAGTCCATCCAACTTGCTGCTGATCATCTTCTTTTTTTCCCCTTCCATTTTGCCTAGCATTATAGCATCAAGAAAGCTAGGCTATTATTCAGCCTTTTCTAAAGCCAGTTTGAACATCTGGTATCTCCCTTCCCATGTAGGGCTGTAATCTGCATGGGATGATCCTAAACATTATTTTGCTAGTGTGTGAAATTAAGGATGTTGTGCAATAGTTCACAAACACCTCATTCACCCCTACCCTAATCCCTTTCCCCCATTAGCTATGCTCTCTTAGACCATCTTACCTCCTATGAGAACTTAACCAGAAACTAACCATCCAATCATCAACTACCTTCCCTATGTCACATCAAGTTATATTGTCTGAGGGCACCTAAATTATACTCCCCAAATCATAGAGACTTATTACTAGACTGACCATATTTCCTTGAGACAAAAATGGGACAAGAGGAACAGGCAGGGGGGAGCGGCTGGTTGGGGGGAACTGGGGGGGTCGCCTCCACCTGTCGGCGTGCAGGGTGGGTGGGTCAGGCAGCATGGTTGGCGGGGGCAGAGCGGCTGCTTGGGGGGCCCCGGGGGGGTTGCCTCCGCCTATCAGCGCATGGGAGGGGCGGGGCGGGCAGTGTGATGGGCGGGGGCAGAGCAGCTGATTGGAGGGAACCCGGAAGGGGAATCGCCTCTACCTGTCGCAGTGCTGGGCCCGCCTCTCCCACCTCCTTTGCTGTGCGCTGGTGGGCAGGGGCGATTCCTCCTCCGGGTTCCCTCCGGTCAGCTGCTCCGCCTCCACCTGTTCCTGAAAAACAGGACAAAACCAACATTTATGTTAAAACGATGGGATGGTTGAGAAAAGGGGAAAGATCGTGAGTGTACCGTTCAAAACGAGACGTATGGTCAGCCTACTTATTACATCCTATGGACTGCAAAACTTTATAATTGCCTAAGCTCTTATGGATCCTGCTCCATAATAGGAAATGTGTTAGTCATTAAGATGACTCAAGCCTCTTTGCTGGTTTTGCTGTACTTTACTCTTCTAGAAAATAATCATAGAGAGAAAGAATGAGAGTTGGAGAAGATCCTCTGGAGTTATCAAGTCATTCTTTTGTGTGCGCATATGTATAAAAAGTATCTTTTTCAGCCCACCCTTTCTCTAAGGCGGCCAGACAAGTATACAGGATGTTTCAGGAAAACCATTTCTGACGTTATTTATTTGGCCATTCATACAACAGAGAATAGGCACACATCCTGCAAAAGATCTTTGCTTGTTTGACTTGTTTGCTTGTATTCCATGAATCCCTTGGGCATTTAGGAACTACAAAGTGTGTTAATAAATATCCTGTGAATACAACCAAAATGCCTGCATTGATTAGCTTGTAATGAAGTTCAATGCTCTGAATAAGGATCCTGTATTGTACCTTTAAATAAACCGTAGGGTTTGGAAGAGTTCAGGATTAACCTTGTCATGGTTAACCTCCTTAGCCTAAAGCAGGTCTATTAATTGACCTCTACAAGATTTGAAATCCAATTATTAGGAAATATGATATCAAATTGCCTTGATCAAATATCCCATGATTTTCTTCCAACCAAAGATCCACAGGGGTTGGGGGTACAGTTCTAATTGCCTTTGCACTACTGTTCGGTTTTTAATTTAGGTATATAGCATTGCTATAACAATCTCAGTGATTTTCATTCCAACTTTAATTTATTGTAATTAATTCAATCCTTTCTAAGTCATTTAACTCTGCAGTCTACCTTTTCTTCCTGCGGAATTGTAGCAAAGTACCCAAGCACCAGGTTTATTCTGGGCACTTGAACAAGATGCCTGTTGGAATGGTGTGAAGTTACTCCTGCTTTTGATCAGGAAGTAGCTCAATGTGCAGAAAACAATCAGCCAATTGACTTGATGATGCCAAGTGCTCTGGGTGTCCATTCCAGTCTGTCAACCACCGGGTTTCTTTTGAACAAAATGAGCTTTATTGTTTTAGGATGCTTGCAAAGTAGTGTTGGCCTCCTGGTGGTCAATATAACTGAAAACACAACACAGGATATACAGTATAAAAAATAGAGAAATCCCCCTCGGGTGGGGGATGGAAGTCATGTAAAACCCTCTACATGACATAATATAAACATCTATATATTTCTGCTCTGAGAATGTAAGGGGAGGTGGACTGATATACCATTCTCATGTATTCTATATACCCCTTCCTGTAACACCACCAACAGACAGGACCAGGATAGCTCCTAAAGCTAATGGACTATATAAAGTCATCTAAAGTGCAATGGTCCATGAGTTCAATTCCCAGCAGGTTTGAACTCCATAGAATAACATCTGGCTACTAACATCTGAGGAGCCTCAAATGGGATAAAACCAGTCACATAGTGCGTGCTTCCTGGTGGCCAATGTAACTGGCAAAGGAGACAAATATTTACAGTGCCGCTCAAACTGCAGATACTAAAATTTCACCAAACTCCTTTTATCACAGAGGAAGCTGATAAGATGGCTCCTCTTACCCTCTCTAATCCTCCTGGAAAGTTCTCTACCATATCAGTTCCTTTTCCTAGGCCTGAGGTGCTGTTTGAAAGAAACCTCTGGGATGCAGAGGTTTTTATTTTCCAATCATGCCTATAAAGCCCCGAGGCATTGTTAGAAGTAAAGATGAAACTGCCCCTTTGCTTTGAAACAAATTATATTCACACTTACATTTTTTTTAAATTGAGGGAACCTAAAAAACAAAATAGAAAACAAAAGTTATTGACAAATAGGGCAAGAAGGTAGGTGGGTGGCAATGAATGTGTCCATGGGCACCCCAATGGGCACCAATGCTCTGTAGCAGTGTTTTTCAACCTCAGCAACTTTAAGGTGTGTGGACTTCATCTCCCAGAATTCCCCAGCCAGCATGGGGAGCCTAAACCTGTAAGCTGCTTCTCAGGCGATCGAAAACATTTCTCCCCAAAGAAAGACTTCAGCTCGGATATTGGGTAGTAAACGATTTATTGCTGTACTTGAGTAAGCAAGCGAAAAGGCACGGATGGTTCCTGGGCTCTCGGCTTGGCTTTTTAAACCCTCCCGCCAGAGCGCCCGCCCCCTCCCTGCTGAAGGCTTCCCTTTGGTCCTGTTGCAGGCTTCCCTTTGGTCCGCTTCCTGTCAAGGTTGGGTCAGTGTCCTTGAGTTCTTTATCGCCCCTTATCTAGGGGGCGTGGTTGGTGGTTGTCTTTTGTTTCCTTTGTCATTTTCTTATCCCCTTAAATACTGGGTGTGCTCAGGGAATGGCAGGACCCTGGGGGCATGCCAGGGTTCTGACATGCCGCCACCCCAAGATCTTCCCCCTCCCCTTTTTCTTCATCTTGCACCTGTGAGTTCCTGTCTGCCGGTGACCTTGATATCTGTAATAAAACCACACTTTGTTAGTGAGAGATTCATCGGGGTTTATCGGGAAATTTTCGGTGAAAGTTCCTGATTAGGTCTGGTGCCTGCATGTGCTCAGCTGCTACCCATTCTCTGAAGCCTACTGGTAAATGCGACCACTTAACCAGGTATTGTAATCGCCCCCTGTGTTTTCGTGAGTCACAGACTTCCTCTATTTCGAAGTGTGGTTCCCCGTTCACTACTGTTGGTGCTGGTTCCGGGGCTTCTGGGTGCCATTGCCCTGATGGGTGGTACTGTTTCAGGAGACTTATATGAAATACTGGGTGGACTTTTCTCAGTGCCTTTGGCAGTTGTAGCCGTGCTGTCACTGGGTTGATGACTTTTACTATTATGAATGCTCCAATGAATTTTGGGGCAAGTTTGCGGGACGGCTGTACAGACCGTAGGTTCTTGGTAGACAAATATACTTTGTCCCCTTCTTTTAGTTCCCATTCTGCTGCACGTTTCTTATCTGCATATTTTTTGTAGGTGGCCTTCGCTTCCCGTAGTGTCTGTAGCATTATTGGCCAATTGCTCGTTAGTTTGTTTACCCATTCATCCGCCTTCAGGGGTGCGTGTGCGTCCCTCCTTTGGATCATGTCTATTTCTGGGATTGCTGCAAAGTCTTGTCCCGTGGCTATTTTAAATGGTGTGAAACCTGTGCTGTGGTGTACTGAGTTGTTATATGCCACTTCTGCGAATGGTAGCAGTTCAGCCCAGTCGTTTTGCTGGTAACTGATGTAACATCTCAAATATTGTTCTAATATGGACACTAGTCGTTCTGATGCTCCGTCCGTGCACGGGTGGAATGCGCTGCTCAGTCCTTGTTCGGATCCAATTAGTTTCAGGAATGCTTTCCAGAACTTAGACGTGAACGTGCTTCCTCGGTCGCTGATGATTCTTTCCGGCGCACCGTGTAATCTGTATATGTTTTGCGTGAAGAGTTTAGAGAGTTTGGGTGCTGTTGGGATTCCTTTGCAAGCGATGAAGTGGGCTTGCTTCGAAAACATGTCTGTGATAACCCAAACTGCCGTTTTCCCTTTACTTGGGGGTAGGTCGACTACAAAGTCCATGGCTATTTGCCGCCATGGCTGCGAGGGATCTGCTACTGGTTGCAGGAGTCCTTTGGGTTTTCCTGTATTTCTTTTTGCCGTTGCACACACCGGGCATGTTTTCACGTAGTCTTTAATGTCCTTACATAAGGTGGGCCACCAGAATTTGCGCCTGGTGATGTGTAGGGTTTTTACAAACCCAAAGTGTCCTGCTGCTTTGTGGTCGTGATTTTTCTCAAGTACCCGCTGTCGCATGCTGGCGGGTACATACAGTTTGTCGTTGCTCCACCATCCCCCATTGTTTTCTTGTAGTAGTTCTTTGTTTTCACTCCACCATTTGTCGTCTGTTGTTGCTGCCTGTATATCTTTTTCTAGGGGGTTTTGTATCCTGGACCCCTTTTCCTGCTCCCTTGCTACCGCCATGTTTCCTTCCTGCTTATTCTGCGGTTCTTGGTCGCCCAGTGTGGGAATAGGGTTTCTGTTATTTCTTCCGTTTTCCCGTCATGTTGTGGCAGTCGTGACAGTGCGTCTGCCAGGTAGTTCTTCCCCCCCGGGAAGTACTTTAAGGTGAAGTTAAAGCGGCTGAAGAATTCGGCCCATCAAAGTTGTTTTGGGTTTAGTCTTCTGGGCGATTTCAGCGCTTCTAGGTTCTTGTGGTCCGTCCACACCTCGAACGGGACCGATGCCCCTTCCAGCAGGTGCTTCCATGTTGCTAGGGCATGACGGACGGCGAATGCTTCTTTTTCCCATACGTGCCAGCGTTTTTCTGTGTCCGTGAATTTCTTGGATATGTATGCGCAGGGTCTTAGTTTGTTGCTCTCGTCTGCCTGCAGCAGGATCGACCCCACTGCGTTATTTGGCGCGTCCGTATGGATGATAAATGGCTTATCTACTTCGGGATGTTTCAGTATAGGTTCTGCTGTGAATAGCGCTTTAAGTTTCTCAAAGGCTTCCTGGCACTCTGGGGTCCACTTTATTTTGGAGCATGGCTGTTTCGTCTGTTTTTGTCTGCCGTTTGTTTTTGTTTTTAACAGGTCCGTTAATGGCAGTGCTATTTGTGCGAAATTTTTTATAAAGTCTCGGTAGAAATTGGCAAAACCGATGAACGCCTGTAGTTGGCGTCTGGTTCGTGGGGGTTCCCACCCCACAACTGCTTGTACTTTGGCGGGGTCCATTTCGATGCCTTTGCTCGAGATCCTGAACCCTAAGAAGTCCAGTTTCTCTTGGTGAAATTCGCATTTTTCTAGTTTGACATATAATTTTGCTTCAAGTAATTTCTGGAGGACTGCTTTCACTAGTTGTGTGTGTTCTGCCATGTTTTCCGAGAAAATTAATATGTCGTCTAGGTAGACGATGACCCCTTGGTACAAAAACTCATATAAAACTTCGTTGATTAATTTCATAAAGATTCCCGGCCCTCCAGCAATCCCAAATGGGAGGACTCAGTATTGAAATGAGCCGAGTGGGCAGTTGAATGCAGTCTTCCATTCGTCCCCCTCCCGAATTCGGACCCTGTAATATGCCTCCCTCAGGTCCAATTTAGTGAAGATTTTCCCTCTTGCCAGCTGTGCCAGCATGTCCTCCAGTAGGGGTAGGGGGTATTGGTTTGTTACCGAGATGGCATTCAACCCCCTGTAGTCCGTGCATAGCCGCAGTGAGCCGTCCTTTTTCTTGCGAAACAGTACGGGGGCTGCCAGGGGGGAGTTTGCTGGTTCTATGAAACCTCGTGCTAAATTTTTATCTATAAATTTACGCAACTCCTGGAGCTCCCTTTGAGTCATGGCGTACATTTTCGGTTTGGGAAATGTGGCCCCAGGGATCAACTCTATGGCACAGTCCATTTTTCTGTGGGGCGGTAGCTGGTCACACTCCTGCTCATTGAAGACTTCTCTGACAGGTATGTAGTTTTTTGGGAATGTTCTCTTTGCCCCTTTCTGTGATTCTTCCCCCCTCACAGTTCCTGCGGCCCCTGATTCTGTCCCTTTTTCTTCAGTGTCCGTAATGTCATTGTAGTATTTTCCATCTATAAATTCTATCTCCCCTGATACCCAGTCGATTTGGGGGTTTCTTTCTTTTAGCCATTTGAGACCTAGGATGATGGGTTGCGTGGAGATGGGGGCCACAATGAACCGCAATGTTTCTGTATGTGTGCCAATTGACATCTTCACTGCCTCTGTGAAGTGCTCAACTGGCCCCCCCTTCATTTCTGTCCCGTCTAATTGGCAGAATGTAATGGGTGATTTTAATTTGAAAAGCTTTAGTCCCATGTCTCTGGCTATTGATGGGTGCATTAAGCATCTGGTACACCCTGAGTCCAACATTGCTGCCTCCACAACCTGCTCCCCCCCGTTCAAGGTTTCCAATTTTACCTTGACTTGCATTGTGGGGCAGTCTTCGGTTGTTAATGTGTCGCTGCGCCCTTTACTGAAGGCCTGTCCTGCGGTGCACTTTCGGGCAGGCTGATGTCATTTCCCGCTTTCTCTGGCACTCTCAGCGCCGTATGCTTCTTTAGTTTGGCTGTCTCCGTGTAGTGTGCCTTCCTCTCTTTCTCGGTTCTGGGGGCCTCTCCGCAAGTTCTCTAAGGCAGTCTGAATTGCCGTTAGTTTGGCATCCATGCCTTCAAGTCCCATTTCCATTTTCGCTGCCCGTTCCTCGAGCGCCGTGACTCTCTGGGCCTGGGAGATTCGTGGTTTTGCCGCTGGTTTCCCTTGTACTGGGGCCATGCCTCTTCCCACCCCGATTGACCACTCAAATGCAGGGTGGCTTGCCTGCATGGTGGGGGTGTGAGAGGGTTTGTTTCTCTGCCCCCCGTCCTTCTTTTGCTTACGCCGTTCTTCCTCCGCCAGCATTGTTGCTGCTTCTGTCACCTCGGTTGGGTGCGTAGTTATTTCCTCTTCGCTGTGGCTTGGCCCGGTCTGCTCCATTGTTTTCACCCACTTCGTTGGTGGCACCACTTCATGCTCGCTGCTGGGGAGCGCTGGCCACGGCTTGCGCCGCGGTCTCCGCTGCCTGCTTGCTGCTGGGGAGCATTGGTCGCTGCTGCCGCTTTGCCACCACGTGGTCTCTGCAGTTGTCTGCCGCACGTGGTATCCGCCACCTGCCAGCTGCTGGGGAGCGTTGGTTGCTGCTGCCGCTTTGCCGCCACGTGGTCTCCGCAGTCGTCTGCCGTGCGTGGTATCCACCACCTGCCAGCTGCTGGGGAGCGCCGGTCGCTGCTGCCACGCTGCCGCCGCCTCTCCACTGCTGGAGTTCGCCACCTCTCCGCCGCTGGGGAGCGCCGTTCGGTCCTTGCTGCTGCTGCGCCGTCACCGCCTCTCAGCTGCTGGGGAAGCCGGTTTCTGCTGCCGCGCTGCCGCCGCCTCTCAGCTGCTGGGGGGGGGGGAGCCGGTTCCTGCTGCTGCGCTGCCGCCGCCTCTCAGCTGCTGGGGGGGGAACCGGTTCCTGCTGCTGCACTGCCGCCGTCTCTCAGCTGCTGGGGGGGGAACCGGTTCCTGCTGCTGCGCTGCCGCCGCCTCTCAGCTGCTAGGGAAAGCCGGCTTCCGCTACTGCGCTGCCGCCATCTCTCAGCTGCTGGGGGGGGGGGAAGCCAGTTCCTGCTGCTGCGCTGCCGCCGCCTCTCAGCTCCTGGGGGGGGGAGAGAACCGGTTCCTGCTTTTATTTTTTTTTATTTTTATTTTTTTTATGCCTTTATGTAAGCTGCTTCTCAGGCGATCGCAAACGTTTCTCCCCAAAGAAAGACTTCAGCTCGGATATTGGGTAGTAAACGATTTATTGCTGTACTTGAGTAAGCAAGCGAAAAGGCACGGATGGTTCCCGGGTTCTCGGCTTGGCTTTTTAAACCCTCCCGCCAGAGCGCCCGCCCCCTCCCTGCTGAAGGCTTCCCTTTGGTCCTGTTGCAGGCTTCCCTTTGGTCCGCTTCCTGTCAAGGTTGGGTCAGTGTCCTTGAGTTCTTTATCGCCCCTTATCTAGGGGGCGTGGTTGGTGGTTGTCTTTTGTTTCCTTTGTCATTTTCTTATCCCCTTAAATACTGGGTGTGCTCAGGGAATGGCGGGACCCTGGGGGCATGCCAGGGTTCTGACAAAACCAGGCATACTGGCTAGGGAATTCTGGGAGTTGAAGTCCACACATCTTAAAGTTGCTGAGGTTGAGAAACATTGATCTATAGTTTCATAGCAACCATTTCTTTGGAACACGTTGACCCATTCACATAAACTTAGATGTTTACATAGTCTTTAGAGAGAGAGAGTGTGAAATGTTCATTATTTCTGCAATTCTGGGGATCTGAAATATTCTATAGCCCCACTTCTGCTCTCCCAGCTTTAGTATGTGTAGCTGAAATAACTATACTTTTTAAAAAAAAAATTATCCTACCCTTCCTTTTCCTTTCCTTCTGTGTGAATTTAGACAATAAACTGCTCAAAATAAGGAACCTGACCTTTGGTTATCTTTACAGCATCATGAAAACTGATGGCAAGCTAGAAATAAATGCATTAAAAACATTGAAAGAGATTGATATCCAAGAATGTCATTAAAAAAAAAGAACTCACATAGATTTGACAGAGAAAAACTGAATGCAAAAATGTATATTAGATGTTGTTGCATTGCTTAGGTTTGTTGATTATTAATGGTAAGCAGCTCACTTCAAATATGAAAGAAGAGGGATTGAAAACAGAAGAAAAAAAATCTATACGCATCCAAATGAGGCTGCAAATTTTCAATCTGATTGCTTTTCATAGCTTTTAAAACGAGCTATTTTAAACAGTGCCACTGAGAGTAGTAATTGCATTTTTATTCTTATATTTTTTTAAAGTTTTGCTTTGGCTAATCAAACGACCATGTGAGGGTAAAATTTAAAACAAGAAAGCAGATACTTAAAGTCTGTAAGCAGCTGTCACTGTGTCCAGAGGGGTGTGAAATGCAGACAAATGTGCCATTTGAAAGAGATGCAAAGAAAATCACAACAGACGGAGAGCATCTGTACCGCGAAGGCTGCATGTTGCACAGAGAAAATTGTGGGGGCTTGAACATTTAGCTACAGATTTCTGTGTTTTCTTTTTTAATGGGCATTCTCTTTCTATATTAACTCATCCCTACACTGTGTGTGTGTGTGTGTGTGTGTGAATATAAAGAGAAGAAAAAATGTGGATATATTATCCACAAGGAGGTGAGTGTGCCTTGCACAACCAATGTCACCAATTGAAACCCAAAGCAGGATTTGCAAAGGGTGTGAGCCTCCATCTTGTTGTGAAGATTATTGCCTTCCAGAAAATTGGCTGAGAATTTTGGGAGCCACAAGGTCTATCCTGGCTGAGAATTCAAGCCAGGCAAGACTGTATTAAACATTGTCTAAGATGGGGGAGCCTAAACCAAGATAAGGTTAGCTTTGTCTCTTGTTCCATTGCTAGGTTTTTTTTTTTTTTTTTTTTGGCTCTTGGGTACATGTAAAGCAATCTTTTTAAGGGGGGAAAATGGAATATTCATCATTTTGACCTGGAATAAAAGTCAAGGGATAAATTCTGGGCTTCACAAAGACAGATGGAAAAAGAGTTGTTTCATTAATTATGTCAGCATAAATATGAAGTGATCAGTTTAATCACGGGATTATTTGATTCTAATATTATTCATGTTTTTGTCAACCTAATTTTTTATCTGGGATATAATTATTTTTATGACAACTTGATTTTTGCTGTTGTTGTTTTAGAGTTTTTTAAAAAAAAAAGAATTTGAAAGATTCCATTTCCACTGATGAGGTAGAAATGGAATTATCTGCTTCAGAAAAAAGAAACTTGATTGCCTGATAAAAAAAAATGAAACTTCGATGTATACTTGGAAAATTCATTAACCAACTCTAGGAAGGCTTCTCCACTTTTTCTTATTGGAGTCTTTGTCAGCTGTTTGGATCAAACAGCCAATGTAACATTTCCTATTGATTTTTTTTTTCAAATCTTAATTTCCTAGTGGTTGCTCCTGGACTGTGTCCATCTCCTTTTAAGCTTTAAATATATTTACTTTAGAGGAGTAACATACATGACCTAATACAATAAACATTTGGGTATCATCTCTATAAAGATATAAAATGTCAGCCTGACACAACACATACACACATGTATACATAGAGAATTTGTCATGCTGTCACAAAATTATAAACTTGGAAGGGTTATCAAGACTAATCTCAGTCTTGAACTATCTCCAGCAGATGGCTAGTCAGGCCTCTTCTGAGCAAAAGGGCACATGGCAAGCGACACAGAGCTTCCCAGCACATCAAGTTCTTTCTCTCTCTGTACCATAATATATGGATTGAATTTTAGGCAGAGACTTATTCCATCTGCTACCCAATCCCATTTAACTGGAGATACCAGGGCTTTTACTTTTGCAGGCAAGGCCCTGCCACTGAACCTTGCTCCATCTCCCATTGTTACTATTGCTACTGTGGTGGTGGTGGTGGTGGTGATCTGAACCTACAGTCCCTTTCCCCCTGTTCAAGTCCTGGTTTGGGACTTGAACCAAGCCCTCTTGCATTCAAAACGAACATCACACCCTTAGCCTGTCTCTTTATGTCACCGCATTGTAGCTTGTTCTCTATATCATTGATGGCCATCAGAGAGGACTGACAACATACTGTATATATTTGCGGTTATTTGCGGGACTGCCTTTCCCCGAGAGGATCTGCCTATCCTACCAGATTGGATAGGGTAGGCATACTCCAGGTCCCTTCCCTGAAATCTTGCCACCTAGTGGGACCTAAGAAGCATGCCTTTTCTGTGGCTGCCCCTATTTTATGGAACACCCTCCCCACTGGTGATTCAGCAGGCCCCCACTCTTTTAGCCTTTCAGAAGATCATCAAGACCTGGTTTTTTACCCAGGCTCTTGGGTAGAATGAGGAGATCTGGAACCAGTTGTGGGGCATCCCAAGGAGATGACTGAGGCACCGGGTTTTGTTTTTGTTTTATGGTTTTATGGTTTATGATTTTTATGGTTACTGGGTTTTATTGTTCTTGTGAGCTGCCCAGAGTTGTGTTTAAGATGGACAGCCATACAAATCTTATAAATAAAGAAATAGAATTTCCCAGTACTCTACTTAATTATCTGTACAATTTAATATCTAGAAGAAATGGCTATAATCAATTCTCCAGAGATCAGAAAAGAAAAGTCGTCTTCATATAGTTGAAACTGAGTCCTGCCTTTCTTTGTCATTCAATGGCTGTCCTCAGTCAGTGCCTATATCTGGTAGCAGACTGGAAGAGACCCTATGTAATGGCATGTGGGAAAGACCTTGGGAGATGAGGTGAAGATATGCTGCCTAGGGAATGGTCAGATAAGAGAGGGCATAGCCCGCAGCTGCATAATGGGTGGAGCAAGAGTCTCAGAAAGGACGCTCCCTAGTTTCTCAGGCTGAAAAGGAGATAGAGGGAGAATTGTAATTTCAGACTTGCAAGATTCTGATAATGTAATCTTACAATAAAGTAGAATTAGCTTATCTGGTCATGTTTCCTGTCTGGCATACCTGGTAACGCTGACATCAGTCTTGCAAGTCTGAAAAGCTCCGCCTTATTCCCTCTGTCCACTACACTCCTAAGCCTTCAATAATTTTCACTATTTGGCACCAGAATAATTGCAATTTGGTCGCCATTTTAAGCCCCCATGCAAGGCTTCCAGAGTCCATATGGTGGACCGTCACTAGCCCCAGCTTCTGCCTACCCAGCAGATCAAAAGCTAATGGCAAGTAGATGAATGGGGACCACTCACATGGGCCAATTTGCTGGCGTCCTTTTCGGAGGGTCGCCCTCGGACCAAGAAGAGCTGGTGATTCCCGTAGATGGCGGCGGAGAACGGCAGAGGACGGCGGATCCCGAAAAATAACAACTTCCTGGACGTCAGCAGCCGGCTCAGAAGCAAAGGTTTCTGGGACATGTAGTCCGACCTGCGGATGAAGAGCCGGTTCCCTCTCCCCTTCCCTAACGCGCGGGTAAAAATGTATGATGTCAATGAATGTAAGCCGCCTAGAGCCCTCCGCTTAGGGAGGGGATAGGCAGGGTATAAATACAATAATAAATAAATAAATAAATAAATAAATAAATAAATAAATAAATAAGCAGCCCTGAAACATCTTCACGGGCACCCCAGTTGTAAGATTATTACCCAAGTACTAATACATGAGGGGGGTGCAATGGCTCAGCGGGTAAGGCACCAGGCTTGTCGATCGGAAGATCGCAAGTTCAGAGGTTCAAATCCCTAGCCGCGCGTGATGGAGTGAGCTCCCGCACTAGCCCCAGCTCTTGCCAACCTAGCAATTTGAAAGCATGCAAATGCAAGTAGATTAATAGATACCACTTCGGTGGGTAGGTAACAGCATTCCATGCATGTCATGCTGGCCACATGACCATGGAAGCATCTTCAGACAACACTGGCTCTTCGGCTAACAAACAGAGATGAGCACCAGCCCCTAGAGTCAGACACAACTGCACAAATGTGCGGGGGGAACCTTTACCTTTTATGCTGCATGTTGTGATCTCTAGAAACAACTTTTCAGTGCACTTGTTGATGAGTAGACAATAAATGTGATGGAGAGTGCTGGTGCAGGCAACATTTTCAGAAGTGGTTTGCCCTTGCCTCCTTCCTAGGGCTGAGTGAGAGGGACTGGCCCAGGGTCACCCAGCTGGCTTTGTGCCTAAGGCAGGACTAGAACTCACGGTCTCCCAATTTCTAACCTGGTGCCTTAATCACTACACCAAACTGGTTTTCTGAGCCTTATCAGAGTATTTCCTTATATTAGGGCTACCATAGCCAGGCTGCAAAAAACTAGCAAAGAATTCATCTTTTTCCTGCCATCTGGTGGCTATCTGGATTTTGGCAGCCCAGATATGGTGACTCTATTTATATTGCTAGCTACAAGAAATGATTAATACTTAGCAATAGTAGTATTAAAACAGCAGGGTTTAGGTTAGCCACGGGATGGCAGCCTTGTCCTTATGTTCTTCTACCTGATTCTTGCAACAATCTTGCTGCTAAAATCACAGCTTGATGCTAATACTTTTCCCGACTGTGCCTTATCAAAAGGGGCAGGGGGGGAGGAGGAGGAGGAGGAGGAGGAAGGATCAATTTGGCAGCACTGCTGGGCACAGGTCACTGAGTACTGTTAAGTTTCGGCAGGCTTTATCAAAAGTTAGTGTGACATCTGCATTTTCCTCGATTTAAAAAAAGAAAGAAAAAAACCCAGATCCCAGATGGATCACATGTTCTGTCTGGCTCGTTTTCATTGTCACACTGACCGACTGCTCCTGAGAATTCACAGCACATCCTGCCCCAAAGAACTAAGCGAGGAGGACTGGGAATGGATTTAAAAGATGGTTAAGTTGTAAAAATAGAAAGTAAACGAAGTAGACAATTTAATGGCATGCAGTGCAATAATTAAAACAGAAGCCATGAATACGTCATAGTTAGCTAGGCTGATTAACATGAAGGGAAAAAAATTAGGCTAGTAAGATTCCATGAGACAAGTAAGTCTGTGGCATAATATTATAAGCTTTAGACAAGAAGTAAAGGAGGACTGAACATCTTTACCTTTAGCAGAGAACAGGAAAAGACATCCTATTGTCCCCTAGATGTTTTAGACCGTATTGCTCAAAAGCCCCACTGAATGAACCAGTCTCTCATTTTTCCATTCTTTTCCCAATCTTAAATTGGTTTGCTCCATTTTCACATCCATTTGAGGTTGTTGGGTTTTTTTTAATAAAAGCCTTCTCATGAAAATTTATAGATATATTTATATACTTCTCTTTGAATAGATGCCTTCTTGTGTGTAACTCTGCTGACTCTGCATCTTTGTGCAAGTAATTTCCCTAGAAGATGTGTATTGGCCCATGTGCACATTTTTGCACTCCTGTTCCCCTAACTGCATTTCAGTGTGCATTTTGCAGTGCAAACTTCAGAGACTTACACATTTCTGAGCTGTCTGAGTCCAGGCTGGGGGAAAAGGCAAAATTACTAGGGGCAAATGCATCGCTTCCATCCCTCCATTATAACGTATGTTCAACATTCAGGGATTACAGGAGTTATCCTTTAAAATACATATACCTGGTCACATCTGGTATAATAGATGCTGTTTCTTAAGAACCTCGGGGGGGGGGGACCTATCCAAATTAAAAGGAGATGTCAGCTCTCCCCCAAGGCAACACTGAACGGCATGCAGAGCAGGGAGTGGATCCGTGAAGAAGCAGCTGGCATCAGAGAGCCAGAGGATTGAAGGCTGTAGGCCAGAGGTGGGGAACCTTTTTTCTGCCAAGGGCCATTTGGATATTTATAACCGGGGACCGGGGGGTGGGGGGCGGGGTTTCTGGGATTTCTGCGGACCGGGGGCTGGAGTTTGCGGGCAGGAGCCAATCGTGTGGAAGGGGCGGGGTTTGCGGGCGGGAGCCCCGCGGGCCTTATACGGCCCGTGGGCCTGACGTTGCCCACCCCTGCTGTAGGCTTAGTACAGAAATATATGGGGTGCTCTGTCCTCCTTTGCTATAAAAGACAAATATAAGCCTTCACTTTCATGAGGTCACTTTAGGATGAAGACCTATTATGAGCTAATCCAGGATGTCATTTGGTTTGGCATCATGCACACATTCATTTCTTTTATGTAACACTAATCTTTTTCACCACCAATGACTTGTCTTCTTGTGATATTAAAGTTATGCTGTGTGAGGCATCCTTCAAAGGCACGGATGCCAAGTTCTCCAGAAGCACAGCTCCAGAGGCAGGATTTAGCGTGAAAACCTTAGGAAGGAATGTTCAGCACCAAGGGCCAAGTTGAAGCTTCCTCATTTCTCCTGCATGTCGGGGAGGAGAAATAAACCAGAACTGAGTTTTATTTGGAAGATTGCATTTTTTTGTTGTGACCTTGTCCTGACTGTTGCCACTTGCTTGTTTGACTATGCTTTCCCTAGCATGCTCCCAAAAGACTGGTGTAGCCCTCAGTTCCAAAGAAGTTTTGCAATAGATTTCATGAATGGATGGTTTTTCCTGCCATGGTTTTGAATTGGCCAACTCATTGTTTATCCTGGGTAGCTTGATTAGGAGAGAAACTAGTCATTAAACAAATGCTTAAGTCACCATTTCACCTCCCAAAATTCCTGAACTCCCTTGGTCCCACCCATTTTTTGGAATGAGGCTCTCAAAACTCTGCCAAGCCATAAGACATTGTCTCATAAATTACCCTTTTCATGCAAAGAGGTTAAGTACTCACTACAGGACTGCAAGACTTCTGATATGGAAAGCATCCCCACTAGTCCAGCTCCTTCAAATATATTATTTCTATGGACAGTGATTGTTGCATCTCAGTAGACTTCCACAGAGACTTTAAGGAGAACTATTTGCACTAGTCCTGCAAATATTTTTTTTATCCGTTCAAATGTGTCCGATTCTCAGAGACTGCCTGGACAAGTCCCTGCAGTTTTCTTGGCAACGTTTTTCAGAAGTGGTTTGCCATTGCTTCCTTGCTAGGGCTGAAAGAAAGTGACTGGCCCAAAGTCACCCAGCTGGCTTTGTGCCTAAGGCAGGACTAGAACTCATGGTCTCCTGGTTTCTAGCCTGATGCCTTAACCACTACACCAAACTGGCTCTCCAATCCTGCAAAGTATATTGGCTTGTATATACTGGGCCTGATAAAACCTTCATTTGCCCTAGAAGAACAGAATCAGCTGTTGTTGAGATAGTGACCTTTATACTCATTTATTGGGCAGAAAAAATATTAATATAGTCTGCCACTGGTAGAAAATAGCCACCATGGTGGAACTCCTTTGAAAGGCCTGTAGGTGAGGATACATTCCTGTAGATACGTATAAAATATTTATATTGTTAATACCTTAGGTCAAGGGTCGGAAATGGCGGCTCGCGAGCCAGATCTGGCTCTTTGGCCCCTTGACTCTGGCTCTCTCTCTCTCTCTGCCGCCCGACATCCGGAAAGCCGGTCTTGGGAAGCAGCAGGCTTCAGCCCGCCTCTCTGCTCTCCTTTGGCGCGCGCTGATTGGTGGAGGCATTCTTCCTTCTGAGCTTCCACCAATCAGCATCTCTGTTTCTTCTCCAGGAAACCCCGCAAACCCCGCCCCCTTCCACGCGATTGGCCCCCGCCCGCAAACCCCGCCCCCTGGCTCTCGAGCATTTCAAAATGTGCACGAGCATGTCAAAATGGCTCCCGGCATAAAAAGTTTGCCGACCCCTGCCTTAGGTGAGAGTCTGTGAAAGTTTTTTCACATAGCATGAACATTACTGGAAGTTTCAAAAGGAAAACTGCTGGGGGCAAAGATTTCAAGCTCTGCACTGGTGTGAATTTATTTATGCAGGTAATGGTTAAGGTTGATGGGGCATCATGACTTCTAAATTCAAGTTTCCTGAATACTGAACCAGCAAATATATTTAAATAAATAAATAAATAAATAAATATCCGTTCAATTGTGTCCACTTTTTAGAGAGTGCCTGGAAAACTCCCTGCAGTTTTCTTGGCAAGGTTTTTCAGAAGTGGCTTGCCATTGCCTTCTTCCTGGGGCTGAGAGAAAGTGACTGGCCCAAAGTCGCCCAGCTGGCCCAAGGCAGGACTAGAACTCCCAGTCTCCCAGTTTCTAGCCTGGTGCCTTAACCACTACACCAAACTGGCTCTTCTATTTTCAGTATAAACATGTACATACTTATCCTTCTAATGTAGCTATGACAGGCAACTATCAACCATTACCAATAATTTAAAAAAGAAATAAAATCAAGATTTTTAAAAGTTATCTAATGAAAATGATGTAATAAGAGCAGGCAGAGAGAATGGAAAACATATCTGAGTAGAACTTTATGCTGCCTGTGGAATGAAAAGGAAGGTCTTCCCTAGTTCCTGAAGGACTATCACAGACAATGTCAGGTTGGCCTCCCAAGAAAGAAAATTCCATAGTTTAGGTATGGCCAGCGAGAAGACCCTTTTTGCCCTCTCAGCTAGGCCTTTAGGCTTGTTGGAGCGTATGGAAATACTTTTGAGTATTCTAGTAAAGTGGATGGACTCAGTTATAAAGGCGATGGGTGCACCGTTAGGAGACAAGGTAGGAACAGATCATCATGGAGAAAAACTATCTATGTAGTCACTAAGAGTTGACAACAAATTGATGGCACATAATCAATCAATTAATTAAAATGATTAGATAGGGGCAGATTTTTTTTCTTTGCAAATCAAAGATAATTTCTATCTATAGTGGCATGGGGTCAACTTATCAGGTGTTTTAAAAGGTCCTCGTGTGCCATACTAAAAACCTGGGTTTATCAAACTATGGTACAGCATGCAGTATTTACTTCTGACTCCATAATAAAGAAATGTGTGGGCAGAGAATAATATATATTTTTTCTTAATATAGTGGTCAAGATGCAAGAAAGGTCAGGTGCTAATGAAGCTCTTGACCTGAATGCATGCTTAGTGCATTTGAGACTCACATGTTTGTTATCTATCTTCTATTCCTCAAACTTCCAAGGTCTCAGTTTCTGCAGGTTAATGTGAATTCTGTTCAATTTTATTCTGCTCATTAAACAGGTTTAAAGTCAAGCCATTCTGAAATATGTCTGGGGGGAAAAAAAGATTGTATAAACCCTTGCTTTGTTGCTGTTAAGATAATGACACTTCTCAATTTCTTCTTGAGGGAAACACTTGAACAGAAAATAAACACATTGTGTCCTGAATCATATTGTTATGATTTTGCTGTTATGATTTTGCAGTAATGTAGCCTTTCCTAGAAAGATACTAGGATTATATTTATGGAAAACAACTGTGGAAAATTGCTCTGTTGTTCATCACAACTACGTGAGAGTCACTTTCTCCGGTCTTGGATAGGATTACAGAAGTGATTGATAATTGTACTGATTAATTTTTTTAGCTTCCCTTTCTCTGAGTTGTCATTCAAAAACCCTCTCTAGGGATTTAAATATCTTTTAGTAAATAGGTGGTGACAGAGTGCAAATGATCTCTCTCTTATGCAATGCTGTTCCCCTGGTTATTGTTTTGAAGCTTCTGCAGGCATGGAAAGATGCTGTTTACGCAAAATTTAAGTTGGAAAGCTTAATTCCTAAAGCTTCGTAAAGCACAACTAGACAGATCTTGTGCAATTCAGTACATGATTCATTCATCAACAAGGGGGGCCAAATTCAGCACTTCCAGATGATAATAAAAGAAGTCTTGTACAAATCAAAGGTAAGCACCTACAGAGATGGCAATACCTAGTTGACCTTAGTTGAACTTCAAAGTTCAGCAGGGTAGGAGATCATCTGAAATTCCAAGCTGTAGGTGAGACTGGGAATCTGGGGGGGAAAAATCCCAACCTTCAAGCCTCCATGGATGAATTCCCCACGCTGAATAGACTCATCACTCATATCTCCTTTTAATTTAAGTTATTTTAATCCCTTGCCAAGGCAGCTTCAGTTCCCAATCCCTTTGCTCTAAAATCAGGAACTGGCAACCTGTGGCCTTTCAGAGATGGGACTACAAAGTGCCTTAACCCTACTGTTATCCATGACAGTTAAAAGTTGGAATCCAACATCTTGGAGAGAGATACATGGCACCAAACTGTCATAACTATTGTCCTATTTAAATTGCCATAATCCAGAAAGCCAAGAACAGATGTATATGAATCAGTGTACACATTGTTGAGCTTTTGGTTCAGGAAAGTTCCATTTGCATTAATGGAGTTTTTTCATTGATTTGTGTATTATTCAAACACTTATGGGAAAGGTGAATGTTGAAATACAAGGGATATGGGGGGAAAAGAGTAAGTTTCCCCTCATTTGTGAGGATCTTAATTCAGACTGGGCCACCACACACATTCTCTGGAGAGAAGCAAAATGCATAGTGATATGAGCACACTCCATATGAAGTAGCTTACATAGCATGTGCATTTTATTACATACTTTGGTCCTTGAAACATAAAGTTGCTAGAGTTCTTTTGGTACCTGGGAGAGGAAGTCCTGTGAAAATCTCTCCCCCTTTTTGACAATCACACTAAAAGAACAATCCACCTAGCTAATAGGCAGGTGGAGGTCTTTTTATGGGCAGAGAAACAGCTGCTGCACAGTAACGTTAGCCCTAGGATGGGGCATGTACTGGGGTATGGTTACAGAAACCCAGGATGTGGTGGTGGCTTGGATCCCTATATATTTCATATGCAATCTCCAAAACCTTCTCACACAATCCTACTGGCAGCCTCCTCACAACTCCTGTATTGTTGCCTTCATCAGGAACATCCAAATTGAGGGTCACTGGCTTCAAAATGGTAGGCATTTGAATCCCCACCCCTTTTAATGCATATTAAGAAAGGGTGGGACTTTGATTGCCTGGTCTCACCTGCCATTTTGAAACCATCACTGGGGACATCCCTGCGTCATCCACCAACCCAGAGAAATTGCCTCTGCCACTGATTTACCAGGGAGGAGAAAATGGCAACCGCCTGGTAAAATTCTCTATTCTATAGTACAAGGTTGGAGACTTAGCATCAAGTTTCAAAGAGGAAAATAAGAGGAGGGGTGAACAATTACTTTATGAAAAGGTTGATCTCAGTGATTACCAGCTGCTCCCTCAGACCGTGGATCGTTCACAAATGTGCATGAACATTTTGATTGTTTTGATTATGTGCCACCAAGCTGGTGTTGACTCTTAGTGACCACAAAGATGGATTTTCTCCAGGATTACCTCACTCCAACCTGGATTTATTTTTCCTATGTTCCATTTATTTGTTTTCTTGGATATCCAAGGTATTCTCAGGAGTCTTCTCCAACATCAAAGCTCAAGAAGATTCCTGAGAATACCATGCATGCATGCACTCTTGCTTTCCTCTTTCTTGAAAAAGAAAATAAAAGAGATAGACAAAACAGTGATAGGCCCCTCCTCTTATTTAAAAAAGCACACCAAGAGGGGAAACCTACCCTTTTGATTGGATCTCCCCACTTTGATCTTCTTGAGTTTCTTTTACTTGGATGGGCAGGTAATCAGGTAACTTTCCTTTAATTATTTCAGTATCTGGATGTCTTGAAATGGAATGTCCTCTATATTTTATCTGTCATAATGTGACAAATCACTGAGGCATGTCTGTTTCCTTGCTTCTCTTCTGGAAACAGGAATGCCTAGTTAATCCTGATGCAGGTGCACCCACACAGAATAAGTTCCATTGTGAGGAAGTCACATGATTACTTGGGAATCCTCAGAACCGAAGGAAATAACATAGCTTTAAATGGTCAGATATATTCACTCATATTCCCCACCATAACTGGGAAAACTTCCTGATTTTGGAAGAATTAGGACTATAAAGGAGCGCTTGGTAATTCCGGGCAAAAAATTTTAGCTGTTGCTCAGACTGCATTGGCCCGACTACTCTTTGCAGACAGAGAGATATATGAGCAAATAATGAAGTGGTTGGTTGCCTAACCTTGACATTTTTCTCCATGTGTGTTTGCTTGCTTTGGCTCTTCCTGAAGAGAGATGCACTGTGAATATTGAGAAAGAGACTGGTCTCCTGAGCTTATGCAGTTGTCACAGCCAGCAGTTACTTGGAATGAGCAGTTCTGCTGTGCCTTCTGAAAACTGTTCCCTGGGCATCAGAACATGGATGATTAGGCTGGGATTGTTTGTTTGTTGAGAAATGGCAGCCAGTGGCCAGGACAAACACCCTGTTTGTTTGTTCTCCCTGAACTTTGTTTGCCCAGTACTTGCTGTGAAGAGATAAAATGAAGGAAATGAGCTAGCAAGGGACCAGCCTTGTCTAGTTAATTATGGCTATTTATGGGGTCCCACTGAGTCTGCCTTGCAAAATCATTAGATTCTGCTGGGCACAGTTGCCAACTGTAGTTCTGGGATGTCTCCTCTGTAGTCTTCTCCCAATTAAAAATCCCAATTAAATTCTGAGGTTCCCATTCTTCCTGACTTATCCAGGATTTCTCAACAGCAAGCCAGAATATCTAGCTAGATTTTTTTCTCTTGTAATCATCATCATCATCATCATCATCATCATCATCATCATCATCATCCCTGTTCTAAGAATAGGAATCAGGTATAGGATAAAACCAGAGCTGTTCATTATTTTTTGAGCTGACTGCTGATACTTTGTGTTCCAAAAAGTGTTTCCAAGGTTTTTTACCTTTTCCTGGCAAAATAACAGTCCTAGTGTGTTCTTGTTGTATTCTAATAATATTTTGCTTTTCTTGAATGTTCACAAGGGCTATCCCTTTCCGCTGAAACGTTTTTTATTTCCCATTCTAACTGTGGATTCTTGGCCTTTTGGCTAAGATCAGGTATATTATCTGCTTGTCCAGCCTTTGCCTGCCTCTTTTAAATAATAATTTTAAACAATAATTTTAAAATCTTTAGTCTGATTTAATTCAATTCACATCCCATTACGAAGAGAGGCAAAACCAGAAATTGTTGGAATCCGGGAAATCAAGCATGCCTCATTAGCATATGGGTGATTGCTCTAGGAGGCAAACTCTGTGCTTCTAGAGTCCATTTCGCAAGCTCAACAGCAGCATGGTGATCTGAACTATCCTCCTTTAGATGATAAAGGGACTTAGAAATAACATCTCAAAATAACCATGACCTAGCCCCAGGTGTAAGGTCACACAGCCACCTAGAAACACATTTAAGGATTCCCTTACTAACTTTGCTCAGACTGAAGAAGCTCCTTGGATAAGGAGCGAAACGTTTCCACTGAGAAAATAGAAATCCAGTTGACATGATTCAAGCTACAGACAATTCCACCTGAATGACTGAGAACCTTCATAGACATCTGTGCTTCTAGAGGAAGTTGCTTGTTGCCCCTCCCACTTCCTCTTCTCTCTCTCCGATTCTTCCACTATCGAGGAGGAAGCAGCACGTGGCTGCTCCTCTCCATTGAGAGGCCATGCCTAGGCCTCAAGCCCCTTTCTCCATGCAGCCTCTGGCAGCAAACAGGGGCAGAGGTATACAATTTAGGGAACAAAAAGAACTGAAATCACTTTTCTACTGAAATGGCTATACCTGGACAAAATAAATGTAAGAACTCTTTTGTACTTACTTTTTGTACTTGCAATGTCTAAGCTTGTGTTTCTTTATGCTTGGGTGGGCTAAAAGTGTAAGAATAAGAACCTGAATCTCTCTAACGTGCTCACATGCTGTGTTTTCAAGCAATATTCCTTTTTCTGCCCACGAGTTTACACAATGTTAAGCTCTGCTCCATTCACTGGTTCTAACAGGCCACTGAATGATCTTCAGAAATGTCATGATTTTTGTTTTAAAAAAGATAAATGTTCTATTAGAAAGAAAGAATAAATTACTCATAATATTATTTTATGATTTTCCAAATAATGTGAAATCCAGGATAGCCAAATTATGACGTTAAAGAGATGGAATTGTCTCTGAGGCATTATCAGAAAATCCACAAGCTAGGGAACTACAGCTGTGTGCTTATTTTGTGAAGTGTGTTTAGTGACCTTGGGGGAATGGGGAAAAGCTAGCTCCAGTATAATTCATATCATTCTAGAATCCTACAATAGTGTGGTGAGGATGTGTTTTACCTGTATGTATATTGTGAATTGGTTTTAACTGGTATATCTTTTTTGATATAACCAAGGATATAAGTCACAGCCATAGGTTCTGAATGTGGGGTACAAGTGGGTTGAAATGAATGCTCTTGCCAACAACTGTTTTGGCTTCTGGTACTGCCATATAAAATCCACAGCAGCTAATCCCTCCCAGGTACAGGTATTATTCCTCATGGCTCTTACCCCCAAGAAAGCTGACTTACATTTATTTCCTTCCTTCCTTCCTTCCTTCCTTCCTTCCTTCCTTCCTTCCTTCCTTCCTTCCTTCCTTCCTTCGCCACCCAGCTCCAGTGGACTCTGGGCTCCTCAGTTCCTCCAGCAGCGCTCTGAGTTGTGAATCAGATATTGGAACAGCAGAGTCCTACGTGGTTACATAGACTAGTTCTGCCAGAGCCTGCACATGCAGGCCTGAGTTCTGGGTCACACCACGGAATTCTGCTCCTCATTCTCATCCCCTAACACAGGGCTTTCCAAACTTTTCCCATGGCAACACACCAATGGCGGCGCACGAGAAAACCCGGAAGTGCCGCTGCGGCGCTTTCGGATTTTTGCGCCCCGCAGTGGTGGCGGCAGCAGTGTCCTTCTGTGCCGTGCGAAAACCCGGAAGCGCTGATGGCCCGCCACCATGTGCGCAGTTGCGTGCGGTGGCAGCGCGCCATCAGCACTTCCGGGTTTTGACGCGACACACCTGGGCCCCGCAGGCAACACAGTATTGTGTTGTGATACACAGTTTGGAAAGCTGTGCCCTAACATCTTCTCTTTTTTATTATTTATTATTTACTAAAATCTAAAAGACATATGCAGAAATATATAAAGAAAAGAAAGAAAAAGAGAAAAGGTGAAGAAAAGAATACAGTTAAAGAAAGGAAAAAGGGGGGGAAAGGTGGTTAAAGAAGTGACTTCTGCCCTTCTTTACAGCAGTCACAAACAAAATCATTATCCGTCCTCCTCCCTTAACATTACAATAATCCCTTCAGCTCCTTATTTAATCTTTTTTCAATCATCAAATCCAGAAATTTCACTTTTTTCCCATTTTCAGCAAAAGGTCCATAAAAGGTTTCCAGTCTTGTATAAAAGTACTTATTGTCTTATCCCTGACCAAGCAGGTCAGTTTTGCCATCTCTGCTAGTTCCACCATCTTCACAATCCACTCCTCCATTGTGGGTATTTCTCCATCTTTGTGCATATAATAATCTTGCTGCAGTTACCATATATAAAATCTTCCATAAGTCTTTTCTAATTGACTATCCATAAGTCCAATAAAAAGAGTTCTGGTTTCATCTCAATATTAACCTTCAAAATTCATTGTATCATATGTATTTGTTTCCATTATTTTTTTTTTTGCATTTTCACAAGTCCACCATGCATGGTAAAATGTCCCTTCATGTTTTTCACATTTTCAACATTGACTAGAAGTACCTTTATACATCTTAGATAATTACTGTGGTGTCAGTTCCACTGTGTTATGAAGTTTCTCAAACTTGGCAACTTTAAGATGTGCGTACTTCAATTTCCCATGGCTGTCTGAGGAATTCTGGGAGTTGAAGTCCACACATCTTAAAGTTGCCAAGTTTGAGAAACACTGATTTTCTATTTTAGTGGTTTATTATCTGAAGACTACCCTATTTATATTCAATTTTTATTTGTGTAGCACTTATGTCATAACAAATCAAGTTACAAAAATGAAATCAAATTATAGAAAAAAAGCAAGACATGGTACAAACATATCCTTACTTAAAATCGTGTTTGGCAAGCACCAGCACAAACACATTTCTCCCTAGAAACAGCTGCAAACCAGGTACAGTACATCTGGCAGTGGCCCTAAGAACATTATCTTCAGTAGATGACCCAAGAAAAATGATTTTATAATGATCTGAGCAATAGATTTTGTTTTGGAACAGAGATTTTTTCCCCAGGCCTTGCAGAAAAATGGAAGAAGCAAAAAGTGAAATCCTCAATCGCATTTGTTCTACATTTGTTCAATCGCATTTGTTCGCATTTAATTCTGTAAATTATAAAGAATCCTTTGAAACCTGCCTCCCAGAACTGCTGCTGGCAGTTCTTTAAGAAGATGAATGGTGGGCATGGGCCTCTGTTTATAAAAATATTCACCTTTGCTTCCTCTACTTACTTACTTACTTACTAAATTTGTATGGCTGCCCATCTCAGTTGCTTGACTCTGGGCTGCTAATAGTTAAAAACACAATAAAAACAATAAGCTAAAACTATTACCAACTAATTGTTGCTTTGGTGCTATTTTGATCTCCTACTTAAATCTTGTTTCTTCTTCTGTTAATCATATCTGTGATCCTAGCCAATTGGGATCACGAAAAGGTCATGACAGCAATGCCCCAACACTGTACAGCCAAGGAGATTTGGTCTATGTGATGACATTTTTTACAATAATAACTCTGGCGTTTTGACATCTGGTAACTTTGGTCTAGTGGTTAAGGCAACGGGCTAGAAACCAGGAGACTGAGGGTTCTAGTCCCACCTGAGGCATGAAAGCCGGCTGGGTGACCTTTGGCCAGTCCCTGTCTCTCAGCCCTAGGAAGGAGCCAATGGCAAACCAGGAGACTGAGAGTTCTAGTCCCACCTTAGGCCTGAAAGCCGGCTGGGTGACCTTGGGCCAGTCACTCTCTCTCAGCCCAACTCACCTCACAGGGTTGTGGGGAAAATAGGAGGAGGAAGGAGTATTAGGTTATGTTCACTGCCTTGAGTTATTTATAAAAATAATAAAGGTGGGATAGAAAATAAATAAATAAATAAATAAACTTTCTGCTCAAAAGATTCTGCTGGTGTCAGGGAGACACAGGAGAGCGGAGGGGGGAGCTTGCCCATGGGAGGGAAGTGAGCACGTAGCTCGGAAAGCCTGGCCTTCTTTCCCAAACGCCTTCGGAAAGCTCCGCCCTAGGTTGGACTCATATCTCTGGGATTCTTCGGGCACTATCAGTTTAGCAGGATTCTGTATGTAGGTACCAATAAACACTAGAGACCAGATTCCCAGCCTCGGCATGTTATTTCTGCACCTACACAGGACAGCTGGACCAGTTAGATCAATTTTTCCTGAAGTTTGGGCTGAGGGTTAGGGTTAGGGATGACCTAAGTGACTAATTTTTTCTTTAACTGTCCCCAGTTTACATCCCAGGGGGATCATCTGTGACTCCTGCTGAGATCCATAAACTTCCTTTACAGCTGAAAACAGCAAGACAACCCAGGGCAACTCTGACTGATGGGCTCCAGTTCCAGGCTCTTTATTCGCCTCCACTGATTATTTTCTCCATTGACTATTGTCTTCAGATCCCCAAGGACTGGTGGAAGTCAATCACATTTCCAGTCTTTCAGAAAGTTGCTACAGATGATCCATCAAATATCTGCCCTCTTAGGATTTTCAGTAAACTAGATACGAAGCACCTGCACTGAGGATGACTGGCTGATTCAGGACAAAGCTTTGGCTGAGAAACAAACTGGGTCCAGGTCAGGATGATCTACACTAAACTGTATTTAGTGCTACATACAGTATCTATCCTAAAAGTACTCCAACTGTTTAAAGGGCACCTTATATATCACCTTGATTTATTTAAAGGTGGTTTTTTATTCAATTCCCAGAGACAGACACTGGCCTAAGCTGGCTGCCATCTTTATCAATCAGAAGCTTCTACTTCTGATCATGCTATTTCACCAAAACAATTGAATGCCAATTAGATGCACTCTGGACATTTTTATGCACTAGTCTAATTCAGGACTGAATATACCTCTGCCAGTTGGGTGACTTTGAGCCAGTTACACACGTGTTATTGCACTACCTTTTCTGCACAGGCTGGTGCTCAGTTCTAAGAGTCCCCTGTATCAGGGTATACGCAATATAGATAATTTTACTGTGTGAATAAGGGAATGACAAGGCAAAAGTACACAACTGAGAATAATGAGTAATTAGCTTAGAAGGACCATGGGAGCTAATTGCTAGCACCTGTACTGTTACTAGGAAGTTTCTGTAAATGACTCAGCACATATCAATGTATATAAGCAGTGGAAGATGAACATATTCTTGTTGGTGTTGCTGTGTGTCGTTGAGTATTTCTAGAGAGTATTACTGCACATTGTTGGTTATGTATGGTAAAGGATTTGCTTGTATATAGATCTGTATAGTAAAGTCTGTAAATATTGAAGCCACAGACTCCAAACAGATTTCTTTTGAGACCACTCAGTGGATGGCACAACATGTGCTACTCGGACACCCTGCTGCTGTTAAACTGTCCTGGCAGGTCAGATCAGGATAAAGGGTTCTTCCCATAGTCTGACAAGAATGTGGAAACCTCTTGAAAGGGAGCTAAATTCTGCACTACTGCTGTTGCCATTCAGAAACCAACAGCTTAATTCAATTCTCCAAGTAATCAAATTCCCCCCCCCCCCCCCGCATCATGGAAAAGCTAAGTCTCTTTAGTATTTATTTGTAAATATTTATTCATTTTATGCTTTTTATGTTTTATATGGATTTTTGGGATACGTTTATTCATTTTATGAAGCCGGCCTATGACTGTAATACCTTTTAAGTGAACTGAACTACATTTGGTGGACAATAAGATCAGTGGAAATGATGGGCCATTTGAGACAACAGAACACCACTTCTCAAAGACCAGTGCCATCGTGCTTTTACTCGCTCTTTGACTCGCTCTTGATTCACCAGGGAAGCAGCCTGAACTCATGTTTTCCTGTGTCCTGTTCTAAAGGGGTCTGATCCATCTACAGCACCTTGTTTTGCAGTAGGCTTTTGTCTTGCTCCTGCTAGCCACTGTATGCTGTTCTGGGCATGCTCTCTCCCCTCTGGTCCCTAGTCACTGCCCTCAATGGCTATTTTGGCTTGGGCTGTGAGTGGTGGGCTGATTCCCCACAGAGCAATCTGCCCACCTAATAGCCGAACTGCATTGATTATAACTCTGTCTTTCAACAAAGAAAATCAAATAAACAAATGTTATACTTTCTTCTTGGCTTCTACCGAGATGTGGTTGGGCACTTCTATGACATCTACTCCAATGCCATTACTTGTCAGGGAGATAACTGGTGAAGAAGAAGGGGCCCCCTCCAGGGGGATAAATGCATGCACAGTACTGAATCGCTTTGCTTTCCTCCCAAGAGGCTAAAGAAGGCCCTGCCCTAGTTTCATGGGCCTTTTCTCTGAGCATCACTAATTTATTTCAGTTTAGCTGGATTCTGTCTAGCAGAGTAGAACAATAAAACATTAGAGCTTTTACACCAAGTCTCAGTGTGTTCCTTCACTCAAAGTCAGGACACTACTGCCATTCACTTATGACCGTGATGATGTAACCTGATTCTCAAGAAAATGGTTCTTCTTTGGGCTTTGTTAGAGGGTCATCTGAGGAGCCAAGAATTTGCCAGTGAACATACCAGTCAGTATGTTTTGAACATGGATCCATCAGTTTACTGGAAAACTCATGGATACAAATCAGACCTGTGCTCACCAATCATCTGGAAGACTGGTGTTCAGACATATCAAGGTGGTGTCAGAGAAGTTGCTGCATATGGTTTTGATGTGTGCCTTTAATCTTCTAATACACTGATGGACATGTGTCAACTCAAAAAGGACTTTAAGATCGATTTAGTGCACAAATGTCAGTGGGGTGAGTGGAAAGAAGTTTGAGAGACCTCCATCTGATGATCACTCATTTTGCTTCTAAGTCTAATATTCTTATTTTATCCACTGTTGGTGGGGATGGGGCAACATTTTAATAGCCATTTGACAACTTCTGAGTGCAGCCAATTCGTAGGACCCAGACTCCATGGTCACACATATAAAGTTGGACAGCTATGGTTGCCATGGCCATCAGCAGCATTGGCAGGAAGTAGCCTGAATACTCATCATGTGATTACTTGGAGATGATTGGTGCTTGTTTTTTTCCCATTGACAGATGACTCACAATAAGAGAAATAAAGCTGGGAAATATATCAATCAGTGGCCTGTCAGTATAACTTCAAATGTTGGCATCTTTTTTGAGGCACAATAGTGATCGGAAATACAAACAGCACATTTCAAGCCAACATTCTTTTATGCTGGATCACAGCCTGGAGGAAAACAGTTATGGTCTGTTAGGCTATACCAAGATACCATGAACATCTCAATTTTCATTTTTCATCTCCCAGTTCTTCACAATGCAATATCATTAATATTAACTGGTATCTGTTGCTTATTTTCATCACTTGGTGAGAAAGTTGGCCTTTTAGGTACCTTATCTTAAGCCATTAAGGTCAAAGCCAGACTTACAATATGATGATGGTGTCTTGCACTGCAAACAAGATGTACTTGTATCAATTTTTAGATATAGTCATTCATCATTCATCATCACTGGCGATCACTCGTACCCGAGTAAGATTGTCTTCCAAGATATAGTATATCCAATTGATTTATACATGATACAAAAGGTGGACACTCCCTTAAGCCATGCTCAACTTTTGGTGTCTACTGTACATCAATGTGTCTATGTCATGTCTTGGCAGCTATACAACATGGTTTTCCATTACTTTCTTCTGTAATATTTTTTCCAAATTTCTAGTCTGGGAATTCAGTGTTGCCATGTATCTTGATGGATACACATCAAGTTCCTGCCTTATAATTGTAACAGTTTATTTATGTTGCTGGTTGGTTGGTTGGTTGGTTGGTTGGTTGGTTGGTTGGTTGGTTGGTTATTTATTTATTTATTTATTTATTTATTTATTTATTTATTTATTTATTTATTGTTTATTTTTCAATTTCTATTACCACACCATCTCCCCCAAAGGGGACTCTAAAGGAGTTATAGTATCTTATCTAGTCTTGTTTGCCTGTTTGATTTTGAAGTGTTTTGTCTTATCTGTCTTGTTGTGAATAGTTCTGAATTATCTTGTTTTGTTACCTTGTTTTGTCTTGCCTTGTTTTGTTACCTTGAATTATATTACCTTATTGCTTTAATTATATTACATTACTTTGCCTTACCTAGTTCCTAAAAGTCATCTTCCTGATTGAAGATCAATCAATTACCATTTATTCAGAAGCAACTGTTGAAGACTGCTTGAAAGTGAAGCATTAAACCACGTTTAGAAGACAAAACATCTATTAATCAGACTGTAAATTGTGATCAACTGTAAATAATTGTAAATAAAAAAGAAAGTTCCATGTTCTCGTGTGTCCAGCACTAGTGAGTCAGAACACAAGCTTAACTTCTTTGAGTTAGTTAAATAGGCTAAATGCTTCTATTTGCTGTGAGTTTCATAAATGGTGGTAATTGCTAAATATTCATGACAGTGTTTGCTTAAACACAGTATTTTCAACTGAGATTGTTCAGTTTCATTCTATATCTGTCCAACTCCATATTCCTCTTTTTAAAAGACAGCATGTACTGCATATCACATTTCTTTAGGTACTGAGAATTTCCCTTTGAACAAATGATTCCAACTGTTTTTTAAAAGTTAATGTTGCCCCCCCCCAAAAAAAAAGGACCCAAACCATGGGGATGTGTGGGTCTCACTGTATATTGATTATAACTTAATAAGGTTTTACAATCCTGAACTGTTTTGATCACCATGCGTCATAGTTTTAGAGGCCTCTATGCTAGAAGGTTTTTGCTAAATCCCCAGTAGTAATTATCAGTTTCACTTTATTTCAAAAAAACTGATGAAGTGAAACAGAGGTGTGTTTGTGTTTTGCTTTACAACTCCTTCCAAAGGTTCTAATTTAAAAGCTTAAATGGAGGTTGGTTTATAAAGGGGGTGTCAAGATTTATAAACCCTTTGTTTGCTCATAAAATACCTACCCAGAAAGGCTCGTGCATCTGTTGTGCTATTGTGTAAAACCATAGTGATTGTTGTGCCATAATACAGGCATTTATTTCTCTCCAAGGGATGCCACAGATTTGTGCTGCAATCGTAGCTACTAATGTTCAAGATTGCCTTGGTGAGCCTTTGTGCTTCTTCTATCCAGACTGCAGTTTTAAAGTGATTTAACGGTGATCCCCTCTTCTCAGGAAACTCCTAGATATAGCAATTTGAGGGTACAGAGAAAGTACGGAGCTAATCTTCTGATTAGAGGGGAACCTTAGCAATTCCTTGTCTGGTGGCTGGCAAACTTCCTTGGTGGTAGCGGTGGTGGCCACAGTATTTCACTTAGTTGCCGGATAAAGAAATTCCTATTTTAATTACCTATTAGATCCTGAACTCTCAAGAGTTCAAATCATATGTGAGATAGATATACAATATGGTACACATGACTACCAACATGCTTGCAAATTCTCTGAGAGCTAAAAAGCTGTTTGCCCTACTTTGTTTTGTGTTCTTTGAATTAAAGCAAAAAAGAATCTGGCACACTTCCAAGCCCCTGACATGTATGTTATTAGAGAATAAAAATGGGGGGTAGGTGAACTCAGTGCTTTGTTTGGAATTGTGTTTGCCTTCCAGGGCTGCTAATAGGAAGGAAAACAGATGGGATTAAAAGAGATGGTAGGGAAGAATCTTGCCAGTTTGCTTCTGGTAAACAGATGTTTTATGTTTGGCCCTACCACTATTGCAACCATTTTTGAAAATAGGCAAGCTCTTGGGGAAGCCATTTTGTGAAACCACCTTCAGAGTTCTACCAGTGCTGGAAGGGAGGGAAGATTGATTTGAGGTAGAGATTAGGACAAGATTGAAAATGTGTTCTGTTGCACCCTTGCGACAATGCATCCCCTTGAAGTTGGAATGCTCCAAGTAGGGTTAGGGTTCAAAACAAATACTCAAAACAGCTCATTCCATTGGTGGAGAAGGGAGGGAAAAACATTTGAAATATTTTGAGTGTTCCAGTCATGGAAATTTGATGTGAAACCTTTGTTCTCTTGGGTTTCACACTAAGGCCACGAAAATAAGTGAAGTCCCACAGTGGCCATAAAACTCATAGAAAGATTGGCAAAATGAATAAGTAAAAATAAAATTGAAACCAACCCACAAAACTCCTAGGCATCTCTAAATAACAAAACAGAGGATTCTCTGTAGTTACAATAAAGCACTGGACCTAACATGTAGGACAAGGATCTAGTCCTCTCACATTCTTCAGTTAGCAATTACTTAGTCCTTTCAGTTTGGTCAAGCCAAGGAGACACCACTACACTTCCACTCCTATCCAATGGGGTTTCTTTAATTGTTTCCAAACATTGCACAGGGAAGATTGTGCTGGTTGCAAAAAAAATTAAATAAAGATTATCATCATTAACAGTAGCAGCAGCCACTGCCCAATCATGGGTCCACTGCAGCATTCTGGTTCTCAATCGATCAACAAGAGATCCAGAATGTGGATTCCAGAATCATGAGCCAGGAGTTCTGCTTAAATGCCTGCTCAGATCCTCCTGTACCCCAGAACTTCATCACCCAGATCACCTCAACCAGCCTCAGTCAATGACAGCTGTTGCATTGGCCAAGGGAGGACCTGGCTAAGGCAACATCAAATCACCTAGTCTATAGCAACACAGAATGTTCGACATGTCCACAATTTGTTCCTAGTACAGAATAAAATATCATATAATGCTCGATTCATTCTCCATTCCATTCATTCTGGAAGCAGGGGTGTTTTGTTTTGAGAATGGAATGCCCAGAATGGTCTGTACTTCTTGGTACAATTAGATTTTATGACATGAATAATTGATCTCCTCCTCCTCCTCCTCCTCCTCCTCCTCCTCCTCCTCCTCCTCCTCCTCCTCCTCCTCCTCCTCCTCCTCTCTCTTCTTCTTCTTCTTCTTCTTCTTCTTCTTCTTCTTCTTCTTCTTCTTCTTCTTCTTCTTCTTCTTCTTCTTCTTCTTCTTCTTCTTCTTGCTGTCTGCTGTATCACTTCATTTACTACTGCATCAATTAAAATTTTGAGTGGCAAGGCTGTGCTAAGGTTGACATTTTGAAAGGATCCACGTTGCCTGTTGGGCTTCCCCTTTCCTTTTGGGTACTGTTCAGAAATAATATGCAAGCAAAGGCCTTATTCACTTTGTTGGCAAAGGCAATGCCAACTACTTGTGTGAGGGAAATGGTTTCTCCTCTATGTGATAATTGCACAGTTGCTAATTGTGAATTGCGGGAAGTCCATGTGTCATTCTGCTGTGCTTTGGTTATGGCGATGTCATATATACTGTATTTTTCCCAAAAATTAATGTATTTTTTTGAGGGGGAAGATGCCTAGAGACCTTTCCCGCTGCCAATGGATTTGTAGGTGATTGTTGCTTCTGAACCCTCCATTCCAATTTGGAATTTTCCCAAATTCTATCCATCTTCTCTAATTTTTGAAAGAGAGCTTCAGTTTCCTGCCTATAGCACGGGGGTGGGGAACCTTTTTTCTGCCAAGGGCCATTTGGATATTTATAACATCATTTGCAGACTGGGGGGTAGGGTTTGTGGGCGGAAGGGGGTGGGGTTTGTGGGCAGGAGCCAATCACAAGCACCTGGGGGCAGGGTTTGTGGGCAGGAGCCAATCGCGTGGAAGGGGGCAGGGTTTGTGGATGGGAGCTCCTAGATTTATTGAATTTCGAGTCCCGCCTGCAGTTGCCTTGGCAGGGCCAGACCAAATGATTTCGCGGGCCTTATACGGCCTGCAGGCCAGACATTCCCCACCCCTGCTATAGCAGTTGGGAGGAGTGATATAGATATCTATACTCAGAAAGTGTCCTTTCTGTGTCCGTTCAGAAAGGACTCAGAAAGTGTCCTTTCCTGATGCACAAAAGCTGATAATGAGATATTTTGTATTCTCCAAATCTGAGAGCAACATCATTAGCAAAATAGTTGGAGACTCTGATATTTTAGCCTTGTAAACTGATAATCTGAGTGGCTAGGTAAATGCAGTTTTTCTAAGTAGTCGAAGGTTTCACTTTTTTAGGGCCAAAAGAAAGCATGGGAGGTATTAATAATCTATTGAACGCCATAAATCCAATCATATTTTATTAAGTCCTACCAATGTCACCATTGGATGGATTCAACTCTATCCTAGAAGAAGCAACAGCCCAAGAACTGTTTCAAACTTTACTTTCTCCACCAGATGTTAGTACTAGTACTTCTCCAACCTCTGCTTTTTTTAAAAAAAACTGTTTATATGAAAGCTGCCTCTGTTCTTGCATACAAGAATCTTTCAGTGGCTAGAGGTCAAAAACTTGGAAATTATACATGGAGTGAGGAAAAAGCAGGCAATGAGACATATGAGTGACAATAGGATCGAAGACTTAATGTGGAACAGATTGAGATTCTGAGATAACATGCTTCAGAATTTATGACTTCTGAATTCCAGCAGTCTACCTGAATCCTTGAGATATATTTATAACTGATGCTTCTCTTGCCCATCCTCCATTCTAGCTTGTTCTAATTTGAGTAATTTCTGGAAGTCTGGTTCTTCTTTTTTCCTCTCAATAAATTGGATCCTAAAGTTTCCCTCTAAATATCAGCATGCATATATTGCAGCTCTTCTGGATTTGGTGGTGTTCAGATTCTGCTACTTTTTGGTCAGACAACCTTCTAACCATACTTTAGACCAGGGCTTTCCAAAGTTTTTCCTGCGGCGACACACCAACCGGCGTTGGTGTGTCGCCGCGGGAAAACCCGGAAGTGCGGCAGCGTGCAAAACCCTGGAAGCGCTGCTGCTGCTTTCGGGTTTTGCGCGCTGCAGTTGGTGTGTCGCCGTGGGCAAACCCAGAAGCGCTGATGAAGATCAGCGCTTCCGGGTTGTGTGGCGACACACCAGACTGTGTGTGGCGACACACTTTTGTCGCCACACACAGTTTGGAAAGCTCTGCTTTAGACAGTGATGTTCCTTGATCTGAATTTGTTGATTCAGCCCAATTTTAGCCCAAGCTAGAAATTTCTTGCCAGCTGTTCTTTGAAACAATATTTCCTGAATGGCTTATTAGTCCTTTGATTTGCATAAAAATTAATTTATTTTTCTACAGGGCCATGCAGAAGAGTTTTCGGGGCATCTGGAGGATAAAATTGCTCGAATCCATACTAAGTTGGACACCAGGTGTGGAGCAGGGTCTGAGGAGATGCCTGGAGAGCGTACGTACCTGATTATCTGGGAATGGTTTGATCCTGTTGGGCCCGAGGAAGTGGACAGGGTTCTTGGGTCTGTAAACGCCACCACTTGTCAGTTAGATCCTGGTCCCTCCTGGCTGGTGAAGGCAGCTTGGGAGGTGACGTGTGGGTGGGTCCAGGCAATTGTGAATTTATCCTTGGGGGAGGGAGGGTTTCTGGCTGCCTTTAAAGAGGCGCTGGTGCACCCCCTCCTCAAGAAACCATCACTGGACCCCACCACTCTGGATAACTTTTGTCCAGTCTTCCACCTCCCCTTTTTAGGGAAGGTGGTTGAGAAAGTGGTGGTGCTGCAGTTCCAGACGGTCCTGGATGAAACGGATTATCTGGACCCTTTTCAGTCAGGTTTCAGGCCCGGATATGGGACAGAAACAGCCTTGGTCGCACCTATGGATGATCTCTGGCAGGAGCAGGATGGGGGCAGTGCATCCATCCTGGCTCTTCTTGACCTCTCAGCGGCTTTTGATACCATCGACCATGGTATCCTTTTGGGTCAGCTCAGGGAGTTGGGGGTGGGTGGCGTGGTTTTGCACTGGTTCACCTCCTTCCTCCAGGGACGGTCCCAATTGGTGTTGATAGGGAGCGAGAGATCCAGCCCGCGGCCCCTCCTTTGTGGGGTGCTGTAGGGTTCGGTACTCTCTCCGCTCCTCTTTAACATCTACATGAAACTGCTGGGTGAGATCATCCGTCACCACAGGTTGATGTGTCATCAATATGCTGATGATACTCAACTATACATCTCCATCCTGGGTGACGTATGTGAGGCTGTGACCACCCTCTCTTGGTGCCTGGAGGTTGTGGGGGTCTGGATGGGGAACAACAGGCTTCAGCTGAACCCTGGTAAGATGGAGTGGCTGTGGATTGGGGGCTCCCATGTATCCAGGAATTTATCTTTGACTCTGGATGGGGTTGCACTGCCCCAGACAGATCTGGTGCAGAACCTGGGGGTCCTCCTGGACTCACGGCTCCTGCTCAAAGAGCAGGTGGCAGCTGTGGCCAGGGAAGCCTTTGCACAGCTGCATGTTGTGCACCAGCTCCGCCCTTTCCTGGATCGGGAGTCCCTTTGAACGGTCACTCATGCCCTAGTCATCTGCCGTATAGACTACTGTAATGCGCTCTACATGGGGCTACCCTTGAAGAGTATCCGGAAGCTACAGATGGTGCAGAATGCGGCCGCGCAAGCAGTCTTAGGAGTCCCAAGGAGGGCACACATAACACCATTGCTGTGCGAGCTGCATTGGGTGCCAGTTTTATTCCGGGTCCAATTCAAGGTATTGGTTATCACCTTTAAAGCCCTACATAGCATGGGACCAGGGTACCTGAGGGACCACCTCACCTCCATGACATCGACCCGTCCCACCTGGTCAGGCAAAGCGGGCATGCTATGGACCCTGTCCATGAGGGATTGCCAATTGGCAGGGTCCAGGAGGAGGGCCTTCTCTGCCATCACGCCCGCCCTTTGGAATAAGTTACCCCTGGAGGTAAGACACTCTCTTGGCCTTCAGGAAGGGGGTTAAAACCTGGTTATGCCACCTGGCTTGGGGCGGGAGGAGTGATAGCTGTGCATGGAGGTGGTTGGCAATGTGATGGTGCCAACCGTAAGATCTTGGCCATCTTGTTTTTATATTTTATATATGTATTTTTATACTTACATTTATTTATATTTATATGTTTATTGTATTTTTAATGATATGTGATTTTTATGATTGTAAACAGCTCAGAGTTGTCATATACGAGTTGGGTTGTCGAGAAATAAATAAATAAATAAATAAATAAATAAATAAATCAGATTGATTCATGCCCTACTATAAGCTGCTTTTCTCAACTGAAGAAACCATCCAGTGACAAATCAATTATAAATACCATTTAGATTCATTAAAGAAAAGCTTATAACAAGTCCTCCCAAATTAATGTCCTGAAGATGTGATGGACTTCAATTCTCATGATCGCCAGAAAGCATGGGCAAACTTAATGCCCTTCAGATATGTTAGACTTCAGAGGAGGGGACTGAAATGTACAGTTTATATAAACTTCTTTAACACATTGAACAAGCAATTGTTCACAGAATTAAACAGTGTAGGAAATGAATGCATTTTTGCCCTCTGCATTCCAACATGTGTGCATAACAGTGTACAATCTTACTGTAATTCTTTGGGTTACTTAACACAGGCTATTTTCTCACACAGATTAAAATCACCACTCCGCCCTTTTAAATGCCTTCGGTAAACATTTCATCCTGCCCCCACCCCTTCCTCACTCTTTTTAGCCCTCCTTCCATTATGCATGCTCTAAGAGGGTGGTTAAACTATGCAAAGAATAACCAAGCTGCATTAAGTCAGCTATGAAAGCTGCAGACATCACTCAAGTGAATTCCTACTGTGTTTTCACTATGACATTAACCTTTGAGAGCACACTGCATTCTTTCACTAATGCCGACTTGCTTGGATTTGTGTTTTTAGAAATCAAGAGTAATTTTTATCTCTTAATTAGATGTCACCCGGTGTATGTATATAAATGCAAAATTGTATCTATAGCATAGGAAAACGAACCCATCTGCTGTGCAGTTAGCAAATGCATGCATAGCACTATGTTTGGAGGATGGTGATAGATGGTCTAATTCTGAATATCCATGGCAGACTGGACTATAAATCTTGGAATAATTTGGTTGGATGACTTCTGGAAATTAGTGTTGCCCTAGCAAGAAAAAGCATGTTTACAACAGAATCCTGCTGAGATAAAATGCCTTAAGAACTATAGATCCTGGAAAGAATGTTAAGTCTTATTATACAGATAAGTAATTGAAGGAATGTTAATTCTGTGTTTACTAGAAATGACTATACAACATAAATAGCAAGGCTACAGGCTTTTGTCAGGAATGTGTAAATGATTAGCAATTTAGCAGCCAAGTTGCATCAGGCTTTTACACTGCTTTGTTTGCCGGGAGATCCAGGGGCTGAATAGAGGGTATCATTTAAATGGAAGCTACAGTGGGCACAGAAGAAGGATCAAAAACTGAAATAGGCACCCAAAATATCCATCTCTCTCTGCTTTTCTGGATTCGTGATCAGGCATAGACTCTGGGTGTGGTCGGACCTTCTACCACACAATAGATCCTACAAATGGCATATGTTTAAAATGGTATATATAACCATTTGTATATAGCCCTTTCTCTGAATTTTGGCCCCATAGCTTTGGAGAGCAACCATTTCAGCCACAAGGGCTGCATGTGGTATCAAATTATGGGTTAGCAGCCAGCACCTTGTCAAAAACCATCACTCATACTGTCTCCCTTAGAATTATATGCAAGGGGAAGTGAAGCCAGATAGGCTGGCCCTGCTCCAATCATCACTTTCCCTATTGATTCCACCCCAGATCTTTATGCATAATTCAGGTGGGGGAGCTAGAAAGAACAGAGACTGATACAGCCTGTATGGTCTCACATCCCTTTAATAAATGTTAGCAAGAAGTGATCTCAAGGATTCACGTACTAAGGTGGTACAGCCTTCTCAAGAAATGATACAATCTTAATTTTGGAACTCACTTGAATAAAAATTTCCCTGTGCCCAAATTTACCATCTGAAAGAGATAGTTTTCAAGCTCTTTTACTTTAGTATATGCCCCATCTTTTTAGCCACTGCAGAATCTGTAATATCTAATAGTTATTATTAGTGCAAGTCAGGCCAAAGAGGAGGCTTTTTCTGAAAGAAGAGAGGATACAGTAGAGGAATGAATTTTCTTTTTTAACCAGTTAAGAATGGGTGAAGGAATAGGGGGAATCCACCAATTGGGACTGTGGTAAATGCAGTCTAGACAGAGCATCAAGCCATCACCATATAGCCAAAGGAGAGGAAGAGGATGACACTCAGAAAGGGATATCTTAAGCCGGCTACATTTCTAGCCAGTTTGTGCCTGGAAGTTGAGCAGCTTAAGGCTACTGCGTGGAAAAGCCCTCAGAAAGGCACACCATAAACAGGTTGTATTGACAAATGATTCTTCAGCTAGATTTTTTTAAAGCTGTCCAGTCTTTTCCTGACACTACTTAACTTATAACTTATGGAACACTAAGGGACATCAGCAGAGCTATTTCTCTTATTGTCATGGTTCTCAATTGCAGCTCAGCTGAGAGAGGGCAGTCTGTTGCGTAACCCAAAGTAAGTAAGGTGCCAGTCTTCAAAAATGTAATCTGGAAGGGAGGGAATAAACAAGTTTGCTTTTGATACAGCAGCTTTCCAGTATAATATTTCTATATGTCTATACCCCCACATTCTGATTCACTGACCGCTGTTTTAACCTTACAGATGAGTGATGGCTACATTTTTTTAGTCTGCATAAAAGCTAGGATTACCCAATCAGGCCTTTACAATTTTTAAATGAGAAGGATCTTCTGGCAAAGCTTTCACATCCCCCCCTTTTTTTTGAGAAATACAAATATCTAAAAGCTGTCCACCTGTCACTTGCTCCTCTCTTTGAGAGCTTGCAGTGGGTCTCAAAATACCTGATTTTCATGGGCAGTTGGAAGAGAGAGGTGAATTTGAATGTATTTTGTCAGGAATAAATGTCTACTGTTATGAGATGCTTCATTCTACATGCTGAAGATAATTTAAGGCATGTGATTCATGCAGATAATCTCTAGAACAAGATGACATTGACATGATTCAAGCTACAGACAATTCCACCTGGATGACTGAGAACCATTAGACAAGATGACATGACACTTCCCCATTTAAGATTTTTTTTTTGTTCATCAACTAAAATATGGACCAGAGAATTAGGATATCTTGGTCTGGCTTTTCTGCAGAGTATTCATTTCTATGCTGTATATAAAGAACTTTTCTAGATGTTCTGGAGCAGATCCCTAATCACGTGGAAGAAGCCAATGTGTGAAGTTTACATAGGCACCTACCCTTCTCCGCACTCTGTGTTAAGTGATTGAATGGGGTCAATGTTTCTAAATACTCAAAGAAAGCTCAAAGAAGGACATGAAAACTGGATCAAAGCCAAGGTCCCTATAAACCACTTGGCTCCAGCTATCTCCAATAGCTAAATGCACCTGAAAAGTCAAAAACAGGCAATGGTATTATTCATCCCCTGTTCTTAGTCTTGGTATGCAGAAATCCAAAATATCCTGTCTCTGAACATGCAGGCCTGGGGTCCCCAAGGTGTTACTCACAGGTTCACCTGCATGGTCCCTACAAGGTTCCCTTGTTCCCCTAACTTTCTACATTAAAAAAGATTTCAATTAAAAAAAATACACTGATTAATAATAGGCTGTAAAAATATGGGCATGTAACTCATGGGCAAAGATTGCTTCCCCCAACTGGATATTCTGCATATTTGTTGGGATTGCATGTCCCAGCACTTCTAGCCAGCTCAGTTATTTTACCTAGGAATTTTAAGAATTTCAGTCCCAACACATTTAGAGATTCCAGCTAAAGGCTGGAATAATGCTAAATTCCTACACTCATATGGGAATGTACTCCACAGAGCACAGTACAATTTCTTTGAAGAACCAGGTCTAGGGTGTTCTTCAAAGCAAATTCAACTTAGGGGTCTTGCTATATGATATCAGTAACACAGGTCTATCACAGTATCTTTCCTTTGGGTTTTTCCCATCCTACCTCTCTCTCTCTCTCTCTCTCTCTCTCTCTCCCTCCCTCCCTCCCTCCCTCCCTTGGGTCAGTCTTAATTCTGGTGACTGCCTGGACAAGTTTTTTGGCAACATTTTCAGAAATGGTTTTCCAATGCCTCCTTTGTATGGTTGAAAGAGACTGACTGGCCAAAAGGCACCCAGATGGCTTCTGTGCTTAAGGCAGGACTGGAAAGTGGACCTTTAACCACTACACCAAAGTGGGCCTCATAGCTTCTCTAATGAGTAGTAAAACTCACCTATGTCCATTTTAACATCCTATTTCCTGTTTTCTGTTGGATCTCTTGCTGTGTAACAGAGAAGTTGAAAACCTGCCAAGTCTTGAAAGTAATAATAAATTTCTGAAGGGGAATCCAACATTGTTTTGAAAGTTGGTATCACATGGAGCTTTTAACTTTATTAAATCAGTCTTTAATCTTGCTTTCTTATTTTACATACTTTGAAGAATTTAGAACTTTCCAGGAAATACACCAGACATATTTGCGGTCCAGCAGATCAGAAATAAAGTACTGTACTGTGAAGCCAAGACAACAAAAATGGGAAAAGCGACTGAGAAACTATGTTCAAAGACAAATATTTTCTCATAATCAGTAGTCTCTGAGCATGTGCAAATAGCTTTTGTTTTCATGAGTTTCCAATTTCCTAAAATAAAATTTATATCTGATTATTTCACAAAATCGTTTTGGAATCTAAGCTAGGAAAATGCAGTTTTTTTAAAAAATAAGAATACAGTAATGGACAACAGGCACACAATATTACATAGAACATCACAGCGACAGAGTAGATAAAGATAAAGTATGCATTTTAACATAACTGCAGCAACAAAGAAACTTATTTATTTTATATTTATATTTATAATTTCAATTTATAGGGCCACCCCAATTCATAACTGACCCTGAGCAGTGATACAATTAAAACCAGTATAATACCTAAAAACAATAAATAGAGCAAAACAAAAATTATATAGTAGGAGAAACATATACCACAGCCAAAACAAAGAGTGCACATCAAATGGGCATACCACCAACCTATCCCAATGTAGGGATATGGGGAAACCAGGCTCAAAAACCTTGGCCTGGAAAACACCATGCTGTAACATTTCCCCATGATGCAACATTACCAAACCAAAGATTGTGCCTGAACCAAAGAATTGTTGCCCAAGGTTGACCCTTGAGATGGGCCTCAGCAAGCCCCAAAGAATGCTGCATAAGAAATGTTAAGTAAAGCTCTGAAACCAAGTCTACCTCTCTCAGGAATGCATAACAGTCTGGGACCATCTATCTGGTCAAGCATCCTCGGAAGGCTTCAGGGACACCAATGCCTAAAGGAGGTGATTTATCACCGCCCCTGATAAGTTCGAGGATTTTCACGTAAGGCCTCCATTGTTTTCAGCTGCTGCTGGAAGATACAGGGGCAAAGTAACTTTTTCTGCCCGGCCCACAGTTTCTATCTCTGGGGAAGAGAAGGAGGGACCCTCATGTAATCTGGCAGCGAAGCTTCTGTTAGCTGCCTCTCCACAGGGACCTCTGCTTCCTCCTTGGCTTGGGCTACCTACTGACACAAAAGGCTCCATGCCAGCATGGCTGGGCCTGAAAGACAACCAATCCCTTGTGCTCCCTTGCCCTACGCAAAGGGAAACACCTCTGATTATTTTGTCTTCCCTTCTATTCCCTTAGTCAAAGGTCCACCCCATCTCAATGCCACCCCCCTGCAGCCACTTACGGGAATGTTTCTAGCAGGGTCAGTTGGGGTATGGAACCCATGGAAAAGGGAGAAGCCTATCTTTTCTGTTGACTTAAGTATCTGCCTAGAACAGGGTATGTTTTTCCTTTGTGGAACCAATACTTACCTCTGTTTACATGCTAACTGGACAGGCACTTGCTCTCTTGTCCATCTTCTACCTCAAATCTCTATCCTTCCCAAGGGGGAAACACCTCCTGTACCACTTACTTCAGGGCAGCCTGGATCAAACAACTTGTATTTATCTTTGTCTGTGGCCCTACTGGACTTGCTATACTGCCTTGCATTATTCCTCTTGTACGTCGCGTTGTATTGTCCTCTCTCAAAGGACTGACTGTGGTTACCCACACTGAAGGTAAACCAGCAAAACTGTTGACTCTCCACCCAGTCTCCAGGCGAAAGGCATTTCGCCATAAGAAAAGAAAAGGGAGGATTGTAGGGATATGGGGAAACCAGGCTCAAAAACCTTGGCCTGGAAAACACCATGCTGTAACATTTCCCCATGATGCAACATTACCAAACCAAAGATTGTGCCTGAACCAAAGAATTGTTGCCCAAGGTTGACCCTTGAGATGGGCCTCAGCAAGCCCCAAAGAATGCTGCATAAGAAATGTTAAGTAAAGCTCTGAAACCAAGTCTACCTCTCTCAGGAATGCATAACAGTCTGGGACCATCTATCTGGTCAAGCATCCTCTTCCTGAGACAAAGCCAATATGTTTACCTAACCTTCTTGCAATAAATGCCTTGCTTCCCCTCTCCTGAGATGTAAATATGTTAAACTGTGATTCTATGGTTCTGACCCTTTGTGATTCAACCTGCTTGTGTAACCCAATGTCTCTGTGAATGTTACTGTTGTCCTTGTAAGATGCAAGTATTTCCTTGGTGTGAATGTCCCCAATTCTATCCTTTGTAAATATGTTGATGACCCACGTCACCCCCTGACCTGGTGAGTCCCAGAATGCTTCAGCTCTGGGAGGGACCCTGTCCCTAGGAATCAGCCAATCCTAGGGGATGGTCATCAGACACCTCGCCCACATGTGGGCATACCTTCCTCATCCTCACTTCCTGCCTGTATTCCCCGTATAAAAGTTTGTGCACCCTTATGCTCTGGGTGGTGGTTTCATTCAGAGGTCACTTGCACGTGACAACTGTCTGGCTACCACCCGGCAACCTTTGCTTGGCCAAATAAATTTTGCTGTTGTTCCTTTTTACAAAGTCTCCTTCGTGTATTTGGCTTTCTCTAAAGGCGCGTGGTAAGTTTTGGTGCCTTACACCAAAGCTTGGGAGGAAAGTTGAATTTTTAAGGAGTGTCTAAAACAGAGCTTTCCAAACTGTGTGTTGCGACACAAAAGTGTGTCGCCACGCACAGTCTGGTGTGTCGCCACACAACCCGGAAGCGCTGATCATCATCAGCGCTTCTGGGTTTTCCTGCGGCGGCACACCAACGGCGGCATGCAAAAACCCGAAAGCGGCAGCAGCGCTTCCGGGTTTTTGCGCGCTGCCGCAATGGCGGCACTTCTGGGTTTTCCCACGGCGACACACCAATGGCGGTTGGTGTGTCGCCGCGGGAAAACTTTGGAAAGCCCTGGTCTAACAGCTTGTAGGGTTGAAGTAGCCCAAAAGTCCAGGGAATGCAATTCCAGAGGGCAGGCATAGTGACAGATAAGACAAGCTTCTTAGCTCCTGTCAGATGATATTGATTAGCCTTTCCTTTTGAGGAAATAGCCATATCTCTACCTCCTGCCTTTTTATTTCTTCAAGATCCCTCCTTACATTGAACGTGCACCTTTAACACCTGCTTTAGAAAACAGAGTGATTCTTGTTTGTAGGAGCAAGCAAAGCAACACACAGTCCTTAACCAGCCAAAAAAGTTAGCCCACACTCTGCAGCATTAGTTAACGTATGAACGGAGAGGTTTCATCTCACTTGTAAGCTCAACCTAGACATACAGTAGTTCAGGACTTCTAGTTTCACCCTTCTGCTTTAAGTTGACACAAGTTCAGATATCCTCAAATCTTTGCCCATGCCTAATCAGGGGTTTTTAACACCATCCAACCATGCTAAATGTTTCCCACCTGATCCCTGTTTGTTTTAGGACTTCCTTCCCTTTCCTTCGCCTCATTTTCCAATATTTTCCTAAATGCCACCTTAACACGATCTGCCACCCAATTTGCTTTCAAGACCAATGATATATTATCTCAGTCAAACCAACATTTCCCCAGAGTATGTTGCATACAACAGTGATATGCCTCATCTACTCCAGAAACAGGACCCTCACCCATCCCCACTCATGGAGGCAAACCGGATCCATGGGTTTCCCATCCATGCCATATTTTTCCAACAACCCTCCCAAGACAACCTGATAAATTTCCACTCATCTCAACTGGAAGAAGCACTGCCTGTGTCCAGAGCACCCTCTGGTGGAGCCAATAATTCCCCATGCTGACCATCTCTGGATTTCCTGAACCAAGTCATGGCATCTAAGCTACTGAATAAAAGTGTATGCCTCAAACTCACTGTCCGCATTCTCCACCAATAAATGCTACATGGAAATTCAACTCTAGCCCTTCTTTCTTGTATGGGAAAGGTTAATGGCTTGCACCTCACCAATATAGAGGAGTGGCTGCTGGTCTCTGGAGAGGTAGCCTAACCTTATGTAGTGAGTATGTTGATGAAGGTTCTCAGTCATCCAGGTGGAATTGTCTGTAGCTTGAATCATGTCAACTGGATTTCTATTTTCTCAGTGGAAACATTTCGCTCCTTATCCAAGAAGCTTCTTCTTGGATAAGGAGTGAAACGTTTCCACTGAGAAAATAGAAATCCAGTTGACATGATTCAAGCTACAGACTTATGTAGTGAGCAACACAAGACACTGAGACTTAGTCACAATAAAGCTTAATTGATTTCAAAGTTTGTTAAAAAATCAAGCAGCACATTCACTCGCTCATGTCAACTTATATCCCATCCGCAATGAGCTGGCCAAGCTCAACCTGGGTTGTTGGGGAAGACAGCTATGTGGCACAGGTGGAGGATCTGCATAATGAAATCTTCTAACATGAGATTTGTGCAGCTTGTTCTTTTATCTTTTGCAGCAGAGTTTGTCATACATTCCTTTTCAGGTCATCTCAGCCTTTTGTTGACCTGTTAGGTTGCTAAGTTAAATGTGACTTATTACATGGCAGTTAAGTGTTCACATTCTTATCTGCGACTGCTATCCTCCAGTCCTGGTCTGGCCCAATCTTAATGAAAAAGCTTCCAGGTTCCATGTATAAGAGCATGACCTCAGCATGTACTCCGCTGTAGACCCCCTTCTCCCACTAGTGATAAAGTTGTTTTCTTATTACATTCTACCTGCCTATTAGTTTTAGTATCACTGGTGCTAGGTTGCTTGCTGTCTCCCCAAATCCAGGAAAAGATAAAATGAAGTTGCTTCAACCAAACCTGGACCATTCACCGGTAACTTCAAGAGTTCTTAAAACTGCATTGATGTTTCGGGAAAGGAGTGTCATCTGTAACTTCAAGTGCAAAACAAATTGATTTTGGGAAGCAAAAGAGAGGAAATAGAGCATAAACGGTTATAATTGTATGTTTCAGAGTAAGGGGTAAACAAAAAAGTTTATATCCTGATCAGTAATGCTTATTTTTTGAAAAAATAAGAGAGCAGAGACTGTCCTCCAGTCTCCTTGAATTACATTATAGATTCTGAAAGGGCAGAACAAACTCACACAGCCTAGGCAATGAATTATGTTGTTGATGAAGAGCCAATACTAGACTCCTAGATTTATGATAAGATGGGGAAACTGAAGAGCAGACCCTGGAGCCATAGTAATTTGATACAAAACCCATTTTAAGAGGTGGTTAAATGATTGTGTGTTCCTCCAGAGCTTTGATAGCAACCTTCCAACACATTTTAATACCCTGCTTGATGCCATGAGCATTGTTCAAAAGCAAAACCCCATACAGAGCACAAAATGCCAAAGCAACAAAAAGAGAAGTAGGAAGCTTGTGGGTCATACCATGCTACACATTGAGCTTTAGAAAGTGTTTAGTAGGAAGTAACACTTTGGATGTTGAAGGCAAACAAATCTCTCTGAGCAAATATACGAGATAATTCAATAAACTGTATGGGGAAAACTGTGGCCAGGAGTAGAGTTCAATTAATGCTCAGGAGGAGATTACAAACAATAGTCCTGGAGATCAAGCAAAACCTCAGATGAAACTTAAAGAGTGATGATGCACAGGCAGAAGGGAAGTATACCTGGTACCCAGATTAAAGGAGAGTTGCAATGTTCCAAGGAAAGAATGGAATTGAACAAGGACTCCACAGTTCAACCCTGAGCTACAAATATTATCTTCGATTGGAATTGAACTGTTGGGCAGAATCTATATTTACAATGATTTAGGACAAAGGGATTACAAGTGGTCCTCGTTTAATGATGCCACCATTTGAACTTGCGATGGTGCTGAACAAGTGATAGTTATGACTGGTCCTCAAAGTTTTGGCCATTGCAGTGCCCCCATGGTCATGTGATCGCGATCTGGATGCTTGGCAACTGGCCTGGATTTTTGACCTTTGCAGAATCTCATAGTCACATGATCGCCATTTGTGACCTTCCCTGCTGGCTTCCCACAAGCAAAGTCAATGGGGAAGCCAGCAGAAAGTTGGAAGTAGCAATCATGTGAGGTCCGCACTTAACAACGGTAACCAGGAACTGCCGTAACTGCCATTGCTAAGCAGCGCAGTCATGTGACGTTGTGCTTTATCACTGCATTGCTTAGCGACAGAAATTCCAGTCCCAGTCACCATCATTAAGTGAGGACTACCTGTAGTCCTATCCTGTGGACTGAAAGGGATCCTCGGGAAAATTTGAAAAAAAAATCATCAATGAAAGAAACACGCAACTTACACGACTGTGGGACATTCCTAAGGGGCACTTTTGCATTGGTGGAGACAACATTTGATGAAGCTCTGTGAGGAACTGAGGTGTTCCATTTCTAACTAACAGAGCAGCTCTGGGTCACTCTGCTTTGCCCTTCAAAAGTGGTTTCTATGCAGATGCAGCTTTTCACAAAGTAAAGTAGCTGGTTGAAGCAGTTCAGCCCTGCCTTAGCGATACTCATCAAAGCATTGATCCTCTCACAAAGCACCAAATCAAGGGAGTGCAGGTAGCCATTGTGACACAAACCACTTTACCAGGGCAGAGCACGGCTACTTTGCACAGCCTGAAGAAACTATGAGACTCTTGACCATTGTGCCCTCTTTTGAAGGTGTTATTCTTGTTCCAAACAGTTTACTAAGCCCTTGATTGTGCTCCACTTCCTCCACAGCAAAATGGATTCTACAGCCAAGGTGACAGCACAATGTTGGTAGAAAAATACAAGACACACCTATATAAAAATAGAGAATCGGCATCATAGAGTATAGGTTTTATGGATGTACGTATTTATTGGAGAAATGACTTCTGATCATTCTGCATGAAAGAATGAATATATACTGCCATTTTGTTAACCACACTGCAAACAGACACTGAACCCTGAATTAAGTATTACCTGTATTCAATGGAGAGAAATGCCCACAACCAATTGCTAACCACCACATAGAAAGCAATTGAAAATATTCCTTCCTATTTCAATTATTTGGAGCTGACCCATTTCTCTTGCCTCTCTAATACTTCCAGGGAAATTTCAGTGACATTCTCTAGGTCTATTTTGTGATTTGGCACTTGTGGTTGGTGTTCATCCATGACTGACAGTCCTATGTTTTTAAATTGAATACATATTTCATATTTTGTAATTCTGCAGTCCCTGGAATGTCTAATTGTCTAATGTAAATGTTCTCACACTGGAGAATCAGTATGTTTGAGTTCCTCTAAACTGTATTTATATTCAATGATCTGTTATTCCTTGCTGTCTCTTCCACAGACATTTCTGCTATCTCAGTGGAGAATCTTGTTTCTTCTCTTTCTTTAAGAGCAAGGCCAGTGGGTGAAATATCTTTTCTTACATCACTTTCTACCTAGTATGATTTACGTAAATAGAGTTTTTATTATTGAAAAGTTTGAACAGATTTGCTAATCCAAGATTGTGCAAAATTTGCTAATCCAAGATTGCGCAAAAGAAATTTGTTGCTAATCCAAGATTTGCTAATCCAAGATTGTGCAAAAGAAATCTAGAACCTATAAAGAAGCAGGGACTTTTCAGAAACAGAGGAAGCTTCAGCTGATCCAGAATGCGGCTGCACGGACGATCTTGGAAGTCCCTTATCGGACACATGTAACACCGTTGTCACGCGAGCTGCACTGGGTTCCAGTTTGCTTCCGGGTCCAATTCAAGGTGTTGGTTATGACCTTTAAAGCCCTTCATGGCATGGGACCAGGTTACCTAAGGGGCCGTTTTATCCCCATTACATCGTCCCGTCCCATCCGGTCATGCAGGGAAGGCATGCTACGGACCCCATCGGTCAAAGAATTCCATCTAACGGGGTCACGGAAGCGTACCTTCTCTGCAGTAGCGCCTGCTCTGTGGAATATTCTCCCCCCAGAGTTAAGACAGTCCCCCTCGCTCCTGGACTTCTGGAAAAAACTCAAGACTTGGCTCTGCCAACAGGCCTGGGGTGGGAAGAAGAGTATGCACTCTTGGGGATGGCTAATACCTTAGGATGGCCCTAGAATTGCCCTTTCCAGTGTTTCAAAGAAGATACTACCATCTTGATTTTATTATACCTTATTTATTGTATTTTTAAATTGTTTATTTTAATGTTTATTTAACTTTATATTTGTATTAGAATTTGTGTTGGATTGTAAACCGCCCAGAGTACCTTTGAGGGAGTTGGGCGGTGATAAATCGAATAAATAAATAAATAAATATGTTCTTGTTGTTGTTATTATTGTATGGCCAGTACAGCACAAAGGATTAACAGCTTCACCACTGAAGGAGGAATATTTCTTTATTTCTTGGTTTTGCAAGTATGCGAACTGTTAGTTCAGCCAGAAAATTGAAGTTTTTTAAAGTGAGCTTTTAAAAGGGCAGGTGTATTGCTCAAATGTCTTTAGAGCACATCTGGGCTGTGCAGAGAATCCAAAGAAATCTCCTGATGTCCCTTGCTGATATGTCTTTTATTCAGAAATGGCATTTGCGGAGCACTCAAAATGCTACACTTTCTGGCTGGGAGAATGCATTTATGCATTCTCACCTAGAATATGTTGCAACAATGGCTTTTCAAAGGCACGGATGGTTTTGTTTTGCACAAAGTTGCTTCTTGCGTCTTAGAAAGAAGCAAATAAGAAATGCTACTTGTTCAGAAGTTATGCCTGAGATAAAATAATGGTGAACCGATAAAGCAAAGGAAAAGTAGGACTGTGGCCTGCTTTTGCTTTGCTTGAATAATATGGGGGAAGGGGGGAGGGAGTAAAGAGAAAAAGTGAGATTCTGTCTACAGAGAATACTTGATCTAGCCCAGGTCACTAGGGACCAAATTATTCCCACCATCCTTGTTGGATTTGGGGCTGATTTGCACAACCAAAAGGCAGAGTTAGGGTTAGGGTTAGGGCCACTCACCATTTCTCAATGGCAGAACACAAGATGCTGCCTTCTACCTGCCCCCTTCTCAGTTAGGAGGGTAAACTCTTTTCCCGCTGTGTATCAGAAGTCGTGTTTCCCCTCCAGTTCACCTTTGTTTCACTGAAGGCAGAGCCGGTTTTAGTCAGTAGGCACTGGCCTAGGGAGCCAAAGCTTAGGGGGAGCCTATGCCTCCCCTTCTTCTGAATCACTCTAAAAATGCAAATCTTTGCATCAGCAGGAGGTGGTGCCATCAGTCAGTGTGGCCTAGGGGTGCCATATTCCTTTGAGCCAGCACTGACTGAAGGCAAACGCCTTCATTCTAATTGGTGATTGTGCACTATAGCAGAACACCCATTCTCTCTGGTCACTGGTTGCTGCCTGCAGGGCGTTTTCTCCTGGGCTGCTGGTCCCATCCTAAAGGCGGCTCATTCAGAGAATCTCTGGACCACTGAAACACCAGACTTTCTTTTTTTTTCTTTTTACAACTTCATTGGTGGAGCAGTGAAAGGCTGGAGATTCCTTCCTTCCTTCCTTCCTTCCTTCCTTCCTTCCTTCCTTCCTTCCTTCCTTCCTTCCTTCCTTCCTTCCTGATGGGTGAAAGTACAAGGAGTACAGTCCCACCAAAGGTGTTTGTTCATGCCAGCCCGGAAGTTCTGGAAACTATATTAGAAGAGCATCACCCTCACCACCCCGAGAGCCAAGTATAAGGGCCAGTGCCCTCTTGCTTTGGGAAACTGTCTCTGAACACTCGGGCCCTACTAACTCTGCCTTTTGTTGTGTAGTTCTCCCCACCCCTTACCTTCTCAAGAACCCATGGCTGCCTAATTTTGATGCCCACCTCGGAATGGGCTTTTTCTCCCATGGCAAAGACTTTGTGACTGGGGAGGCATTTGGTGGGTAAAGGGAAGAGTGATACAGCACTTTCTCATAGAGTAAGTGTTGTTCTGGGGTCCTACTTGGGCTAGACCAAAAGTTACGTATGAGCAATATAAAAATTTGGACATGGTCTGAGAAATGTTGAATGTATGGAACTGATTGAACCAAATGCTTAATTTGCTGAAAAGAAATGTGATGTATGTGTATGTGTATGTGTATGTGTATGTGTATGTGTATGTGTATGTGTATGTGTATGTGTATGTATATGTATATGTATATGTATATGTATATGTATATGTATATGTATATGTATATGTATATGTACACGCACATACATAAACTGGCCAAGAACAGAACAAGACAATTAATTAATTCAATGACCATCTTCCCCCTCGTTCTTTTAAATAAAGATAATTGCACTAATTTGACAATAAGCCAAGCGTCTAGCACAACAGACCCCACATCTTAGCTCTTGAGTTATAGTGCTAATCATGGTACAGTTGGGCTAAGCATCTGTGGTGTTACTTGCAAAATATTGCAACTTCTTCCTCCTTTGAACAAAATGCAGTTGCCCTGGATTCTCTATCCTGCCTTTTGAAATGGAGAACAAGAGACTATAGTTCTCCCACCTACAACCCAGAGAAAGGAACTCAGAATGAAAGAGGGGAAAACAACCTCTGTGTCTAGCTGCTTTAATCATAGGAGCTTTCATCAAACACAGATTAGGATTTGTACTGGATTAAGGTGCCCTCCCTTGGTCAGCTGTGTTGTGCGAAGCAGTGGAAAAGGATCCCACTAAGAATGCTAAAAGTATGGTTAAGAAAAGTTTTGCATTCCATTTTTGACCAACCAGAGTTTCTTGAAAAATGGAGATGGGAGTTAGAGCACTCTCTGTATTGTACTATAGTTGTTACTATTTTAGAGTCTGTTACTGCCATTCAAAACAGAGCTGAGTAGTCTCCCTTGTACTGCACTGTGAAGCACTTATCCAGAAAGAGGCACTAGTTTTCTTTTTCAGCTCTCCTTCTTCTTAACTGTGTTTTCTAGATTTCTCTCTATCAGTCTCTGGCACAGAAATTCCTCCCCCCCAAAAATAGATCTCCACCTATATCATGCTGGATAAGGGTTACCCCTGAAACTCATTAATTTCGTTTGAAACCAGCTAAGGAAAAGTAAAGATAAATTGGATCCATACCATAACTATACATGAACAGAGAGCCCACTTTCCCAAACAACATAGGATTTCACATCTATTTCAAGCATATGCATCTATCACTTTCTATGAGCACTAAAGACCATTTCACACATTACAAAAAAAATGTCCAAATTGGGTTTGTCCTTGAGTAGACATTCAACAGGGAGATGCAGTTATCAAGCATGATGGACATATTTGCAAATGCATTTGTCACATTTGTCTATTTCACATTTTTACAGTAGGTGTGCTTCTAAAAATGCAATGTGTTAAGTGGCTCTCTGTTGCTAGCTCTTGGGAATTTTCCTAATATGACAAATTGTTATATTCAATTTGACAAATGAATTCAGAGATGATGGAGCAAAAGGTGCACAACTCCTCTGTCCTGCAGTAAATAATCCCCAGACACTTTTAGACAATCTTCCTATCCTAAGTCTAGCAAAGCAATTGTACAGTAACAGTTTATAAGGGGTAATGGCTCAACTTTGCTTTTGCTACATGTTGCTCAAGATGTACTTATCCTTCCATTGATGGTAATCTCTATTCCAAGCTACAATTTTGATGAATTCTGAAATGCTGTCAATGCGCTCTAGACTGGTCATTCTAATATCTAGATCATTCTAGTTGTAGAACTAATTTATGCCCTACCTCTCCTCCAGGGGCTCAAGATGTATTACATGAAGGTCACCCTTTAGCCTATCTCCACAACACTGTAGGGTGGTCTAAGAGTGAGTGACCAAAGTCATGTTTTGAGTTTCCATGGCTTTGTGTCTCTCTAGCTCAGAGCTTTCCAAACTTTTCATGTTGGTGACACACTTTTTAGACATGCATCATTTCGTGACACACTCTTACAGCAGGGCACAAGGCAGGCACTAGGACATGCGCGGAATCACAGCTGGTTTGGAGTCAGCAAGGCCCAAGGCAGGCACTAGGACCTGCGCGGAATCCTGGCAGGGCAGGTTTGGAGGCAGCAGGGCACAAGGCAGGCACTAGGACCTGTGTGGAATCCTGGCAGGGCTCGGAGGCAGCAGCAGCTGCGACACACCCAGACACTGCAGCTGACACACTAACGTGTCCTGACACACAGTTTGGAAAGCTCTGCTCTAGTTCTAATCTAACTCCATTACACCACATTTTGAAGAAAAGACTAGGAAACTCACAAAAGAAAAGGCAAAATTGCGGATCAGATTTTGAAACAACATGCAGATGCATGAATACCATTAAAACTAGGCACTTGTCACTTAAGCTAGAAAAAGAGATATACTTAAGAAATGCCTTGCCATTAGTACTGTTAATGAAATAGATCCAAATGAAGATTTCCTCATCATGTTACATACACGCTTACCAAAACATTACATAAAGGGGAATATTTAATCCAAATGTACTGTAGTTTCATAAACCCTATTACTTCATGTGCGCACGCACACACACACACACACACACACACACACACACACACACACACACCCCAGTCTTTGCAATGCTGTTTTCTTGCCGCCAAGCGCACTGAAAAAATATTTGCTTTGGCACACTTGAAAGAAAATATGGCTTTTTCCACTAGATGGCACTGATGTATCTTCCTAGTCCAATAAAAATGTCCTGCAAAAGTGTTTCCCTTATTACTTCCAACAGTATTCTGGGGATGTGCAGAGTATAAAGGGGACACAGCTTCTGCACAAAGCCACGATGGTCTCAGATAAATGAGACAGGCAAAGATGGGAACGAGAATACATTTCAGTGCTTGGCTAGTTTGTGATGCATAAGAACAGGACAAAAGTTAGTTGGATGGAAGGGAAAGCTTTTCTGCTCACTTTAAGATGAACTTCAGCAATGTCATATCCTTACCCTGCATTGACATGGCAACAGTTTTGAAATTGGCAACTGGGGTGGGGAAACTGGGTGAAAGGCATTTACTGAGATTCAAAATAATATCTTACTTGATTTTTTGTTGTTGTTCAGTCGTTTAGTCGTGTCCGACTCTTCGTGACCTCATGGACCATAGCACACCAGGCCTTCCTGTCCTCCACTGTCATTAGAATGCACGAACTGTCTGATGAATGGATCTGTCAATTTTGCTTTCTCTCATAATTCAACTTCTTTAAAAAAGTAAAAGAAATCAAATGTTTTCCATTAATTGATTAAGAATTTTGGGAATTTTGGAAAGTTCTTATTTAAAAATAAAGCAAATGTTATTCTCACTCATTGCCTTTTCCATATCAATTTACAAATACTTTTCTAAATTGTACACATTTTCATGTCTGTTTCTTTTTTTTTAATATACACATTTTTTCAGTGCAGATTTCTGTAATAAAATGTAGTTTTGTGCATACTTTTAAAAATAAATTGTGATTTGTGCATACTTTACCCAATGCATGATTTTTTTTGTATTCATTTTCTTGAGTTGCAAACTACATGGCAAAACCCTAAGGAGTATAGATTTTGACATACGTTTGTGGTCAAATTAGGTAAATTCACATCAAAATGTGAGTCAATCAGGAATTCCAATTTCATTCCTAAATTTGGGTTAGAAATTCTCCAGGAATGAGTGTAAAGGGCATGATGGACCCATTCATATGTATTATCCCATTCAATAAAGTTATTTATTGAAAATATTTTTGCAATAAGCTTCAATTATTTTAGAAATTTACAAATATGTGCAAAAAAGAATAAAATTTAAATGTACATTTTTAAAAAAGGTTAAGAACTGCCAACATTATTGAAGTTACAATAGCTCAGGTGACTTTAGCACACTTCCAGTTTTGGCTGATATTCAAAATCCAAGCAGGTTTGTGCTTGGTTAATACTTGGAAGGGAGATCATCACATTTCACTGGGAAGTCCATAAAATTCCTGGAATCAAACATTGTCTAAAGACTTCCATGTTAGTGCTAAGAGAATTTTATTGTTCTGTAAAATAGACAGCTAACATGAAGCAGCTTATTAATATAGTTTGAGTCCCATGGAGAAACTGTTAAGCTTTGATCTGAAGCTAAAGAATATAATGTTATTGCAAATATTTGCTAAGAAATACTGTATATTCAGTTCCATTTTGATACAAACATCTCCAGTTCTGAGGTTCTGAATTTGTATGTAGGTTGGATAAACTCCAATGATTTATTGATTTGTCCAAATTTGATGCAGCAATGCAGTTTCTCAATTCAAAAATAATATATTATTATGAAGATGTGTATTTGTATATATGTATCACACACCCATAGTAGGGGATTATGTGCATGCAAATATAGTTTATACTGAGAAAACAGCTTTCAAAAATGCATCTGTTAGAAAAAATGGTGTATAAAAATATATAAATTAGGGACTTTAAAAAAAAATGCTAAGTATGTCAAAATGAATTCAAAGATGAGAAAGGGAAAAACTGACAAAAATTGAATTCACGTCAGCTGTACATCCTGGGAATGGTATAGCCCCATTTGAACACCACAAAGGAGTTGGCTTTTGCCCTTACAATTTCAAAATGTACCTTTGAGACTTGAATAATATTTCGTTTCATGATCCTGCAACACAGAAATGTAGGTTTTGGAAAAGCATTCCATTTCAGTATGAACAACTGCTGAACAAGCCTGTACCTTTTTCCTTTACACATACATACTGACCCCCCTCCCCGCTCCCACACACACATTGCCTGGATTTGCAACCAACATTTAATATTTGATGGTTCTATTGTAAAATTGAATTCCAGAGCTGAGAAAAATGACCTGGAATAACAAAGGCACATTAAAAACAGTTCTACTTAAAGTACTATTAAAGTGCTGGGTTTGGTAGCTGGTAAAAATTAGAGTAGGGCAAATATATGCAGGCAAGTTCATGAGATGTTCATGCCAAGATTTGTAAAGTTAATATGTCAAGACCAGTAGGGTGATTTGAAACAGCAAGATTGCTCCCTTGCTGATGCCAATGAACCTGTTATTAAGAGATGCAATTCTACTAAAATAACATCTATTGGAGGTCGAGGTGAGGGCCATATGCAGGGCACTAGTCAAGAGTTAATTTTGAACACCTCCCAGTTCAGGCCTTTGAACCGTGTTATGACTCTTGCCTGTCCCTGGAATCCCCACCACACACCTTTTTCTCCTCTGCTTATTAGATTTACAGGTACAACAACAGGAAAAACAAAAAAATAATAAAAAGAACAAAAAGGAGATAGAAGATTTACAAGTGTTGTAGACATTTTTGGAGGAGAGTTGAGTTAGTTTATGGTGGCAAAAATTCAGGAGTTTTGTAGCACCTTTTCTGACTAACAAATCATAAAAGTACCTTTTAAAAAATTCCAAAATTCCATTGACATAAATCGTGTTAGAATATTTGGTATCAATTTAAATTTTAAGTCAGTATTCAAATAAGTTAATATTAATTATATTAATATTAAAATCAAGTTATGCAATAATTAACAAGTATAACTAATATGACTTGAATTATAAAACAATTTTTTTAAAAAATCTTCCCAGTCTAAGAAATTTGGCAAATTTAACAAATCATAAAAAGATCCAATATTATAGTCTTATATTAGGAAAAAAAAATCTTTGGATGTGGTACAAGCCCATTTATAAGCTTATAGTCCAAAAATAGTTTCCACATTTTGGAAACTATCCCTGGAATTCAGTAATAATTTCTCCTTGTTTGAACATGAATTGTCACCCTGGTAACTCAAGTTCACCATCCATGTTTTGGAACAAGGACTTTTGTCCTTAAAAAAAAAAAAGGGGGGGGGCAGGGAGGAATCAAAGAAACAAGATCCTGTTCTGACCACACTTCCATTGCACCAGCATTTCTACTTCCCAACCCCTTAGAAAACTGTGTGACATTGACCCACTCTTTGCAGCCCTCTGTTGACACTCAAACACTCTGTTCTCTATTTGTGCATCTACATTTTGTGCTTGTAGTGATTTCAGAAAACACCCTGAACCAAGCAATGCCCCCCCTCTGGCCCTTCACCTGATCAAGACCCCAATCCAATCAATGCCTCCCTCCCAGATCTACTATTCATGGAATAACAAAAAGAAAAAGAAATGCAAGACACACCTGCCCTTCATGTTTTACTTGCATTTGTATCCATTTGTCTGACTGTTTGTAAAATAATAATGGTTTAAAAATAAACAATTTATTTATCAAATTTATATGGCTGCCCATCTATCCAATGAAACCTTGGGCGGTGAAAAAGCATGAACAAATGTCCAAGCCAAAAAGCCAAAAAACCGCTCCCACCCCCGGTTGAGACCCCTATAAAAATCTCAGTTCCCAAATACCCTCCCACAAAGCTCCAATGAATTAAAATTCTGGCCCCAATACCTGGGGGAAGAGACAGGTCTTCACAGCCTTCTGAAAGGCCAATAGAGTTGGGGCTACCCATATCTCCGAGGGGAAGCTATCCAGACATGGAGAAGGCACACTTCCTGGGGCCCGTCAGATGGCACTGCTTCACCAAAGGGGACTCAAATAATCTGAGAGAAGCTATTGGGGTTAGCAATGTGGAGGAAGGCAGATTGTAAAAAAATACTCCAAAAAGTAAGGTAATCCATTGAAAATTCCAGAACACTTCCCACTTCCCATGTTGCCAGTTCTCTATTTCATTAAAAAGCCCCTATGACTTGAGATGATGGTCTGCTGGCAATTCTGCATCCAAACACTTTTTAATGGGAAATCACCTGATCTGGACTGCTCAGTACTAGGAAAGCCTAGGGTTGTAGGCCAGACTGAGAAGTCCAAAAAACAACCCAGAAGAATATAATGACAAACAACTTCCAGGATATTTCCAAGAAAACTACATAGTTATGCCCATGAAGTCAACAGGAGCTGAGCTTGATTTAAACTTCTGCCTTTATTTTTCTTAACAGCTGGGACCATGGCTCTATATTTTTCAGAATGATTGGATTTGGAGAAGATAGAGAGTGAAGGAAGGTAAGTTTTAAGTCTGCAAAACAAAGAGATAAACTCCAGGAACAAGATACTGAATCACTATGGATTGAGCAGATAAACCTGGTTGCTGCTGCTGAGTAAAATGGCTGACCTCAGCCAGTGACTCAGAAAGTGTTGTGGGACAAGAATTCCTTCCAATAGGAAGAAGAACCAGTCAGAGAGAAACCGCAGGGCCATTGTAGGAGTTTCCTGGAAATGTCGTAGTTCAAAGGACAATTAAGCTCAATTCTAATGCAAACCCAAATGCAACTTTGCTACAGTTTTCAATCAACTGGAGCAACATAAAAAAAATAAAGTGGAGCAGAGCTGCCCAATGTGGATTATGTTGCAAGAACTGCCAGGTCCTGGACTGATCCTGAAGGTGCAAAATGCCACTTTGGAAGGACCACAGTAAGGGTGATCTATTCATAGGGACTGAAGTGGAATGGGGGGCAATGGCGGAATTCCCATGAGATACATTTGCCTTTATTTGCTGCGACTGTCATGGGGGAAGTTTTGGGTTTTGATTCACTGGAGCGGTTTCATATTTCTGGCCTGGACAAGCCTTGTAATGGCTCTTGAAACAGCTTACAGTTAAACTGAAATGAATCAAGGGAAGATTTTCTTCCCCCGCTGGCATTAAATCACCTGCTATAGCTAAACATGACAGTGTGTGTTCAGGAAAAAAAAAAACCCAAGACGAAACCAAAAAGAAATGTTAGTGCTTTTTCCCCATACCTTTTGGAAGTCATCTGGACAAAACAAGTCACAGACAGAAAGGAAAATAGAGTTAAAACCATGACACCTCTTGATCTTATTACACTGTCCATATAACTTTTTCTTCCTAGAAAGGCTGTTTTGGAAAATCATATTTCAATGAGTGCTTATTGCTTGCTAGATCAGCCTTCATGATCCTGATGCCTTCCATATACTGTATGTTGGTCTTTGGCGTCCATATCTCTAACTAGCTTTGTGCAGAGACAGAACGTTCTTCTTCTTTTACATGCTGAAATAACTCATAAGCCAACTTTCAAGCATGCAAGCTGCAGCCTGAATTGGTACCATTTAGACCACTTGCAGGGGTGTGGTGGCTCAGCGGGTAAGTCGCCAGGCTTGTCGATCGGAAGATCGCAAGTTTGGAGGTTCGAATCTCTAGTCCCACGTGATGGAGTGAGCTCCCGCACTCGCCCCAGCTCTTGCCAACCTAGCAATTCGAAAGCATGCAAATGCAAGTAGATGAATAGGCACCACTTCGGTGGGTAGGTAACAGTGTTCCGCGTGTGTCATGCGATCACATGACCGTGGAAGCGTCGCTGGCTCTTTGGCTAACAAACGGAGATGAGCACCGGCCCCTAGAGTCGGACACGACTGCACAAATGTGCGGGGGGAACCTTTACCTTTACCTTACCTGTATTCCCAAACTTGAATACTCTGGAGACAATGTACTTCAGTTTTGTTTTGTTTTTTATACATGAAATCATAGAGTTTCCATTTAACATGTTCCCATCAGGTAGCTGTAATTCATTGGCAATGCAGGTGAGACAATGGAGGGAGGCGGGGGGGAAGAAAGAATCATTTGAACCTTCTGATATGTTCATTAAATAAAGAAATCGTATGTACCCTGCCTCCCCTTGTGTCACCTCTTTTCCACTGCCATAGTTTTTCAAGGCTTTGAAGGCCCAAGAGTTCAAATGCCCCCTGAGTTTTCCCCAGATCTATCTATCTATCTATCTATCTATCTATCTATCTATCTATCTATCTATCTATTTATTTATTTATTTATTTATTTATTTATTTATTTTTTATCCCGCCTTTATTATTTTTATAAATAACTCAAGGCAGCAAACATACCTAATACTCCTTCCTCCTCCTATTTTCCCCACAACAAAAACCCTGTGAGGTGAGTTGGGCTGAGAGAGTGTGACTGGCCCAAGGTCACCCAGCCGGCTTTCATGCCTAAGGCGGGACTAGAACTCTCAGACTCCTGGTTTTCTAGCCCAGCATCTTAACCACTAGACCAGAGCTTTCCAAACTGTGTGTCGGGACACGTTACTGTGTCAGCTGCAGTGTCTGGGTGTGTCGCGGCTGCTGCTGCCTCCAAACCTGCCCTGCCAGGATTCCATGCAGGTCCTAATGCCTGCCTTGTGCCCTGCTGCAAGAGTGTGTTGCTAAATGATGCATGTCTAAAAAGTGTGTCACCAACATGAAAAGTTTGGAAAGCTCTGCACTAGACCAGACTGGCTCTCATACTTCCTTCTTGCTGTATCCTGTGTGAGTGTAATTTTTTCTCCAGGTATTTTCCAACTGAAGTCAATGATCCAGAAGGTGGTTGGGACCACCGTTGAAGTACAGGTGCCAGGGCAATTTCCTGCATTGTTCTCCACAGACAAGGCCTTCTCCCCTAAGTCATGCATTTGGTGGCCATGTGAGATGGCTCAGTACAAGATACTGTAATTCACAGAGGTGGCACTGGGGCAAGTAACATCACAACGTCACATAAATAAGGTGAATTTTGTGGTTTATGTCAGCCATGTCACATCATGATGTATATCATTTCTGTAATGACATTATGGTATGTGTCACTGGTGTGATAGCATCATAATATACATCAGGACATTGTGACTTTTCTCAGGTACCTCTAACTGTATGCATAAGGGACTCACCACGTTTCCCTTCCCATTAAAAAGACCTATGCAAAAGCATGTCTGTTTGCATGCTGCAATGCCTAATGTGTACTGAAAGCTTACTCTTTGCAGCAGCATTCTTTTGTTCATTAGTAAAGACATTTGTGAAGCCATGGAGTAATGTCTACCAAAGAAATATATGCACCAGTGTCCATATAACTACTGTATATTGTTCTTATTCTCTTAAGAAGGAAAGTGACGAAGGAGCATTCTTGTATATATACACACACGCACTGTATATATACACACATATACACAATGTGTGTGTGTGTGTGTGTGTGTGTGTACGCAAACATATACATATTCTTGGATATATATACACATACACCTAGGGATGAGAGAGAGTGACTGGCCCAAGGGGACTAGAACTCACAGTATCCTGGTTTCTAGCCCACTGCCTTAACCACTACACCAAACTGGCTCTCCCTTTCCATATAATACCAAGCAAAAACCTTTTACATGCATACTCCATTGTCTGCAATTGTGCTACATGTTCCAGAGAGGCCGTACCACCCAAGAGTCTGATTTATAAATATTTTCATTGGCTTGAAAGCTACCAAAATCCAGATCAGACAAAATCAAAAGGGAATTTTTTTTGTGGTGGGGGGAGGATCAACCATGCAGTTGTGACACAATTATGCCCATTTTAATTGCATAAGCTATTGGTTAACCTGCAGCTGACAGCTGTGGTCTGCCTATGGAATAGTGGCATAACAGTAAAGCAAAATACAATCAGGTTCAAATTCTATGTAGAAAAATGTTGAAAGTGCCTCCTGTCAAAGTTGTTTCATGTAACAATATAGATTTTGTTTGTGGATTTTGACAGTGATTTTCATGTTAGAGGAACCTTCAAGCAGATATTTCCCCCGTTGGGGGAGATGGGCGGTGATACATTTGAATAATAAATAAATAAATTTCTCATCATGAACTTTGAGGTTGATATAATCTATAGAGGTGATGTGTCCACCATAATTTATGTTCATTTGGGATTTATTACACTGAAATTACTGTGCCAGTAAAATATGGTATCTATTAGCCAACCTTGGCTTAACCAGAAAAACCCTTAGCAAAGTCAGATCTGGTTAGTGTTTGGAAAGATTGGGAAATTAAAATAAATATCCTGAAAGCAATGTCAAATCATTACTGCATGGGTGCACCCTTGAAGTTACTAGGTGTTTTATTTGATATGAGAAAGTCTTTATCCTTTCTCTCTTTAATCATGCAATCTATTGCATTCCATATTTTTCTTACAAGGAACTCAAGACAGCAGACTTGATTATCACCCCGTCCATCTTACCCTTACAACATCCCGATAAGGTAGGTTACACTGAATGACCATCACTGATTCAATTTTCTGGTGACTCTCTTGCATTAACCATCTTCATCATTGTCATTACTACACTGTGGATGTTTTAAATATTTTTCTAAGTTATACAGTACATCATGCAAGCTGCCAAATGTGGCTGATTGCAGTGAGATATAAGTGCAATCATTCAATCAATCAATCAATTGTAGGAAAAGAGATAAATGGCTGAAGCCATACATCTTTGTAATGGCAAATGAATGTAATTATCTGATTGTGCACATGTAAGGCTGCACTGAAGTTGCCATAACCTAAAAATGAAGCAGGAACATACGGAGAGAGAACCATAGCCAGGAATCTTGTCAAAAAGATCCTTTTGGGAGGTAGATAAGAAAGAAATGAGTTGTTAAGGATCAAAGGAGAAATGCCACCAGAAGACGAAGGAAGGCAAGCACTGAGCACCCAGAAACACCCCCCATCCCATCAGCAGCCACCAGACTCATGAATCAATAAAGCAAAGGGGTCCCTAAGCCCACCCACTCTTGGAGTTACCCTGGATCTAGACTTCATGGCTTCTGTCCCTCTAGCTCAGTGTTTCTCAACCTCAGCAGCTTTAAGATGTGTGGACCTCAACTCCCAGAATTCCCACAGCCAGCACGCTGGCTGTGGGAATTCTGGAAGTTGAAGTCCACACATCTTAAAGCTGCTGAGGTTGAGAAACATTGCTCTAGCTAGTGCCTGGCAGCGTCGTTGAGAAGGATGTGGATAAGTGGGAATGAGCATATGAATGTGTGGGAGAGCCAATGTACATTGTAATGAGTAAAGTTCTGCTGCCACATTGAATTCATTGGGTCTACATATATTTGATCAGAACCTGACATGCCTCAGTATTCGGCTGAAAGTGATTTGCATGTCTCAAATGCTCTAGCCGCATCTATCCAGGTAGAGAAGGGGGGGGGGGCTGCTAAATCCACATGCCTCAACAGGCTGTCTGTGCATGAGTAAGTGACCATAAGCTGAACCTGGGAGCGTGTGTAACACACATCAATATGGAAATCAATGCCATTGATTTGAATGAGACACATTTACCTAAAGGTAAGTGTGTGGGGGTTTCAATCTGAATATAGAAAAGTTCCTTGGAAGTGACCTTTCTGGAATTGAAAAGACCCATGTCACTGGGCCATTTCCATGTTTTTGTCCCAGCACCCATTTTCAAAAGGCAAGGCACAAGAGTCAATTTGCATGAAACCAGCAGCTCGCTGAACCGATTAACTGGCTGTTATTTAGTTACAGCCGGTTAGTGACAGCATTGGTTTGCCATTGATCAGCTTGAAGTGACTGTCCACTTTAAATGTAGATAAATTAATTGAAATGCCCTGTAAGAAGTCAATATTCAAACGGGAGACAAAATGCGATAAAGCCCAGCAGTGACCCTCTACTGGTGCAAAGCTGAACTAGTGATGGGTATGGTATGGAAGCAAAATTATTTCTTCAACATTTTCCTCAAAATGTGTTTGTGTGCCTTCAAGTCCCCCGTTGGGGGAGATGGGCGGTCATATTAATGTATTAAATAAATAAATAAATAAATAAATAAATAAATAAATAAATAAATAATAAAGTCAGTGTTGACTCCTGGCGACTGCCTGGACTAGTCCCTGCAGTTTTCTTGACAAGGTTTTTTGGAAGTGGTTTGCCATTGCCTGCTTGCTAGGGCTGAGAGAGACAGTGACTGGCCCAAGGTCACCCAGTTGGCTTCATGCCTAAGTCAGGGCTAGAACTCACAGTCTCCCGGTTTCTAGCCTGATGCCTTAACCACTACCCCAAACTGGCTCTCAAACTTTCTTAAAATGGACAGGACCAAAGTCAAGTAGGAGATTTTCTAAGGGAGTTTGGAATCTTTCAACTAATGTGTCTCAATCAAAGGAATCTATTAAAAAAAAATCCCGTGTGTGTGTGTGTGTGTGTGTGAGCATCACTTTCCCTTGCCTCAGTTTTATAAGAAAGATGAGTGTAATTATTTTATTTAAATAAATCTCAGGAATTATTCACACACACACACACACACCCAATGAGATCCCCATGTCCATCAGTGCTTCATACGGTCAACCAAGTGTGTATCCAGTAAGGCCAAATGCTAGCCAATACAATTGCACAATGCTCTTAGTCAAGTCAATTCACCTTTATGAGTGAATCTCTCACTGTCCTCCTTAGAACTTGGACCTGTTGCCTCCCTCTGAGTCCCTTCCCTGCAGCCACTATGACACCATATCCTGCAAACAACACAAGGGATGGATTTAAAAGCAGCTTAATGAACTCTAATAATACTGTTTGTCATAGAAGCCCTGTTCCCCAGAAACAGCTGACTGAAGCATCATGGGAGGCTGCAAAAACAAGACACTGAAGGTGCCTCCCCTTTTCTCCCCACCCATTTCCCCTCCTTTCATGGCTTGCTGATTATTGCAAATAAATCATGCATTGGGGTTAAAGAGACACAGTTATTTAGCCTTCACACAGTTGAAGATTTTTCAGTTGTGCATCATCATGGCAAGAGCCTCATCTGCTAGGAAGAAGCTGTGATGACTGGGTATTGGAACTGTCAATCAAAGTTGGTAAAGCAAGAACTGAGGAAGGGGGGGGGAAGGGGAGGGAAGGATGGGTCTGAGGGAAGCTTGGAATCCTAGCCCTAGGAAAGCCTCCATCTGTCAGAGGGACAAGTTTATGAACATATATTTAGTTCCAGGGAAGGTAAGAACTGTCAGCCTATAGATACATTTTAATATTAAGGGAAGGTCTTTACAACCCATTAAAAATATTTAATAAAACATAATTTGGTTCCTTGTTTAAACATTAACAAAATGATTGTTCTGTTCTGTATCTTCCCTACATTCCACCAAGATCACATTACCTCAGATATATAAAGAAATAAATGAGAAAAAAATATTTTCTTAATCAGGAAAAGATTTGGTGGTGGCAGCAAAACCAGCTGATCCTATAGAGATATCCCTGAGTTAATGGGATTATGCTTTAACTAGAAGGAAGGAAAGAAGGAAGGAAGGAGAGGGCCCACCACACCACAGAGGGTACAAGACATAAGCAGATCACAATTCGTAGAGGAGCCAATGGAATGGGAGAGGAATCTTGAAAGTATACGGGAAAAGGATACAGAGTTGTGTTAGCTAGTGCGGCTCCCTAATGATGCACACACCAGCAAGACAGATTCCACTGATTATGTAGACAACAGCTGTATAATGTAACATATGCATTTCAGCATATACATGCAGGGTTCCTCCATATGAGGAATCCCCCCCCCCAATGAGATCCCCATGTCCATCAGTGCTTCCCACTGTCAACCAAGCATGTATCCAGTAAGGCCAAATGCTATCCAATACAATTGCACAATGCTCTTAGTCATGTTTTCTGTATATGGGGAATGTTAGTCATTTCCATATGACTACCCAAGTAAGTTAGTAGACTAACCTTGGCAACCAAAATTGACTAACCAACCAACCAAAGCAGTTAGTGGACTAACCAAGGCAACCAAAGTAGACTAACCAACCAACCAAAGTAGACGAACCAAGTAGACTAACTAGGCAATCAAATGCCATAGGCATTTTGAAATAACTACATCAAGCACTGATCTCTCTGTTTAGGGTGAAGCTTTTGATCACTAAAATGTTGTACAGTGAGTCATATGTTGGTCAATGGCTAAAAGGGGAAGCAGAACTTCATGTTAAGTGTATAAATTTGAACTTAGCATCTTATGTATCTGACCTTAAGACTGTAAACAAACTTGATTGGAATAACATCAGTAGCATTTCATTCTTAATGTATGAGTAAGAACACAGAAGATACACATACATTCCTCACTAATGCTTATTTTTTTTACAGTGTTGAGGTTATCTTTAGGTCGTTGTTTTGTCTTTTCCACTTTGAGCAGGTGGAAAGGTTACTGGTTACTGAGTTTAAAAAAAAGATGGTTTCTAATCTTTGAAGCTCTCAGCAATACAGAACTGGAGATTAAAAAAATACAGGTTTATTCTACAGCATCCCTAAATAAGATGCTGGGGAAAAAATCTGCACCCTTCTCCCCAGCCTTGATAGGAATAATGGGAACTGTAATCCACCACATCTGGAGGCCAGTACGTTGCTATCTCCATTGCTGAGCCCTGTCCTGCATCTGTGTCAACCCTTCAAGGTTGTCTGGATCAGAAACCAATTCCACATAAAGACTAGAGTGATACTTTATTGAGGTAGGCTATAGTAACAGAATCTTGCAGGTCTGACCATTTCCCCTTCCTTCCACTTATACCCAAGGGAGTTAGGGAGGAGCTAGTCTGTCTCTTTCTAATACTCTCCCTTTCCCCAGGGCTCAAGGCATGCTTCTTCACATTTTGTTTTGGTTATGTTCTTTGAATAGTTTCTCCAAGGTCATCTCTGTTGCTTCCTACACCCTATTACCTCTGTTTCAAATTGTTTCATTGCCTGATTTCTTCCCAAGGTGAAACTAACTAACTAGCTAACTGATTTTGCACATCCTGAGGCTAACTTTGGAAAGTGTCAGCATAATGAGGAAAATATTATTTTAGCATCAGTATAGATAAGGGTGAGTTGAGCCAGTCTCATTTATAGGCTGAAGACAACTTAATGGGGACACAGCAGTCATCATCATCATCATCATCATCTGTCCTCAGAGCATTTTTGTGTCATGATTAGATACAACTGGGGAAAGGCCCTTAGAGTTACTGCCAGGACAATAACAATGTTGTTGTTCAGTCATTAAGTCATGTCTGACTCTTCATGACCCCATGGACCACAGCACGCCAGGCCTTCCTGTCCTCCACTGTCTCCCGGAGTTTGCTCAAGTTCATGTTCATTGCATCGGTGATGCTATCTAACCATCTCATCCTCTGCCGTCCCCTTCTCCTTTTGCCTTCAGTCTTTCCCAGCATCAGGGTCTTTTCCAGTGAGTCCTCTCTTCGTATTAGGTGGCCAAAGTATTTGAGCTTCAGCTTCAGTATCTGTATCTATAACAATGTAGAAAAGCTTAAGGATTAAAATGACATAGCCAAGCCACATTCCATTATAAGAGACTATATCAGATTTTGGGCCCTTCCACATCTAAAGACTGAGTCAGTCTGAGATCTGCACCATAACCCTGTGTTCTCAAAGCACTGTGACTCTCACATGTTTGCAAGTTGTGAAAATATTTTCTCTGGAGTGGTGGGGTTGACTTTCAGCAGAATGTCTTGTGACTTTCCCCATGTGGCTTCTACCATTTTCCTCTCCTTCCAGAGACCAAGTTGTTGAGGTGGCCATGCATTTTTCTTCCTTGCTGTAAAAATGGTGACATGGTGACAAAGAAGACAAGGGAATAGCACATTGGCTAGAACTTTCACTTTTATGCTCTACTATTTTCCAGTTGAGGAGATAGAATGTATGTTAGCTAGCTGAGGCTCCTCAACAGGCAGAGGTTGAGGATTTTTGTGGGATAGTGCAAGTACAGTTATAAGGATTTGGAAACAAGGAATCTGCTTCTTGGTAGGTGTGTGAAAGTGCCCTAAGATGGATGTTTAAGTGCAACAGGCAGGTGAGAAGAAGCAACTTTCCTTATCTGAACCCAGTTCTCAGGCTTCTTTTCATAGAGAAGGTCCATAGTTCAGGGATAGACATCTTTGCAGAGTCCCAGGTTTGACAGTATATTTCACTACCTGTGTTCAGGCAGTCTTCAACTTAAATTCCTGTGAGGTAGAGCCATGGAAATTAGTGATGTGACAGGAAGCTAAAAAACATGTTAGCTTTACTAAATCTCATGGGGGAGAGAAAAGTTGGAGTGAGTAGCCTTCAGATCATCAAGCTCAAACAGCCATCCCAAGGCCCCTTCAACTCCAGAGCAAGAAAAGGGAAGGAGCTAACAAATAGTTTGTCACTGGGTAGCCAAGGCTGTCAAAACACACACACACACACACACTTCTAACTTTATTCTCAATCTTGGAACCAAGGGGAAGGCATCATTTAATGTTCCCTGACCACCTCTTCAAGGATGGAAGGAAAAATTATGATTACTCTCACCAGAAAGAAAGACTACAAATATCAAGCTAAGTCTGGGGAGCACAAATAATGATTAGACAAAAAGCCAACCAAGTCCAACATCCTGTTTCCCATAATGGCCAGCTAGATACCTAGAGGAGGGCAGAAGCAGGACATGATGGTGGAAATAAGCTTCTCCCACTCTGGTTCTCCAACAACTGGTACTTGGAAGCCCATAGCCTCTGCTGCTGCAGAGGCACATGACCATGAGGATTAGCAGTCACTTGTGGCTTCTTCCTCCATGAAGTTGTTTCTTTTCTTTTCCGTCATTGGTAGATGCGTCCAAATAAAAGTATATTCCTGTTTTAAAGTTTCCTTTGTGTGGAGCAGCAGTGTGTAAATCTCCACATTATTGTTAGAAATGAAGAAAGGCATTTTTTTAATAATTAAGGAGTGGTAATAAATTTGGAAACTCTCTACACTTCATAATTCTATTGAATGGTGTTATTTTATCATCACAAGTGCCATGCTAACTGAAGATGGGCAAAATTTACTAGCTTTCTTAAAAAAGGAAGGAAGGAAGGAAGGAAGGAAGGAAGGAAGGAAGGAAGGAAGGAAGGAAGGAGATTCCATTCCACTGACTACAGTGTTGTATTTCTAAAAAGAGCAGCATAATTCAACTGAATTTCTTTAATCAGAATCAGTATCTGAAAGATCCATAACTTGTTTATTCTGAGCTTTCATTTTAAGTAACAGGGTAATTGCATGAATTTAATCACACTTTTGAACTCTCAGTGTATACTTTCAGACCATCTTGTCATAAAGCAAGATACTGTTTGCCACGCAGACAGCATGTTACGCGTCTTTGACTCCCAAGGTGTACTCCTTCAACAAATATCCACATATATTCTCTAATCTGCATTATGTTCCCAAGATTAAAGTCATTTCGTTTGGCTAAGGTGAAACAGAGATCTTTTGACATGATAGGCATCTAGTTCAAGCCACCATGATGTCACATGCATCATGATGTCATCACAGAAATAACATGCAACAGCATCACAGAAATAACACACAACTGATCCCCCTTGCCCCAGGGAGATGCCTGTGTTTTTCATCCACATGTTTGGCAGTCTTTCAGGTCCAAATGTTCACTATGTGCTTTACCAAGAACATCTATTAGAGGTGTATCAGAAATAGTTCCTCCAGAGAACAGCAGCACTTGGAGACACTTGTTCTAGTGTGCTGGCATAGTGAATGAACTTGTGGGACATAACTGTGGAGCTATAAGGAAAAAGAGATAAAGAACAAAGTTGTTAGTGTCTATGAAGGTTCTCAGTCATCCAGGTGGAATTGTCTGTAGCTTGAATCATGTCAACTGGATTTCTATTTTCTCAGTGGAAACGTTTCGCTCCTTATCCAAGGAGCTTCTTCAGTCTGAGCAAAGTTAGTAAGGGAATCTACCTAGAAACATATTTAGGATTCCCTTACTAACTTTGCTCAGACTGAAGAAGCTCCTTGGATAAGGAGCGAAACGTTTCCACTGAGAAAATAAAAATCCAGTTGACATGATTCAAGCTACAAAGTTGTTAGTGTCATTGGTATTGTTGATGGTTTATTATCTCATTGTTGGACATGCATTTCTGGGGATGAGGGCTCTGCAGATCTTGCTGAAAAGCTAGCCATATTCAATTATGTCACAAACAAGGCATCACTATACTTTAACAAAAACCACAAGATTTTCTTAAAAGGACTCTTTGCTTTCTTTTGCTATAGACAACTGGGGGAAATGTATTCACTGTGTACAGTTTGTTGAACAGGATTTGGCTTTTTTATTGCTCCACACTTAAGATTCCCCTTTGCATGTGCTTCTAAATAGCAACAGTATTTTAAACAAAACACAGCCTCTACCCTGAAAGCATGAGATGTGGATCACATGGTACATGTCCAGCTGATCCTAATGGATGATCGCTGATTCAGTTTGTTTAAGGAAGTTTTTTTTCTTAGGATGTTGCCAATATATTAATGGGCAAATCCTCCTGTAACCACAAATGTGACAAATCAAAGATCGGTCAAATCAAATGTGGCAGCTGTTACTTTTGTGCATGTGAATAAATAGTCACAAAACTTGAAAGTGCTGTTTCAAGATACTTGTATGAGTCCTTATAACTTTTCAATTTTGTTAGATTACACAATTTCCCCTATGAAGGTACATATAAGGTTCTCATGCAGCCGGTTTCTTCTCTCCTTATATTTCAGTTCACATTTGCTCAAAAACATACCTCGATCAGGGGTCCCAAAACTCTTCAGCTCATTAACCCTTACTGAAATTTCAGATTGTTCATTGACCACCACACATTTATTATATAAGATAAATAGTACTTCAATAGTAATAGTAATAGTAATAGTAATAGTAATAGTAATAGTAATAGTAATAGTAATAGTAATAGTAATAGTAATAGTAATAGTAATAGTAATAGTAATAAAAAAAATCTGCCTATCCCAGGTCCTTGGGAAGGACTCAATAGGTGGACAAAAATGCCAAATCCAGTCTAAACATCTGGCTGACTGTGCGACCAACCATAATAATAATAATAATAATAATAATAATAATAATAATAATAATAACAACAACAACTCAAGGCCATTCTCACTGGCGACTGACCATCCAGCCCTGGGTAACAGTCTCACCACTAGCCACCTCACCATCAGGACTAGGGACTGGCATGGAGTTCTACAGAGACCCCAAAAGATTAATTGACCCCAATCAACCTTCCATCATTTATCGACCACCTCTTGGCCCCCAGTCATTTACTGACTCCCTTTTGACCCCCAGCCATTTATTGGCCCCTTGGAAAGTCCCATTGACCCTCAGGGGTTGATACTGACCACTTTGGGGACCCCTGACCTAGATGGTTCTTTCTGGTAATTCATGTTCCGGTAACCCAGATACCTAAATAGAAGAACCTATCTAGCATCAGCACAGATTATACTGCTAAATAATCATATATCTGAATTTTAAAGAAAAGGAAAAAGACACTAATTCTCCTCTGGTAAGGAGAAGTGATTATGTAATACAGTTTAGTAATATATTGTCAATGTATACTAATTCAGAAAATAAAGTAATTAGAGAAAACAGTTACAAGAAGGAACTCTTTAATTAAAGTTGTAGGGGACCTGTACTGAATAGGACTTAGGGCAGCTCCATATCATCACTGGCATGGTTCGTGTTGTACTTTGCAGCAGCATGTGGCAAAAGACCTCACTCCTGAATGCCATCTTCCTGTGTTAAACAGCATTCCTCTAGATAGTAAATAGTAAGGTAGAAAAACAGGCAATCAGCTGGCATCCTAATTCTACTCTTCCTTCACTATGGTTCTTTTTAAAAAATGTTAAAATGTTAAAAAACATTTAAAATCTAAACCAGCCACAATGCAGGGGGTAAGGTAACAAAGCCTCTCATCAGTATGACTAGTGAATGAGGAAATGATGGCAAGAAGCTGTAGAACTGGAAGGAGGTGGAAATTCCAGGAGCTGGACAATTCCAGGACTTGATGGGAGTTCCCACTGATGGGCAGCAATTTGCCTTGCGACTCCAAAGGAAATAAACTGTCTTCACTGGGTTTCTTCTGGAGCAGGAACAGAGACAGTAGTTGAACATTTCAGCTTCCCTCCCACCCCAGTTTTGTTGGGACATAGAGGGACAGTGCAGTCTCCACATATCATCCTGAATAAATATGGTGGGACTTGATTGAGAAATGTTTTGGCCTTCAGAGAAAAAATCGCAAGGGAATATATTGATATATTAAACCTCACATGGAATCCCCATTTTGATAGTGTTTCCAACCATTTGTATCATTAGAGTGTCATAGCATGGAAGAACCCATATTCTGCTTTTATTTCCAGGAAATTTAACCCAGAAATAGATTATGGGAAAATTCTCAGCCATCAGAGTCACAGCAACAGAAGATTACATTCAACTTCTGTGATGCAATGACATCTGTAAGTAGATAGACATCCATAGTTCATCAACAATGGTTTACTCTTGTAAGAAAAATGCATTGTTCTGAGTTGTTGGAGACTAAAGATCCTCAGAGCTTGGAGGAAATCTCTTTGATTTAGCTAACAAGACTGAGAGGCCTAGTATTACACTCCCCGTTATTAATTTAAAACATGCCTAGTTTAATAAAGTGGGAGGATTGACTTCCACCTAGTGATTTTCAGTTAATTACAGGTGCTGAAGCACCGCTTAATACAAAGTGAAATATTACTTTCCAATTTCTTAACTCCACATAACCTTCCCTTGTATTTTGCAGTCACTTCTTCTTTCTTTGTCCTCTTTCCCCCCTTGTTCCTGAGAGGATTGTTGTGTTCCTGTGAAATTAGATAATGAAATCTTGTACCCAGTTATGCTAAGGCAATTAAATATTAACATCAACATATAAAAATTCTTGAGACGCCATTTAAGCACTTCCCAGTGGTGTTGCTGGTGGTATTTACAAAATATTTTCCCCAAGTACAGTATGTTTCTGCTTAAGTAAATGGAGCATAGAGTGGCTAGAACATAATCACATGAGTTTTGAATGCGTTCCAACTCTTGTTTTGGAGAAAGAGGGGTGGGCGGGCCACAGGTATGATCTAAGTGGTCAGTGGTGACAACCATTGGGTGACACAAAACCAGTTTCACAAAAGGTAGCGATAGCTGGAAGTAGTTTTAGAGCAGGAATGTCCAAGTGCCCTGTAGTTCAGTTTCTTGTCACATGAAAGTCCATCAGCCAGAAGGGAGCAGTCTTAAGATGACTTGCAGTAATGGTGCTTTATTGAGCCCTAAGTGCCCTAAAGAAACAAATGTTTTGAAACTCAGGAATCCTAAGTGATACTTAGAGCATACAAAGAGAAAAATTAGTATTAATGTTGCAGTTGGCATGCCAGGATTCTATTAAAGTATGCCAATAAGTGATTGGATGGGAAAGAAGAGGAAAGAAAGGAGAAGAAATTAGGGACTTGCTGAATTTTCAGTAGTCATTCTTTTCTATAGCAAAGTACTTTGAACTTCCTTTTTTTAAATACAATTACAAAATTGTATTAATTTTTTTTAATACAATTCATGATAATGGCAGGAATCTATTTTGGGGCAGATTAACAAATGTGATGTATATAGTACCTGAAAGCAAATGTCAGGGGTACTTTTTACTTGTTCACTGAATGGATGGACAGGGAAGGATCATGCCCACTCCAGTTATCCTTGTCCACCCATCCAACATGCAAACTCACAAGTTTTTCAGATGAAACAGAGGTGGTTTGGTAGAGATGTGATGCTCACATAGTGAATTCTACCTACCACTTCCCCAAAAAGAGAGAAATGAGCACAAGGACACAAACAATTGAAACATATATCCCCCATCATCCTCAAATAAACATTGGATAACTAGGGGGGTAGGGTTAAACTAGCCAAAATGTTGGCTGCTGACTTCTAGCTTGATAGGAGGCAAACAGGACAGAAAAGAAACCCCATGATAATAGAAGAACAGTGAAACCTTTCTCTGTAGATCAGGGTTCCTTAACCAGGATTCTGTGGAACCCTAGGGTTCTGCGAGAGGTCACTAGGGCTTCCCTGGGAGATCACAATTTATTTAAAAATTATTTCAAATTCGGCCATCTTCACATTAAAGAGGTAAGTTTCATTCTTTATTTTTAGTTTAAGAACACTGTTAATGCGTATATTATTTATTTATTTATTTATTTATTTATTTATTTATTTATTTTTCAAATTTATGACCGCCCATCTCCACGACAGTGGACTCTGGGCGGTTTATAACATTAAAATCATTAAAATCAGTATCAAAAACCTACACACTTAAAAATACAATATAATAATAAATAGATAAGAATCCAGAGGATTCTTATATACAGGCATACAATTTAAAACAAAGGCCTACACAAGAAACGAGTATAATAATTTTGTAACTTCTGGCCTATATTTGAGCCTGAATGTGCAGGGGTTCCCCGGGGCCTGAAAAATATTTCAAGGGTTCCTCCAGGGTCAAAAAGTTGAGAAAGGCTGCTGTAGATTCAAGGGCATAGGCTTAGCAATTCTCAGTTACTGTTAGAAAACTGTAAGTACAGTACATTCTTGAAGATACTGTGAAATTTACTGCTCACACGTATTATTGTTATTATTATTATTTTAAAAATTCACAGTTCTTGCATGATAACAAGCCCCTCGTGAACCGTTTGAACTCTTGCATGCTACGATAGTATCTATCTCACTGAAGAAGCTCAAAGGGCCCATGTTTAGACTCAGAGTGTTCTTGTTTTAATTGAAAACATTATTCAGTGCACTTTATCCTTTCTGTCTTATGAGGGGAAAGTTACAGAAGGAAAGGTATCATTTGTCCATTATTGACAAGTGATATCTACTTGTCAATAATGGACAATATACTGCAATATCTTTAGGGGCCTTTTCAAGAACTGTTTTTTTAAATGCATAACCAACTGGAGTTGGTTTTCTCCCCTTTCCCACATCTTATATGTGTTTAAGGTCACAGTTGTAATTTTATACATTTTGAATTTATTAGTATTAGTATTGATACAGACATTGCTTAATTTTATTTAATTATTTAATTTATTTAACTAATATTAGTATTAGTATTGATGTAGACATTGCTTAACGGGGCGCGATGGCTCAGCGGTTAAGACGCCAGGCTTGTCGATCGGAAGGTTGCAAGTTCGGAGGTTCGAATCCGTAGCCCCGCGTGACAGAGTAAGCTCCCGCACTCGCCCCAGCTCTTGCCAACCTAGCAATTCAAAAGCATGCAAATGCAAGTAGATAAATAGGTACCACTTTGGTGGGATGGTAACAGCGTTCCGTGCGCGTCATGCCGGCCACATGACCGTGGAAGCGACTTCGGACAACGCTGGCTCTTCGGCTAACAAACGGAGATGAGCACCGGCCCCTAGAGTCAGACACGATTGTGCAAGGGAACCTTTACCTTTACCTTTTAGACATTGCTTCAAGATGCCTGTGGTACAAGAAGTGATATACAACTGAATTGATTGATTGATTGATTGATTGATTGACTGATTGATTATGTGCCATCAAGTTGCTGTTGATTTCTAGTGACCACACAGATAGATTTTCTCCATGATAATCTGTCCCTAACCTGGTCTTTCAGGTCTTCCAGCAGTACATTCATCACCACTGTAATGAATGAATACATAAATAAACTTAGACTGCAAACACCTTGGGGCAGAAAGCTATTTTCTTGCTGTATGTTGCTTTATTAAGTACAAAATGCAACAAAGATGATATAATTTATGATTGTTTTAACAATAAAAATAATTACAATAATAGCCAGCCTGCATTTACCACATTGCCCTGGGTTGTAGGGTCTGTTTAATGATACACACATAGAAATCAAGTTACTGATTTTTTTTTAAGTGTTGTTTCACAGGTTGCCTCTACCTTTGGAGACCTTCTCTACTAATGCTGAAAATGCCGTCATTCATGGACTGCATCAACAGGGGTTCAATACTACGTTTCTCTGTCCTCCTGACATTATAGAGCTTTTCACTGACTTCCACCTCAACTATTGCTGCAGAAGGAATTCTGCACAGATAGCATAGTCCTTCTGAAGCTTCAAGATGGTTAGTTTGTCATGGTCTGCAGTTCCTGCCTCATCTCATCTATCTAGACTAATGTTTCTCAACCTTGGCAACTTTAAGATGTGTGGACTTCAACTCCTAGAATTCCCCACAAGTGTCTTCCTATATGTGAATCTCCAAGGGGTGATCCTTCTAAATGTAACTACAGAATGCAACAAATTAACTGGGACTGCCCAGGTGAAAAGGCAAGAAATAATAACAGTGAAGTATCCTTTATTGTTGGGTATCTACAGTACTTAGGACTACAAATCCCATTATACCCAAGAATAACAACCTGCTATTTTGATTAAAGAGAAAGCATTTTTTTTCTTCTTTTCAGATTTTACTTAGGATACTAGAAAATAATTGTGGAATGCACAACAGAAATAACTAAATTCTTGAAACTTCCAAAGACCCTGGGGCTACAGTATGTCCTTATTTATTTATTTATTTATTTATTTATTTATTTATTTATTTTATTTTTCAAATTTTGCCACCGCCCATCTCCCCCAAAAAGAGGGACTCTGGGCAGTTTACAGTAACAAGCACATTAAAACAATAAGCATAAATAACATCTAAAATATAAATACAATATTAACAAATATAAATATAAAAGTAAAAATAAAAATAAATATAAAGTCCAAGTGGCCATAAAAGATCTAATTCAGTGAGGAGAGCTCTAAGGTGCCAGCCACCTATATATATAGCTTCTAAGAGCCCATCAGTATAACCAAATAGCACAAGTAGTATTTTTCCCTTATTGGGTATATAGTCACTTCCAAAAGAATATATTGCTTCAATAATCAGTTAGAAAATCACCAACTATAATTAATTTAGGGCACACTTCTTATGAGATTTAATATTTTAAAAAGTATGAATAGTATTAGATATTTATAGAAGCCTTTTCCAATGTTTTCCATAGCATTCTCCTACCTATTCCAGTAGCAACAATGACTGAATCAAGTGGTTGCATTTATAGTTCCATCCAGGTGAATGAGCTACAACCATATTTCTAGAGTGTGTCACTTCTACTAGATGTTTATACAAGAAGGAAGGACCCAACATTGGAGTTTTTGTCCAGAATGAAGTTGTCTCGTTTGGTAGATTTCAATTAACTTCTCTGAAACATTGCTGACCTCGTGGGCTTTGTACTCTCTTAGGTGAAAGGCAGGATGCCAGTCTAATCCGCTCAGCTCTAGAATAGCTTAAGAAACATCCTGGGGGCACACATCCTGTGACTCAGTTTCAATCTTATGATCAGGAGAATATCACTTGGTGTGTTGGACGCAAAACCCTTAAGATGTTGACCTTTCCTACAATTCAGAGACTTTTGGGTGACCAGAGTAGAGCAGATGTTACTTAGTAACTTTGTGGACTTGTGGATGTACACTTTAAAACAAAATCACAAAGTCTACTCTCTCTCCTACGTGTATACATATACAGAAGCACAACCCTTAAAAAAATAATACTTGAAAGCATATCAGTTGAAAAGAACAAGAGCTCTTAATGCCATTTTGAAAGAAATCTGTGGATATTTCTGAACCCACTCTGAACTACTTTCAAATCTTATATGATTTGGAGTTAAGCTGGAAAGTTTTCCTTTCCCAGCTTGCACGAGGCTTTATTTTTGATAAGACCACATTTACGGAACTCATTCAGAAGCACTCCAATGTTATGATCTTTTCTCATGCTCCTCCCTTAAAGGTTTTATAGGACTGCTTGTTTGATCCTGGTTTCATTTTTAACACTTAAACTTGTTATTTGGCTTACATTAGTTATTAAATTGTTAATTGGGTTTTAATTATACACTACCAATATTTTATGAAGTTTGAAGTTGTCTTGAAAAAGTTCTTTCATATTATAGGCAGCCAACAAGAATCATATTCAAAGTTAATTTAAAGAGTATTGCAACTCAGGGTGGAAATTCATGCAGTTAACCACCAGATATGAAGGTGACCTCAACATCATTAGAAACTTTTGCAGTATATCATAGCCACTGCTAATTGCATCACTACCCCCATTTTTTGTCACTGAATAAATCATAATGGCAAACATTCCTTTTATGACAAACTTTTGGTTATGTTCAGAGTATCAGAGCCATCATTTCAGCAAGAGATGGGGAGTCACTATTTTATTTCATCTGGAGGCTTAAAATTAGCATTTGTGCCTGGTGTTGACTCTTGCCATTCTTTTTTTTTTTAATTATAAAAGATAAAGAGGTAATTGGACATGCTAGCAAAGAATTATGAGAGTTGAAATCTAACATATCTTGAGATTAGAGAGAGATCAGAGAGATTAGACAGCCAGTTTGGTCTAGTGGTTAAGGTGCTGAGCTAGAAACCAGGAGTATGTGAGTTCTAGTCCCGCCTTAGGCATGAAAGCCGGCTGGGTGACCTTGGGCCAGTCACTCTCTCTCAGCCCTAGGAAGGAGCCAATGGCAAACCAGGAGACTGAGAGTTCTGGTCCCGCCTTAGGCATGAAAGCCGGCTGGGTGACCTTGGGCCAGTCACTCTCTCTCAGCCCTAGGAAGGAGCCAATGGCAAACCAGGAGACTGAGAGTTCTAGTCCCGCCTTGGGCATGAAAGCCGGCTGGGTGACCTTGGGCCAGTCACTCTCTCTCAGCCCAACTCACCTCACAGGATTGTTGTTGTGGGGAAAATAGGAGGAGGAAGGAGTATTAGGTATGTTCGCCGCCTTGAGTTATTTATAAAAATAATAAAGGCGGGATAAAAATTAATTAATCAATTAATTAAATAAATAAATTATAGAGTAGAGAAACCTTGGTATAGAAACTGAACCTGAAAGGGCAGGATCACTGCTTGGGGGTGCAGTGGGGGAAACAAGGAAAGAAAATATTGGGTTTTTTAGCACCACTTTATATGAAGTCAGATCATTTATTCATCTAGCCCAAGATTCAATAATTTTGCTGTGCTTCAAAGTAGATGTTTAAAAAACATTTTGTTCACATCCAAGGGCTGGTGATGACCAAGTCTGATAGAAGGCTTTCTGTATTCAGTAAGGACACAGTGGGCATCAGGACTTTCTTTGGGGGCTCGAAATACAGATGACTACTGTATTCTAAATTCTATCCCTGCTCCTTTCTGGTCATCTGACCCAGAGCAAAGTATATGCATCCCACCCCATGCTTCTCCGTGATCATACAACATGAGGAAGAACAGAAACACAGAGAGATGCTATACAGAGGAAAATACATGTCCCTTCTAAGATTGTTGTTGGTACTAAGAAGTTGGAAAGAATTCCAGAAGCCATGTGCTGCATGCTTTCCCTGCCTTGTTATCCTCACAGCATATTAAACTGAATGAGAGTGATTGACCCCACCAGTTTCGTGGTGTATGAATCTGGATGGTTCAAATTTAGACTCATGGTTATGAATCTGGATCTCTCAATCCTAATCTGACATATGAACCACTGCACCAGAATGTTTATTTATTTATTTTATTATTTATCCCGCCTTAATTATTTTTTATAAATAACTCAAGGCGGCGAACATACCTAATACTCTTTCCTCCTCCTATTTTCCCCACAACAACAACCCTGTGAGGTGAGCTGGGCCGAGAGAGAGTGACTGGCCCAAGGTCACCCAGCCGGCTTTCATGCCCAAGGCGGGACTAGAACTCTCAGTCTCCTGGTTTCTAGCCCAGCACCTAAACCACTAGACCAAACTGGCTCCCCATGTTAATGTGGAATGCCTGTTCTGCAGCTCACCAGAACACTGTGAACTTGGTTGATAGCTAAAGCTCATTCTATCCATTCCATCACTAGCTGGTGAAACATGTTTTGTGTCATAGAATAACCAAAATTTAAGGAATTCTTTATTTTTCAGTTGAATAGCTATTGATGAATTGATCTGTTTTGCTGGATGATTTGAACAGTACCAAATACTAAGCAAGGTATAATATACACACACACACACATACATATACATATACATACACACACACACACTCACATGCACACACTACACACACACACACACACACATATATATACACACACATACATACATACATACATGCACACACTACACACACACACACACACACATAGTAAAGGTAAAGGTTCCCCCCGCACAGTTGTGCAGTTGTGTCCGACTCTAGGGGCCAGTGCTCATCTCCGTTTGTTAGCCGAAGAGCCAGCGTTGTCCGAAGACACTTCCATGGTCATGTGGCTGGCATGACGTGCGTGGAACCTGTTACCTACCCACTGAAGTGGTACCTATTCATCTACTTGCATTTGCATGCTTTCGAATTGCTAGGTTGGCAAGAGCTGGGGCGAGTGTGGGAGCTCACTCCATCACGCGGGGTTAGGGATTTGAACCTCCGAACTTGCGATCTTCTGATCAACAAGCCTGGTGTCTTACCCACTGAGCCACCACGCCCCCTACACATACACATACACATACACATACACATACACATACACATACACATACACATACACATACACATACACATACACATACACATACACACAGTATATATACTGTATGTATGTGTATGTGTATGTGTGTGTGTGTGTGTGCGTGTGTGTGTATATATATATATATATATATATATATATATATAAAAAATATAAAATATATTATTTTATAAATATATAAAATATAAAAATATAAATAATTTGATTGATTGATTATGTGCCATCAAGTTGTTTTTGACTCCTAGCAACTGCATAGATAGATTTTCTCCATGATGATCTGTCCCTAACCTGGTCTTTCAGGTCTTCCAACATTGCATCCATTGCCACTGTAACTGAGTCCATCCACCTTGATGCTGATCATCCTCTCCTTCTCTTTTGTTCCCTTTCTATTTCCTCTAAACCTCCAACATCACTTCTTCCCATATTGGTAGATATAAATTATCATTCACAAACACCCCTTCTTTTTGCATACAATCCCTGCAATGTATCTGCCTGAAATTGACTACGGGTGTTGAATTCAATATTCATCCATCCTTCTAATCTACTCATCCAATATCTATATCATTTTTGAAACAGTGCTTTTGTGCTTTTTCTAACTCAACCAAAGGATGACCAGATATCAGTTTTGTGTTTGAGTAGCTTTTAGTCCTGATTACCCTTTGGAGTTTGTGTAATGATTTACTCATCCATTCATGTAGTCATCTATTCGCTCACTTTGTAACGCGTGTGGCCTAGATTCAATGTGACCTTTGGGTAAAATGATCCAAAGAAGTTATGCAGCTCTTTTGACATTTTTGGGGGATAATTGCATTTGGGTTCTTTCTCCCTTCCTTCTCTCCTTCCTTCATTATCCCTTGGATTAAGAATTCTTAGTACAGTTATTTACTATTTACTGATTTTTCAGTTGGGCTATTCTATTTAGGAAAGTTAATTGCATGCTGAAGAAAAGTTCAAGCAGTTTATTATCTATATACACTTTTGTCCATCAGCAATTAGCAAGTTATGGCTGGTGGCCAATTTTGATCCACTTATAATTCTCAGTATCCCCACTATTCAATATTGTTTCTTTCTTTTATTTTTTCCCCACATTTTTTTCCTGTTGGTTGTAAACCCTTTCAAGCCTGGATTGTTTGAACTGGAACAGCTGAAGTTGTAAGGTAGAAATAGAGGACATGTCTTTTAAAATCAGTTAGTGAAGGCAAACATAGTTAAGTGTTGGTATTCTTAATGAGATAAATCTGTGCCAGTTCAGAGGAAAGCTTGGTGGATCAGGAAAACTGGCAGCAATGATGAGTGACAGGAAATCCTTAAACATTACAAGAAGGAGGTTTGTAATGGCCCAGTTCAGACAAAGAAATGTAAACCTATGGAGGTTTACATTCAACTTTAGATGTTCAAGTTTGAATATAGCATTTCGCCTCTTCACCTGACACAGATCTTGCCATGGACATGACCTGTGGCATTTCAACAATGCTGGTAGGGATTTTATTTGTTTTATTTTTATTTGTCAGATTTATATGGCCACCCATCTCACACGAAGTGTCTCTGGGCAGTGCACAATAAAACCAGCAATTAAAACATTCTACAAAACCAGTTAAAACAATAAACATAGATAAAACAAGATAATAAGAGGGAAGATTTTACATGCAATGAAGCCAATGTGTGGGCTCCCTATTACCAGGGGATCCCCAGGCTTGCTGGAAAAAAGTTGTTTTAAGGGCTTTCCGGAAGACGACAAGGGTTGGGGCTAACCTCACCTTGAAAGGGATGAAGTTCCAGAGGGCGGGTGCCACAGCAGAAAGGGCTCATCTCCTGGGTCCCATCAGATGGAACTCCTTTGCAGACAGAACCTGCAACATGCCTCTCCTGCCGGACATGATGTGATGGGTAGGTGTAATGGGGAAGAGGCAGTCCCTCAGATGACACATTCAGAGGTGAGGATCTGCCCTGTTTTATTAGTCACTTTAAGCTGTTTCGGCATCCAACCCTTCCCTGCTCTCCATGGCCATTTTGCTGCAGAAGAGACCTGATACTTGGTTTGTTTGGGGTCAGCTGTGGGAAAAGGAGGAAAAGTAGCCTTGGAAGGACTCCTTTTGCATTCCATAGGTTATCTTGCTACCCTTGGATGTCCTCTACCCCATCTTGTGGTGACCTTGCCTGACCTCTAACTGAATATAGGTTCTGACTGTTGCTTCTATCTTGCCTGGCCAAGATACCCCCACCTCCTTCTGTGGTGTGCTTTTTCTTTTTTCTGTCAGTGTCTATATGTAGAGGGAATAGGGAAGGGCCTTGAAGGACAGAAGGAAGAGCTGCTACAAAGGCAACAGTCAGATAAGAGGGGCTTGAGCCCGGGTCAAGAAATTTGAGAAGGTATCTCAGACAAAACCCTCCCTAGTTCACATGGAGATAAAGTGAGTGGGGGGGGGGAAGCATATTCAGACTTAAAGGATTCTGTTACTATAGCTGTTACAATAAAAGTAGTCCTTACCTATATGGTATTGGTTTCTTAGACTGGTCTATCTTGTATGGCTGACACTATAAGGCTGGAAGCTTCAATGTTCTGTTGTATTAGTACCTTGTCTCTTTCAATAGTTCCTATTATTATTATTATTATTATTATTTTAAAATTGTTGTCTTTTTAATTGATTAATGCCATCTATCTCTTGGAGAAATGTGTATGGAGTTCTACCAGTTTGCCAAAACTTGCAATGTTTTTCTGGCTCAGGAATAGCCTGAATTCAAATTTCTGAACAGTAGGATAAATACAAAAAGGCACAGCAGCCGGGAGTAAATAACCATGGATTTTACACAAACAAACAAACAAACAAACATTCTGTATGTCTCCTTGGAAACTTACAATACTCCTTAGCTTGGTGGAGAAAAGGAACTGATACAAACTGATTTCTTTTGTTTCACATGAAAACAAATTATATAAGGAACTGGAGAGGGATAGAAAAAGAATGTGTGTATGTGTAGGGAAACAGCTGCTAATAGTAAGAAAATCCTGCAGGCACTAGCATGGCTTAAAGGGAGTATTCCCCTTTCCTACTGATTTTTCTCCCCCTTGCACCAGAGCTTTGAAGGCAATCCCCTTTTCAGACTTAGAAAGGCTGGGTGCAGTTTGAAATTGGTCACCCTGAGGGTAAATATTGTCTTTCCATGTCTGCCTCCCCAGAGAAGGGAGGGAAGAGAAGGTAAATGAAGTAAGATAATTAAATGTTGGCAGTATGTGGTATCTGTTTCACCAAATTCATCAGAGTAAGGTAGTGGCTCTGTTCACACAGACTTCTCTGTTTCTCCCAGATTCTCCTGCCAACCCTCCCACCTCACCCCCCTGCTCTGGGAGCAGAGGTGTCAGGAGAAGAATCTACTTGCCAACACCTCTCAGCCAGCCCCAAAACAGCTGAGAGACAGAACTCTTTCCAACTTCGCCTTGCAACTCCCTCAATCACCTGGCAATTGTTTTTCAGTCTCCTTTTAGATCTAGATTTAGCCTGCTCTTGAATAAGTGCCATTCTAGAATAGCACTAAACCTGTATCCAAAAGATACAAAACCCTTATGTAAAACCAAAACAAGCTTTGACAGATGGTTAAACCTAATGGTCTAGCTATTAGAATTTGGCAGCTGACTCATGTGAAAGTACTTCTTCCATGCAAGATTCTCAAAGAGTCTTCTTTAACAGGATTTATTGGAATGGAAGGGACAGGGTTACAGGACTTTCAGCAGCTGAACTGTATTTCTCCTAATACATTTAAGGGGAAAACTTTCTCAGTTTCTTTCTAATGGATTTTTTATGAAGCAGTTCTTTTCACACACATACACAAACAAAGAGGAATTGGCAGATGGTGCCAAAATCAACTCCTGAATCAGTCAGTGAGCTGACCATTACGCTACCAGCTGTCAAAACTGACCTCTCCACAGCTCCAACTCATCTTTCAAGGAGAGCAATTGGTGGATGTCTTTCCCACCAGTTGGTCATGTTTGGTGGGAGGACAAACGAAACCAGGGGAATCCACGAATCGCTGTCCTTAACTTGCCCTACAGCAGCCCTCCCTGGCTTCATTATTAAGTACTGAGTACTCATTCATTTAGAGCTTGTTGTACAGAATAGTAGAAACATAGGAAGGCATAATGTAATATTAAACACTAAATGGAAAATTGATGCAAATGCTCACACATGGCCCCTTGTCTCACATCTGCTGACCTTGTGGTTGCTACTAAGGTCCCATGACCACAGACCCAGAAGTGACTGGCTTGACACCCTGTGATCTTGTTTTCTGGCTTGTTTAACGAAGGGCCATGCCTGCTGTCTGTTGTAAAAGCAGGCAGACACGCAGGTCTCCTATGTGTCTCGTTTTGCGAGAATCCCAGACATTTCTTTTGCTAGCCTGATTATCACCGATCACAAGTTGTCAGCCCACACAGCAGATTGCAACAATTAGAACTTGCCCTTTCGCCTTCAGCCACCGCTTCTCCCTGGTAAAGTTCAGTTTTGAAAGACCGCAGAGTCTGTTTTGCAGGGGAAGACCTGCTTTGCTGCTTACAGTAAAAACTTGCAAAACTGTACTGGCAGCCAGCCAGAACTGGCTTGTTGTAGTGCAAAGTGCAGCTGTCTTGCTGCTTATAAAAGGGAAATGACAAGAGCCCCAGTGCCAAATGTTTCGAAACAGCTGTGATATTTGCCGGATGGCTCGTGCTCCAGGTCATCCTGCCATTGCAAATTCAAATCCCTTCCAGCTGCCAATGCACGGCGTGGCTTAGTTTTGTCATCGAGAATAAGGTTGGACGTGTAGCACACCTGACCCCCCAATTTTCCCCTCCTGGAAAAATGCCTAAGATACAGCTTTCACTTTCTGTTTACGACCCGTACAAGCTCCTGCCTTTCTGAATATCCTGCCTCCCATGTCAGAAGCCTGGCTGTTGGGTAGGCAGGAAAGCGCATTCGCCTGTGTGGCTCCCAAGCTATGTTACTCACTCCCCGAAGAGAGGTGCTGACCAGCCCTTTCCCAGGATTTAGGAAGGTGGCCAGAATATCTCTCTTTCACCAAGCTTTTAAATTCTTGTGATGACTGACTGAAATTTTGCTTTCCTTTTGAACTGCACTGATTTTGTCATGTTCTACGTTTGGCATTGTTTGCTACAACCTGCTGTAGGTAAACTGAAGGCATAGATTCAGTAATACATAAATATTTGGTTGGTGGCTTAAAGACGCTCTCTCTGCCTTTTAGTTTCCCCCTTTTATCTTCTTCTATTTTTGTACTTTTTCTATTTTTATAATGGTTTTATAACTTTTATTAGTATGCCACCCAGAGTAACTTTTATAGTAAGATGGGCGGTGTATAAGTTTAATAATAAAAATAAACTCCACATCAGCCAGAAACTGAAGCCTCCTTGAAGGATCTGTACCGCTTGCTCAGTGTTCAAGACACAGATACACACAGATACACACACACACACACACATCTAGTTTGAGATTTGTTTTTTCCAAGATCACTCTTTTTGGCAAGGTAAATTATAAAATAGACTTTGGCAGCCATGACTAAAGACATTCTGAATCACATTTGGACAGAAATGACATATCTGTGGGTTTTTATACTTTATGCAAATCATTCTGAAGTCTAGACAAACCATTCAGACTGTCTCTTTGTTTTTGACCTTGGTAATTAAGAGTTATCTTGAGCCCGTTTAATAAAGCTCTACTGGAATTGGTTATAAATTAAATTTGGGTATGAGTCCAAGTTAATTAAATGCATAATAAGAACTGCATTGTTGAAGCTCCTTAAATGTAAAGCTATCCTGTCTCCTTTAACCACTAAGCCTCTCATTACATCCATGTTATATATATTTATTATGTATTAAGTAGAGTGAGAGGTAATTATGGGGAGCTCCTCTGAATGGATGGCTTTCTCTGCAGATTATGGCACTCAAAGATACCAATACTTTCATGGAAAAGAAACTTTTTTAAAATCATCCCCTAAATAGAGCTGTTTAGAAGCTAGAGGAAAGAAAAAAACCTTTAAAGTTAGCTAGATATTTTCCAGGCCGCAGAAAACTGGGAAACTGTCAACTGACAAACTGTGCTGGTGAATCTTTTAACTTATTTCTTTAATGAGAATATCAGTGCAAAAGCTTTAGTCCTGGATGATCATTTATGAAAAAGCTACAATGGGATCCAGGTTTTCGAATGAGTGTCATGTCACACATTTTTTCCTTAAAATTTAGCAACCCATTAGAGTTGAGGTGGCAGAATGTGCTTTTCTGACTCTGACCTTTGGATAACTCTTTGGTCTGCTTGATGAAGAAAAAATTTTCAGTAGAAGCTAACCATGAGGTTTTACATTAGTTATCCTTGAGGGTACTGCCAAGTTTATGATTAATATATGCATGTTAATATCAAGTCAGGCACATGTTTGTTAACAATTATTCATGGTGACTTAACATTTTGTTGCTGTTCTAATGCACATAAGGGGCAGTGTCAGATCACCTCTGGTTATTTTGTTTTCAATGGTATTGTATGTCGCATCAAGTATAATATAGCGTGGGACAAAGCAGCTTTAGCGAAAAGTGATGGGAAAATTAATTGAAGAAGAAATTTAAGCAACAAAAGCCTTGAGTGGTTGCTAGGGGTTAAAGTGGCAAATGCTGTAAGAAAGGTTCCCTACTTTTGGATGCTAAGCTTTACAAAAGACAGCACAGACTCATGAATATTTAGTAAAGCCAAATGCTGAACAGTTTCACTTCCGATACAGGTAACCCTTGCTTAACGACGGTAATTGGGGCCAGAATTTCTGTTGCTAAACGATGTGGTCGTAAAGTGCAATGTCATGTGACTGCATCACTTAGCGATGGCAGTTATGGCAGTCCCCGGTTACCATCATTAAGCAAATCATCACGGGTCATTAAGCGAGGACCTCACGTGACCGCAATGTTCGACTTCCTGCTGGCTTCCCCATTGACTTTGCTTGTGGGAAACCGGCAGGGAAGATTGCAAATTGGGATCACTTGACCATGGGGGTGCTGCAACAGCCAGAACTCTGAGGACCAGTCATAAGTACCACTCATTCAGCACCATTGCAAGTTCAAATGGTCGCTGAACGAGTGGTCGTTCACTGAGGACTACCTGTATTCTATTACATCATTCCCATAGGAAACACTTGTAATCTGCTAAGAAAATGTCCACATCCACAGTGACTATAGAACACACAGTGGGATGGAATGCAATGTATTCATTCCCAGAAGTCCAAAGAGATCAGATCAAGCTGATCAATTCTTTTTATTGAAAACCAGTGCCAACTGTCTTTATATTAGCCACTGATGTTTGAGGCCTATGCTCATTCACTTTTCTAGAAGTCCTTTTGCCCAGCATGTATTTGTGAACAGGACTAAGAAGGACTGCCAAGGCCATTCCAAACAACTACAGATTAATTAATAAAATGAGATAGTTTGTACTGGTCAGTGACTGTAATAAACTAGAATGAATGAAATGAAAAAAATGAGATAGTTATATTTTGGCAATTATATACTGTATGTTCCTGGTGAAAGACAGGTAAGAGACCTGAATCTAGATTGTATTCATATATCCCTTCTGTTCATACAGTATCCACTATTGAAAATTAGGGGACCTTCCTGAACAGCTTTTGATAGTGCATGTACAATTGTATTTTATCTGCATATTGATGATCCTTCCATTCTAGATTTCCTCTTCCTCTTCCTCCTTGGTTTGGGGATTCTCATTCTCCATTACGCTTTGGGCACACCTGCAAGCAGGAGGGCTGCACTATGCAGCTCTCGTCCATTACATCACACTTGCATGCAGATCTACTATGAATCTTCTTGTATCCAGATCTACTGAATAAATGTAATCTATCTCTATTTTTCTTCATCTAACTAATGTGTGAAGACTGAATTTATTTCTGAATGCAATTAAGCTTAAAGTGCAAGTTCCCTGCTGGTTCATGCTCCTACTCTGCAAGATTGTTGTTAGCTGCTTGGAGTTCTTTTATTAACCTTCAAGACTCCATCAATCTATGCACTTTCTGGCTCATTCTTGGTACTGGATTAGCTGGAGGTAGCTGGTTTGCTCCCTTCTCAAGAGGCTGTCAGGATTTCTGTTTGTTAGATGAAGAAAAATAGAGATAGATTACATTTATTCAGTAGATCTGGATACAAGAAGATTCATAGTAGATCTGCATGCAAGTGTGATGTAATGGATGAGAGCTGCATAGTGCAGCCCTCCTGCTTGCAGGTGTGCCCAAAGCGTAATGGAGAATGAGAATCCCCAAACCAAGGAGGAGGAGGAAGAGGAAATCAGGTGACCCAGGTAACATCCCACAAGCACAGTAGAGATGCGTTTACTAGAAAGACCCCATATTATGCTTATGAGACAATGCTGAGTTGACTCCTGATAATCCCAATATAGATCTAGTCCACAGGTGGCAGCGTTCATTTTATTTACTTCATCAGAATCAAAAGGCGAAACATAGTAAAACACCATCCATAATTCTGTAATAATTATTAAACAGATTGCAAAAGCAAGCCCACAGGACCTATTAAGGTTGTTAATATCAGCATTCTGGAGCCCTTTTACAAATGCTCACAGCCAAGCACTCTCAATCTCCACCTTCCAAACAAATAGGAAAACTGGTTTAACAGCTCTGACTCTCCAAACAAGGGAACTGTGTAATGTAGATACACCTATTATACCATATGATTCCCATTACTATTATTCCACTATTCTACATATATTACTATGTTTCAATGCCACACAGAGCAACAATGGGAAAAATGGGTGATACTCAGTGAAGTCAAATACTGAGATTATTCTAGTTATTTAAAAGAAAGCAGACCCCTAGGCTAAAGGCTTCTATAAAGGCTCATAGAAAATGTCAAACAGATACAAATTTCATTGCAGTGGTATAAACCTAGACTAATATTATTGCATCAACACGTTGAAGACCCTAGTAGTTCTTTCATGATTAAAGACCGAGCTTAGGGGTGTAGGAGACAATAGATAATAGTGCCAATCATTCCCCGGTAAGCAGCGTCCTAACAAATATTCCAATAATCTGGAAAAATGTGGAGGAGGTTGGAGGCATTTGGAGCTTATGAAGTGAAACTAGGATGAAGGTATTATTGTCGATCTCACCATAGGAAAAATTGTGAGATCTACAATGATGGGAAACAGAATGGAAATGTATTGATGTAACAGCTGGGAGCACCTAATCAACTCTCACTGACCTAAAATGAAACACCCACACTAACAAAAGAAAAACAAAGGATTTGAGTAAGGACTTAGTTAGTATTTGGATGGGAGACTACCAGGAAATCCCAGACTGTAGACTAGACAAAAAATCCTGGAAAAAGACAGTGGTAAATGGCTTCCATATTGTTGACAACAAAACTACGTAGAGGTGTCCACATAGCCAATCACATACATAAAAAAGAAGTGGGGCTTTGGTCACATGGTTCTGATTGCCATCTTGACTTTTTTAACCCCCCTGAGGATACTCCTGATTACTTCTAAGGGGGGCTGTTACAAAAGGGAAGGATGATTTAATGCCAGCTACTGAAAAGGGATAAGGAGAAATAATGCTGAAAAGAATTTGACTGAACAGTCACTTCTTTCAGATGTACAGTGATATACAATATCTTTGGAAATGCATATGTCACATTAGTTAAAATTCAGAGGTGGGTGGAAAAGATGATGCCCTCCCCAAAGAAGCACATCAACACACAACTTGTGCTTTAAACTTAAAAAACTGAGATTCCTCCCCCCACCCTTTTCTGCAGACAGTGGTTTTCCTAAACCTAAATGGACAAACTCAGGAATTATCAGAGGGGAAGCAAAAACTTGCACTCATATTTAAGTATTGTTTGAGATATTAAGCTGCTGCTGCTGCTATTCAGCCATGGAAAAGTTTTGCTGGGTGGGTGGGGGGGAGAAAGGGTTTTTAATGATTTGCCATAGCGGCTCCCTCGTCTGAAGTTAAACATTAACTCCTGTTGTTACTATGATACTTATCAACAGGATAACCCCTTGTTTGTCCTTCTGCTGGTTTTCAGATGCTGAGAAATATCTGATGCCTGATCATCACCAGTGACTTCTGCCTACTTGTTTTTCAGGAGATCAGAGAGGTCAACCCTGCTGCTCTTGACTTTTGGCTCTGAGTTCCCTTTGCCCCATTTTTTTAAGCTTATTCCTGTGAAGGAATTAAACATGGCCAAGTGGTTAAGACGAAGAGGCTCCATTCAGCTGAAATACAGTTTTCAGGTGTGCACATGTCATGTGAAACCCCAGCAGGACAAATGAAAACTACCATTTATATAAGTCAGTAGGATGATTGATTGATTGATTGATTGATTGATTGATTGATTATGTGCCATCAAGTCAATGTCAACTCTTAGCAATCACATTGATAGGTTTTCTCCAGGATGATCTGCCCCCAACCTGGTCCTTCAGTATGATAATTACAACAGTCTTTTTAATTATTATTTGATATGGGGGTATAAAGTAGGTGACAGTCAACAGCAAATCGTTCATCAATTGTATTTGGTTTGGATCACAGTTTGCATTACCATTACCTTTGTCCTTGTATATCTCAATTATTGCCACTGGCTACTCATGGTTGTGGGAGAATTACAGAAACTTGGTTCAAAACTATAATGGGTAAACATAAGATAATGGCAGGCTGTCAAATTAGAAGAAATTTAAAGGAAATACAATAGTCAATAATTGGGAAAACCATTATTGTTTTCTGCTTACACTGCTTGGATGTAATGGGAAGAAGCCAAAGGGAAGAACTAAGGAAAAATAGCTCAGATAAATGTATAATTGTACAGTGTAAAATAGACCTCTCAGCAACACAATAAATTTGAGTCTCTTAGAGCTGTAAATAGTTCTACAGTCCAAGACTGGGATACAACAAGAACCTTCAATGTCTGGGTATTTCCACCCAAAACTGCCAGTTCAAAAGCAGCTCTGGATCTCTGCTATTCCATAATGTTGACTGTGTTTGAGAGTTGAGTCAATTTAGTTCTAGCTCGGTTGAAGTCCCAGAAAACCAGTATGTTATTCTTACTTTTAGTTTTTGAAACACTGTGGTTCTTTCCCCATATGTCCCACGTTGGGGGAGATGGGCGGTGATAAATTTGCATTATAAATAAATAATTAAATAAAAATAAATTTGTAAGAATTCCTTGTTTACCATGCCTCCCAGTTCTTGGGCTTCAGATTTTCCAAAGAGAAAGTTGGCTTGGTATCCTTTCAGTTCCCCATCATAGAAACAGCTGGGATGTTTCCTTCCTTCCTTCCTTCCTTCCTTCCTTCCTTCCTTCCTTCCTTCCTTCCTTCCTTCCTTCCTTCCTTCCTTTTAGATGAAGTAAAGATGTGGATGTGGGAGGAGGAGTTAATATGAGCAATTGACTTTCCTTTTGCATTAAGTGAGGATGAGGGGATTTGTGTTTCTTTATGACATGTGACAACCTGGAGTCAGGCAGTGATATTTCCTCCTTGTTCTCAGCATTGTGAAGCCATCAGGTATGAAGAACATTGAAGATCACCTTCAAATTGCTTTTGAGGGATTGAGGAGTAGAAGCAGCGGTGGGATAGAAGTGCCTTCTGTCACAATTTATCTCCTATGCTGCTAGTAGCCAAATTGAATGGGGGCAGATGGCTCCTGTTTCCTTTTCCCCTATTTCTTCAATATGGTTCTTATTTATTTATTTATTTATCTTACTTACTTACTTACTTACTTACATGAATTTAGAGACCGCCAACTCCACACAACCCTGGACCATTTACACTTTAGAAAGCAAGAACAATAAAATGAAGAGATGGATGATATGCATCCAGAAAGGGGGGGAAACATAGAGAACAAACAAACAAATCTTACAGGGACTCACCAACCACCCTACCCCAAGGCTTGGGAGAATTGCCAAGTTTTCAATGCCTTTTGGAACATCATCACAGTGTGAGCATCTCTTGGGAGATGCTGTTCCAGAGGGCAGGTGCCATGAAGAGAAGGCACTCTTCTGAGGTCCCAATAGATGACATTGGTTAATTGAGGGCATAGGCCTAGAATGCCTTTGTAGGCATAGAATCACAGAATTAGAAGTTGCATTTGGACCACGGAGTCCAATCACTGGCTCAGTGCAGGAATCCAAATTAGGATTCCTGACAGATGACTGTCTAGCCTGCACTTAAACAAATCCAGTGAAGGAGAGCCTACCAGCTGCCTGGGTAACTGGTTTCACTTCTGAACTCCTTTTACTGTTAGGAATACATATGTGTGTGTACACACAGACACAGACACATACTTATACACACACGTAGCATTCACTCAGAACATGTCTTCCTGTAACTTAAAATCCATTATTCCATGTGTTGTACTCTGAAACAACAGAACAACGGCCTTGATCTTCTTCTATATGACTTCCCTACTTGATCAGTGCTATCATATCCTCCATCAGTCATCTTTTCTCAAGGCTAAATATACCCATCTCCTTTGATCTCTCTTCACAAGATTTAACTCCTAGGCCCCTAATCACCCTTGTTGTCCTTCTGTGAACCTGTTCCGATTTATCTTTCTTGAAGTGTGTGCCCAAAACAGGTCACAGTCATTGAGATGGAGTCTGACCACAGCAGAACAAAGTGGAATTATTATTTCCCATGATTTGGAAATTATGCTTCAGTTGATATGGCCTCAAAACACATGTGTCTTTTTTGAAGCAACATCATACTGCTGGCTCATATTTCATTTGCAACTACCTCTATTCCAAGATCTTTTTCACAGGTACAGTTACCAAGGTGAGCATCCCCATCTTCTATCTCTGCATTTCAGTGTTGCACTTGTCTCGGTTAAATTTCATTCCATTGCTTATTTGTTACTTATCTTTAACCTATCAATATCAATATTACCTTCAATGCCTCTCCCACCCAATTTTGTGTCATCTACTTATTTGAAAAATATGCTTCATCCAAGTCAATAATACAACATTAATGCAAATACTGACAAGTAGAGGGCCCAGTGTGGTTGTCCAGCAGGAAGGGACAAGGAGAAGAAAGGACAAAATGTGTGTTGTGGTGTTGTACCAGAAATCCTACCCTTTTTGGACTTGCTAGTTTCGTAATTGGTTAGTACTAGTTTTAACTCATTGGTTATAACAATTATATCATGGCCTCCATGCTAATGCTCTTCCTCCTTCCTCCTCTGGAGGGAAGCTGAGATGGGATATTTAGGAGTTTCCACTTCCATTTTTTCATCTTTAGTTTTGGCTGAAAGTTGTTCAGATTAACTCCAGTTTATGGTTCAAATGACACAGTACACTGTGGTTAAACTTAAATGGAGAATAGAATCTTTCAGCTTTCTTACCACAACAATATTGGAAGAGAAGAAAAGAGGACAGCATGCAAGCCTAGGAAATGCTAAGCTCATTCTTGTGAAACCAAGCCTTAATTTAGTGCCCCCACCAGGGTGGAACTAGGGGAATGAGCAATGTGCTTAAAATCTTAACCTCTGTCTCAATCTGAGCTACAAAATAGCATTACATGCTATCCTTTTTTTTAAAATAGCATTACATTCTATCCTATTTTGGCAATGTGTTGTAACAACTACTGAGAGCCTTGAAAAGCAAATTAGTAATATTAATATTGAAAAACCTTACAAATCCTATAGAAATGACATTGAGAGAAAACATAGCTAGCTGAAGTTTGCAGTACTAAAATGGCTTGGAATTAACCATCTGTAATGCCAGTCATGTATTGGGTATTGCCTTTACACAATTTAAACACAGTTGATGCGTATTTTATAGGTATACACAGTCTATACCTATTTTATAAGTACTTCCTAAATAGCATTCAAGAGGAGTAAAGGCTCTAGTTAAGGAAATGTTCAATAAGAACATTTTATGTACTTTAGTGGAAGAACATTGCATGTTAGAAGTACAAAGCCAAGGAAAGATTAATATTATCAGTGGTTTCTGCAAGGCATAATTGCCAGCATCTAATGTTGTTAAGCCCTAAATGGTGCACACAATGCCTCTAGACTTTCTGTTAAAAGCAGTGCCATTTGTATGAATACAGCAGGAAGGAGGGGTTACACATTGGCAGAGAATGTGCTTATTCTACACAATCACTGGGAAAGAGGAAAAAAACAAGCAATAAAGAGGCAAGAGTTGAAGCTGGTAGTAATTTCTGAAAGTTTGTGTAAAGCCGTGCTTGTTTTCTTGAATCGATCAAGTATTAGGCCATTTGTATCAGGACTTGCAATTTTGCAAAACATTACACCCTTCTGTGCTTAGTATGAAAAAGGCAAAATGGTCACAGACTGTAGTTTGCATGCAGATTCTTCCAGTGTATCTTCAAGATTTTACAAAGGGCCGTATCTCAGACAAAGATTTCTCACTAAAACAGCTACCAGCAGATCCAAGCAAGAGTAAACAATCCAATAAATGTTAACTTAGAAATACAGTAGATCAAGCAGGATTAGTTTTGCTGCCTAGATTAGTCCAAGCCAAGAAGTAATGTTCGTTGGATCCAAGCCACTCTTCTCACTTTCTAAGGCTTACTCTAAGCAGTACAGAACATGATGTGCATATATAAGGCTCCGGTTTGATCCTTCGCAACCCAACATAGCAGAAGTGAAAGGCCATATTCTGGTACTTGCATGACCGGTATGAGTATAATTGGTTCAGTGAGCTGTTGTAATGTGAGAATTGTTAAAACAACTGCCTGATGTCACATGATTCTGGGCAGAGATATGTCACAGAGCTTATATGTACAATTGGCTTTTGTCCTCTGATATTACAAATTGGCTGAGTAGCTTTGACGTCAACAACATGGTGTTGAGGGAACCAGGGAGTGATTACAAAGTCCAAGAGCAACCGAAACCATCTGTTTACTACCCATAAGCTGGGGGGCTATAGAAAGAGATGTTTTGGCAGATTCAAAGAAAATACACAAGTTATTTAAAAGCAGAATACATATACTGTATATCTAGAAGAAAATAAAGTTTTGCTTGTTGGCTTCACTTCCCCTTATGTTCAACATGATATATCCAGAGAGCCAATACATAAACAAAATGCACAAAGCAGAGTTTATACCTATATATTTTATATCTATAATGGAGAGGTAAAGCCTACACATGTATAGGTTGTATAATGGACTTTGAACAAATGTTATGCTGAATAAGTATAAAAGGTGGGGTTGGCAGCTACAATTTTTATCTTCTTTTTTGTACATGTCTTAAGAACATTAAGGGGCGTGGTGGCTCAGCGGGTAAGATGCCAGGCTTGTTGATCGGAAGATCGCAAGTTCGGAGGTTCGAGACCCTAGCCCTGTGTGACGGAGTGAGCTCCCGCACTGGCCCCAGCTCTTGCCAACCTAGCAATTTGAAAGCATGCAAATGCAAGTAGATGAATAGGTACCACTTCAGTGGGATGGTAACAGCGTTCCGCGTGCATCATGCCGGCCACATGACTGTGGAAGCGTCTTCGGACAACGCTGGCTCTTCGGCTAACAAACGGAGATGAGCACCGGCCCCTAGAGTCGGACACGACTGCACAAATGTGCGGGGGGAACCTTTACCTTTACCTTAAGAAAATTTATTGTGGTAGCTAATTTATATAAATGCACTGAAGTGCCTACAGGATCACCATCTCTGATTTGTTCTGATCCATCTGATTCTCGTGTCCTGGAAAAACCTGCTGGTGGTTCCCCATTTCTGTGAGGTAAGGGACTGGAGGCTCACAAGTACAATTCTTTAGAGGAGCCTTCCCCCAGAAATTTGATCAGCTCCACTGTTGGCTTTCTGCTAAAAGCTGAGTTATTTCAGCGAACCTCTGTGGCATGAACTGGTCCTATCAATTGATTTATGCATAGTTGGGGGTTTGTTTGTTTGTGTGTGTTCCTGGTTCCTAGTCTGGTGCCTTAACTACTACACCAAACTGGCTCTCTTTTTTTGTTTTTATAGTTTTCATATAAATGGACATTTTATTGTCTATTTATTGATGTATTGTAGTGTAAACCACCAAGCATCTCTTCTGATTGCACTGGGTATATATACAATGACTAAATGAAAATCTGGAATTCTAGTTCCAGGGATCTATTGTTCAGTAATTGCTTAGGAGTTCTGGACATATAGTCTGCTATATCTGTGTATCTACATCTATACCAAATTAGAACGACAACTCTGAGCAAACTGCATAACAATTGTTTACCAAGTAACAGTTTCAGAAGTGGTACGATGAGCCGATTTATGTTAGGACATGCTCAGAGATACCAGCAATTCACATCTACCCATGTTTACTCAGAAATCATCCTACTTTACTCATTTGGTCTTATATACAAATAGAACTGAAGTTGAGTTTTAGAATAAGTTATTCAAAAGTATGATACAAAAGAGGTCCAGAATGCATCCTAGCTTCCAATGAAATGGGCTGCAGTTCATGCACTTCACCCCATAATAAATGTATTATTTTTTAAACTACAAAAGGCCATATTATTTTTGCTGCAACAATGGCGAAGCATCTTCAATGCATGCTGGTTGGGTCTCCAGGAACTGTAGAATCCCACGTCCCAGAATAGGCACTTCCTCATAGCATCCTTTTCACTCCATTAATGAGCTTCACTCCAAAGCTCAAGAACAAAAATATAAATAAAGTACTGCTACCTTCAGCATTTTCAGAATCTAGTGCATGCTGCTTACCAAAAAATCTAAATAGCTGCAATAAAGGGGTAGATTTAGCCACCAAGCCACAATTTCTGTGTTTGTACTTAAAAATTTATTGCTGGCTGTGCTGGTAAAAGATTACCAAGCTGGCAATTTCACAACCGGGTGCTTTTTCCAGGAGTTATAGTCATATTGTTGTGGTGTCCTGAATGAAGGATGGGAGGAAATACATTTAAACAATTCTTACAGCTTGATATCATAAACAGATACTGGACAGTGAAGAGGGAGATCAAGAGAAACAAACATTCTGTTAGCCTGCAATCTCATACAAAAGATACAACAAAGAATTCCTGGCAACCTCCCCATTCCCCAGGCAGCTACTGGGGAAAAACCCTCAAACTACTGCTAGGTAGAAGAGAAGGGGGAACAGGCCAAACTTTTGTTAATTTTGTGCCAGCCCCCTTTGCTTGGGCTATTGTACATGTGGGGACAGTTGCGAAAAAATGTAGAGTTAAAACAGGCCAGATCAGTCCCAGCTGTATTTTGAATTTGTATTTTAAATTTGAATCAGTAGGGGAGTAGGCTCTGACTTTTACGTCCCTACCCCCACAAAATCTGAGTGGTCACTGTAAACGGGGATCTGTGAAACTGCCAAGTCACCATTCCCCTTTGAAGACCTTTTAATAGAATATTACTTCAGCAGAAGCTTGGGAGCTGGAAAACAGGGTGAGAGAAAAAAAAATCTACCAATGGGGGAAAAACCTGCCCAGACGTTCTGCAGAACTTCATAGTTGGAAACAAAAAGATAACTTGTTTGTGTGATTTTGGATATATTACAGCTCGATTTGAAGTTAATCAACTTGCAAATAACAGCACTAGAACACACCACTCTGAAAAAACTTTGGAGTGATGCTAAGAGCCCTCCAGGAAGAGTCATATGTGTGCCCATTTCTAGTTCACACAGGATTGATGGCACTGCATATAGAAATGTTAGTGATGCTGTAACTCAAAGTCTTTATGGGGCAGCAAAGAGCTAGTCTATAAAGCTTAAGGGAAGGGGGTCGAAGGGGCATTAGAAGAGAGTCCCTCTCAGTACCCATGTCCCATTTATTTTACCACTTTGATGTAGGAGGTCTTGGTGCTCTTGAGCGTTTAACTCTAAGACCTCCTCCAAGCATGTTTGTGGTCAAGTGCATATCAAACATGACCCGAAGATATGCTGCCATTGACAGAAGTCATTTATGTGTAGAAGCTGAAGCATTGCTTCTAGTCAGCAGGGGCCACAGTTTCTAGAAATGCTCAGATAGCTGAAAGGCCAAGAGACAGAATTAAGTAAATCAGTCACATGCAGGTTTAAATCACATGCTGCTGTTTGGGGAACCAGGGTGCTGTGATTGGACATTAAGTCAACATATATATGCAGGAGCCTTAGGATGGTGGCTAAAAAGCACAATTTCTTTAGAAAATATCCAAATAGATAATCATAGGCTTGTCCAAATTTTGCCTCAAATGAAAAATTCTTTGCAGCCTTTTGGATTCTTACTTCTTGCATGATCTCATGTGAGAATGCTGACATTCATTTGGAGTTAGGGTTAGTTATTTAGTAATCTCACAAGACTAGGGACTGAGGCCATTAAGAAATGTGTGTGTCCGTGTGTGTGTGTGCATATACAGGGATATATAAACTTGCATGATATGGATGTATGAACATGATCCGGTCATAGCTGATCTTCCATATAATTACATTAAAATGCAATCACAGTGGGAGAGCCTTGGCCCCTGATTCTCCCACAGCCTAAAGGCAAATGGCCTTGAAAATTAATGGCCAGGGACTGTGTGTGTTTCTGCAGTAGCCTCAGGTGGCCAATACCACCTATCCCTACACTTACCTTGGAATGATTTGTGGCATATTGACCGCTTGGCCTGGCTTGTAGGTGGAAAAATACAATTTCTGGAACAGAGCAAGGAGGCAGACAGAAGCTGCCTTTGTGGTGGGCTAGGGATAGGTGGAGGATGATGTCCTCTATTCACATCTTTAACCAATAGTTTGTAGGGCATCTTTGTGCTGGGACAAGAGGATACATGGAAGAGACCTGTGCCTTAGCAACACACATACAGAACAGCATGCGTCAAAGTCTTTAACCAAAACTCATAGTACACCACATGAGAATTACGGTATCCAGGTAACAAATAGTGGATATTTGTCTGAAATCTAGAGTAATCAAATACAGGTAGTCCTCAGTTAACGACCACTCATTCAGCGACCGTTCAAAGTTACGACAACGCTGAACGACTGGAACTTACGACTGGTCCTGAAGTTAGGGCCGTCCCAGCACTCCCACAGTCACGTGATCATGATCCGAGCACTTGGCAACTGGCTCACGCTTACAGCGGTTGCAGTGGCCCACGGTCACATTTCCGACCTTCCCTACTGGCTTCCCACAAGCAAAGTCAATGGGGAAGCTGGCAGGGAAGGTTGCAAGTCTCTCCGGTAAGTCTTCCCTGACCTGGCAGCAGCCACCCCTGGCCCCATCATGCTCATGGTGCACTTTGCTGGCCACCCACGCACCCTCCTCTATGCAGCAGCAGCCACTTACCCACCCACTGGCCTGCTTGCAAGCCTTGTAAATTCCTTGTAACTTCCTGCCGGCTTCCCCACTGATTTTGTTTGTGGGAAGCTGGCAGAAAGTTGTGAGGAGGTCCTCGTTTAATGACCCACAATCCTCACTTAATGAGAGCAACGGGGACTGCGGGATTGCTGTTGCTAAGCAATGCAGTCATGTGACATTGCACTTTATGACCGCATTGCTTAGCAATGGAAATTCAGGTCCCAATTACTATTGTTAAGCGAGGACCACCTGTACATGGTTTATTCCTAAAATATAAAGAGCACTTAGATGAGAGATCATTTGTTTAAATTTGTAATAGAAATAGGAAAGAAAAAAAAAGATCATGGGAGATAGAGCAAATATTTGAGTTATAGAGGAAACTTAGGAAGAAGCTGATACCAAGTAAGATATAAGGATGGGAAGAAATAATATGAAAAAAAAGCAGCATAAGAGTCAAAGTATTTTTTTTCTGAGATGCATATGAAGTTTTTGAGCAGTTAGAGAGGCAAGAAGTAAACCAAAATTGGAAAAGAAAAAGAAATGGAAGCACAGATGTCAAACTAGAAAGGACACAACTGGATTTCTTCTTTATATGTATCTAAAGTCAAAGGGATTGACTGAAAGTTCACAGTGCAGATCCTTTGGTTCATAAACCAAAGAAGAAGAAGAAAAAAGGAAAAGCCAAGCCAGACTGGCTCTTTCTGTTTATATTGGTAAGAACAAGAGATTAATAATAATAATAATAATAATAATAATAATAATAAAACAACAACAACAACAACAACAACAGGGCTCTTCTGGAAGCTTTCGAAAAAGTTTAAAAACAAAATATGCTATTAAAATAAGTATAGGTCAACTTTGCTTCCAGCCAATAGACTCAGGTCGAACTCACTGGATAAAAGATAGATGAGCTGATTATTCCAATGTCAAACCTTAGGAATGGTAGAGGTCGCATGAAGAGTTTGTTTTTTTGCACCACCCAAATGTCTAGCATATGCTCAATACATTGTTTAAAGATATCATGAACTTTCAAGAATAAATTATGGAAAATAACATACCATGCAGATGTAGCATAAATGTTTTGTCTTATTTCTTTTGGCATACAAAATACAATCTGGACCTTGGTAAGACTTATTTTGGATGACTTTTTTTTTCTTATCCCATCATCCCTAGGCTTTTAAAAACTGTAGTGTGTATTTGACAGTTGCTGTTACCTCACATTTTAGAATGAGAGGAAGGAGAGTCTATGAGTACGATTTTACTATCCAATGAGATATTACACACATCACAGCAAGCCAAATATAGCTTTTCTGATTTTGACTACAAGTAGTCCTTGCTTAACGACCACCCATTTAGTGGTGGTTCAGACTTACAATGGTCCTGGAAAAAATGACTTAAGACTGATCCTCACACTTATGACCGTCACAGTGTCCCCAAGGTCATATGATTGTGATTTGGGCGCTTGGCAACCGTTTTGTATTTATGACCATCACAGCATCCCAGCTGGCTTCTGACAAGCAAATTCAGCAGGGAAACATGTGATTTGCTTAACACCCACGTGGTTTGCTTAATGACCGCAGTGATTCTCTTAACAACTGCCGCAAAACAGGTCGTAAAATCAGGTGAGATTCGTTTAATGACAGCTTCGTTTAGCAACCAAAATTCCGATCCCAACTGTGGTCATGAAGCAAGAACTACCTGCATATGTTAGATATTTAACCAACCATTTTCTAAACCATAGTTTATAGCTTACTGACAATGAATAAACCCATCCAAATATAGCTTTTTTTAAAAAAGTGATTAAATAAACCATACTTTAGCATGTGCAAGCCTAGCAAATCCAATCTTCACATGCTCCAGAATCAAGATATAATTACTGCCTCTTTTCTTGTCCCCGCTCTGAGTGAGTGACACACACACACACACACACATACACACACACACACACAGAGAGAGAGAGAGAGAGAGAGAGAGAGAGAGAGAGAGAGAGAGATGTACAGAATCATCTTTCTTTTCTTATTCCAACTTGATGTCCATATTAGGAACATCTTCTCCTGCCAAGTAGTTACTAAAAGTGCTAAGGGTACAGGGGTATTTAGGAAGAAACAAAAAAGTGGGGAACCAGATACAAACTCTATGCAGCCTTAAAAAAGAAAAGAAAAAGATGGATCTGGGTCAGGTAAGTGTAAACTCATTTTCTGAGAAATTTCACTGATTTTAGTGCTACCTCTTTTAATGTTCTTCGGTTTAGAATTTGAAGCTTTAAAAGGTACAGGCAAGCAGTCTGCAAAACCATGGAAGTTTAACATGAATTTTGGCGGGAGAAGAAGGGCAATGCCAAAGAATGTTCAAACTACTGTACATCATAAGAAATGCCGGGCTGGATGAATCACAAGCCGGAGTTAAGATTGCCGGGAGAAATATCAACAACCTCAGATATGCAGATGATACCACCCTAATGGCAGAAAGTGAAGAGGAACTAAAGAGCCTCTTGATGAGGGTGAAAGAGGAGAGTGCAAAAGCTGGCTTGAAACTCAACATTAAAAAAACTCAGATCATGGCATCTGGTCCCATCACTTCCTGGCAAATAGAAGGGGAAGAAATGGAAGCAGTGACAGATTTTATTTTCTTGGGCTCCAAGATCACCGCAGACGGTGACTGCAGCCATGAAATTAAAAGACGCTTGCTCCTTGGGAGGAAAGCTATGGCAAACCTAGACAGCATATTAAAAAGCAGAGACATCACCTTGCCGACTAAGGTCCGTATAGTTAAAGCTATGGTTTTTCCAGTAGTAATGTATGGCTGTGAGAGTTGGACCATAAGGAAGGCTGAGTGCTGAAGAATTGATGCTTTCGAACTGTGGTGCTGGAGAAGACTCTTAAGAGTCCCTTGGACTGCAAGGAGGTCAAATCAGTCAATCCTAGAGGAAATCAACCCTGACTGCTCATTGGAAGGACAGATGCTGAAGCTGAAGCTCAAATACTTTGGCCACCTAATGCGAAGAGATGACTCACTGGAAAAGACCCTGATGCTGGGAAAGACTGAAGGCAAAAGGAGAAGGGGACGGCAGAGGATGAGATGGTTAGATAGCATCACCGATGTAATGAACATGAATTTGAGTAAACTCCGGGAGACAGTGGAGGACAGGAAGGCCTGGCGTGCTATGGTCCATGAGGTCACGAAGGGTCGGACACGACTAAACAACTGAACAACAACAACAGCCTGCATGTTTTTTTCTTAGGCTTGATGTGAGTGATGGCTTTTTTCATGTTAGTTTTAATATTATTAATATTAAGGCAACTGCAAACAAACCCTGAGATTGCTTTGTGCGTGGGTGAGTGGGATTGTGTGTCTTTCACTGCATAATCATTATTCATGATATTCAAAGAGCTTTATAGGTTTGCAATTTTTGAAAACTGAAGAACGGAGATTGAAGAACCTGCTTCACTGTGTCACCAACACCAACCCCGTGCAAGAGAATAGCTATTTTTGCCCCATAATTAGAGTTGACAGGTACATGACCCGCACTTTTGAATGTGTGTGGGTTCCCAGAAGAGAAAGCATGGGGAATTTTAGTCCATTTACATGTCATCTTCACTTTTGAACACATATAGGATATTCCCCCCGCCCCCCTTTTCACCTTGCAAACCAAACAGCTTTTTTGCCTGCAGTGTAGAAAAGCGTAGCAAGGTTAATATGGAAAAGTAGGTTAAAAATGTTATATGTCAGGGGGAAAGGGCAGGAATGAGAAGGAGAAGACAATGAGTTTCAGGGGAAATTGAACACTGAATTTCCCATTGTATCACAATTACAGAAACAAATGTACTGTGATAAGCCAAGATTTAGAAATGTGTTCCTAATTATCGCACTTCATCAAAAAGGCCCATCTTGAAAAGGTACGATATTTAAAGGCATATAAAGCCCATTCAAGTAAAGCAGTTCCGTGAATGTAGCCAGTTTTTTTAAATATAAATTTGTGTAAATCTCTCTTTTTTGTTTTATTTTAGGAAAGCAAAGGAAATACAGCTTTCTCTCTTGGATTCAAGCCACTGAACAATATGTTATTTTAAAAGTTGAACACAGGAAGCATTAAAAATACTGGAAAAGATTCCTGAGTGCAGATCATGCATAACATATTACAGCATAACATTTTAGGAGCAAGGAAGCCCTCGTGACAGGCATTCACATCCACAACAATATAGCATCTGTGTATCTCAAAGAGCTTCAAATACTTCACCACTATCATTGTGACAACAACCCTGTCAAGTAGGTCAATATTATTTATTTATTTAATTTTTATCCCGCCTTAATTATTTTTTATAAATAACTCAAGGAGGCGAATATACCTAATACTCCTCCCTCTTCCTATTTTCCCCACAACAACAACCCTGTGAGGTGAGTTGGGCTGAGAGAGAGTGACAGGCCCAAGGTCACCCAGCCGACTTTCATGCCTAAGCCGGGACTAGAACTCTCGGTCTCCTGGTTTTCAGCCCAGCACCTTAACCACTAGACCAAACTGGCTCTCAATATTATTAGCCCCTGTTTGCAGATGAGGAGATTAAGACTGAGTGACATTAGCTATCAATGACTTCAAAAGGTTGGCTTGAACCTTATATGACTTAGCTTCTGGGTATTTACATGAATATCTCTCTTGCATGGAAGCAGGCAGTCCAGCCCATCCAACGCATACATCTCATTAACCTCTTCTAAGGATCCCCCAGGCCCAGGAGGTGAGGGATACTGGGGGCTCATAGCAATGTTTTTCAGTGATGGCTTCTACCTGATGGAGCAAGCTCCCTTTGGAAGTTAAGCCAGCCCCTTTGTTGTTGGCCTCTCTAAAGTTGTTAGAGGCTGAACTGATCCCGAGGACAGCTGGGGACAGAATGGCCCTCAGCAAGGGTATTGTATTAGTTGTGGTGAAGGGAAAGCACCAGCCCCCTCAAAAGTAAGCCACAGCTCCTGACTGTGCCCGCAGACTCAGAGCTGGCTAAGCTTAAAGGCTTGAAGGGCAGGTGTGGGGGTTGGGGAGGAAGGTAGAGATGGTAAATATCAGAGGACCATGACAAAGAGATGCTTGCTGAGGAAATGCCTGCTTGAGTTACTCTTTTCAAGGCCTGTATAAACAGACTCCCCCACCCTTCTATGCTGTCTGGCTGGGACCCACCTCACTTTTCAGGTCCAGAATAGAGTTGGTTTATCATACAGGAAAGCCTTGTTTGGAAGAAAGGAAGGGGCCAGAGACTTCTGAAGAAGGGGATTGCCCTTATATTGAGGCTGGAATGCCCGTTGAGTCTGCTGGTGCAAAAGGAGGATAAGAAGCCTCATACTGCTGCAGCCTGACCCATTTTCTTCTTTATTTTGATCTTGTTTTGATGAAATTATTTTTGAGTTCTTGGTTTGGACTGCTGATGCTCCAAAGGGTCTATTTTTGTTTTAAACCCCTGACCCTGGATGCTTAAGGGTCTGGGGAGAATAAACTACAGCAGGTTTTCTACATCTTTGGAGAGTCCAATGATTGTCTTCTGTTACTCACAAGTCAGTTCCCTGTCTCTGAGGGTTATTGCCATGTTATTATATACCTAATCTGACTATTTTTATTTTATGCTTTTATTAAATTCTCTGTTTTAATGATAAATCCGTAATCAACTGAGAGTTGATTTTGGAGTCTGTTAGTATAAAAATACAATACAGTACAATAATACCAACTAAGAACTAAACTACATTGTATCTCATCGTTCTCTAATTTCTGATTTTATTAACTTAATTTGGGATACATAGTGATACAATTTTTCTGCCCCCTCCCTTCCAATCTCTTTCATTTTTAAAAATTATTGTGCAAGCATTTTTCTTATTTTTAATCTCCATTTGTGCCAAAAGAGGGTTTTTATGTCATTTGTTTTGCTTTCAAAAGCACCTTTATTTATTTATTTATTTATTTATTTATTTAATCCAATTTATCACCGCCCAACTCCCTCAAGGGGGACTCTGGGCATTTTACAACAAAATATAATCATAAATGTACGATTATAAATTGATTAAAATACAAATTAAATAACAATTTAAAGTATAAAGAATATAATACAATCCAATGACGGAATCTTCTTAAGTTCTTCTTAAGTAAAAAGGCACTCCAGTGATAATCTAAGGATAATATAGGTTAGATTTCCTATTTCCTTCTTACTGTGGTCTTCATCCAGATTTTAGGCCACACATGCTTCCAGTTAATAAATGCATTAAAAAAAATTAAGCAGGATGGGGCATGATTTCTGTACCGTGTAGATTAAACCTCAGGTTGTGGCTGTGTGGGCAACTGAATTGTGTCTCACTTTTTTCTTTTCTATCCTACTTCCATCACTGACAAAATCAGTGTTTTAGGTTTTTTAGTTTTTATATAGCACCTCAAAAGGACCCTGATAAGCGTCTATAAAGGAGGGAAGGGGAGAAGTGATAAAATGAGCATTGCAGTGTGGTGATGTAAGTTCTGCCCCTTTCAAATACAGTATGCCCTGTGATCAGTGCGGGTTCAAGGCTATATGGCATCCCTAAGCCACACTGATTGATGGTGCCACCTCCTGCCAATGCAAAGATTTGCATTTTTAGTATGATTCAAAAGGGAGGGTGGCAATAGTGCCCCCAAATTTTGGTGCTCTAGGCCAGTGCCTACTTGGCCTTAGCTTAAAGCTGGCCCTAACTGTGATGACGCATATATATTCATATGGAGCGGTGCTTGCATTACAACTGATTTTGCAGCGCCTTCTGCCAATAAAATGCGTTATGGCTAATTATCTGCAGTACATGTGATGTAAAGCCCCTTAAACCACTCACCCTGTGTAAGACTTGAACTTCCTTTGTTTTCTGGCATAAACTGACAAGGAAACAGTTGCTTTTCACTTATTGACATCTTGAACCATGAAGTTGTCCAACAAACGCAGCTACTTTGTACTTTGTGAAGCATTTTCTGGGCAACATTGGAGATAATTTTCTAAAGGCCTTGAAATGTTGAACAAACTCTTCTGTCTTTAATATATAGAATTGCTCAGAGCAGGAAAATAACATTTTGATTCAGTCTCTTGGCTGGTTGAGTGTTTTGCTAATACCTTGGAAAAATGTGCAGAATGATGAATTAGCTTGTAGATGATGCTTATTTTTCTTATACAGTTGACATTTTGCCGGCATTTTGCACAGGGCTGCACAAGGTTTTCACTGTCTGATCTGCTTGCAGCTGTAAATGCTTTTTGCAAATTCCGCAGAGATGTGCTTAGTGATTATATACATGATTTATGATCTCGGCACATACTGGAAGCCAGGGATTTCCTCAGGGACTCGTGGGGTGGGGGTAGGGATGTCAAAAAAGTTAAGCATCTGTGATTGTGCAATTGAAGCCCCACCCCTTTTATGTGTGATTGATTGATTATGTGCCATCAAGTCATTTTCAACTTGACAGATTTTCTCCATGACGATCTATCCCTAACCTGGTCTTTCAAGTCTCCCAATGGTGCCCTCATCAGCACTGTAACTGAGCCCATCCACCTTGCTGCTGGTCATCCTCTTCTCTTTCCTTCCACCTTTCCCAGCATTAGAGCCTTTTCCAGAGATCTGGGTCTTCACATGATGTGTCTGAAGTAGGATAATTTGAGCCTGGTCATTTGTGCCTCGAGTGAGAACTCTGAGTTGATTTGTTCAATGATCCATTGGTTTGTTTTCTTGGCTGTCCACGGTATTCTCAGTAGTCTTCTCCAACACCAAAGTTCATATAAAAAGTGGTGGAGCTTCACTGGTGTCATTGCAGCTCTATTTTGACTTTTGTGATCCCTCCCCCGAGACCCCTCTAATGGAAGCCTCACTTCTAGACTTTAACTTGGGCAAAATGTAATTGGCACATGTAATTAGCAAGTTGATTCATTTACTTGTAAATTGTAAAGTAATTCACTTTCTTTGCATGATTCCCAGTTAACTAATAGATGGGAATTGATATTTTTACTGTACCATAGGCTTTTGTTTATTCACACACAGATGGGGTTTTCATCCAGATTTCATCTTCTTTGAAATTTGAGACTCTGAGTTCTAGTCCTGCCTTAGGCATGAAAGCCGGCTGGGTGACCTTGGGCCAGTCACTCTCTCTCAGCCCAACTCACCTCACAGGATTGTTGTTGTGGGGAAAATAGGAGGAGGAAGGAGTATTAGGTATGTTCGCTGCCTTGAGTTATTTATAAAAATAATAAAGGTGGGATAAAAATAAAATAAATAAAATAAATAAATAAAAGCAATTCAAAGCAATGGGTGCAGCATTTTAATCTTACTGCAAAAAACAAAACAGGAAATAGCAATGGCAAATAACTGAAAATATTAATATATGTTAAAATTAAGATATATTAATAGCTGGAAGAAACTCATGATGAAATGTACTCTAGTCTGTGTGTCCCAATAGCCATAATAACATTGCTTGTCCTGTCATCTTTACAATGCTGTAGAATCTTTTTTGGATTTGCAGACGCTACGTTTAAAAGAGAGATGTAGGCATGCAAAAGGGGCCAAGATTACGAAGAAAATCAGAGCAGGAACAATTCCTGATCAATCCACTGTGCTCCAATGTCTAAAAATAGTGGCAGATGACAATCAGAACTCTATAGATCTCTATGGAATAGAAATAATTGCGGTTTGGAGATAAGACTGGAAATCTGTTAGGGATGTTTTCCAGGTGTAGTTAAAAAAAGTCAAGATGGCTGCTGTGACAGAGTGTTCGAAGCTCCATGTGGTTTTTATGTAACTCTTCTTTCTCTATAGAAAATATTAGTCAATTTCTTATGCTTCTCCCTACCTTCTATTCCTGGCTGTCAACCCCATTGCATTTTGGAAAGGACAACATTGTTCTTTAGCGCCATCCCTTCTTTTTGTACAAGGCCTTCTTGACGTATCTATCTAAAATTTGCCAGAATATTCTTCATATAGGAGCTGTTGTAGCTGCAAAATTTCCTCCCATTCTGTCTCAGAAGAAAAAAGTATTTTTTTAAAAAAAATACGATTTTAAAAGAGTGTATCCAGCACCAATTTCTATGATATATGGTGAGTTTCTTCCCTTCATAATGTTTAACCTTGCTATGGTGATCATTCACTTCTGGTTGAAAACGAGAGAGAGAGAGAGGAGAGAGAGAGAGAGAGAGAGAGAGAGAGAGAGAGAGAGAGAGAGAGAGAGAGAGAAAGAGAGAGAGAGAGAGAAAAAGAGAGAGAGAGAGAGAGAGAGAGAGAGAGAGAGAGAGAGAGAGAGAGAGAAGAAGGAGAAGAAGAAGGAGGGATGTGCTAGTTTATACGGAAGTCAGAATAGCCAGTAATCTTTGTCTAACTTTATCTTACTTTGTCTTTGTCTAACTTTCCTGCAGACTTTTGTCCTGATTTGTTTAATGTATATATGGTGCCAGTAAAAGCTTATGGGTGGGTTTTTTTTTTTTTTTGGCATTGTCTTGGCAACCCCTTTCCACTGAAAAGGTGCTTTACTGTGATTGGTTCTTCTTAACATGACTAATTAATTCATCTAAGCACCCTAATTCCATTACTAGATAGGGTATAGTAGTTATACTCCCCCCTCCTCTCTTTTTGTCCGCATTTTCACCAGCCTGATTTTTAAAAACATTATAACAGTGAATTAATATAATAAGGGGTGACATACTTATTATAAGCACAAGTGGGAACTTCTTGGTACTTCTTAATAAAAGGCAACCAAATTGAAGGGGGAAAACAAAGATTCATATGGGAACACTGTAATCATTACTCAAGGTACAAGCATCTCTATCATTTTTATCCTGACTGGAACACAGTAGATATGTAACAATGTAAGTAATACTATTTAATGAACATCAAAGGATTTTGAAGGGAACAATGACAGAAGTGGCAATTTAAACAAAGACAAAATAACACCATCATTAAAAGGCTGTTCTATGATGAATATTTAGATGTTCATGGAGAACTTCATAAGTTTTGGAATACAATTATTTGAGGACATTCAGTCCTCAATTATAAAAGTATTAGAGGCATATAACATTGAATAAATATGGTGTCTGAAGTGTCTTGATAGGCTTATTATGAGCAATGGAATAACAGAGGTAATAAGGAACTGGAAAATGTTATAGCTAAGGAAAGACTGAAGCAATATTACTGTAAACTTTCAGAGTTATTTCTATCCAACCAGAGATGTTCCACAAGAGGGGTAAAAAAAAGTCCAGATGGTGGCCACACCTGTGCAATCTAAGCCGTCCCCCCATATTAAAAAAGGGCAGAACTTTGATCACCTGGGCATGACCACTGTGATGTCTCTGATTCTAAATCCCCAAATTAGTCTTCCTCAGTACACTTCATTTGAAATGCAGTAGAAAGCTTTATTAGAGAGATATAAATCAAAGCATGGCTAAAGTCCCGAATGAAAGTTCCTGCTCAAAGAATGAATTTTCTTTCTTCCCACTGTCGTGCCAGCCCCTACCATCTGATGATGTCAGCCCCAGAGCTTTCCCACTCAGTTTCAGTCCCCCTCCCATCCGGTGCTTGTCTCCGGGACGTTCCCAGGTAGACGACCTTGGCGTGCTGCAAAACAATCTCCAACCATTTCTACTGGAATGCTCTCCCCCCTCTTGCAGACTCCAACTTGGCTGACACCCCTCTTGTCCATTCCCTCCCTTTAGCTTCTAAAGTCCCATGGCAGGATTTGCACTGGTGCAATCCTGACAACCACCATCTTGAATTTTTGACCTTACCACACCTGTATCCAACTAACTTATACTTCTACCTTGATTAAAATACCTTGGATAATTTGGTCCAATTTAAGATTCCTCGTAGCTTTATACGTAGATGGGTAATAATTATAATTGAGCAAGCTTGACTAAACTTAAGGTAATTAAATAGGTGCTCTTAATGTAATATTGTGTGCCTATAAAGAGGCCACATAATGCGAAGACAGGATACCCTGGAGAAGAAGCTGATGCTAGGGAAAGTGGAAGGCAAAAGGAAGAGGGGCCGACCAAGGGCAAGATGGATGGATGATATTCTGGAGGTGACGGACTCAACCATGGGGGAGCTGGGGATGGTGACGGCCGACAGGAAGCTCTGGCGTGGGCTGGTCCATGAAGTCACAAAGAGTTGGAAGCAACTGAACGAATAAACAACAACATAAAGAGGATTACAGAATCAAAATTTCTAGAATCGTTCCTGCTGTTCCAGTTCTTCTCTCATTTGACAAAACCTACAGTACACTAGACTGTTTTTCTCCAATCAAATCTAAGCATTAAAAGAACTCAAACTAGATAGAGCTTCTACAATGCCATTTGTAGAAATGTTGATAACATGTTTATTGCAAAGAAGCTTTAATGACAAGCAATGTTACTTCTATTATATCATGATAAGCTAGTTTCATATTAAGTTATTTTCAATTCATTGATAAAATGTGCTGGGTGTATTGCTAGGTTATCTTTCCTGCTGTTACAAAGAGGAAAGGCATTTTCCTTCCCATTTTTTTATTACAGTGTTTCTAAGCAGCAGAAACAAACATGATAAATAAGTGCTGGGCAATAGACTCTGATGAAGATGACAACATGGATGAATAAGCAGCAGCATGGCAATAGGACCCAGGGATATAAGATTTAGTGTAATGCAATGTAGGGCAAGATCTTTGGTGCAAGTGTGGGAATGAAAAAGAGCACTTGGTGAAGCACTTTTCTAGGGAGGCAGGACTACAGATCCTATCCTGCTTTGCATTATTTTAAGATCTACATCTTAATTTCCAACAAAGGCAGCTCCTTTAACAAGTGCTCACCAAGTTTGCTAAAACCCAGATCCTGAAATAGAGCAGGTTAATTTGGAGCAGATTTTTGTTTCCCTGAAGTTGGGAAAAGAGATTTTGAACTTACTTCATTTCACATCTAAGCTTAAATAATGCTCTGGTTTTGATGACTGCCATGATGGGGAAAAGAGAAGTGTGAAATACTAGATTTCAGGGACTGGCAAGTCTGTCCCCCAATCAGAATGATCCCTGCATTCAAGACATCATTGCTCATCCCAGGCACAGTGTCTTGGAACTGGTGAGATTTTGGAACATGGAAATATCTGCTGTTTTACCAGTTACTCCATGTAGTTCTGCCTTATTGTTTCAGTCTCTTGTACTAATGATTGTGAGATACTGTAGTAATTTGATGTATTAACTTGGCCAGCCTACCATTTCTTTAGAATACTGTATAGTCTACTTTAGAAATTCTGGAATCATCACCCATCATTTTTACAACACCAAGTTAATTCTTTACACTTCTGCCTTAACATCTAACAATCAATTCCACCATATTAAAAAAGGAACACCATCATTTATTTTGAACACCCTCTTCTTTTGCACAAAAATCTACAGCATACCTGTCAGAAATCTGGCATGCTTGTTTCTCCCCAGAAATACTACTAAAACTGCAGATTTAATTAGATTCTGTCCCAAACAACATAGATACATTTTTTAAAAAAGTATCATAGCCTGAAATCAAAATGGCTGTGCTTTATTTATTCATAAAGCTCTAGATTGACTGCAAATTTCATCCTAGTTTGCTGGATTTTTTTAAAGTTTACACGTATTCCTCTTCCTCTGGTAGACTATAAATTTGGGCATTGAGTAGGTACAGAAAACCAGATCAGGCCATTTCCAAACATCCTTATTGATTCTCTATGTACATCTATCTCCTTATAGAACTTGGGTTGTGGCTGAGGCTTCACATTATCAGGGTGAGTTGCCTCTTTTTAGGTTATAATCTTTGAGAGTCAGTTTGGTGTAGTGGTTAAGGCACCAGGCTATAAACTGGGAGACCGTGAGTTCTAGTCCTGCCTTAGGCACAAAGCCAGCTGGGTGACTTTGGGCCAGTTGCTTTCTCTTACCCCTAGGAAGGAGACAATGGCAAACCGCTTGAAAACCTTGTCAAGAAAACTGCAGGGACTTGTTCAGGCAGTCTCCAAGAATCGGACATGATTGAACGGATTAAAAAAAAAAATCTTTGACATGTCATCCCCCGGTTTGGTATCCTCCAGATGTGCTGGACTACTCCTTACATAACTTCCAATCAGCGTGATCAACTGAGGTTTCAAGAAATTCAGGAAGTCTGCCTATGAACTAATGGACAACTGTATCATCTTCACTAAATATACCCATAAGGTCAATTAAGGAGACCTTGTCTTTTAGCCAACATCAACCACGATGTGTGAGCGAGTGATACAGAATGACCTTTTCTTCCATCCTAAGCAATGAACATTCTTTCCATTGTCTGGTACGTGTGATTCCATGGTTAAGTCTGTGACAGCCCGAGAACATTAAGTGGGTGTGAGTGACTAACGATAACTTGTCTTCAGACTCTTATTTTAGTGAGTTGTGTTCTGGGCATACATATTAACAACCATAAGCCTTCACAGTGAGTGTTATTGATGCAGTATTTTGCTTGCAGCTACAGTACTCTTATGCCTTATTATATGCTGATCCATCTAAAGGTTCCAGTTTTGCTTGTCATATCTATCCAGGACTACCCAAACTTATTAGTAAAATTAGAATATCAACATGATTCAGATGCCAAGAAAATAAATAAATGCCAGTTTTGTGCTACATAGGAATATCTGTATTGGTCCAGGGAACAGGAAATAAAATAAACAGGAAATTAAACTTATGTTGAAAAACTTTCAAAGAAGTCATTATCGCTCCAAATATAAAGAAGTAATCAGAATTGGTTGTGTTCTCCCAAATCTAGATAGAGAAGTCGCATTCTGCTCAGGCCTTCAGTATTCAGTGGATGGAATTGGGAAACAGAGCCATATATTAGAATATATAAAAACTGCATCCAGAAAAAAAGACATTGTTCTGCTGGACACTTAATATGATGCTTGCCATTAGTCAGCATTCTCAAAGTCATTTGAATCAATATGAAGTGCTACTAGGTTTTGATTGGACCTTGTGCATAGAAGTCTCACATGCATAACGTATACTGTGTGTATCTACTACAGGTCCTGTAGTATAGATCCGTTGTTGGCATGGCTTGATTGCAACAGATTCACTATAAACTATTTTATATTTATTGCACAAAGTCTAATCAATATATAGCTGTTGGACCTGGAGCCTGAAATCCCAGTGCTTCCTCCATTTATTCATTCTATTTAACTGTAAAATATCAACATATTCTTTTCCGTTATGTATGCGAGGTGAGTTCTGGAGTTCTTATTGCTCACCAAATGCTTAACATTTCCAGCAGTTGTTGTGGCTGGGATGAAATAGAGGGCAGCAGGTGAAATTCATAAAGGAAGACTTCTAACAAGGTTAGAAGTTTCCCCAAGCTATACAGAAGTTTCCCCAAGCTATAGAGAAAATAATTTGGCAGCCTTGCTTATTCTTGGTTCACATGACTATGCAATTCAGGGTGTTTAAAAAGTAAAGTCTTCCTTGAATCGAGCTCATTTTCTGGTGAGTACCTGGATTTGCCATTTCCTTTTTCAAGATGTTCAGCTTCCCAGTTTAACCTATAGGATTGTCTGGTGGTGGTCCATCCAAGCACTAACCAAGTCTGACCTTGTGAAGGCTTTTCCAGATCAGCTGTGGTTGCTAATGTGTTACTATCTGCTGTGATCAATCTAATATACCTCTTTTTAAAAATCTGGTGGAGTGTTCATTGAAATTAACCCCATCAAAATATTCATTATAGGTACCTGCCTTTTTCAATAAGAAAGATAAAGGTCCCATGTTTGCTTGAGATTTCAATTGCCAAACAGGCCTCTGCAGTTGAGGAAGAAAGGGAAGATCCTGATGTGTTACCAAGAAATTAAATAGCATACGGTCCTAAATAGTCTTTATCAACTGAGGGCTGACACTAACTCTGAGGCTCAATGGCAAAATCATCTGGTTAGTGTAGCCAGATGGCAAGTATGTGCAAAAAGAGTTAATGAGCTTCAGTTGCTTGTAAAGGACATTTGCATAATCTGCCAGGAACTTCCTGGAATCCTATATGGATTATGCAAATGAAAACTTGTTTTTCTAGCGCAAAGGTTTTGTGGATATATTTGGCTTTCTCTTATTAACATGTTATATTGCCATTTTTATTTCCTTATTTGGATTTGATTAACAGCATAGATCTGCTTTGTTTGCAAACAAACCAAATTTGGCTGCTGACTGGGGAAGCCCATCTTATCAGGGCAGTTTCCTTAAGTGTGATAAATGCATACATGGTTTTGTGTTTAGATAAAGTACAGTGATCTTCATGAAGAATACTTCAATATAATGTTTATAAGGTAGAAATCCAGTGACCTTATCATTGAGTTTGTCTTTAGTTCCTCTCATGTTAGAAGAAACAAGAACTTGAGCAGTGTTTCCCAACGTAGGCAGCTTTGAGATGTCTGGACTTCAGCTTGCAGAATACCCCATCCAGCATGGCAATTGTTATGGATCATGAGAGTTGAAGTCCAGATGCCCAGTTGGAAAACATTGAACTAGAGCAACCAGTTCTGGGCTGTAAAAATCCAGATGATAGCTAGATGGTAGCAAAGAAGCAGAAGAAGCCATACAGCTTAGCTCCCATTTGGTGGTCGTCCATATTTTATGCAGCCCAGTTCTAATAACCCTAACTTAAAAATCAGATGGAGAAATTGTGAATCTTGAAAAGGTTGTGCCAGTTTGTGCATGAAGATTCTAGCCAAATGTTACTTACATGTAAAGTGTTTGAGATGCCTTCTCTATAGAGTGTGGCAATGGTGAATGTATCTATTCTGGACCTAACAGGTGAGGGATTCAATTTCAACCACAGAGGGCCACTTCCAAATAGAATATGAGATCATGGCTTTCCCAGAAGGCACCACTCACACCTGTGAACACTGCTGGGTGAGCAAACCCTTTTAATTGCTCATACAGCAACTGGCAACCACATAGGATATTTTTATATCCTTTCGTCAACTTCACTAGTTTTGTTGGGGAGTGAGAACAGCAGAAGAACCAGAACTTCAGTTATGTGAACCCAAGGTGGCTAGTATCCTAAACACTTATCAAAAGACAAAAATGAATCTACATGTTCAACCTGTAACTCTGTTTAATAGATATGGTGGTTAGCAAAGTATTGCTTACAACAGTTCACAATAGAAACACAGAAGGCAGAAAGCAAAGGAAAGCATATACTAATTGTATTCTTCTTTAGGCTGAGATGATTATATCTCACCTTTCCTATAGAAGTATAAGGTGGCTTACATGGGCATCTCTGGGCTGAATGAGAGTGACTGGCCCCAAATCGTCCTGTAACTTTCCATGGCTGAGGCTAGAACTGAACCTGCATCTCTCCAGTTCAAGTCCAGCATCTTAACCATTACACAGTGCTGGCTTTGATGCTGGCCTGATACAGCCTGACTTTTGGAACTGTGGGGTTCATCAGAGAGATTACACAGATAATATGGAGCTGTGCTTTATGTGAATCATAGACATCAAGCAGACTTTTCAAAAATGGCCTCAACTGTGGCATAGCTGTGCCCATTTGGACATGGCAAACGATCAAAACAGAAATGCCACTATGGCCCTAGAGAAATCAACATATATAGTTACTTCTAAAATGGACCCTTCTCAGCTTCCAGTGGGAATGGCGAACTGAACGGCTGTGCTGACAACGCGGTAATTTTTTTCGTGCTCAGGCAGGTTTTCCTGAAGCCCAGAAACATTCTCTGGATCAAGGAGAATACTTGGAATCATCCATCTGTCCTCCGGACGGTGGCTTGCAGCCAGAAGATCACAAACAGTGTTTCACGCTCGACTGGTAAGAGCAGCCGGGAGGCTGGGACGTCACCATTTCCAAGCCATGCTGTAGCCTTAAAGGGACACTAAGACCGGCCACCCCATTTCTAAATCACCAACTTGTATATATATATATTTAAGTATACGTAGCCCAAGAGAGGCTTTCTACAGCGAGGAGAAGCTGGTTCTCTTGGTGCTTAACATTATTTTTGGGATTTAAAAAAAAAAACACCTTTAAGTTTTGGATTTCATTTTCCTTCCAAAGGAAACTGCAAAGATTGAGAGTATACAATTTTCTTCCTGTTATTATTTTTGTATTAAATGTGAAGATATTAGCATTTTCCTACATGTTGAATTGGCTGATTTGAACCTTCAGCTTTCTGTTTTCACTTTCCCTTGAGAACAGTCTGCTATTTAACTCTCACTTTATGTAAACACACTTTGGAACTCTTCCATATCTTTGACTTTCGCTGGTTAAGCTCCTAGGGGACGCCATAATCTACTGCGTGAGACATTGGGGATTTCAAACAGATTCTTTCTGACTTTCACCAGGATTTTAAACAGATTTCTTCTGACTTTTATCAAACTTTTATGCAAGATATCCAGGACATTGTGGAAAATATGAGATCTAAAATGTGCCATCAGGTTGGGGATGTGGTGGATGAAATTGGTGTGTCGCCAATGGCAGCAGTTTGGAAAGCACTGTATTAGGGTTAAAGAATGTTTATTTGCTTTAAGGATTTGATTGATGTTGTTCCCTTTTAAATATATGGAATTACTGTTTTGAATTGTCTTTGTTTTTTGGGTTTGTTAAGATTGGGATTATTAAAATTGTTGTATTATTAAGTATAATAGCAGACAACTTATGTGCTTTTTAATTTGATTCTTATTATAGTAGACTCTGCATATTAAAAAGCAGAGACATCACCTTGCCGACTAAGGTCCGTATAGTTAAAGCTATGGTTTTTCCAGTAGTAATGTATGGCTGTGAGAGTTGGACCATAAGGAAGGCTGAGTGCTGAAGAATTGATGCTTTCGAACTGTGGTGCTGGAGAAGACTCTTAAGAGTCCCTTGGACTGCAAGGAGGTCAAATCAGTCAATCCTAAAGGAAATCAACCCTGACTGCTCATTGGAAGGACAGATGCTGAAGCTGAAGCTCAAATACTTTGGCCCCCTAATGCGAAGAGAGGACTCACTGGAAAAGACCCTGATGCTGGGAAAGACTGAAGGCAAAAGGAGAAGGGGACGGCAGAGGATGAGATGGTTAGACAGCATCACCGATGTAATGAACATGAATTTGAGTAAACTCCAGGTGACAGTGGAGGACAGGAAGGCCTGGCGTGCTATGGTCCACGAGGTCACGAAGAGTCGGACACGACTAAACGACTGAACAACAACAAAAATACTGCTTCCAGTACCAAAGCATCTTGAAATAATTAATTAAAAGCAGGAATCTTGCAGACGGGGCTCGTAGCATGCCTTCTCTGCAGGACCGGGTGGGACGGGTTGATGTGACAAGGATGAGACAGTACCTCAGGTAACCTGGACCCATGCGATGTAGGGCTTTAAAGGTGATAACCAACACCTTGAATTGAATCCAGAAGCAAACTGGAACCCAATGCAGCTCGCGGAGCAAAGATATTATATGTGCTGTTCTTGAGGCACCTAAAATTGCCCGCGCGGCTGCATTCTGAACCAGCTGAAGCTTCCGGACATTCAGCAAGGGTAGCCCCATGTAGAGCGCATTACAATAGTTTATATGGGAGATGACCAGGGCATGAGTGACCATTCGAAGGGCCTCTCGCTCCAGGAAAGGGCGTAACTGGCGCACAAAATGAAGTTGTGCTTGCACTGGATGTGACTAAAAAGATGTAAGGCGCTCCTTCTGATCGCTATAATCTCTCTGCGCTGAAGTAACTCCCAGGCACCAGAGTTCTTAGAAGCAGAAGAGTTTATTATAGAATACAGGAGTTCGCTCTAGCGTGAACAAAGACTGGAATGCAGGTAACAGGAACAACAAGCACCTTTAAACCTTTCCCTCCCCCAGTGTCCTTTGCTGCGTGCCCATGAGGTCAGTCTGTTGGTTGTCCAGGCAACGTTCGGCCAGATGTGTATTCCCGATCGTTGGATGAGTGCGAGCCGATCTTCCAGTCTCCTGATGAGCTCTTTGTCTGCTTGCCTTTTTGGCAGAGATCGGGTGATCTCTGACATGCTCCCACCCCAAGACTCACCCCCCCCCTATATACAAACCAGACTATTTCCATTCACTGGGGTTTGTCTGGGAACTCTTTATGGAACTTCTTGACCAATTTAGGGGCGCGTGTGTGTTTGGCGTTGACCCACTCTCTGTCGCCGATCAGGAGATGGGTCCATTTGACTAGGTATTGCAGCTGCCCCCTGTGCCATCTCGAGTCCAAGATCCTGTCTATTTCAAAATGTGGTTCTCCCTCCACCAGTATTGGTGTGGGTGCTTCTGGTTCCGGGTGCCACTGCTGTGAAGCATGGTATTGTTTCAGCAAACTAATGTGAAACACGGGGTGTATCTTTCTCAGAGCCTTTGGCAGTTCCAGTTTGGCCGTTACTGGGTTAATTACTGCAAGGATCTTAAATGGGCCTATGAACTTGGCCGCTAGTTTTCGTGACTGTTGCGTGGACCGTAAGTTTTTGGTGGATAAGTACACCTTGTCCCCAACTCTCAATTCCCATTCTTTCTCCCGTTTGCGATCTGCATGTTTTTTGTAATTAGCCTTGGCTTCTTCTAGCGTCTTTACCATTATTGGCCAGTTGCTAGTGATTCTTTCGACCCATTCATCTGCTCTCAGAGGTTGCTCTAAGTCAGTGCTCTGGGTCATTGCCAGTTCAGGTATCGTTACAAAGTCCTGCCCTGTAGCCGCTTTGAATGGTGAAAGCCCTGTGCTTTGATGGAGCGTGTTGTTGTACGCGACTTCTGCGAACGGCAAGAGTTCTGCCCAATCAGTTTGTTGGTAGTTTATGTAGCATCTCAGGTACTGTTCCAGTGTGGCGTTAAGGCGTTCACTTGCTCCGTCTGTGCACGGATGGAACACACTACTAAGCCCCTGTTCTGATCCAATTAACTTCAAAAATGCCCTCCAAAATTTGCATGTGAACGTGCTGCCGCGATCGCTGATTATGCGTTCCGGCGTTCCATGGGCCCTGTAGATGTGTTGAATGAACAGTCTCGCTAGCTTCTGGGCGTTCGGTATGCCCTTGCATGCAATGAAGTGTGCCTGTTAGGAAAAGAGGTCTGTGACTACCCAGATGGCCGTGTATTTGTTGCTCACTGGTAAGTCCACTATGAAGTCCATGGCAATTTGCTTCCATGGCTGTGTTGGGCTAGCTACCTCCTGTAATTTTCCTGTGGGTTTGCCCATTTTCCTTTTTGCTGTGGCGCACGTGGGGCATGTTCACACATAAGCTTTCACGTCCGCGCGCAACGATGGCCACCAAAACTTTCCCCTGACTAAATGTAGTGTTTTTAGGAAGCCGAAGTGGCCTGCCGTTTTATGGTCGTGGTGCATACTCAAAACCCTTTGTCTTAAGGATTCGGGGATGTATGCTTTCTTGTCTTTCCAACCCATGCCATCTCGCTCCTCTAGCGTGTGTTTGTGCTCCACCCACCAAGTGTCAGTAACTGTTGCCGCTCGCAGGTCTCCTGCGAATGAATCACAGTCCGTCCTGTGTTTCGCGCTGCTGCGGTTAAATCGCAAAAAAAAATCATAAATAAAATGCGGTTAAAGTGATCTCTGACACTGAAGGCAAAAGGAGAAGGGGACGGCAGAGGATGAGATGGTTAGATAGCATCACCGATGTAATGAACATGAATTTGAGTAAACTCCGGGAGACAGTGGAGGACAGGAAGGCCTGGCGTGCTATGGTCCATGAGGTCACGAAGAGTCGGACACGACTAAATGACTGAACAACAACATAGTAGACAGAAATGTATAGAATAGTGGTAGGAAGGGAATAATTAAATATGTTTTATCTTTTGGAGGGGAGAAAGATTGTTAGGAGGTTTATATGAAAAATTTTTTCTTTATTTTAATATAAGGGGGAGGAGTAACTGTACTTAGTGATTTTTATTATGTGATAAAGTGGAATGACTTATAGAAATAATGTGGTGTTTTGGTTTAATATAGAGTAAGAGATGGATTATGGAAATTTTGTATATCCTTGCTGTTAAAAGTCGGAAGCCACATCTTTTGTAAATTAAAAAAAAGTCTTCTCTTGTGTTTCTGCACTTTTTTAGTTTTTTTTCTTTCCTTGTAGTTTTTGTATTTTGTAATTTTTATTCTTTTCTTGAAATCTAATAAAATTTACTAAAAAAGAATAAAATGGATCCTTCTCTAGGATCTTTAATTATTACAAAGATATTCTGAGAGCTATCATCTTTATGTAATGACTCCAACTTCAATGCCCCAATAAACACTTCTCAATGCACTTCATTGAAATGCAGAATAAGCTTTAATAAGGATACATGTAAATTGAAACACTCCCAAAGATCCAAATGCCGGATTCCCGCCAAACAGCCCTAACTACTCTCCCCCCTGTGCGCCAATTTTGCAGCGCCTGTGATGTCAATGTCCAGAACTTTCCCTCTCCGTTCTCAAGCCTCCGACTCCTGCAGGTGGCCGACCTTGGCGCCACATTCCACAGTCTCCGATGAAAACCCCAACACTGTACTTGACACAGCTCACCCCCTCCTCACATTTCACACGCTTATACTAACAGGATTCAACTATGAACCCTGACACTTTATTATATGTAAATCTAATCTTAACGCAGTAAATAAAGTCAAATAGTTTGTCACTATTAGCCAGCATGGCTCTGTTCAACTCTGTTTTTAATTCCCATTGCTAGACTCTACCATGTCCAAGTCAATTGCCTTTCTAAATCTCTTTTTTCTGCTCACGAAACCTGAGGTTTTCTTAACATGCCAGAAATCAAGTTCTTTCCCATATCAGAAGCTATGGGCTGGGTGTCCTTGATGAAAGCCCTTCAACAGTTGTGTCCACCAAAAAAGGAAACTAAGTAGAATATGTATCTGGGCTACACAGCAGTTCTAATTCAAGTGTTGCTGTAAGGCATGTTTGGATGATTTCCCCTCCCATCACATACAAACTCAGATGTCTTCAACTTTATATTTTCTCTGTAAACAGAACCTCAACACAGCCCATCTGAGTCAGCAGCCAAGTTGAGCAGCAGCTGTACTACTCTGTGTCAAGGACTTAAATATATAACCTAAGGTCTTTTGAGATGACAAAGACAATTACCAAAGAGACCAGGAATGAGAGAAGCTCCTTGTAATTTATGTTTAAAAGATATTCCCACAAATATACTTCAGATATATCACTTTGAGAAACTTGAGGGTATATTTGCTTTTGTTACTGTCGTTGTTGTTATTTAACCCTCACTCACCCTCCCACTCTGATTGCATTCACTTGTTGCAGTGTTTCTCAACCTTGGCAACTTTAAGATGTGTGGACTTCAACCCCCAGAATTAAGTCAGAAACACTGACTTAATGTATTTATGTTACTATTGTCTATTTTATTTTTATTTATTTATTTACATATCACATTTATATCACCGCCCATCTCCCCCACAAGGAGGGACCCTGGGCAGTTCACAATAAAACAGTTTAAAATTCAATAAAAAACATAAATAATACCAATAATCAATAAAAATATAAGTACAGTGAAATCCAAGTAATGGCAGTTCTACTTCATCCCATGAGCAGGTAAGGCCGGTCCAGGGCAGGTCTAAAGAACCAGCCAACCCCAAGAATGGCTATTCCCCTCCCCACTCCAAGCATGGTGACAGAACCAGGTCTTCAGTTTTTTTCTGAAGTCCAGGAGAGAGGGGGCTAACCTCACTTCTGGGGGAAGAATGTTCCAAAGGGCGGGAGCTACTGCAGAGAAGGGCCGCCTCCTGGACCCCGTCAGGTGGAATTCTCTTACAGACGGGGTCCGTAGCATGCCCTCTCTCTGCATGACCGGGTGGGATGGGTCGATGTGATGGGGGTGAGGTGGTCCCTCAGGTAACCTGGACCCATGTCATGTAGGGCTTTAAAGGTGATAACCAACACCTTGAATTGAATCCAGAAGCAAACCGGCACCCAATGCAGCTCACGGAGCAAAGGTGTTATATGTGATGATCTTGAAGCACCTAAAATTGCCCACGCGGCCGCATTCTGGACCAGTTGAAGCTTCCTGACACTCTTCAAGGGTAGCCCCATGTAGAGCAGATTACAATAATCTATGTGGGAGATGACCAGGGCATGAGTGACCATTCAAAGGGCCTCTCGCTCCAGGAAAGGGCGTAACTGGTGCACAACACGAAGTTGCGCAAAATTCCTTCTGGCCATGACTGCCACCTGCTCTTCGAGTAGGAGTTGTGAGTCCAAGAGGACCCCCAAGTTATGCACTGGGTCTGTCTGAGTGCGATCCCATCCAGAACCAAAGATGATAACTTCCTGGATACAGGAGGGCCATCAATCCACAGCCACTCCATCTTACGAGGATTCAGTTGAAGCCTGTTGTTCCCCATCCAGACCCCCACAGCCCCTAGGCATCTGGACAGGGCAGCCATAGCATCACTTACTTCCCCAGGGATGGAGATATATAACTGAGTATCATCGGCATATTGATGATACCTCATCCCGTGGAGATGAATGATCTCGCCCAGCGGTTTCATGTAGATGTTAAAAAGGAGTGGAGAGAGAACTGAACCCTGTGGCACCCCATAAAGGAGGGGCCTGGGGCCCGATCTCTCCCCCCCCCATCAACACAGATTAGGATCAGCCCTGGAGGAAGGAGGTGAACCAGCGCAAATCCGCACTGCCCACCCCCAACTCCCTGAGTTGCCCCAAATTGAAAGCCACTGAGAGGTCAAGGAGAGCTAGGATGGATGCACTGCCCCCATCCCGCTCCCGCCAGAGATCATCCATAAGTGCGACCAATGCCGTTTCTGTTCCATATCCGGGCCTGAAACCTGACTGAAAGGGGTCTAGATAATCCGTTTCATCTAGAATCCTCTGGAACTGCAACACCACCACTTTCTCAGCCACCTTCTCCAGGCCGCTGGGAACTCCCCCTCCCACAAGGATGCATTTACCATCGACTGGACCCAGCCACACGTCACCACCTGAGCTGCCTGCACCAGCCAGGAGGGACATGGATCTAATTGGCATGTGGTGGCATTTACAGTTCGGAGGATTCTGTCCAGTTCCTTGGGTCCAACAGGGTCAAACTGTTCCCAGATAACTGGGTAAGTACATTCCTCAGGCATCTCCACAGACCATGTCTCATGCTTAGAGTCCAACTTAGAGCGAATCCAAACGATTTTATCCTGCAGATGCCCCGAAAACTCCTCAGCATGGCCCTGTAGATGGTTTTCTGAATCTCCTTTCCCCAAAGGGATTGGGTGATCCTGAACAGGGCCGCTGGGCGGCATTCTGCGGATGCAATAAGAGTGGAGAAATACTGGCGTTTTGCCGCTCTTACCGCCACAAGGTAGGCCTTAACCGCAGCTCTAGCTTGTGTTCGGTTGGATTCAGTCTTTGTTTTCCTCCAGCAGCACTCTAGGCATCTCTTAATCCTCTTCAGAACCCTCAACTCCTCCGTAAAGTATCCTGCCCTTTGTCACCAACGGCAAGATTGTATGCATCAAATAAAATACAATCTAATAAAAAAGTGAGATGAACAAATCAAATAGCATCAAATGATTATAATAGCAGGAGGCAATAGATTTCAAAGACTGCTGAGAATATTTGAAAGGTCACTGAGTGTTGTTAGTATTATGTTGAGATATTACTCTTCATCTTAAAGGAGCTAAAAGCAGTGGACCAAACAATATATAATAAAAAGGAGTAAAAATAGGACTCCAGGCTTGGCTGCCAGCTCGACCAGTCAGATTTCTCAGAGAAGCTGACTGAATTTCCCTTGCTTGCGTGGATTGCAGAAGTTGTGGTCCACTGAAGTTTTTTTTTCCCCTGGAGAAGGGGAGACCAGAAGATTACTCGTGGGGCCATTGGGATTGCCTACCCTTGTTTTTTCTGTAGTTTTCCACCGCGGAAGGAACAGGGTAAGTGCAAGGCAATGGCCGAGATATATCAGGCTCTCGCAGGGGAAACAAGTCTCTTTGAAGAGACACAAGAGCGCCCAGCCGCTTTTAGATCACTTTAGGAATGTTTTTTTTTAGATTAAAATATTTTTGAAATCTAAGATCGATTTTTTGGACTTTGTTGAAAATGTTGGCTAACTTTGTGCTTTCTTTGCTATAACTGATTCTGGTGGAAGTTTGATGGACTCTATATTTGCAACATAATGAAACGTCTGCATTTTTTTTTTTTACTTCTCTTTTGTATTAGAGGGATTTAAGAGACTCTGTTTGTAATTCTTCGCTTGATAAACTAAATGACTATTCATTTTTTGAGAAACTCTTTGTTTGGATTAAGCAGCTTGCAGCTTGAAGAACGAAAGCTCGCAGTTTGAAGAATAAAAACACAGGGTAACGTGTTTTTTTCCTTGTCGTCTTTTTCTACATCCTCCCTGGTTGGATTTTGCTTCATTTGGAATATATTTTTTATTTCTCCTTCTATAAACTGTTTAAAATATTATTCTCTCCTGTATTTTGGATTATTGGAACTTTCTTTTTTCTTTTGACTTTAAAAAACAAAACAAAACAACAACGACGCTCTGCTTAATAGATTCTGCTGGTAGTATTCCATGGACAGATTACATTATTATTGTTTTGACTAGAAGGGTTGTTGTTTTAATTTGAAGGACACAGGAAAGATGGCTTTCCAACTTGTACCTGAGGAGCTCAGAAGAGAGATTACTGAGGCTTTTTCAAATATTCAAAGGTCGTTGGAATTACTGTTCGTAACTATGCAAAACAGAGAGAAAGAACAGAGAACAGAAACGGAGACAGAAAGGAAAAATGTTTTTCAAGTGGAGGAGAAACAGAAGGAGGAAATTTTGAGTATATTAGTTCAGAAGAACATTCTGAAGGCTTTACACTACAATCTTGGTATAGATATGTTGTGGCAGTGGAGACAGAGTGAAAATATGGGTGCACAGTTGGATGGATGTTGTGAAATATGTGGAAAGGGAGAGAAGGTTGCTCTGATATTCTATATGAGATATAGAAAAGAGCAGGCTGTATATTGCGAATCTCCCACAGTGTATTGTGATTTTGGCATAACCTAAACAGAAGATATGAGAAACTGTATGGATATAAAGGTTAATGAAAAAATATGGACTTGAATTGTTATGAGAAATTGTATGGATATATAAAAAGTGATATTCTAAATGTAAGATGCTAAATACAAACACAAGTTGATATTATAGAATTTTGTTTTCCTTAGAGATATATTTATGAGAAGATAATGATATGATGGAATTAGAATGATGGTTACTACAGGATGATATATATCAATATGTATTGTATGAATATTATAAAAATTGATATATTAGCTATTAGGTTAAGTGATATGATAGATTATGCATTTAGTTTAAATGGACACTACTACAAGGAATGGAAATTACAGATGGATAATTGAGATTCAAGAATTCCTTTTTTATGGAGATATATATATATATTAGAATTAAATTATAGAAATATATATGTATGAACACTATAAGAATTGCTAAACTATGTATTAAGTTACATAACATGTTAGGTTATGAGTCATAATATGAATAGAATATATTGTAGTTTATTAGAAGTAAATAAGGCTTTTATTTGTTATACTAATTGGTCTTTATTGAAGATATAAATATGTAGTAATGAACATTCAACATTTAACTACTACTTCAAGGAGTGGAAGCCAAAGATGGATTATTGGGAGACAGTAAGATGAAGGTTAGAAGATTGGATTAAAGAAATCAAAAGGCATATGACAAAGAAAAGTTCCTGTATACTGTATGAAGGACTAACATTTAAAATCAATTGTTGTACTTTAAGTTCAAAGATAGATTGGAGGACATCTATTTTCTATATTTTCTTTGCTTATTATTTCTTGACTTCACTTTTTCTTTATCTTTTTCTTATTTTGTATTTCTGTTTCTATTTCTTTTTCTACTTTAAATTTTATTATGTATTGTAAAACTTAATAAAATTTAATAAAAAAAAAAAATAAAAAGGAGTAAAAATAAATAAAAGAATGGTATGATAATTAAATAACTCAATTATTTTTTTAAAATAAGTTAGCCATCACAACAGACATCTGTTTGACAGAATTTGGGCTCTATATTTACTCTCCAAATGTTAGGGGCCGACCAAGGGATCAGAAGTGTCTTGAAATATGAACTACAAATGGGCAACACAGACTTTCCTGAAGAGAGTTTCATAATTATCAAGGAGGCCCTGATCCAAGTCGTCATATTGTAGGGCACAAGCAGAGGTCCCCAGCTGATCATCTCCCATCAACCTTGTGTCAGTTGATTGACTTATGTTTACTAATTATGATTAATAAGTTTAGACTATTCTGATATAGGCTGACCATAAGTCCCGTTTTGAACGGGACAGTCCCGTTTTTTTACGTTTTCCATACCGTACCATCATTTCCTTAAAAAACTCAATTTCATCCTGTTTTTTAAGGGATGGAGTGTGTGTACGCGTGTGTGCCGGAGTCCGTGCCTGCATGCGTGCGGGCGTGCCGGTGTGCCAGCGCACACATGTGCGCGCGTTAGAGTCCCGTTTCCATCTCAGGGAAATATGGTCAGCCTATTCTGATACCAACTTATCTAGGTGTAAGCCCTGTGGTATCCAGCACTCATATATAGACAAAATGGTTAAATTCTAGCTTGGCATGTAATCAAAAATAAGGGAAACTTTGCAAAAAAAATTATCAAAGTAAATCCAGAGAAGTGTCACATTCCCCTCAACCATGGTCCTCCCCTTGGCTAGCAACTGTCACAAACATCCAAAGAGGCTCATCAACATGGATCACAAAGTTCTTGTTGTTTTTGTTGTTGTAAGATGACACCTACTTGTTAGTTAGATCTGGGATTACTCTGTTGGATAACACAGATTTTTGCTTTCGGAGATAGTAGTTTGTCAGTGGTAGTGAAGAAAGGGAAATGTTAGTTGAGTCTTGAATAAAGTGCTTGAGAAAGTGTTAGAAAAAATGAGAAGAGAGAATAAGGTAAATGAGAGAATGGTGGTGATGGTGTTTTGTGCAGAACGTGTTCATGATGAAAGCCATGAGAAACTGAGAAAAAGTTTCTCATCCATTGTTGATTAGATGGAAGCATGATTATGATTATGGCTGGAGTGAGAGACAGAATCCATAACATAGACCTCTAGATATTGTGCTGCAACAGAAGGCTAATGAGAAAGATCTTGAGTAGCTTAATCTACCAACATTGGAGGAGAGTGGCCAACAATGATAAATAGGAATAGCCATGCCTGGGATATGTCAGCAACTTTTTGGTAGAATTGAATCTGCCTGTCAGTCTGGTCATTAAGAGAGGACCTGTTCAGAGTCCACCCCTCACAAAGTACATGGGATGTAGAATGGGTGACAGACCTTCTCAGTGGTGGTCTCCAGACTGTGGAACATCCTACCATAGAGATCCAAGCAGCCCCAACCCTTCTTAGACTTCAGAAACAATTTAAAACAATGATATTCCAATATGCTTTCGGTCCTTAGTTTATTATGTCTTGAGAAGACATCCTTCAATTGCAAATCTCTCTGAATATTTCTCTGATTTCTTCATTGTCTTTTGGATTCCACAGTCATTTTCATTATATAAAAAAGTTCTATCATATTTGTAAATAATTGTTTGAAGACCACAGGTTCTCCGTCCTATTTTTAAGAAGCACGTGGCTCTTCGTAGCAGCTGTGAGGACCTCTGTGCAGCCTGCTGGATGGGTTTCCCAGTCGAGGATGGCACAGGAAACTATTTGTCAAAAATATAAATGAATGAAAAGAAACAACCCTCAGCTGTCTCAAGCAAATCACAGTAAGCTCCACCCCCAGATCCTTGGAGAACTTCTCTCTCTGCCCCAGGCAGTCAAAATCTCTTCACTTGTACAGAATATAAATGGATATGTACAATTGTAAGACATATGAGTATTTTTTCTACCAACGTTCTATAATAAGTTATCTCTCTATCTCTCTATCTATCTCTACAGTATCTATCTATTGCCAGTGTTTCACATGTTGCTTTTAATTCTATTTCATTATTGTTCTGCATTTTTATTAATAATTCATTGTTCTCAGTAGTTAGTGGTTAGGGGGAAATATGAAATGCATTTTCCATAACTAAATCAATGTGTCTGAAGTAAAAGGTCCTCTGTGGAAGCACCGAGTCATTACTGACCCTTTGGAGGGACGCCGCTTTCACTGACATTTTCCTGGCAGACTATAGAGCGGAGTGGTTTGCCATTCCCTTCCCCAGTCGTGATTACCTTTCCCACAGCTTAGCTGGGTACTCATTTTACTGACCTCGGAAGGATGGAAAGCTGAGTTGACCCGAGCCAGCTACCTGAGAAACCAACTTCCGCTGGGATCGAACTCAGGTCGTGGGGAGAGTTTTGGTTGCAGTACTGCCGCCTACCACTCCTAATAAAATATCCTGATTTCTCTTCTCAGCCTCTTACTCCTATTATGATAATTCATGCAAGATTGTAATCTGCTGACTTGACACATTTTTAAAAAGTATCACTTAAGAAAATAAGGAAAACCAAAACTTACCTTGAGGTTCACCTCTTATGGTTTCAAAATTGTTAACAAGCAAGTTTAGGCTAGAAGGATCAGGCACAAGATGAGAGGCCCTGGAAGTCACTTCTGGTACACACTGATTCAAGATTAATATATAATTGAGACCAGAATTCTTCCTCTTGGGACTGATGGACAAACAGTTGGAAAAAAGTCAAGAACTTTGTTTTTGTATATGATAACCGCAGCGAGATTGTTGTATGTACAAAGATGGAAAGATTTCGCAATACCTACAACGGAGGAATGGTTGGTGAAGATGACAAAACTTTCTGAGATGGTCAAATTGACTTGTTTGATTAGAGAAAAATTATCTACGTTTATTGCTGACTGGAAACCCCTTACGGACTTTTTGAGTAAAACAGAAAAAAAAAGAACTGATGATTTATGGTTTTGATGATTAGATAGCATAGTTTATAGAAAGAAGAGTCATGATGTAACTTTAGGGAAAGAGGTAAATTTATAATTGTACTTATAACTGCTGTAAAGATCGGAAGCTGCTTCTTTATACCTTTTTTCTTTCTTTTCTTTTCTTTTCTTTTCTTTTCTATTCTTCTTTTACTTTTTTCTTTCTTGCACTTTTAGCTCTCTCTTCAATTTCTTTTTCCTTTCTTACTGTATATTAGTTTGTGTTTGTTTTTATCTTTGTTTTTTAAACTTTCAAGCATACATACATACATATATATACTGTGTGTGTATGTGTGTGTGTGTATGTGTGTGTGTATGTATGTATGTGTATGTATGTATGTATGTGTGTGTATATGTATGTATGTATGTGTGTGTGTGTATGTATGTATGTGTATGTATGTATGTATGTGTGTGTATATGTATGTATGTATGTGTGTGTGTGTGTGTGTGTGTATGTATGTATGTATGTGTGTATATATATATATATATATATATATATATATATATATAGTGTTGTTTATTCGTTCAGTCGCTTCCGACTCTTCGTGACTTCATGGACCAGCCCACGCCAGAGCTTCCTGTCGGCCGTCACCATCCCCAGCTCCCCCATGGTTGAGTCTGTCACCTCCAGAATATCATCCATCCATCTTGCCCTTGGTCGGCCCCTCTTCCTTTTGCCTTCCACTTTCCCTAGATAGATAGATAGATAGATAGATAGATAGATAGATAGATAGATAGATAGATAGATAGATAAAGTCACTTCTGGTTAGAGCAAGCATTACTGGGCAAGGAGAACTGTAGTCTGATTCAGTTACCCTGTCACAAAATTGGGAAAGAGGAGTCTAGACTGGGTGGCCTGCTACTATTCCATTGCTCCAAGAATCAAGAAATTTCCATCAGCTCTTCTATCCATTGTCTATTCCATCTACAATTACCACTTTCTACCACTACATATACTGTAGTGCTATTGATTAGTAAAATGGGTAGCTGTATTCTAGGTCAATTGAAGCTTCCAAATTATCCTCAAGGACAGCCCCACATAGAACCAATCGTAGTAATCCAAGCATTAGGCAACAAGGGCATGCCAATACCTTTGATCCAGAAGAGTCCTCAACTGAGGTACTAGCTGAAACCAGGCAAAGGCCCTCCTGGCCGTGTCTCCACTTGCTATACCAGCAAAAATCAAAAGTCCAGAAGGACTTCCAAGTTGCAGACCTACTCTTTCAGGGATATTGCTACCTCATTCAGAGCTAAGGATGAAGGGATTCTGGAACCTGAAAGCTTCTGAACAAATAGCACTTGCTCAGATTCATCCTAAACCTGTTCCATCATAGCGAGAGGTCTGCAGAACCCAGAGCTTTCATCAAAATGGCAAGATGAGCTTCACATACTTTTTACACCTTTTGTATGTCCGTGGGACATCATGACACATGACAAAAGGGATGGAGCTTACATCATGGTGGCATGATGCTCTTTTCATCATTCCCCCCTGCCCCCCAAAAGACACTTCTGATCCCATCCTGCCTCTCACAGCCTCCACGCACTGGATCAAGATCTCCACTATATCTCCTGCTTGGGCAGGGGATGGAGATACTGTATACATCTGGATATCATCATTTAAAGTGAGTAATCAGCACACATCACCCAGTTCTGACAGCTAATTTACACTGTATGCATACAAAGCTTCACAGCAGTGCCAAGGATATTTTTCTTTAAAAACTCTCTTTTTGTACCTATACAGCTAAGAGTGCTAATTGTTTTAAAACAAGAGACTGCAGGGGGTGGAGGTTCAAGTCCTCTGAATTGGTGTCGGTCCAACTTAGTGTGTTGAAAGGTCAGGAAACAATACTTGTACTCTGTAATTCTATTATTGTTTGGCACAGATCTTTCAGAATGAGATTGTAGCACTGGAAACAGACTTTTTAAATCAAGACAAGGCTGATCTCTGAGCATGACTACATTCCCATAACAAGTAGATCTAATCAAGAACCTTACATATACACAAAGCTATGCTGTGTCTGAACCAGTTTTTCCCAACTGGATGCCCTTCAAAATGTTGGAACTGCAGCACTGACAATTCCCAGCCAGCCTGAACTTCAGGTTCCAGACCCAACCTATGATCTTTCCAGTTAGAAGGATCAGGTAGGAGATGAGAAGAAAAAACTCTGCCTGAGGCCCTGGAGATCATGTCCAGTTAGAGCAAACTGTACTAGGTATGTGAACTAACAGTGTGATTCAGTTACCATATCACAACATTGGGAAAGAGGAGTCTAGACTGGGTGGACTGCCAAGATTCCTTTGTTCCAAAGAGTCAAGAAATTTCCACTAGCTCTTGCATGCTTTTAAAATAGGCCAGAACATACCTTTCATCTTGTCATTTCCACCTTCATTCCTCCCTCCCTTATATATGGATTTTCTTTTTTACATTAACGATAAAATCTTCTCTTCCCAAGCCAATGTCTTTAAAAAAAACAACAACAACAGTAAGTGGGAATGAAGCCCAGACTGCAAATGTCTTGAATGCAATAAGAAAGATAAAATCATTGTAGTGAAAGTTGGCTACCACTTTTGTGGAAAATACAGACATAACCGAGTCACCAGAGAAAGCTACTGCCCTTTTTCTTATTGTTTCATGTTCTGGGCAGTGTAAAACACAAAATTGGTGTTGATGGCAAACAAGCTAAAGAATTTCAATAGATGCCCTGTTGGAGTTTTGACAAATGGGTATTCTCTTACTGCTATGGAGTACTCAGTTATTTATATTACAGTTATGTCAGCCTCGCATGTTCGTCTGCCATGCTTCTCTGATTGTTGTACACGTGTAGTTTGCTGGTCTGCACTTAGTTGCTTCAGGAAGCCTCCCTTTTGGCGTTTTTGCATTGCTTGGTGAGAACTGTGATAAGCACCTGCTCTTTCAACAGACATTCTGTCAGGAGGGGGGATGCTTGCAGTGGGAACTGAATTGTTATGGCTGGACTCTAATTAATTAAATGTCAGAAGGACGTTTTGATAATGCTGCTTGGGCACGAAAATCCTTATTCGAGGCTTCTCCTCGCCTGAAGTGTACTGATCCTGAATAAATGAATCCTTTAGAGTAAATGTCTGAGGGATTTCTTGATTGGGAATTCTGACACTGAGGGTTATCACAAGTTCATTAAAGGAGGAATTGATCTTTACATAGAAATAAAATATTTGAGAAGATCTCACAGCATAGTGATGGAGTACAGTATCTGTTTTGCATAAAGAAGGTTCCACATTGATCTCCAGCATTTCCTGATTCAGGTCAGTGCCAAAAGAATTTAAGCCACCATTGCTTACATATTGGGTCCCAAATCACGTTTTAAGTAAAGAAAAATGTAAAGTGCTCTTCAGTTATGAGATTACTAGAATAATAATTTGTTGATTTAAAATCAGGGCAACTTTCTTTCTCTTTTCTCCTGCTTCAGTGTCCAGTTGAATGAAAGGATCTGAAGAATTGTCACTTGCTTACTATTTTGTTTCACTTGGCTTGGTTTTAAGAAAAGTCTCATAATCTCTCTAGGAAAATGGTAGAACAAGACCTAAATTGGTATCAAGTATTTTTCCTTCTGCTGAACAGAATGTTAAAAAGGTAATTATTGTTTCCAGGGTTCTTCATCCCTCTTGGAATGTCACGGAACGATCTATAAGTGGAAAGGGTCATTGTGAACAAATGGTCTTGTTCACACAACACAGTAACCATAATATATTCTGGGGTTGGCTTACTTTAAGGGGCGTGGTGGCTCAGCGGGTAAGATGCCAGGCTTGTTGATTGGAAGATTGCAAGTTCGGAGGTTCGAATCCCTAGCCCTGCGTGCAGAGTGAGCTCCTGCACTAGCTCCAGCTCTTGCCAACCTAGCAATTCAAAAGCATGCAAATGCAAGTAGATTAATAGGTACCATTTCGGTGGGAAGGTAACAGCGTTTCGCACATGTCATGCGACCACATGACCGTGGAAGCGTCTTCGGACAACGCTGGCTCTTCGGCTAACAAACGGAGATGAGCACCGGCCCCTAGAGAGACACGACTGCACAAATGTGCGGGGGGAACCTTTACCTTTTTACCTTGGCTTACTTTATTTTATTTTATTTTATTTATTAAAGTTATATACCACCCATCTCACTGTTGAAGTGACTCTGGGCAGCTTACAAATAAAAGGTCATAAAAACCATTATGAAAGTACAAAAATACAAGAAATACAAGGAAGTTAAAAGAGAAAAACTAAAAGGCGTAGAGAGCATCTTGAAACCATCAACCATCCCCAGGGCTGCCTACCACTATTGGATCCCGAAGCCAGTTAGCAGAGCCAGGTCTTAATGCACTTCTGGAAGGCCAGAAGAGTGGGGGCCAACCTCACCTCCAGGGGCAAGATGTTCCACAGGGCGGGGGCAATGGCAGAAAAGGCTCTCCTCCTAGACCCTGCCAGTCGAAATTATTTAGTGAACAAGGTCCGTAACATGCCCACCCTTCCTGCTTGACTGGGTGGGATGGGTCGATGTAATTGGGATGAGACTGTTCCTCGGGTAATCTGGGCCCATGCCATGAAGGGCTTTAAAGGTGATAACCAACACCTTTAAGTTGCTATTTGAATGCAGTCTCTGTGGTTTGGAAACCCTGGTTTATGCCTTAGCATGTTGTGCAAACCCAGCTAAGAATAATTGTTCAATAAACCATGGTTGACCAAATCATAGCTAACATGTTTGTGTTGGTTCACTTTGCCCAGTATTGTACATTCTAATTGGAGTGACTCTCCAGGATCATAGGTAGAATTTTCCTCTTACCACCCACCGGATCTTTCTAACTGGAAAGATCATAGACTGAATCTGGGATCTTCTTGATGCAAAACATGTCCTCTGCCATTCTATGGTTGGAAGTCATCTTCAATGGACAGAAGCTGTTTCTATGTGGATAACTGGACATGTTTGAATATCATACGCCTTCTATGAAATAGGATACAAAAACTGCAGGTACAGTGCTTTTGATTTTCTTCTGGTGTCATTGGAATCTACAATTTTGCTGCAGTTATTCTGATGGAGTTTTACTATATACAGTATTTGAAATGGGTTGGGATAGGGAACCAAATCTGTCATCTATGTATCAGCTGCTTTAGGGCTTGCCCGAGGCTTAAAATAGTCTTCAAAGGATGCAGCACATATTAATATCTCAGAGCAAGTTTTGCTGAGATGAAGTTGTAGCCTTGAATTCTTTAGATATTTCTCATGTCCTGAAATGAAAACTATAAAATTGGAAGAGAAGGTGGAGTAGGATGCTTTTCTATGTACTATTTACCCTTGGTCTCTTCTTCCCCTGCATATTCACCACTGATTCTAGCTTCCTAGTAAACCCCCTGTGCATGCTAAACTTCTTACATGCTGCTTCTTTCTCTCCTTCTCCCACCTCTTGTGTTCTTTTTCAACTTTTTTTGTATATTAGGGAAAACTGGAAATGAAAATGGATGCAATATTTTAACATGCCATAAAAAGAATAATAAAGCAGAAGATGGCCCATCTATCAATCACCACAGCCGTATTGAAGTGGAGCCCTGAGCCCTCTGCAGAGGCTTTTAATGAAGTGGAGAAGGCCACAATAAATTTTTTATCTGTGAATTGGTGTTAACATATTAAGAGCCAAGCCAACACTTCTTACAATTGGTGCTTGGATAGAGTTACCATAAGCACAAATCAGAAAGTATGTCCCACATCTCTGGTTGTTTCTAGAGCAGGGTGCAAATCGGTTCGTGGATTGAAATGACTGTTAGTCATGCAACATTATTGCTGTGAACTTACGATTAGATTAACTGTTGATGTATTCTTGTGTTTGTCAAACAGGGAGCTCTTATTTACAAGAAGCTTGTCACTGAATTGTATCAGGTGTTCCATGTGGCCATTAAAGGAGATGAATGGATCATCCTACCTTTCCTCTCTTGGTCTTCTGGTACACAGTATATCTGGACATCAGGACTCGGCAAAGGCACCATAAGGCAGCAGCATAAGCAATTTGGCAGCATGCAATCATCACAAGATCACAAAACACTATTTTACCTTACAGAGAGGAAGGATTGGGCATAAAACTGAAAGGTGGACAGGACATGCCTTGCTAGCTGGTGGACAAGCAGTAGGCAACTGCTACATCTTAATGCTCATTTATAGGCCAGGAAGTATAAGTTCTAATTCACTGCCACTCCTCTGCCAATATCACACACTAACAAACAAGCAATCATGTCTATTTCTATGGTGTCCTGGTACCCTAAAATATGATTTCTTTGAATTGTGCTGGAGATAATTGCTGAGAGTACCTTGGACTAGTAGAACAAATCTTTCAGTACCAGATGAGGTAACAGCAGACTATTCACTGGAATAATCATGAAGCTAAAGTTTAGATAACTTGGACTCATAATGTGAAGGCAAGAGACATATGAGAAGATATTAATACTTGGAAACATGTAAGGCAATCAAGGGGGCATGGTGGCTCAGCGGGTAAGACGCCAGGCTTGTCGATCGGAAGATCGCAAGTTCGGAGGTTTGAATCCCTAGCCCCGCGTGATGGAGTGAGCTCCCGCACTCGCCCCAGCTCTTGCCAACCTAGCAATTCAAAAGCATGCAAATGCAAGTAGATGAATAGGTACCACTTCGGTGGGTAGGTAACAGCGTTCCACGTGCGTCATGCCGGCCACATGACTGTGGAAGCGTCTTCGGACAACGCTGGCTCTTCGGCTAACAAACGGAGATGAGCACCGGACCCTAGAGTTGGACACGACTGCACAACTGTGCGGGGGGAACCTTTACCTTTTTTAAGGCAATCAAAACAGACTGAGAGAAGAAAGCATGGCCAGTGGCTAGATGTTGCCACTGATGACAAGCATTAGATTACAAGAACTCAAAGAAGCAGTTATAGACACATAACCTTTCAGGTTATGAAGAGTCAAAAGTTACTGAATGTCTGAAGAACAAAACTGTGAAATAATCAGAACAAGTTAAGTTGAGCCCTGATATGTTTTAATTATAAAATCAGAAAACAGATGATGGAAAAGCTGGTCATCTGAAAATACAATTAAGGGGAAAAATATACTCATGCTTATAAAATTTTACAAGGTTGGAAATCTATTCAATATTTGTGAGCAGGTCTGGCCAAGAACGTCATCTTAAATGCTTTTTTAACAACCAAAACCTGTGATCTTCCCCCACATCTCAATCTAAAAAAAGACACAGTGTGGCAAGAGATACCCCCTCCTGACATATTCTATCCAAATGTCTGTGATACCTTGTTCTGTTCCTTTAATCATGCTCATGGCCTTCAGAAGTTCCTCTAGTTATAGTAACATCCTGATGCACGTGTGCTACACAGTCCTCATAAACACAACTTAAGAGGCCACCACTTCTCTGAAGGGCCAATATCAACACCACATGAAGGTGGGAAAAGGCTTTCAAGTCACATTCTGCTGACAACTAGATACCCAAACTTGTCTCGTTTTGCGTTTCTTGCTACTGCCTGTTCTAACATTGTGTATAATCTTTGTATCTTGGATCCTTGCCAGAACACATATTTTCAAAATATATGGCAACTGTAGTTTTGCCTCTGTGGCATACCTGGCTCTTTTTCAGACTATCTTCAGTAGGTTCCAGTTCCCCAATGTTCCACCTTTCTTGCTTGGAGCTTCTGTTACAACAGAGACATTTAATTCCCCAGCCAGACATCTCAACCACTTGCTCTCTGTTTTACATGTCTCTCCAAAGAATCAATAGCTTTGTCTGAATAAGGAAATCAAGCACAGTCTTACTTCACAATTTGGCATTAGTGGAGATTGTCCCCTTGTAGGATAATGGATTTCTTTCATGACAGTTGTATATTCATTGGAGACAAATCAGTATTGATTTTAAAAATCCTGGACTGGATTAGAGCTTGGCTACCTAAACTGCCTCTTTCTTTTTAACGTTTCATTGTAATCCCCATCAGAAACCAAGGATTTTCTCATAACTACACCACGGCTGCAATAGTACTGGGCAAATCAATCATTTTCAATGTATTTTTCCCCAGTATTCTGCTTCCTCCTCAATCTTTATATAATTTGATATTCATTTCAAATCCTGTCTTTAAATTCTGATATGAAAACATATCACCGTGTGTATTATCTATATACTGTATGTATATATACGGGACATACATACGGAACTTCCTTTAAAAATACAGAGGTTGGAACCTAAGTTACAGTTGCCAAAACCATGTTACCCAAAATAACTTTTCAGTGGCAAGTGCTCTCTTCCTTGGCTGTAATATTTGGAAGTTCTTACCCTAGGTAACCCTGTCACCACATTGAGATGTGATGTCAGCACTATGCTTGGTGCCTTCTCCAGAATGTTGCAATGAAAACAAGGGGCATTTCCTATAGGGAGGGTGCTTTTAGCACCCCTTCACAGTATATTGTCTATGCCAAGGGTCGGAAATGGCGGCTCTCGAGCCAGATGCGGCTCTTTGGCCCCTTGAGTGTGGCTCTTCCGCAGCTGAACTCACCCCCGCCCCTTCCACGCGATTGGATCCCGCCCCCAAACTCTGATGGCCGGTGCTGGAGGAGGGCGATTGATTCTTCCTCCGCCCTCGGGAGCCTTCCAACTTTCGCCCGAGTCGGGCAGCGCTTCTTCGAGGTCGGCGGTTGGGGAAGTTGGTTGGGCGCCGCCGCCGCAAGCGCCTCTTCCTCCGCCTGCGTTGCAACGGCCGCCGCCGCCCCCCCGAAGCGCTCGCCAGGCAGGCAGGAGAGCGTCGCCATGCCGGGCGCACTGCGAGAGGAGACGGCGCAGCTGCTGGGTGACTACCTGCAGCACCGGCTGGGGGACGCGGCACTGCCCCCCCACCGCACGGCCGAGATGCTGTGGCGGGTGGCCGACAAGCTGGAGAGCCGCAAGCGCCTCTTCTTCCGCAACGCCTGCAGCGCGGCGGCCTTACCGGAGATGGAAAGCGGAAAGGCCGGCAGGGGCTGCAGGAGCGAGGTGGGGCTGCCCCTTCCGCGGCCGGAGCAGGCGAGGGCTGCGGCGTCCTGTCGCTGCAGGTTCTCCCGCTCTGCTCGGGAGGCGCGCCGTCCCTGCGCCCCTTCGGGGGCAGCCGCATCTTGCCGGCAGTGCGCGGAGGCCGGGACCTGGGTCCGGGGTGCCCTTGGGCCGGTGGTGCTTCTGGCTTCGAAGGAGACAGACAGAAGACAGGAGGAGACAGAGACGAAATCTTTGTGAGGGGGAGGGAGGAGAAGGGTGGGCGGAGGTGGGGCAGGGGTGGTGGGTGCCGGCGAGGGAGAGAAGAAGGAAGGCAGTAAGGAGCGGCAGCGGGAGCAGCGAGGATGGAGAAGGTCTTCACGAAGGACCCCGGGGGAGGAGGTGGGGTGACACTTCGCTCGCCGCCCGCCTGTCACGGCTTACTCGGACCCCGGGGGAGGAGGCGGGGCGACGCTTCGGAAAGGCCGGCAGGGGCTGCGGGAGCGAGGTGGAGAAGCGGCCGCGGGAGGCCCTCCGGGTGCACCCTACCGCCCCATCAATCCCCCCACCCCGCCATTCGGCGTCCTCTCTCCCCGCTAACCCGAGCCCTGCGGCCACCTCCCTGCCGCGCCGGGCCTTGCTCAGCTGTGCACGGAAGCGCTCCAGGTCCGGCGGCTCGTCCAGCTTCACAGCCCAAACCCCACCCCTTCTGCGCGATTGGCTCCCGCCCGCAAAGCCCGCCCCCTTCCATGCGATTGGCCCCCGCCTGCAAACCCCGCCCCCTGGCTCTCAAGCATTTCAAAATGTCCTCGAGCATGTCAAAATGGCTCCCGGCATAAAAAAGTTTGCCGACCCCTGGTCTATGCCAATCATTGCAGATATACTAAAAGATTTCCTATTCTGCACAAGCTTCTGATAGCCAGTTAAATAGAATCATTTTAAGTTGATTCACTAGAAACTGTTTCATCTTCTACTGTTTATCTGTGGCTGTCAGCCTTGTGAGGTAGTCCAGCCAAGAAGCACACCAAAGAGCCAGTTTGTCTAGTGGTTAAGGTGCTGGGCTAGAAACCAGGAGGCTGTGAGTTCTAGTCCCTCCTTAGGCATGAAATCTGGCTGGGTGACTTTGGGCCAATCCCTGTCTCCCAGCCCAGGAAGGAGCCAATGGCAAACCAGGAGACTGAGAGTTCTAGTCCCGCCTTAGGCATGAAAGCTGGCTGGGTGACCTTGCGCCAGTCACTCTCTCTCAGCCCAACTCACCTCACAGGGTTGCTGTTGTGGGGAAAATAGGAGGAGGAAGGAGTATTAGGTATGTTCGCCGCCTTGAGTTATTTATAAAATAATAAAGGCGGGATAGAAATTAAATAAATAAATAAAATAAAGTACTAGCTCTAACTTTATTGTAAGGTTACGTTGACAGAATCTTGAAAGTCTGAAAGTACATTTCTCTCCCGTCGCCTTTACAGCCCAAAATACTAGGGAGGGTCCCTTCTGAGATGTTTACCATGTCCCCAATACTTCTGTGGGCTCAGCTGTCTCTTATCTGACTCTTTCCCATCTTCCAAGGTCATTCCCACGCACCATTACATTGGCTAATTTGGCAAAAAGGTGAGCCTTACCACACCGGATTCACATAGACTTTTGCTCTGAGACTGCTATTCCAAGTGGGTTGGAAGCACCACAATGGTGCTTCATGTGAATTGCCTTTGATTAAATGGGCTGTATTGATTTTAATCACTGTCATCATTACTGGCCTTTGGCAGGAACAAGTTTAAATTCTGCATATATCAATAAGTGTTTCGAAATAGTTCTTTAAATTTGCATTTTGCTATTTGGTGATTGCCTTCTCCCAAACACACTTCATCTTCATCAGACTAGCTAGGGCTCTGTTCTCACAACCTGTTAGGCGTGAGCCACCTGAAAGTTTGCCCATAGAAAGTTTGCTTTCTAGACAGAATGCTATCACTTCTGAGCCTTGTGATTTAGATTGGGGGATATAAAGGTAAGCATTAGAAAATGAAGTCTTTTTACTTGTCTGACAAACCATATTGTTTGATCACAGGCACACAATGAAAATTGCTGCTATACATGATCAAGCATGCATTTATTTCTTAGAAAAATTAAGTGTCTGATTCAACAAATGGAGGGCCACTGCACTCATGTTATAACAACTTCAATGAATTTACTGTTCTTTAAAGAGTTTGTTAAAGAAAACTGGGTTCAATTCATCAAATTTCACTTTGTTTTAAAGTTTGTATTGACATTTATCATTTGGGGTTACCCATCTCCAAATATATGCATTTTTTTTACAATTGTACTTAATAGTTCCAATTTTAGAAACATATTTCCCTCATATAATGCATATTTTATACACTCTTTTCATGAATATATGTTATTTTGAACAGATTTTTCCTCTGATACATTTTTTTAAAAAAAAAAACCCTGCAAACAGTATTGCAAAATTCAAGATACTGCCACTTTTGAATGATAAATGAAATTTCAAGTTGTGAATCACTATGGAGATTTGAGAAGTTTATATTGGGGAGAAGTCCTTTGGAGCAGAAGAAGACTGGGAAGAAAGGAAAAGGTGTTTTCCTTGAAATAATTTTTCATTATTCATTTTATCTTTAAGTTTGTAAACTAAACACAAGTAAGGAACATTAGTGGTAATGAAAGTAATGGATAGGGCAATTAGGAAAACAGTGTCAAGGGAAAAGTAAAGGATGTCCTTGGGGGTACCAAAAGGTCTAGGTGGTGGCCCCAACCATACAGTTGAAGCTCTGTACCTTTTTTACATGTGTTTCCATGCACATAACAATGGAAGGGCAATGATCGTATGATTTGGGCCACCATTTTGATATTTTTGGTTTCCTCCCTGCAGACACCCCTGGGAAAAGTAATTCTTTCAGGCAACAACCAGTGATGACCTGAAAAGTACATTTATACCTCCCGCTCATGAAGACGGTGATCAAAGTTGTTCACTGTTATTTCACTTTTGGTCTTTTTTCTCCAAGAAGTTTGCTCCAAGCTAGCCCAAAGGCACTCTATTTGTCATATATTCAGCCAATGTTCTACAGAATTTCCACCCATGTGATAATATAAGCAATTTATCTTGTTAGCGGTTTTCCCCAAGTCTCCTTTGGCCAAGCATGATGATATTTGTGCCACTTTCAAAATGAGCAATTACAATTTTAATTAAATTAACTTGATGATTTAAACCAATGGGACAGCTGAAGTCTAAGCCACTTGCCCTCCCCATTTTAAAATACCCCATTCCTTTAATAACATGGTACTTCAGAGAGAGGATTTTGCTGCAGCAGCAATTTTCTTTCACAGCAATGTTTCAACAGCAGCGGCTCTAGCTTTCTTGGATCTGCAAATGCCAGGTGTCTGTAAAATAGCTCTTCTCTGGGGAGAAGAAAGGAATGCAAAGAGAGGCATTTGTTGACTTGGCCAGAAGCCCAACCTGCAGTGGCTGTGAGAAAATGTACTGCAGTGTCACAGCTTTGCTCCTCCTAATTAGTGTCAGTCTATCAATGAAAACACCAGCTAGAAGGCGAAGACTCCAGCAACTCTAGCAAATGGAGAAAGTGTTTGGGTTACCAAGGAGAATGTTGGTGGCATGGGGGGACTTTAACGTCACATTCCCGGCCTTCAAAAACAGATATGTTTGCATGATCAATTGAAGGTGAGATATCTGCAGGGACATTGCTAAGTATAGCAGATAACCTAGAAGAGGAATGGGTAACCTTTTGAAATTGAGTCACCTTCAGTCAGGGGTAATCTTCTGAGAGCATCATGGTGGATTCACTAAAGGAAGCAGTAGATGTGGCTAGAGCCAAAAGCTAGTAAGATTCTCCCATTGACCCTTTTCCTTCTGTCAGTGGCCACTTCCATCCATGGCAAACATTCCATGCTTACAATGCTGCCTCTGCACTTTCACAAGAAGCAGCAGCAAAGCGATGCCAGCACCAAACCCAGAGCGTCACAAATGGCTCCACTGAAGAATCAGGTTATTTCTAGGTCTCTCTGCCTCACCTTGTGTGTTGTTTCTAACATTTGCCCGACAATCAGCGGGATAGCTTCCAAGGGGCTACTTATGAGCTCCAATGAGCTCCAGAAAATGATTTTCAAGCTGGTCTACATTAGCTCATCCCAGAGGATAAATAGAGCAGACAGCTTGCATCTCTCCGAGAGGTTGTTTTGTGGCAGGACCCTTAGACACCTCTCTCATATCTCCATTTGTTTCAAGCAACAGGCAGCAGGGGAGAGGTCCTTCTTATTGTGGATCTGAACTATAAGGGGATTTTTCAATTTGGTTAAGAGCTGCGTAACATTAGGCCAAAGACGAATGCCGGTACAGGGCGTACTTACCTATCACACTACGGTATTCCCTTTCAGGCTAGGCAATGTTATGCAGAAAAGGAATAAGAAATAGCAAGGCAAAGAAATTAAAAGTATGTGAGAAAGGAAGAGAGAGAGAGAGAGAGAGAGAGAGAGAGAGAGAGAGAGAGAGAGAAGGAGGGAGGGAGGGAGGGAGGGAGGGAGGGAGGGAGGGAGGAAGGAAGGAAGGAAGGAAGGAAGGAAGGAAGGAAGGAAGGAAGGAAGGAAGGAAGGAAGACATTTGTTTTATACCAACAATATTCAATATACCATCACCAGATGGGCTCAAAGATATTGACCCCAAAGCCCATCATCTCTTTGGTCAACCAATGCTTTCACTTAATACTTTTAATAAGGTAAAGAAGCTGAGGTACAGGTCATACCTGTGCCACATGCAGCATTTTCTGCTAATGGTAAGGACAGAACCAGTAAGTTCTGGTACATTTTGGCCCATATACCATGAGTATAACCAGAGACTTGTTTTATCCCATGCATGTTAATGCTGTTCTATGCAAGCTAAGACCACCAGTTTAGAGACTCCTTTGCATGCTAACTTATTATTGCTCTCATCGCACTGACTGGGAGGCAGTGCAATATACCAACACATTCAGGATGTCCAAGATTGCATTTCCTGTCCCTTATTTAACATCTCTCCAAAACTGTGTTAAAACTTGTGTTGTCTTTAGGCATGATAATTCACTGAGCAGTGTCAACAATATTTCACCCCCAGTTCACCCCAATCTATAAAAAGAAAGAGGAATCTGGAGATCCGGCTAATTTATTAAGAAATGCATAAAGTTTTTATGCATTTCTTAATAAATTAGCCGGACCTCCAGATTCCTCTTTCTTTTTATAGATTGGGGTGAACTGGGGGTGAAATATTGTTTCTCCTGGTTTGGGCATTTGCATGACAGCATACCATCTTTCCAAACTTCCCAGCCCCTTTGTCTAAAATAAAATGTGGAATTTAGTCAGGAAGTGTTATGTATTTTGGATGCCTGAGAATGGCAGGAACATAGTAAGACAGGGTTTATTTTATTTTACATTTTTGTTCCCAACAATGAGCTAGATCATAGAAGCAATATTTCTACAAATCAGCCTTAGGAGAAACTTGCTAATGGTGTATATTTAAAGTTTTGCCAGTATAATTGGTTGGTTGGTATCACCTGGGTGGAATTTTTTTAAGCCCTGTCACTTTTGTCTACGTTCGTTCTGAATCTGTTCTGTCCTCTCTTGACAATAATTTGTTTTGAGAAGAAAATAAACATACACACCACACACATACACATTCAAACACTCAAATGCACACTGAAAGACATATTTTCAAAATATTTTCTTAAACTTCTGATTTTCTAAAAACATTTTCTCTTTATTATTGTAATGGTGTGTGGGAATGGCCTTGGGAGACAGGAGGAAGAGCTGCAGAATAGACAACGGTCAGACAAGAGGCAGCTGAGCCCACAGAAGAAATGGGGGCATGGCAAACGCTTCAGAAGGGACCCTACCTAGTTTCTTGGACTGTAAAGGTAGAGGTGGAGAGATGTACTTTCAGTCTTGCAAGATTCTATTAATGTAACCTTACAATAAAGTTAGAGCTAGAACTTCTGGGTGTGCTTTCTGTCTGGACTCTGTGTGTGTGTGTGTGTGTGTGTGTGTGTGTGTGTGTTTGTGTGTGTGTGTGTATCTCTGTGTTTTGTATGCTGCCAAGAGTCCATTGGAGTTAGATGACTATAGTAAATTGAAATAATAAAAATAATAAAAAATAAATAAATACAACTTTTGTACTAATTTTTTTTTACTGTAGTGTGAAATTCTAAAGGGAAATTCCCAGGGAAAGACCTGATGCTCTGCGAAATTATCCAGAGAATCCATTTTGAAGCTGCTGAGAGTCTTTTGATTGTGGCAGAATAGAAGTGTGGAAAACAAACGAAGTGTGTATGATGTTAGTGGACCGTGTTGCATGTAGGGTCAGAGACTAAGACCTTCATCCTGTGGAGCAGGGCAAATATCTATGGAGAGAACAACAGGTGATAATGGCAGTGGTTGCCAGACTTCAGGAACGGTCACATCAGTGCAGACCCTGTTCACCTTAGCGCAGTCCCTTCTTTCTGAAAAGATTTAAGGATGGCTGGGCAGATGCCGATTTCACTTTAATCATTTTAAACATAGATGATTTATTTCTGCAACAAAATGGGGCTTCTTTCGAAGGGAATATATTTAGTGTGTAGAAGCAAACTATATTTTATTCCTGTGCTCATAATAAAATGTAACACTGCACCTGCTCAATATTTCTTTCTTTATTTTAAATCATACAATTGGGGAAAAAAACCCACAAGGATTTCTAAATTATCAGGAATGTAGAAGCAGGAATAGAATTGTGGGGCAATTGTGGGGCAAGATCACGGTTAATTACACATTTCACAACTTAACTAATGTGCCTGGATATCTAGAGCACACCTCCTACAAGGCTATTAAGAATTCTTAATCTGAGATGATCTAGCTGCAGTACAGCTCCTGGATAAAACACATATTCTAAATAATTAGTGTTCCCTACAACAGAGGGGAATAATTTCAATTAATAAGAAATCCCCATCTTTGTGTATCAATATAATTGTCAGGGTGGGAAACGTCAGTATCTTCATCTGCTTATGTCTATGAAGGTTCTCAGTCATCCAGGTGGAATTGTCTGTAGCTTGAATCATGTCAACTGGATTTCTATTTTCTCAGTGGAAACGTTTCGCTCCTTATCCAAGGAGCTTCTTCAGTCTGAGCAAAGTTAGTAAGGGAATCCTAAATATGTTTCTAGGTAGCTGTGTGACCTTACACCTGGGGCTAGGTCATGGTTATATTGAGATGTTTACTTTCTCTTTCAACTAACCTCTGTGTTGTTTGGTTGAAGAGAGTGTGGCAGAGGTACACCAAATTTTGAAACTTCTAGTGCCATCCTAGCAGAAGGTATATTTGAAAAGCTGGATTTATAGCTGCAATTACAACCCATGGAACTCCACCCCAGTTATTTCAGCTATAGCCACCATGATTTCTGTACCCATTATCTTTCCCTTATTCTGGGAAATGTTCAGCACAGAGAAGACAAGAGAAACTACTGGAATCTGAGGATAATGGCCACCTATGGTGAATCAGTTAACTAAAGGTGGCAACATCTCTGGCCCTGGATGAATTTGGTCTACCAATGCTGAATCTTCCTGAAGAAGACAGAATATAAACTTCCTGTTGATCCTTGTTCCCCCATTTTTCTCCTGGACAGACTCATGCATGGAACTGTATGGATAGATTAACAAGGTCGTTCCATCTCATGTTGAAAATTTAGGATAAATAACCTGGGGATGAGTTGGTGCCATCATATTGTAACTGTGTGATATTGCTTTAAGTGCTTTTATCATTTTACTGTGAATGTTTTATTGTACTTTTATTGATGTATGTGAACTGAGAATCTATTCTGCTTGTGTTGAAATGCCAATCCAATAAATACATTGATTGATTAATTGATTATCTGCCATCAAGTCATTTTCAACCCCTAGGGACCACATAGATAGGTTTTCACTATGACAATCTATCCCTAACCTGTTCTTTCAAGTCTCCCAATGGTGCACTCATCACCACCGTAACTGAGTTCATCCACCTTACTGCTGGTCGTCCTCTTCTTCTCTTTCCTTCCACCATTCACAGCATTAGAGCCATTTATTTATTTATCAAATTTTGTCACTGACCATCTCCCCCCTCAAGAGGGACTCTAGGTGATTTACAATAAAAATGGTCAATTAAAACAATAACCATAAAATATAAATGCAATATATAAAAAGTAAATACGATTATCCAATAATTATAAAAATAAGAATAAAATCCAAGTGGCAAAAAGGTCTAATTCAGTCCATGTGTGTGAGGAGCACTCTAAGGCACTAGCCATCCCCAAAAGTAACTATTCCCCTCTCGGCCCCAAGCAAGGTGGCAGAACCAAGTCTTCAGGTTCCTCCGGAAGGTCAGGAGGAATGCGGCTAACCTCACCTCCAGGGGCAGGATGTTCCAAAGGGCGGGAGCTACTGCAGAGAAGGCCTGCTTCCTGGATCCCGCCAAATGGAATTCTCTTACAGACTGGGTCCACAACATGCCCTCTCTGCATGATCAGGTGGGACGGGTTGATATACTGGGGACGAGGTGATCCCTCAGGTAACCTGGCCCATGCCATGTAGGGCTTTAAAGGTGATAACCAACACCATGAATTGGACCCAGAAGCAAACCGGTACCCAATGCAGCTCGCACAGTAGGTGTTATGTGTGCCAATCTTTTCCAGAGAGCTGGGTCTTCACATAATGTGTCTGAAGTAGAATAATTTGAGCCTGGTAATTTGTGCCTCAAATGGGAACTCTGGGTTGATTTATTTGATGATCCATTGGTTTGTTTTCTTGACTGTCCACAGTATTCTCAGGAGTCTTCTCCAACACCAAAGTTCAAAGGTGTCAATACTCTTCCTCTCCTGCTTCTTTAAAGTCCAACTTTTGCTTCCATAGAGTGTCTCAGGGAATAGCATAGCTTCCACAATTCTGATCTTTGTAGGTACAGACATCACAGCATTTAAATAAATAAAGCCCTTCATTCAGAAACCCATTTCTTAATCTGCATTAGTATTGCACTAATAATGCCTCCAAACTCTTGACTGAGCAAAGTTTTAATTAGTAATTAAATGTAAGAATTAATGGTGAATGTTTATTTTGTTACTTGAAGAAAAAAATAATAAGAATCATGTAAGAATTTTCAGCAATTCCAGCTGTGAAACTTTGTAAACTCTAACCTTGACCAGTTAATATAGTTAAAGGTACTAGAATGTTGGGTTCTTAACAGTGACCTGGGAAAAAGGGGTTGCCCTTTATTACTTACATTGATTTCACACTGCAAAGGAAATTTCCTGTAACACATTATGGAAGAACAACAGACTTGTTTTGTGAGAGTTATTGGCCTAATATATCTGATCTCTTCCCATTGACCTCAGTATTGGAAACACAATTAAAGATGCCTTTAAAGTTTCAGATGTCAAATTTGGCATATTTGGCTAGTTCCATTAATTTCTGGTGGATTGTGCTTTGGGGCAGTGGCTGTTTTTTCCTCAATTTATAAAAAGGGTTACAAGGTTTGATCCACATTTGTTAACCCACATTAAAGGCAATGATCAATTCCCCCATCAGCTTAAGTATTCTAAATTGTCTTCTGGCTGCTCAGATCATCAACACTCAATGCCGAAAGTCAGCAACTTTGCCTACAATTAAGAATGATTGATAAAATTACTTGAGATTGCCAGAATGAACAAGCTTGCATAGAAGATCCACTGTTGAAAAAGATTAAGACTGGCAGCACTGAGAATACAGAAATGAACCCAGTTTCAATCCCAATGAACATATACTACAATACCAGTTTGGTCTAGCGGTTAAGGTGCTGGGCTAGAAACAAGGAGTCTGTGAGTTCTAGTCCTGCCTTAGGCATGAAAGCCGGCTGGGTGACCTTGGGCCAGTCCCTCTCTCTCAGCCCAACTCACCTCACAGGGTTGTTGTTGTGGGGAAAATAGGAGGACGAAGGAGTATTAGGTATATTTGCCGCCTTGAGTTATTTATAAAAATAATAAAGGCGGGATAAAAAATAAATAAATAAATAAATAAATAAATAAATAAATAAATCTTCAAAATATGGAGGCAAATACATTGCCGTAATATTTATTAGAATAATGAACAAGAGACACTATATAGTGCTGATGGTTTTAACTCTTGTGTAGCTAGACAAATCTTTACAATGCAGAGTTCCCAGCAATATTTATTATATGGGCCAGGAGCACTTTTAGTATATCACATCAAGTTTATCTGCTTGAAAAGTATCTATTATCTTTGGCTAGTGTAATCATTTCAAATGAGGAACAAGTTCTTTATTCATATATGATTGTAAGAGAATATCTACTTCAAAAACAACACTGAGCTGCTAGATCCCTTCCTTGCTTCTCCATCTTTTTTCATTTCTGCCACCCAGGATGTCTGATATAACGTTACTCTTCACGCTGTAAAGATTCCTAGTGGAACAGATAGTTAAGCTGCTACCCATTGTTCTTGAGAGTAGAGATGCCCTCTGCTTCCTCATGTTTCTCAGGAATCTGGATGGGGCAAAACAGAAGATCCTTAAGCTTTTAAGCAAGGGGCTCCAATTAGCCCCTTAACCACAGTGACTAGGCCCATGTACTGTAATTATGAATGCATGGTGCTGGTACAAATCCAACACCAGAGTAACAATGAATAAAAGATTTTTAGTTGGATAATTACACATTTGACTATTTGGTAGTACTAAGGTAGCTGAACCAACTTAAAGGAAGGCTAAATCTAGGTACAAGAGCTAGCAATTATTAATTGATAGACAAGGAAAGAAATAGAGGCACTGAAAACATGAGCAGAGGTCAAACTACACAACTGAGAAAAGCAGCACTGAGAAAAACACCCCTGATCCTTCTGTACTTTCCGTACCAACTTTCCCTTCCAAGTTCCACTTCTTCAGGGAGGCTGGATCTCAGGAATAGACACCAAACTGGCTCTTCTTTGAGCCTGCAGCCAATTTTGACTAAACTTATTTTTTATGATTCATTGAGGAAACTAATGGAGTGCAATAATACATAAATGCAAATGATACTAACATGGATCTGATGCACACTCCTCCACATGTCAGCATCACCATGTCCAACTGTTCAAGGGCTTCCTTGCTCAGCCACCGTTAGTAGCTTCATTAATATGAAGAGGCAGTGACAACTTTGTTCCCTTGCTATTAGGAAAAAAAAAACACTGCTGGGTCGGGGGAGCAAGTGGACAGTGCTTTGAGAACTCTTCAAGGTGCCTGTAGCAATTATTATACCAAATGCAAAGGTAAAAAAGGTAAAGGTTCCCCCACACAGTCATGTCCAACTCTAGGGGCCGGTGCTCACCTCCGCTTGTTAGCCGAAGAGCCAGCGTTGTCCGAAGATGCTTCCACGGTCATGTGGCCGGCATGACGCGCATGGAACACTGTTACCTTCCCACCGAAGTGGAACCTAATTAGCTACTTGCATTTGCATGCTTTCGAATTGCTGGGTTGGCAAGAGCTGGGGCGAGTGCGGGAGCTCACTCCGTCACGCGGGGCTAGGGTCTCGAACCTCCGAACTTGCGACCTTCCAATTGACAAGCCTGGCATCTTAACCGCTGAGCCACCGCACCCCTTAATACCAAATGCAGTTGTTTTTAAATGGTTCTACCTATGCTACAGTAAGCCCTTTTTAACAGGAACCTACTTCCACAAGCAGTTTCAGAAATGGCATAGAGATCTCCTTCATGAGGGGAAAACATATCTCACGAGAGTGCATGGAAGCTTCTGAGAGCATCTCAAGTATCTTTTTTGGATCCCAGCCGATGTCTTTGAAGGAAAATGGATATGTCTATGTGACAATTGTAGCTGTCCTTTGATTTTTCTGTAAAAAAAATGCTCTCATGGAACCTACTTTTAAATCAGGCTAGGCAATTAAATAGCAAGTGGAGGTAAATTGGTAAATCTATGAAAAAAGAAGATGAATAAGATAAGAATAACAGTGTTTGTTATTATTTGCAGAGATGGTGAGAGCTCGCCCTGACTTGAAAGTGGTTACAAGTAATGACTTGACCTTCAAGCCTTCTTTGAAAGGCCTGCTTACTTTAGAGTTCCTGTCTACTTAATGAAGTTGTCTTCCTTCCTTCACTATCTAGTAACTTTCAACTAAGAAACATTGCCATCTTAAGCTATTTCTAGGCAATAGCATTGAAAGTGATTAACCTTATCTCCATATGGCTCATTAATTCTATACTGTATCCAGTGTAACTTCATTCAGTTAAGGCAACTCATGGTATTTTAGAAGTATTTCAACTACCTTATACAAGCTATAATGTGTTTAACAAGATAGGGCATCACTGTGGGATTGACTTTGTGTCTTTGTGAAATTCAGACATCCAGTAACTAGACACGTGCAAAATAGTGGCTACATGTGTTAAGAATTAAGGAACTCAAGCTAGAAATGTGCAGCCACTAGCCAAACCAAGCTGAGAAGTTCCTTCATATAAAAATCTATTCTTGGTATTTTCTTTCAGCAATTTAATTGCTGAAACAATTTCAGCAATTGTTTAATTTAAACATGGAAAAGCTTTTTAGCTGTTGCTGTTGTAAGATAGTTGAGAGAGACAGACTTGCTTATCGATGACCTATCGTATATTCATACGATGACCTATCGTATATTCAAGGAGCTGAATATGGTCCCACTAGTCAAAGCTAAAGTTTAAGGATATCCCTTCCTCTGTCTCTACTTCTTATAAATAAATGCTGAGAATAACCCTTTTAAAATTGCAGTGAAAATCAATGCTGGCATCACTACAAATCCCATCTAGTCTTATATTTCTCTGGTTGGCCTTGGCCATCTTCTCATTTTTAGTTCTCTTATCTGCATATTAATAGTTTATGTCATCTTTGCAATATAAAAGCTTCATAAGACCTAAATCACCGCAATCATTTTTGTCACTGACTCCAAAAATCCTCCCCAAAGACTTCTATTTTGGCAATACTCAGGTTTCAGATGTTTTTGATACTATTTTTCTTTGTCCTATTCTTCCTCCTCTTTTATTGACCTCATTCTCAGCTTCACATTTTTTCCCCTGTCATTAATTTTGATTTGCTGTGTTGACTCCTGTCATTTTGTTTCACATTGACTGTGATGTTCTCATGCTAAATGAAGGCTCATGATGTCATGAACATGATGTCATGAGCACAGGTTCCCAAGGCCAATAGGAGTTTTAATTTACATTATATAGTAATAAGATGGAGGGCAATGAGGGCAAAGATGCTCTGGAGAATGGCTGGGATGATGAAATATGCAATGTCTGATTTTTACATTGATGTTGCTACTCCAGGTGAGGGTGGAACGGCAGATAATACTTTGGTACTGATCATTCTGTGAACTATCGTGGCATCCACTGTAAACCCTTCTGAAGACCTATACTTCCTTAATAATTATAGAGAAAAAAACCCCATAGGACAATTGGATGGGCTTTGACAGTTCATTATTAGTGAACCATATGCAACATTTCATAATCATATTTTTCTGTCTTCAAGCACTAGTTAACAAGCTGGCTGATCTTCTCATTTTACAGCTGGTGACAGTTAATCCCTCTTTCATACCTCTGTGACAAGTATATAGCAGCCCTCTACTTCCTCTTAATATGTAATTTAAAAATGGTAAGAACAATTATGACATAAAATTGTATGGGAAGATACATCAATAAGGAAGGTCTAGCAACAGGAAGCTAGTATGCAGGGTCATCTACAAAGAGGAAGTTTCAATCTATATTTTAAACTTCTTAACTGATATTTAAGCTGCAGCTCTACATTCACATTCTGGGTACCAATCAAAGAGAATATTTGTAGCTCAGGGTCACATTGCCTAAGAACCCAGAATGTGGAGTCTTTGGTGCTCTCTGAGCCTTGTTGTTTTCTTGCAGATGTTTCATTGCCAGACTAGGCAACATCTTCAGTGCGAAAAGGGCAGGGGTGGAACTAGGGTCTATGTCACCTGGGGCAAACATGGATTCCGCCCCCCCATGGGTTATTTTGTCATTTTGGCACCCCCCGGGCATCATTTTGGCGCACCCCCCAGTGCGGTGCCTGGGGCACATGCCCCGCTTGGCCCCCCAGTTGTGGCCCTGGAAAAGGGAGTGGGACTTGCTCTCTGTTTATATACCATGGCTTGTCCTGCTTGTGTTGGTGGAGGTGTTGTTTTCTCCTTAGGAGTTCCTTGATTGATCTGTTGTTTGCTACTTGGTTGATTGACTGAGTTAATAGTTCCTTGATTAGGGTATATTGTGCTGTTTGATTGTTCCTCTGGTGCTAATCCTGTTGTTAATCTTTGCATATCTGGGTGTTGATTGCTGGCAAGGAGGTGTTCTGTTCTTTTGGCTTTTCTATTGTCTCTTATGAATGGTATGTAAATGTTGTTTACCTCTATGTGTCTGTTGATGGCTGCTTTGTCTGAGTGCCAAGCTTGCAACCAAGCCAAATCCAAAAACGCTAGAGAATTCCTGCAAGTCCCACTCCCTTTTCGCACTGAAGATGTTGCCTAGTCTGGCAATGAAACGTCTCCAAGAAAACAACAAGGCTCAGAGAGCACCAAGGACTCCACATTCTGGGTTCTTAGGCAATGTGACCTCAGTTTTGCCCATTCTCTTACTCCTCTCTTCCCATAACCATGCAGAGGCCAATGACAGAGCTAATGGAGAACATGGTTATGTTTGTTCTGTTTGCTTGCTCAAAAATCAACAGAAGGGGAAAGAAATGCAGGAGAATCTATGGACCTCAGCAAGTGCATAATGATGTTAACCCATCACTTTGGTTTTATGCAACTGAGTTCTAAAAGACCATTAAATGATAGCCAGCACTCAAAAGAGCAGCTCACCATTTGTGTCTTCCTGGCAGGCATATGCAAAGATAATAAATGATCTTATTGTAAACTGCCCAGAGTTTCCCTTTCTGCGGGAGATGGGCGGTGGCAAAATTTGAATTATGAATAAATAAATAAATAAATAAATAAATAAATAAATAAAAGAGAGACACATGATGACATTCTATCACTCTGAAGTAATCAAGTCATCACTCTAAACACAATGTGAAAAGCTCCATCTAAGTGGCAGCCAAGTAGGCCTAATTAGAATCCAAGGTTTGAGAGATAATTTCTATGGATATTCGCTATCATATGAAAAGACCATTGATGCATAAAACAACAAAAATTAGCATACAGAAGGTTTCTTTCTGAAACATTACATTGAGACATAATTGGCTGTCATACTGCATTATTTTTATAAAAGAAGTGGCTTTCCAGGTATATTTGTCTATGTGGACAATGGAAATTATTAGAAAGCTGCAACATGAGATAGGAAAGTATGCTGAAGGAGGAAAAAACTGTAATACGGTCATAAAGACTGCAAGGAAAGGCAGAAAATGAAGCTCCCTTCTTTATCATTAGAAGTTAATGGCCATAATTGGCTATGACTGGGTGGTTGGAAAGGTGGTCAGAAATTGCAGAGCACTAAACAACATGAATGGATAATGTCCATAAGGATTAGGAGAAAAGAAAGAGAAAGGAAGTGTCAGTTCAGGAAGGTGCCATATATTTTAAAAGCTGAAAGTCTTGGTCACTGAAGAACTCTAGGACTTAGAAGATAATGGAAATGAGACTGTCTCCACAAGGGCAGAAAGCAGGAAGGAAGAGAACTTGAGCAAAATCCTCCAAAAAAGAGCCAGCCGTTTGCATCCGTGTGAAAAAAAATACACCAGCAGATTCAGCAACTAGCAACCACTAATGTTTAAAATGAATTGAGAATTTCCTCTGGACTATTCATTTGAAATCAGTGAGAGTTAAAGCAGACTTGACATTCACCCAGTAGCTTGGACACTTAAAAAAAATTCAATGCTTCTGATCAGGATCAGAACCATGGGGGATATATATGTGTACATGCACGTGTGCGTGTGCGTGTGCGTGTGTGTGTGTGTGAGAGAGAGAGATAGCGAGTGCAGGTGAGTCCGTCAGCAACATTTAACAATGGAATATTGTTCAGACTGATTTCACACCTGAGAATCATTTCATATCTGTTTTGATTCTGATGCATCATTTTTCATGGCAATTTGGCAAAACCACAATGCAGTGATGGTAGGAAATGTGGTGACTTTCTCCCCCTAATTTTGGAAAATCTTGTAAAAGTAGCTGATTGAATACTGAATATGAATCACCACTGGCTGCCTAAAAGACAAATGCAATTTTAGAGTGTAGCAACAGAAGTATAGTTTCTAACCCATGGGAAGTAATTATTCTACTTTATTCTGTGTTGGTGAGATCCCGTCCTATGTATGGGGACCACATTAAGAAGATTTAGACAATCTGGGACAGAAAAGGGCAATGAGGATGATCAGATATTAGAAATTAAGTCTTATGCAAGTATTGAATGAGTTGGATCTGTTTACACAGGTGTCTGTGGGGACCAGGTGACAAAATATGCATTGTAATATAACAATGTGAACTCCATGACTTTCCTACTGGTGTTCAACATCAAGACCAAGTACAAAAGGCTGGGGTTTGTATTGTGGTGCCATGATTTACATTTCATTATTTTTTCATCATTGCAGTTTGTTGTGGATGTCTACAGTATAGGTAGTCCATTTATTTAGCCACTGTTCAAAGTTATGACGGCACTGAAAAAAGTTACTTATGACCGGTCCTCACACTTATGACTGTTGAAGTATTCCTGCGGTCACATGATCAGAATTCAGGCGCTTGGCGACCAGCATGTATTTATGACGGTTGCAGTGTCCTGTGGTCACGGGATCACCATTTGCAATCTTCCTAGCTGGCTTCCGACAAGCAAAGTCAATGGGGAAGGCAGATTTGATTAACGACTGCAGCGATTTGCTTAATGACCGTGGCAAAAAAGGTTGTAAAATTAGGATGACTCACTTAATGACCACCTTGGTTAGTGACAGAAGTTCCAGTCCCAATTGTGGTCGTACGTTGAGGACTACCTGTATGTTTAGCTTTTATTAAAGAAGACTGGAGGGAAATATGGTAACATCCAGAACCTGAACGTATATCATACAGAGGAAAGCCACACAAAGGCAAGACTTTCTTAACAATAGGAGCAGTTTGACAATCAAACCAACCACTCATAGAAGTCTTGATCTTCTCTTCACTCGGTGTTCTCAAGAACAGTCTGGGCAACCACTTGTCATGGATCTTTAATTTTGAGTTTGCATGGGGCAGACAGTTATTCAAGGATCTACATGATTACTTTTAATTTATGCTTCTATCTAGATTTTAAAAACTAATAGTAGTACTCAGGGAATGTATCAAGAAATGGCCAAGAGAACTATTTTTCAAGATGAAAATAGATAGAATATTTCCTTATATTGTTCACATCCTAAATAATCTTCTGAAGAGGCTACATGTCATCTGGTTAATCCTAAAAGGCATCTATAAATACCTTCATTAAGTATTTACAGGAATGAAAATTCTGCAACACCCTCCCAGATGTACGGCTGGCTCCCATGCTGTTCAAAACAGCTTATCATATGCTTGCTCACCTGGACATGTGTAGGTAACAACTGTTCTAGGACCAAACCGTGTTGAAATTAGCTGTCCTACTTTTCTTTCTCTGATTACCACTTATGGATAGGGGAGATCTATATGAAAGATCTCTATGTATGTGCACATTTGTTCAACCAAGTACAGTATATTACCTTTGCTTCAGGCTCTATCCCATCAAAACAGGAAGGTCAAAGGTGAACAACTGGACATCCCCTCCCCCCATGCTTTCTCTTTCCTCTTTCCTGGTGTTCAGAGGAAAATTGAGCAACTTACAGTGAAACAACAGACAATGAAACATCACAATAAAAGTAGGAGGGATTTTTAGCACCTGAAAGGGCCATTATTGAAATACTAAAGCTTAAACATATAGTGTAGCCAGTTCTAAAAAGGAGAAAAGGAGGTAACAATAAGGAATTGCTAAAAGTTCCATATTTTGTTTGTTTTTGTTTCTTAAAGAAAGACGTCTAGGATGTAGCTCTAAGATATATTATCTTTGGGTGCAACATGCAGTTTTTCACAAATACCATACAGGTTAACCCAGAGCTTTCCAAACTTTACATGTTGGTGACACACTTTTTAGACGTGCATCATTTCGCGACACACTCTTACAGCAGGGTACAAGGCAGGCACTAGGACCTGTGCAGAATCACAGATGGTTTGGAGGCAGCAAGGCACAAGGCAGGCACTAGGACCTGCGCAGAATCACAGCTGGTTTGGAGGCAGCCAGGCACAAGGCAGGCACTAGGACCTGCGCGGAAGCCAGGAGGCAGCAGCAGCCGCCACACACCCAGACACTGAAGCAGACACACTAACGTGTCCTGACACACAGTTTGGAAAGCTCTGGGTTAACCTGTATGTTACATTGGTTTTACACCTGAGCAACTGAATCGATTTCACATGCCCATCTGTGATGGACTTTTAATTATGCAGAAAGTCAGCGTGATATACTTGCATCCTCTCCCCCACCCCTCCCATTTTAAGTTAGCTTTTTATGCCAGGTGAAGTCCATTAAATGTTGGCTGTCAACAGCCTGCTTACTGGGAATTATACAGGAAACCTGCACAACGGCTAAGAGGCATATTAGCTAATAAAAGCTGTATTTTGAAATACGCTCTCTTCAGTGATTACCGCCGACAGCTTCTGAAAGGGGACAAAAAAAGATTTCCACAATTCCCCAGGATTTGTGATTTGATGAAAACAACACTGCTGGAACAAAGAATGCGTCACAAACAATTACGCAAGAAAAGATGAAGAAATATTTCTCAATCCATTGCCAGGAAAGCTATGGGCAATTTTTAGCTGTCATGTGTATCTTTTTTTGCCTATTTCTTTTTGGAAGACGTTTAAAGCTCTGGCTTGTAAAAATGTGCACAGAGAGGACCTCTCTGTCGGAAATCAAACTGGAGAAGAGGAAACTTATAAAGCAGCAATTTTCTGTGTACTTATGAATTATGATTTAACCATAATAATAACAACAATAATAACAATAATACTCTTCCTTTTCCTTTTGGCCTAATTACTCAGAAAGTTACTGTGATAGGAAAATAAGTCAGTAGTGTATGACCAGACTGTTGTAGTGAGAACTAACTAAATAAATATGAGACATCAGGTGGTTCTGACATCAGCATATTCTGTGGGCAACAGCTGTCTGTTTGCAGTTCCATCTTTGAAGACTTTCTTCCTTAGTAGTTTGCCCACCAGGCTGCTGGCGTCTGAATGGAAAAGATTAAACAGTACGTCTTGAGAGGAAAAACAAAACAATGGCCAAAAATCAAAGGCTTTCAGACAGCGCAAAACATGTTCTGAAAACAAAGCTGTGTGATATCAAACGGAACATGGGCAAAACATCAGTTATCACCAGGGCTGTGAAAAAGCCATGTGCTTTGTCTGTGTGGTCCAGCAGAGCATTGTTTTGGCTTCTTTCCATGTGGGTAGGAGCAGGTTTTGCCTTACATTTCTGAGTTTAGACAAAGCATGAAATCTTGGTTAGGAATTGCAGTGCATAATTGTTTGTGAGTGCTTTTCACTCCTACCTTGGAATCTATCGTACTGCAAGAAGCATTGACTCCAGACATCCTGCTGGGAAAAACAAAGGCCCAATTTAATATGCCATTCCAGACTAGGCTTTTTAAATTGACTTTCACAGAATTTGCAACGGTGCGTTCATGTATTCTGAATGCATGATGTGCCAATCTTTAGTAGGACAAATGAAAAGGGGCTCCCTGCATTTTTGTTTTGCATTTGGATTGCACTATTGCATAGTGAATGATTTGATAACTAGTCTTCTTCAGTTAGATGCTTGTCAGCCGTATTGGATGATAACTCCCATCATCCTCAGATAGCTGGATGGGGCTTCTGGAAGATACAGTCCATCACTATATACTGTATGGAGAAGTTTGCTGGTAACTCAAGCTATACGTGTAAGTTTATTTGGCAGTAACCTCCATTGATAGTAATGAATCTTCCTTAGAATTGTACACTAAGGCTACAATTTTATATGAGAAGAATGAGAAACTTCTAACCTATAGGCCTGTAAGGTACCCATCTGATCTATGTGTCCTCAAGTAAGGCTCATCCTTCTCTTTTTTCCTTTTCCTGAGCTTTGTTCCCTGTTCACTTTTTTCCTATAACTATATAACAAACAAATATATTTACTTCAACACTCAAAGGATCTCCATTAGCAAGAAATTGGAGATCTCCTCAACCACTGCATAGGTAGTGTGATCTTTTCCCCTTATTACTGCATATGCTCTAATGATCCTCCTTTACCAGAGCAATTCTGTATGTATGTATGTGTGTATGTATGTATGTATGTATGTATGTATGTATGTATCCATCCATCCATCCATCCATCCATCCATCCATCCATCCATCCATCCAACTTATATCACCGCCCATCTCCCCCCGCAGTATTTACACTTAGGGAGCACCTTGTTGGCTGGGTTGGAGGTCAACATGGCTTGACACCTGTCAAAGGCTCAGGGGCTCAAAACCATCCATCGCTGATGCTGACCATCCTTGACCCTTATTTTCCTTTGAATTCAGTCCTCTTCCTACCTTTGAACTGTGGTGGTGACAGTAGCTTCCCAACACTGCCATTCACTCATCATTTACTATTCTCCCTGGACATAATAACTCCAACTGCAATACTTGTTATGGGTTGTATGGAACCGTTTCTATCCATGTTCACCTGAATAGGTGAACCTTCCTATGACCAGGAATCCTGAATACTCATAAAATCCTCTTAGTTAATGAAAGAAATTAGGAATGGAGAGGGCAAGGATTTAGGCAGTTTAGAGATGGGCCTAAAACATTCTAAGTAAATTAAAGTATAGGATGAATGTGGTGGGAGAAAACCTTTTTCTCTTTCTGTCATCAATATTACAACTCATGTACTGCCACTTGAGTATTTAGGTAGGGCAATCATTTTTATGCATCCTTAGATCCACTCAGAAATTGTTTACAGGTTTGGCTTTGCCATGTTTTGTGCATAATGTTAAGAGCTGAGAACTATAAATATCATTCCCTTCTTTATCTAAGCTGCATTGAGTTAATATTATCTTGCAGTCTGAACTAGTACAAAACTGGCTTTCTTTGGTTTTCCAGCTCTTTTTGAATTGGTATATTCTTTTCTGCATGTTTATGACCAGAATAACTACAAAGTAAAAACAACCACCACCACCACCACCTTGTTTTCCTGATTTTGAAAATGCCAGAATGCATTAATTATATAGATTTCCTGTATAGTAACAAGGCCTGAGTAACAAGGCCTGTTAAACAGAAAAAGCAAATAAACTAGAAAGCAGACACCTTTTGCGGAAGTGCAAATGAATCAAGAACCTAAAAGAGAAAAATAGCTGTTAACAATTCTAGGAAGAAACAGGAAGAACGACTGAATGTGGCTATTTGATATGTAATCAATCCAAGTTAAGCAGTCATTATTTTGCAAGACTTTGTTCACTGACTATACTGGGTATACAAAATGTTGTAATAAACTTTATTTATTTATTGGGTTCTCGTTCCTTTTATTTTGGCCAGTGGCGCATCAGAACTCAATCATTATAGTACAGTAAGAGTCCAGGGCCCCAGGAAATAAGGGCTCCCAGACCCACTGCATTATATAAAAAGGGTGTTTCCAGAAGTTCATCATACAATTGCTGTTGGCAATCCATGTGACATTACTCAGAAATATTGCCACTATTCTCAGTATCCCTACCTTATTTTTATTCACACCATCCTTACAACACTGAAAAGCTCTGACAGAGCTTTGTTTCTTCTCCCACCTCCTCCTTGTGTGTGCTTCCTTATGCCTTTAAAGTGCACCTAGCAGAATTTGTAATATGAATAAAACAGGAGCATCTTGTACATGAGACCGGCACTGCTATTATCAGCCTGCAGTGTGCTTTAAATATGTTTCTTTGCTGCACTGTTTTATTTTCCTTCCAGTGTTTTATCACCCAATAGCAATTTGCTTTGTGGCATTTTTTTTTAATGCAGTGGTGTCTACTAGTGTTTTACTGGAGAAAAAGCCACATACTTTTTAAAGAGCTGGAACACCAAAGAACAGTCAGGAATGCATAAGAAAGATTTTTTTAAAAAATAATTTTTATTGTGAGATCATTATATGATCCTGAAGCACCCAGTCTATCAATGCTCTCAAGTATAAGTTCCAGTCTTTCTGGATTAATGCATCACTGATCCATCTCTAAGCAGAGATGCAAATCAGCCACACTAAAGACCAATAAAGACCAACCTATGGCTGCGAGAGCTGGACCATAAGAAAGGCTGAGTGAAGGAAGATAGATGCTTTTGAACTGTGGTGTTGGAGGAGAATTCTGAGAGTGCCTTGGACTGCAAGAAGATCAAAACGGTCCATACTCCAGGAAATAATGCTCACTTGAGGGAATGATATTAAAGGCAAAACTGTAGTACTTTGGCCACATGATGAGAAGACAGGATACCCTGGAGAAGAAGCTAATGCTAGGGAAAGTGGAAGGCAAAAGGAAGAGGGGCAGACCAAGGGCAAGATGGATGGATGATATTCTGGAGGTGACGGACTCGACCATGGGGGAGCTGAGGGTGGCAACGGCCGACAGGAAGCTCTGGCGTGGGCCGGTCCATGAAGTCACGAAGAGTCGGAAGCGACTGAACGAATAAACAACAACAAAGACCAATGAGAAGGGCAGCCATTTCCCCAGTTTGCCTGAATTCATGTTGAATTGAGAGGCCTTCGACAGACATCTCCTCTCACTTCCTTGAATGCAGAAAGACACTTCCATGTGATTAGAAGACTACTTTGTCACTGTAAACATGCCTTGTTATGTAGCTTATATGATGCTGAACTTTGGGTGGGCTCTCCCAGGTGGCTTATCCCCAGATCTATGACTTACCCCACTGTTCATTGTTTAGTTTGTGGTAGCTGCTATTGAAAAAATAGAGAAGTAGCTAAAGGTCTAGCTAATGAGAGAAATAAAGCTTCCTTTTCAAGATAACATCATTAGGGGAAATCTACAACTTCCTTTCCCAACATGGGGAGAAAGCAAAGAACGCTAGTCAATTTAATCCCTTCTGAGGTGGCTATTTGCAAACACGCAGTAGAGCAAAATAATACTGATGTATGATGGTGGAAAAAGGGAGTGAAATTTTGACATGTATATTTGAAGTGGGGGGCGCGATGGCTCAGCGATTAAGACGCCAGGCTTGTCGATTGGAAGGTTGCAAGTTCAGAGGTTTGAGACCCTAGCCCCATGTGATGGAGTGAGCTCCTGTACTCGCCCCAGCTCTTGCCAACCTAGGAATTCGAAAGCATGCAAATGCAAGTAGATATGTAAATAGGTACCACTTCGGTGGGAAGGTAACAGCGTTCCGCGCGTCATGCTGGCCACATGACCGTGGAAGCGTCTTTGGACAACGCTGGCTCTTCGGCTAACAAACAGAGATGAGCACTGGCCCCTAGAGTTGGACATGAGTGCAGGGGAACCTTTACCTTTTACTTTATATTTGAAGTGTCAAAATAGAGATACAAGCTTAGTACCTGGTGACCTGAGTCACAATAGCCACATATCCTATTGTCGTGTTTGTATCAAGCCGTAAAGATGATCGATGGGTCATTCAACTAGTTCTGCATGCACAAAGATGGATTGGTGGTATGTGTTTTTGAATTGCTCCTAGTCACATGGCAACTCCCTTTGCAAATCGAGAGGTTGTTACTCTAATATAGGCATTCATCAGAGCTACAGTATGTCTATGTTTCTATGTATGTCACCAGTACTCTTTTGTACCTAGAAGTTGGACTTGTTTCTGTTGAGGCTTGCTTGTGACTTTACTACCTAATGTATTGTCAAAGGCTTTCATGGCCGGAGTTCGATGGCTGTTGTGGGTCTTCCGGGCTGTGTGGCCATGTTCTGGAAGTTGTGGTTCCTAACATTTCGCCAGCATCTGTGGCCAGCATCTTCAGAGGGCAGGAGCACAGACAGAAGCGAAATCTCTGTGCCCAGGTAGAGTGGCAATGTTTTGTTTGTTTTCTATTTATAGAGCTAAGTTATAGGAGAGTACAGTAGGTGGGTTTTTTTGTTGTGTTGAAATGTTAACGAGTGGCTGATGAGCGTGATTAGCATGTTCATTGTGAGAAGTATTCCCATGTCCTGGTGGTTGGACTGAGTTCGTTGACCTTTTGCAGGCTGTGTTTTTCAGGACTGGTAGCCAGGTTTTGCTAATTTTTAGACTTTCTTCTTTTTTATTGTAACTGTGCTGGTGTTTGTGAATTTCAATGGCTTCTCTGTATAATCTGGTGTAGTGGCTTTTGGTGTTGTCCAGTATTTCTGTGTTTTCAAATAGGATTTTGTGTCCTGTTTGCTTGAGAGCATGTTCAGCTACTGAAGATTTTTCCGGTTGCTTCAGTCTGCAGTGTCTTTCGTGTTATTTTATCCTGGTGTGAATGCTTCATTTTGTGGTTCCAATGTATACTTGTCCACAGCTGCATGGTATGCGGTATACTCCTGCAGCGGTGCGGGGGTCCCTTTTGTCTTTTGCTGATTTTAGCATTTGTTGTATTTTCCTGGTGGGTCTGAAGACTGTTTGAAAGTTGTGTTTTTCCATCAGTTTTCCCATGCGGTCAGTGACTCCTTTGATGTAGGGCAGGAATACTTTGTTTGTGGGGGGCTGTTTTTCTTCAGTTGGATGTTGTTTTATTGGTTTGATGGCTCTCTTTATTTCATTCTTGGAATAGCCATTCGCCTGTAGGACCCAATTCAGATGGTTAAGTTCTTTGTTGAGAAATTGGGTTTCACAGTTTTGATTAGCACGATCCACCAAGGTTTTGATCATGCCTCTCTTTTGTCGTGGGTGGTGATTGGAATTTTTGTGCAGATACCGGTCTGTATGGGTGGGTTTTCTGTATACTTTGTGTCCTAGTTTGAGGTCTGGTTTGCGTATGACCAGCGTATCTAAAAATGGAAGTTTGCCGTCAGTTTCTTTTTCCATAGTGAATTGTATATTGGGGTGGATGCCGTTTAGGTGGTCCAGAACTTTCTCCAGTTACTACCTAATGTTTTGGCTAACAGTTGTCTTCATGGTGGAACCCTGGCCTCCTTATATCTTGGGAACAATGACTTTTCCTCCGGTAAGTTAGTGATGGATACAGACTTAAATGTGGTAATCTATTTGCCCATTGATTAATTTCATTCAGTTTTGAGAGAGCCAATTTAGAACTAAGACAATAGATTCTTGTCTTTGGCCTTCAGAAAAATTGGAGAATTTATCCCCAGGATTACAAATGGAGCTTGCCCAGAAGACCTTTCATCCCTACTAGTTATCTTACAAATATTCTGTCTGTCCAGCACAGAAGAGTCTTTCTCTAGCTAGGCTTATTGTCCTACCTTCCATGGTACCAGAGGGGAGATACAACATTGCCTTACAAAATTGTCTCTGCTTCTGTCCAGAGTGGCTATTGAATCAGGCTCCCATGCTCTACTATGATGCCTATTCTGCCAAGCCTGGCACCTCTGCTGATTAACTCTCTGGGTAGGTCAAATGAGAATATCATCTTTCTACTAGCAGATCAATCAACTGAAAATTTACAGAAAGGGTTGCCGGGTTTTGCTAGATAGCCATACCATAAAGGGGCTCGTGGTGTATTAGTGTATTAGATTGTTTGATTGCTTTTAATTTAATTTTTATTTCACTTGGTTTGCCTTCTTATTTATGGTAAGTGATTTTGTTTTCAGAATTATTGGCCTCTGACTATAAATGCATATATTAATTACAATAATGCAATATTAATGTTATTGTATTATATAACATTAAAATATAACATTCTCAAAACAAAGTCAAAATGTTTCACTGCTGTTCTCAAAAAAGTGATTTGAACATGGCCCAGGATGCCAAACTGTGTCCTTCCTTTATATTTTATGCTTCCCCTAATAATTTTATTTAGTAGAACATAATTTGGAAACATGACGTTCCAAATGATCCCAATTTGCAAGTATCACACACACAAGGGAGATTTCTTGCATAATGCTGAACTCCGCATGTTTATAGTCTGTCCTCCCTTTTGTACAGGTGTTCAAAGACAGCATTCAGTCTTTGGTCCACTCCTGATTGCTATTATGTTGTGTGTCCTTTCTCTGTGTTTACAGAGTATACAGTGACAAAGCAGAAAATTAAAGAGTGGTTACTCATAATCCAAACCACACTGGAATCCTGGTATTACTCTGTGTTTAGGGCTCCCTTTGTAGAACTCTTTATTTAGTGTACTTAACAGAGCTGTTTTGAGATGACTTCTGCACCTTTGTGTTGGTCATAAGACTGATTGAGAACATTATGTCACAGCAGCCAAAGGCTATATGGCTTCAGGTATTAAGTCTTCTTAGAGTCATAAAGTTTACTCCATTGCTTTCTCAAAATAAAGAAGAGCACTCCAAGGAAGAAATAAAAGGAATTTCCATTGAACCATGAGACAGAACTTTTGAAATGCAAATGTAAAGTCCACCTTGTTATGCCCCTTCCGTAACAACAATATTCATGTGCACATCTCAAGTCTATGCCCAGGCATTTTTTTTTAAAAAAAAACATGTTTTACATTTACCAATATTTTTAGGCTTTTTCTAAGAATCCACCCTCTCAAGGCAATTTTTATACCATTTCCCATACATCAATTTAAAAAAAAAATCCAAGCAATAAGGGTGATGATGATGACAAGCAAATATCCAAGTAGAAGAATGTAAAATTATTGCAACATAGAGCAGTCTTAACAGCAAGCCAAAGAAAATATATGATCTGCAGGGCCTGCAGTGACTAATTGCAGAGATAGGGGGTCACTGCAGAAAAAGCCTTTAAGTTTTGTACCCACCAACCCAATTGAAATAATCAATAATGGAGGATTGTCCTCCACTGTTGTATTGAAATTATGGGTGGGCTCATCTAGATGAAGGCAGAACACCAGTTGATTTCAGCCCAAACTATTTTAAGTTTTCAGGATCAAAATAATTCCTTTTAAATTGTAATAGAAGCTAATAATGGCACTGGTCAGTAAAGGAAGATCAGTTATCGCAAACAACTGTAGTGTTATTATGCAGACACAAGGTTTATTTATTGATTTCTTTAATTTGTACATCACTCACTCACCAAGTGACTCTAGGCAGCTAGCAAGACAACACAAGATGAAAAGACGACAATAAAATAATAAAACACACTGTGCTGGGACAAAACGCAGACTTCACATACTATCTGAGCCCAAGTGTCTGTGAAGAACCAGGTCTTCAGGGTCTTCTTAGGTTCAGGACCATCTGAACCTTGGTGGTGGGGAGGAATTCTGTTCTCTAAGGAAGGCACTGCAACATGCAAGGCATGCCTCCTGGGTCCCGTAAGATGACACTACACATTCTGTTGCATCTTGTGGGATGGGCAGATATCATTGGAGACAGATGGTCCCACAAATATCCAGGCCCTGCACCATGTAGAGTTTTAAAGGTGACCACCCCACACCTTGAATTGTACCCAGAAGACTACCAGTAAGGTAACCAGTAAGCAGTTGGCCTTTGATGCTGACATTGCTGCCAAAGCACCAATGTCCATATCATTTGTGCAGAGCTTTCCAATCTTTTATGTTGGTGACACACTTTTTAAATATGCATCACTTCGCTTTCCAATCTTTTATGTTGGTGACACACTTTTTAAATATGCATCACTTTGCGACACACTCTTACAGCAGGGCATCATTTTGCGACACACTCTTACAGCAGGACACAAGGCAGGCACTAGGACCTGCACGGAATCCTGGCAGGGCAGGTTTGGAGGCAGCAAGGCACAAGGCAGGCACTAGGACCTGCGCGGAATCACAGGAGGTTTGGAGGCAGCCAGGCACAAGGCAGGCACTAGGACCTGCGCGGAATCACAACCGGGCTCAGAGGCAGCAGCAGCCGCGACACACCCAGATACTGCATCCGATACACTAACGTGTCCCGACACACAGTTTGGAAAGCTCTGCATTTGTGCATGTACATTTGTGCATATAAGTGTAGAAGCAGATTTATAAATAACAGTTAACATTTTGAAGAAAATTCAGTGCATTGTGTCTTACTAAAAAGATGGTGACTGTAATGATTGCTAGGCTCAAACTTCAAAGAAAACAACTTCAGTCAGTTCAAAGTAGAAAAGGAAAGTTATTTAATTGAAGAAAGCTACAAGAATCCAAAGAAAGCTGAAACTGACAAAAAAGCCGCAAAGCCTCTAATTAAAACAGTCTCTTGGTTAGCTAACATTCCCCCTCCCCACACCTGGCTCAGGCAGTTGCGTTTGACCTTGGTTCCCAGAGTCTGCTGCTCACTGCCTGGCTTCCATCCCCCCTCCCATCCCATAAACAAGCTTAACATGTGTCGGCCCTCTCTCAGCTAGCTGGCTCTGTTGGTGGCAAGCGGCAAGCGAATCTCATCTAGCTGGCTCTGCTGGCGGCAAGCGGCAAGCGAATGCACTACGTTCATTTGGTTGCAGGGACCTGACATGGCGCTCCTCCTGAAAAAGAAAATCTAAAACAGTTAAAGAAATGCAATACATGAAAGTAAGGGTTCATTTTGGCTTGTTGGGGTATTGTTGGTGGAACTTGTTAACCAGTCTCTGGGCATGTACATGGTTGCTGGCAACCCATTGGTTGTCTGGGAAGTGCTTCCACTTGATTAGATATTGCAGGGTTCCCCGAAGTCTCCTGGAGTCTAGAATTTCTTTGATTTCAAAATGTTGTCCGTTGATCATTGTCGGGTTAGGTGGGGTTTGTTCTGGGTGCCAAACTGTTGAAGTTCTCATAGGTTTCAACAAACTGGTATGGAATGCTGGATGTATTCTTTTCATGTTCTTTGGCAAAGCAAGTTGTACAGTTACTGGGTTGATAACCTTGGTAATGGAGAAAGGGCCAACGTATTTGGGTCCCAATTTTTTTCATGGTTGCCTCGTTTTCAAAAACTTGATAGATAAATATACTTCGTCTCCCACTTTTAGTTGCCATTCAGGGGATCATTTTTGTTCTGTGTATTTTTTATATGAGGCTTTGGCATGTGCTAGGGCTTTTTGAATTATTGGCCATGTTTCGTTCATCTGCTTAACCCAATCTTCCAAGGAGTTTACTTTAGTGGATCCTTAGGTTAACTCAGGAATTGGAGCAAATTCCTGAGCTGTGGCCACACGAAATGACAAATAGCTGGTGCTTTGGTGGACTGCATTATTATAAGCCACTTCAGCAAAAGGCAAGAGATCCACCCAGTTGTCTTGTTGATAATTGACATAACACCTTATATATTGTTCAAGTACAGAGTTAAATTGTTCATTCGATCCATCCGTCTAGGGATGGTGACTCGAACTCAAGGCTTGCCCTGCACCAATCAACTTTAAAAATGCTTTCCAGAAAGTGGAAATAAATTGTACACCGCGATCGCTGATCACATGTTCAGGAACACCGTGTAACCTGTACACGTGTTGGATGAAAAGTTTTGTCAGTTTAGTGGCTGAGGGCACACTGGCTAGGGGCACGAAATGAGCTTGCTTTGAGAATAGGTCAGTTACCACCCAAATCGCCATTTTCTTTTTTCTCTCTGGCAATTCTACAATGAAGTCCATGGCGATTTCTTTCCATGGTTGTTTAGGATCTGCTACGTTGTGCAACAATCCCTGGGGTTTGCCTCCCCCCTTCTTTGCTGTGGCACAAACAGGACAGCTAGCAACTTAATGTTCTATATCCTTGCACATTAAAGGCTACCAGAATTGCTTTCTCACTAAGTGCAGTGTTTTGATGAAACCAAAATGCCCGGCGGGCTTAGCATCATGACATCTTCCTAGGATCTTTTTCCTTAAAGTATCTGGAATGTATACCTTCGTACCGTGCCACCATAGCCCTCCCCAGATAGAATCTCTCTGTTAGCTTGCAGCCAGTCATCTTTTTCCAATGCCTCCTGTAATTCCTGCAGGAGTCTGGTTTCTATCTGTGGTGCCAAGTCACACTTTTGGCTCCTGGTTTCGGTGGCTAACCCCAGTTGTTGTAAAGGGATCACAGTGTCAATGATTTCTTCTCTTTCACTTTTTTGTTGGGCTAGGCTAGATAGACCGTCCACTAGGAAATTTCTTTTCTCGGGGAGGTATTTCAGCATGAAGTTAAATTTGCTGAAAAATTGAGCCCACCTGATTTGCTTTGGTGTTAGTTTGCAGGGCATTTTCAATGCTTCTAGGTTCTTATGGTCAGTCCAGACTTCAAAGGGATAGATGGCTCTTTCCAGGAGGTGCCGCCAGGTCTGGAGGGCCCATTTTATTGCAAAGGCTTCCTTTTCCCACACTAACCACCTGCATTCAGCTTCGCTGAACTTTCGGGATAAGTATGCACATGGGTGCAAAACCCCTTCCTTGTCCTTCTGTAATAACATGCCTCCCAAAGCCACGTCTGAAGCATCAACCTGGACCACTAGGGGTTCTTGCGGGTCTGGATGTTTTAAAATTGGTTTGGCGATAAATAAGGCTTCCAGCCATTCGAATGCCTCCTGACATTTGGCAGTCCAATTCAGCACCGCCCTGGGGTTTTTCACTTTCCTGGTGTCTCCCTTCCCCCTACTCTTGAGTAAGTCTGTCAGAGGCAGAGGCTTTGGGGCAAAATTATTGATAAATTGTCAATAGAAATTTGCAAACCCCAGGAAACTCTGCAACTATCTCTGGGTCTTCGGGGGGTTCCCAACCTAGAACATCTTGCACTTTAGTGGAGTATATCGTAATGCCGCTGCTTGAGACTCTGTAACCCAGGTAGTCTAGTTGCTCTTTATGGAATTCACACTTTGAAAGCTTGATGAATAATTGAGCTTTCAAAAGCCTCTTTAGAACCTCACACACTAATTTTACGTGTTCTTCCAAGGTTTGGGAATAGATCAGGATGTCATCTACTGTAGGTAGACAAGGACCCCTTCATACAGAAACTCACGAAGAACTTCATTTATGAAGTACATGAACACCCCCCCTGCTCCTTTCAATCCGAATGGCATCACAAGAAACTCAAAACCACCCAGTTGACAGTTAAAAGCAGTTTTCCACTCATCCCCTTCGTGAATGCGTACGTGGTAACAAGCTTCACTCAAATCCAATTTCATAAAAATCTTCCCCTTTGATAGGTGAGCAAGCATGTCTTTCATCAGAGGGAGTGGGTACCTATTATCAGCACTTATGGCATTCAAACCCCTATAATTGGTGCACAGTCTTAAGGACCTGTCCTTTTTGGGTCTGAAGAGCACAGGGGCTGCCATTGGTGAGGTAGCTGGCTGGATGAAACCCTGTTTTAGGTTTTTATCTACAAAATCTCTCAGTGCTTCCTGCTCTTTCGGAGTCATAGAATATAGTTTGGTCTTTGGCAATTTCATCCCAGCTTCTATTTCAATTGCATAGTCACAGTCTCTATGAGGAGGGAGTTGATCTGATTCATTCTCTTCAAAAACCTTGCGCAAATCTCTATACTGTTTGGGTATCAGACTTTTCTCCTTCTCGGTCGATTGCTTACCCAATTCCACCATCATGCCAAACAACGTAGTATCGGGATATACAGCCAACGGGGTTTCGCCTTTTACGACCCATCCTCAAATTCTATGTCTCCCGTTGCCCAATTGACGTGGGGGTTGTGTTTCCTTAGCCAGGATAAACCTAAAATCACTGACTGGTTGGCAATTGGGGTGACAAGGAATCTAATTGTGTCTTGATGGGTCCCAATCTTTAACTTAACTTCTTCGGTACAAAACTACACTGGACCACTGCTAGCCTCTGTGCCATCTAGTTGCGGGAACACTATGGGCTGCTTTAGTTTCCCCACTTTAAGGCCAAGTCCAGTCACGATTGCTGGGTTTATGAGGCAACATGTACACCCAGAATCTAGCATTGCCATTAGGTCTGCCCTGCATTTAGTTTCTAGAGTTTTCAGTTGTATGCTTATTAACATTGAGGGACATTCTTCACTTACCATGGGATCAACGCACCCATCACAATCCGCCTGCCCGCTGGCACCCTTCAGGGTAGGCGGCTGGCATTTCCCGCTGACTGAAACTCCTCTTCTTCGGAGTCGCTGGTGCTATTGAGGAAACCCTCTTCTCTCTCAGCTAGCTGGCTCCGTTTGCAGGAAGCGGCAAGCAAATCTCATCTAGCTGGCTTTGCTGGCGGGAAGCGGGAAGCGAATGCACTACGTTCATTTGGTCGCGCGGACCTGACAGTGACCAAAGATGTTGCCTGCTTCTGGCCAACTTCCCTTCTGGTTCTCTATCTTTAATTTGGATTTAGACTGGAAAGGTCTTCAAACAAAGGATGTCTTCAGACAGAGGACTATCCCATGATAGCCAGAGAGAACAGAGAACTTTCCTTCATAAAATAAATTAGTTCATCATCCTAAAGCAGCCCTCTAAACGTATTGAGCATTAACAACCAGGTGCAACCAGGTGCATTTTTGCTAGTGGTTTTGCTTAATACATTATACATTTGGCTTTTTTCCCCCCAGAATGATGTTTGAATATTCGTTAATTCAGCTCTACCCAAATTTAACTGCCTGAGGGCATCAAATGCCATTGTAGCTTATGTGCCTTTTAAGGGCCGAATAGCTTTATTTATCTTAGCTCCCCCTTTGTCAATTAACAAGATGGGGATGATATGGCAAATTGCCACTGGTGAAAGGGGAAGACAGGAGAAAATGCAAGGGAAAAGAAAGCAGCTGGGCATAGAAAAATTAAAAAAGGGAACAGAGCCACACAATGGTGAGTTGATAATGGGAAACAATGGATATCTGTATGATATGTTTGGAAAGCTGGAGGGGGTTTTTTACTGGTATTTTTCTTTCTTTCTCTTTCCCAAAGCGCTTGGCTCTTGTCCTAAAATCAATGCTTGTCACAAATAACAATCCTTTAAATGTTCTAACATAGTTGTTGAGCAGGACTGTACAGCGGGAGGCTGGGGATTGTGTATGCAAAGGCTAAACATGGTTCATGGATCTTAGGGGCACTTCCACAAAGCCAACAGCTTTTCCCCTCCCACCCTCTGCAGCATTTTGGCTGTCTTCATGAGTGTCTTCATGGTTGCCCTCCCGGTGGGCTAAGTCCTCCTAAGGAACCTGCCAATTCTTTCTCCAGCTGGCCAGAAAAAGAAAATGAAAAGAGCAACCAGCCATCTTCAGTCTTTCCTGGCCAGGTTGGCTTTTCATTTTGAAGGGTACAAATAAGCTACCCATGTGCAGGGAAGGGACAGAGGTCAACCTTAAGTGGGCTGGAAATATTGGGGGAGGGGAGATGAAATGGGGAATTGGTTCCATGAAGGAGGGATGCCAAGGATCTGGGAGATTGGACAAGGCAGGAGTTCCCAATGAACACCCCCTCCTCCCCCAGTTCAGAGACAATATTGAAAAACCGTTTCCTCTGGAGCAACAGCTGAGCTGCAAGTTAACTGGCTCAGTTGGTGATGACTTGGATACACCTTATGTGTAGAAGAAACACCAGAACTCGAGTTTCCCAGGGTAGGAATGCTGACTATGTCAATAAACATATCGAGATGCCCTCCGAACAGTCACTCATGCCCTTGTCATCTCCCATATAGACTACTGCAATGCGTTCTACATGGGGCTACCCTTGAAGAGTATCCGGAAGCTTCAGCTGGTCCAGAATGCGGCCGTGCGGACAGTTATGTGTGCTGTAAGATCGGCCCAAGTAACACCTCTGCTGCGCAAGCTGCATTGGGTTCCAGTTTGCTTCCAGGTCCAATTCAAGGTGTTGGTTATCACCTTTAAAGCCCTACATGGCATGGGACCAGGTTACCTGAGGGACCGTCTCATCCCCGGAACATCGACCCGCCCCACTCGGTCATGCAGAGAGGGCATGCTAAGGATCCCATCGGCAAAAGAGTTCCATCTAGCGGGATCCAGGAGGTGGGCCTTCTCTGCAGTAGCACCCGCCCTTTGGAATATCTTGCCCCTGGAGCTGAGGCGAGTTTCTTCACTCCTGACCTTCCGGAAAGACTTGAAGACCTGGTTCTGCCCCCTGTCTTGGGACAGGAATGGCAACAGTTCCTCTTGGGAGTGGCTGGTGCCATGAAACCCGCCTTATTATTAACATATTTTGTTTGGATTTTATATGTAAATTATTGTTCCTGTAATTTTATATTTTTAACTTATTATTGTGAACTGCCCAGAGTCCCCAGGTGTGGAGGAGATGGGTGGTGATAAAAATTTAAATAATAAATAAATAAATAAATAAATAAATAAATAAATAAACAAACAAACAAACAAACACTAAATGTAAGTAACACAAAGCAGGGTTTCCATTAAGTTGTGGGAAGCACAATAGGAAAAGGCACTGAATTTTAACTTAAGAAGTATAAGAACAGGATGGAACTTTACTCTCTTATTAGGCAGCTGTTGGTAGGCAATTAACTATTACAGTGGTTTCTGTCTTAGTGTGTGATAAATATTTTTCCTAGCCATGCTGTTTTGAGTGTCCTGGTGACTTCTGAAAAGTATGAGCCAGGGAAAGACAGGACCCTAAAACTGGTGCCATGAAGACATGGGGGCACAGCACTAATCTTGAATATGGAAGTGGCCTCAACCCAATGAAGTTATTCTGGCTGCTGCTGCAGCCAAAGAAAAAGAAGTACTACCAACGTTCCTTAAAGCTCTTGAAAGCCTTTATCTTATATCCCACAGGTGGAATGAACATATTCACTCCAAGAAAAGAAAGGAATGGTGTTACTCTAGTAAGTTCTGGCCAAGCTGGTCTTTCTGACTTCTCCTCTGTTCCCATAAAACGTCTGTCCCAGCTTGTCTGGCAACTTATCATGTTTGCCACCCCTTCTCTCATCATTGTTCCCTCTGTACCAGAGGCTGAGTCCAGTTTTTCATCCTGTTTCAGATCTGTCATCATGCCAGAAAGGCCTAATCAAGTGCCTTTATGGAGTGTATCTTTATTATATCCTGGTGACCAGGGCAGTTTTGTAATACTGCCTTCAAAATCTCCTTAACAAATGGACCTAAAATATAACAGAGAACCAGCCATGCATGCAGGAGTTGGCACCATGGGTGGGATGTGTCCATTAAAGCAGGAATTAAATACTGAATTGGCTCTCTATATAACAGCTACAGTATTTATTCTATATAACATCATGTTGCTGATCTCAACAAATGTTTGGATAAAAGTAAAAGCTATTTTGCTGAGCAAGAATCTGCATTACTTTCTTTCACTTAGCAAATCTAAGAAAAACTGTTACTATTGCATGACAAGTACTGTAAGAACCAGTATAATTTTGTAGCCTATATGTTACAGTTTAGATATTTCCTTTAATCTAAGTGTGTTAATATATTAGACTTGTAGATGTGCAAATATTAACATATTAAATTCACTACTTCATGTATGCTGCCATGAAATCTGGTTGGAATAAAATTCACTCCCACTGGAATCTCAGTAGAATTTGTTTATCTCCAATAGTCTTCTTTTTCTCCAGGTTTTCTGCAATGTATGGAGAGATCATAGAATCATAGAAGTGGAAGATACCTAAGAGGCCAACAAGTCCAACCTCCAGCACACTGCAGGATTCATACACCATTTTCAATAGAAGGCTATCCAGCCTCTGTTTGAAAACCTCCAGTGAAGGGGAAGAAACCACTCTATGCGGTAATCTATTGCACTGATTGACAGCTCTTACTGTCAAGAAGTCCTTCCTAATGTCTAACCTGTATCTACATCCTTGAAGTTTCCATTAGTTCTAGTCTTACCCTCAGAAGCAAGTGAGAATAAGTCTGAACCCTCTACAATGTGACCCCCCTTCAGATATCTGAAGGCAGCTATCTATCATGTCCCCTCTCAACCTTCTTTTCTTCAAGCTAAAAATACCTAGGTCTTTGAACCATTTCTCACAGAAGTTGGTTTCCAGTCCTTTCACCATCCTGATACTGTAGCCCTTCTCTGGGCTTACCAGAGAATGTCTTTTTTTAAAAACTGGGGTGTGCAGAACTGAACCCCAAGTGAGGCCTGACCAAGTCAGAGTAGAGTGGAATAATAAATTTCTGCAATCTGTATCTATATCCTTGAATGGCCTTCAAATATTTGAAGACAGCTATCATGTTCCTTCTCAATCTTCTGCAAGCTAAATATACCTAGGTCTTTGAACCATTTTTCATAAGACTTGGTTTCCAGTCCTTTCACCATCTTGTTAGCCCTTCTCTGGTCTACCAGGGTAAACCATAATTGATTGGTGAGGCAGGCTTTTTACTCTTGCCTTTATCCCTGTGTTGTTCATATACTCTACTATCAAACCCAACTAATAACAGCTTTCTGAGCTAAGCCATCCACTACTTTGGCTGGTACCAAATGGTGTTCCATATGTAAAGTTTGTACTTTAGCACTGAATCATGAGGAGGGATTCTCCCAAGTAAGTTTTCCCTGGGAGGGATCATGGATGGTTCTCACAAAATCCATGCTTCTCTTCTTTTCAAATCATGTTATACATCCTGACTTCAACGTTCCACCTCCTTCCAGGGATTATATTTAAATTGCTTCTGCCTCTGAATTACAGACCAATATGCAAATTATGCTTTCTGAACAGAGGACCTCTCTTTATTGATGTTGCACCTAGATCAATATGGCAATGTAAAGTTTTGGCATTTCATGTTTGCTAATCACATTTTTTAAAGAATTATGTCTAGATGATAGGTCTTCAGGTTCAAGTGTTTTACTCATTACAGTATTTTTAAAAATAAAGTAGCATAACAGGGCTTGTACACTTTGAAAATGATTCAGAAAGGCTTCAAACATAGCACCTCTCTCTTTTTCCTTCATGCTGCTAATGCTTTAAAGAATCCACTTGTTAAAATCAATGTGAGTCTGAAACTCTACTCTTTTTTTCCCTTTGGACAATTTGCTGGGATATGACTTTTTGGACAAAGCATGGTTTAATAACCTGGCTGGAAAAATCAATTGTTGGATAAGCTGTAGTTTGGCACTGCTCACTGTGCAGAAAAGCTATACAATGTAAAACAATATCAGTGAAGCTTAATGGTGCTCTATGGCTCAAATTAAGTAATAAGCCATATGTACAGTTATTCCAGTGGCTGCATACTGCAACACGGAAGATGTTTTAGTGACCAGGGGCTGAACAATTTTCTTAGAGCTTTTCATTCAACAAGGTACAGTGGCTGTGATAGTAAGACACTTCTTCACTGCTCTCATAAGGGTTATTGGCACCAATAGACAAAGGTTTCCTTCTACAGTGAGAAGTCATTATGGATGTCAAATCTCTTGTGCTACTACGGAGCTGCTCCAAATTTAAAACAGAATATTGGAGAAATAGTATTAGAAGCATCAACATTTTGCAGAGCATTTTATGCTATTTAAAAACACTGACTTGAGGAGAAAGCACAATTTAACATTTAGGCCAGTACTGAGTGATATAGATAACTGACAAAATAATTTTCCAGAGATACACATGGAAAATGAAAAACCTGTGATTAGTTTCCGTGAAGATCTTGTTTTTAAAAAATTATTATTTAAAAGGATGGCTCATTCTTTGATGTTGACCAGGAAGCATCATCAGCAAATCTGATGTATCTGTTGCTTCCACATTCTTTTGTTTATGGATGTGCTATTTATGAGAGGAACTAACCTGGAAAGGTGAGAGCAACAACAGGTTTCAGAATTAATATTTCATTTGCAAAATGATGACAACGTATTACATGATTTGACATGATTCTTATGGCTTTTTCCCCATTCTTATTTTTTATTTATTTATTTATTTATTTATTTTTCAAATTTATTCCCCACCCATCTCCCATGCAAGGGACTCTGGGCGGGTTACAACAAATACAAATACAAATGGATGAATATGCCATAGTTCTTTTTCATAAAAAAAATTGGCATAATCCAGTGCAATTCCTGGAAAATGTATTAGAAAAAATGTTTCCAGTTTTAAAACTATACTATAGTTTGATGTCAAACCATTCCCTCTTTGAATGGTACTAGATCCTAGACCAAGAACAGAGGTTGGTGTAAATGGCAGGAGTGAGAGAGGGTTATTTTAGCTGATGAGGAGCTGAACTACCTCTGCCTTGTTAGCTGCATTGTGAGAACAGTTGAGAAGATTAACATTGTTAATCCCTCTCTTTGCTGCCCAGAGACAAACTCCCACAGTGGCACTGCAAAAATTGAATTTTTCTAGAACTGTTTTGTGTTTCAGGTGGCTTTCAAAGCTGGAAAAGACCCTGTTTACTATAGGTTGACCCTAAAACTTGCTAAGATTTCAAAGGGTCATTTGAACTTTTACTCTGTAATTGAGTCCGAAGGAGGAAATATTAAAAAAAAATCTAATTGCACAGAAATATGGATGTTAATATAAAAGCCCAGTGATAAAGTTGAAAGTCTGGTAAATTAAAGCTGGTGTCATAATAGGACAACATGAGAGCTGCTATATTGTAAAAAGGTAAAAGATAAAGATTCCCCCACACAGTCGTGTCCGACTCTAGGGGCCGGTGCTCATCTCCGTTTGTTAGCCAATGAGCCAGCGTTGTCCGAAGACGCTTCCACGGTCATGTGGCCGGCACGACGTGCGCAGAATGCTGTTACCATCCCACCAAAGTGGTACCTATTTATCTACTTGCATTTGCATGCTTTTGAATTGCTATATTGCGGATCCTTTAAATCCTCATTTCTTTCAGGCGTCCACCATGCTGTCCACATTAGGGACAATCTAGGTCAGGCTATGTATGGTCTAAAAAAAGTATTTGTCACTATAATATGAAAGAAATTATTTAAAATAACCAAATAAAGAAGGAAAACCCTCTCACTTCCACCCTTTTGGAATCATTTTTTTTGAGCCTCAAAGTTAGACTACTCCAAGAAAAGCATTTGGTTTGCTCTGCTTGCATCATTTATTCCTGTTGAACTGCATGCATTACCTCTGGTCAAAATGAATTTTTCAATGAATCCCTAAATGGACAGAAACAGACACAATCTCTATATGATACAAAGTTAAACACAATATCTTTCTGGAAATTTTAATGCATATTACTATTTATGTGTAATTATTTAGAGATTCAAAATACAGTGTCCCATAGTCAATCAAGAAACTGAAGCTGAAAAGAGGTCAAATTAACAATCCAAATATACCTCCAGATCAACCATGAAGTACAGGAAGTACTTCTGGACTGGCCTTCACAGTACTCAGACTAGAATATCACTGGTGTGGGGAAATCTCAAACATGTAATCAATGCAAGGAAATCTGTGAATATTTCTGAGCTAGAAGAGTTCTGAAAGCAAGAGTGGGAAAAGATTCCAGAAGGAAAAATAAAAGGACTCTACATTGGTTACAGGAAATGTTTGGCAACTGTTATTTCTGCCAAAGGAAGTGTTACAACTCAAGACTGAAAGGGTATGTAAATGTCTGCACCTGCCCTATTCACTGTTTTCTCATTCTGAATCTGTAAACAACTGCACATAAATAGTAAGCATGCATTCCAGCTTACAGAAAGATATGCTTAATTGTTTACTATGTAGATGTTGCATCAACTTCTGTTCTATTCAGCATTCAGTGAATGTTACAATTTGATCTAATGGAGCAATTATGAGGGGATAGTGGTAAAAAGTCAAGATGGCAGTTGTGATTGAAGCCTCGCCTTTTTTACATGCACTGCTCACACAGAAATCATAAAAAGGGGTGGGGCTTTGATTCTGTGGCCACAGCTGCCATGTTGATTTTTTTGACCCCACCTTGCACATATTCCTTGAGACCAGGGGCGCCTAAACTTTTGCATGCAACTGTAGTTCTTATAAATAATTCCACGGTATCAATTGCTACTATCCTGAGCAAGAAAATATAGATTTTGACTAAGATGTCATATGACTTGCTTCTATATCCCTGTTTGAGAGCCATGGCTCTCAAAGTGATCCATTTAAAGTGGAAACAATGGCTCTCAAAGTGATCCATTTAAAGTGGAATCCGGCATTAAACAGGGATGTGTTATTGCTCCAACCTTATTCGCTATCTTCATCGCTATGATTATACACCTTGTTGAAGAGAAACTTCCTACTGGTGTAGAAATTATATATCGAACAGATGGAAAGCTTTTTAATCTTAGTAGGCTGAAAGCAAAAAATAAGGTAATTACAACTTCTGTTATAGAACTTCAATATGCTGATGATAACGTAGTCTGTGCACACTCCGAGGAAGATCTTCAAACTATCCTAAACATCTTTGCAGAAGCATATGAAAAGCTCGGCCTCTCGATTAACATTAAAAAAACCAAAGTGCTTTACCAGCAAGTTCGAACCAATCCCTCCGCAGCGCCATCAATCCAGCTTAAAGGTGTGTCACTAGAAAATGTCTACCATTTTTCTTATCTCGGCAGCCATCTATCTACAAAAGCCGACATTGACGCTGAAATTCAGCATCGCCTGAGCTCTGCAAGTGTAGCTTTCTCCCGAATGAAGCGTAGAGTGTTTGAGGATCGGGACATTCGCAGGGAGACCAAAATGCTTGTTTACAAAGCCATTGTACTACCAACCCTTCTGTACGCCTGTGAAACATGGACCCTCTACAAACGCCACCTCCAACTTCTTGAAAGATTCCATCAACGCTGCCTCCGAAAAATTCTGCAAATTACTTGGGAAGATAGGCGGACTAATGTTAGCGTATTAGAAGAAGCGAAAACCACCAGCATTGAAACAATGATCATCCAACATCAACTTCACTGGACCGGTCATGTTGTTCGAATGCCTGACCATCGTCTTCCAAAGCAGCTACTTTACTCCCAACTTAAGAATGGAAAACGGAATATTGGTGGACAGCAAAAGAGATTCAAAGATACTCTCAAAGCTAATTTAAAAAAATGTAATATCAGCATTGAGAACTGGGAAGCCCTAACTCATGAGCGTTTCAATTGGTCAGCCTTTATTAATGGCGCCATGGACTTTGAAGAAGCACGAGTACAGGGCGAAAGGGAGAAAAGAGCTAAAAGGAAGGCACGTCAGGCAAACCCTCATCATGACCGTCTCCCACCCACAAACCTATGCCCTCATTGTGGGAGGTTGTGCGGATCCAGAATTGGCCTTTATAGCCACTTACGGATCCACTGTTAAAATTTTACCTTTGGAAGACAATCTTACTTGGCTACGAGTGATCGCCAATGAATCCCTGTTTATATAAATCGTCTGAGACTGACCTTCACAAATTGGGTACTGAACACCTCCTTATAAAGTTCCTGCTAAACCAAATGTTAAGACAAATATGGCAGAACACTCTGTACTTCCAAATAGTACTTCTGTGCAACCTGGTGTTCCTGAAAAAGTGGATCTTTGTGTGTAACAATATGGAAATCTGTTTTATAAAGGTCAGATTTTATGTGTTTGTGTATGTTTTGAATTAGTATGGCCCACATTTGACTCCTACTGGCTCTTAAAATTAGGGAGTCAGAGGAGTTTGCAAGTCTTGAGTCTTCTCCTTGGCTGTGAGGTTCTTAACTAATCCCTATTTTTCCATTGTTTCTGCAACAATTTTAATTTGAAGTTTTCTTTCCAATTCCAAGCCTGCACTACCTTTAAATTTACATCATCCTTCCATCATCGACTCATATTTATTTGACACCTAATAACAAGCTGAGAAAATAAACAAAGATAATAACAACAAATACTAAAACCCATGTTAATATTATATACTTTTGTGATCCTATTGGTTATTTCAGATTTAATTAAAATATTCCACTTTTGCCCCAAGTCTCTAATATTGCTGGTGCCATTCATGCTGGCTCAGGACTACTCCAGTTACAACAGCTTCACCACACTGTAAATGTAGCTCGGTTTCTAGCTGAGCAAAATTTGGGCCACCTCAGCAGAGACATTATTTTACGGTTGTCTTCAACTAAATGTTAACCATGTGATGTTTCATGTATTATGGCCGTTAGCTTCTTCCTGGGTTTGGGGAGGATATGTAGCTACCTATATTTATTACAGCTGTTTAAGGTTCAAATGTGGTTTCTTTGCAGATTAAAAATGCATTAGCATGATGTATTAAGCATCCCAGATGCTGTTCGCTTTTAGCAGTAAAAGGTTGCAGCAAACTGGTTGTAACTAGATGGCATGTTAAGTATATGACTCACTAGCCATTAATGAAAATTGCTAATCACATGCCAGGCTTTATTAGATGGTACTGGCTGCTACCTGGATACTCAATGAATCCATAACCTGCACCTGTAAATGTGACTCATTGATCACGTGATAGTGAAGGACCATCTGGCAAGGGAATAAAATACATTGAAGAAGAAAAAAAGCACAAACAGAATCAGGACAAGGAAAGAACACTGATAGGAAAAAAGCACCGTGCATAAAAAGATGTACTGTACATCCTGTGTTCATTTTGTAAATAGTGAGGATTGAAAACAAAGTGCTCCAGAGGCTTCACCACAGTCAACAATCTTTATTACAACCTGGGTTACAAACTCTACCGGGAAGCACAGAAAGTCCAGTACATAAAGAAGGCCAGCTCGTATTTTATGCATTTCATGCTCTCAGTGGGTAGCATAGAAAACATGCACCCACTTGCATGCAATTATAACCCTTGAATTCAATGGGACTTGCTTTTCAAAAGACACTGCAAGAGTTGGGCTATGTCTGTACATATGAAAAAGGAAATGTATACAGTTGTTCTTGGGAAGTAACAGCCAGATTATTTGGAATTCTGTTTTGCATTTAAATTTTTAGTAATGCTCTGCTTTAAAAACAACATTTTGATTTGGATCTCATTGTATATTTATATTTGAATATGCACACTCATGGCATTTAGAATCATTGTATTTACTTGGTAACTATGGCAAATACTTTATGGTAAATATGGTAAATACTTGGTAACTATGGTAACTATGGTAAATAAATACGGTAAATGGTAACAGCATTCTGCGTGTGTCATGCCGGCCACATGACCGTGGAAGCGTCCTCGGACAACGCTGGCTCTTCGGCTAACAAACAGAGATGAGCACCGGCCCCTAGAGTCGGACATGACTGCACAAATGTGTGGGGGGAACCTTTACCTTTATGGTAAATTCAGCTTTGTAGTTTACTGGAAAGTTCTGAGCCAGCTGAGCAGGTAAAAGCTGAAATTTCATTGATTTCTAGTTAACATTTTATTTTTAATTTAGAAATTCCAATTAACTTTTTTTGGCCTTCATTACAGCTCAAGTCATTAAAATGAGAAACTCTGTGATGAATTGACTTTTATGAACTGAATCCAACCAGTTTGATCATGTAAGAGTTTATTCTCAGGATTAAAGCAAAATCCTATTAGAGATAAATTTGCTTGTTTCTGAATATAATAATGTTTTAATCTTTTTGATGATTTTTAAGTAGTGTCAAAGATCACATGATATAAAATTGAAGTAATTTCATTTTCCATATCTATTATCTGTATACAGTTGAATTATATTAGCAAACGATAACAGGAATACTCTCTTATATGATGTCTTTTAAAAGATGTCTTTTATCTGCCCCTTTCCTCTGATATCTCTCAAGAGTGTTCTCTAGCAGAATTCCAACTTTCAGAAATTCAATTTGAAGGTGATTCAATAGAAACTTTATATCTAACTGGACCTCTGAATCAATGTGGATGATTTAGATATTTCTGTACGTGAGCAGAAATGACTTTTCCTGAAATAATTCAGAAATCCTGACTGAATTAACCTGATTCAGTAATTTGATTTGGAGATCAGATTGTTGAATTAAAGCATTTTATCAAGTCGACAATTCAAATCAGATTTTGCATCATCCACACACTACTCAAACACTCCTAGGCCCAAACTGAAATGCCATGCTCTTCTGTGAATCAGAACACTTATAAGAATTGTGGCATGCACCCAACTTTAAATTGTATCCTGTGCCTGATTTGAATTTGTGTGCAAAGATCATTGCACAGTTTAGTTCATTCCCCAATGCCACCATAAACCTTTATTGATAGATATCTTCTACCTAGTCAGCTTTTTCTTGTCTTTCAGGAACAACAGGTATTTCTTCTAACTTCTTTGAGCTCCTGAGGAGTGATTTGTCAAGATTTGTGACTGGTAGCTAATATGTCCAGTTGTGTGTACATGTTTTTCAAATCCCACTGTGCTCTGTCTTTGGCCATTTAGACAGCACAACACAACAGCACAACAGATGTGAGAGGCATCATTTTCATCATCAGCCAAATTCACTGGGTCCTTTTCAGGCCTTGGTGGTATCTCACCTGGACTACTGCAATAGTCTATGGCAGGTTTTCCTTTGACCACTTTCAACTGCTGACCTTGGTCCAGTATACATTGTTCTGGACCTCCCTGATTTTTTCCATGTTTCTTCCCCACTGCAGAGCCTTACACTGTTTTCCCATTAGGCCAGGGCTCAATTAAATTCTTGGTGCTCATGTTTAAGGCCATGTAGTTAGCCATTCCCCACTACCACTCCCAACTCCTTCCTTGGCATGATCTGTTTAAACAACATGATCAACCAAACTGGGTCGTTGCTCCTTTCCGTTTTTGCATGTTGCTCTATCCTCTTCATATGCATTTCAGGTCTCAAGTCCCTGATTGAGGAATTCTCTCCATCCACTCCTACCCTGGCCAACTCCAGCTCCACATATTTTTGCATACATTTAAGAAAGATTTTGAAAATCTACTTATTTAATAAAGTAGACTCATTGGTAAAAATGATTGTGAGCATAGTGGTTAGTAAAGTCAGATGGCAGTGTTTTGTTGTAAGTCTTATTAGCACAATTACATGACAGGGATATCAGGTTTTTAGGTTTAGGATTTTATAGCTTGTATAAGTGTTATGTATAGTGTGGCTGTATATATGTCATTGTGTGTATTGACATTATTACTTTTGTGCAATTTTAATTGTTAGTTTTTGCTTGTAAATTTATTTATTATGATTGGACTGTGCCCCAGAGGGGGCATGTTAGAAGGAAATTTTTGTTTGGTTACTTGGTTAACCAAGTAGTAAAATCCAATAAAAGTGTATTAATAAGATGCCCTTAATCAAACTAACAAAAATAATGAGAAAGACATTTTAAATTTATCTGGAGGGATAATGTGAATATCTACAAGGGGGGAAATGATGAGTCATGATGTCATAATGTAAATCGCAACTTCTGTGCTTGAGATGCAAGTACAATGAGATGCAAGTACATTAGAGTGGGATCTGTGTCATGACATCACCTTGTGCATTTTGTCATCCTGATGAGCAGTAATCTTGCTTTTTTGAGGAAGCCCATGGTGTATAACCAAGAATTGCAGTAGGCGGGACAATGCTGTTGCACCAGTGAGAATTCCAACTGATTACAGTGTTGTGAGGAGGGTGTTAATACAGGGTGGCTACTTTCCAAAACTTTGAAGTATCAGAATTTTCCACTCCAATTAAATGTCTTTTATGTAATGACATCATTATGAAATCATGCAAATTGCCACAATTATGTACATTTGCATTTAACAGGCATATTTAAGTCATATTTAACAGGCAGTTCCTCTCCCAAATTAGTCTTTAAAAAATATTTCACTATATTTTTTGGGCTCTTCCAATTGCTTACACACCTATTTCCTTTTCTATTGCAAATTGACAGGAAACAATGCCTTCATTTGGGAGTAATTTCCAATCACATAAAAGGGGCTCATGTCTGCATAGGGCCCAGAGGACTGGGGTTGCCTACTGTTGAAACGGAATAAATTTTCAGGATCCTACAGATAGAGTTAAGAAAATAGTGGTCCCCCAATTTGCAAAGAATTATGATTTCAATCAAAACTAAGGAATGGATTTTCAAGTTTAGTCAAGTTTGACTAACAGTTACAGAATGGCGTTAAATTTTCTAACACTGGAAATATTGAAGGATATTTTTGAAACATGGAGTCAGAAATTAATAATGTCAACAGTGATATCTGCCTCTATGGATAGACTGTCTAAAAGATGGTATGGAAGAGGAACAAGTTTTACTTGACAAGATAGAGACTCAATTGAAAGTGGATTTACAAGTGACAGGCTACAAGAATGACATGGAAAAAGACACACAAAAGAAACTGACTGATGTTTTAATAATTAAAAGGGTCATATAATAATTAAAAGGGCCCTCCGAACAGTCACTCATGCCCTTATCTTCTCCCATATAGACTATTGCAATGCGCTCTACATGGGGCTACCCTTGAAGAGTATCCGGAAGCTTCAGTTGGTCCAGAATGCGGCCGCACAGGCAGTTACGGGTGCTATAAGATCAGCACATGTAACACCGCTGCTCCGCGAGCTGCATTGGGTACCAGTTTGCTTCCGGGTCCAATTCAAGGTGTTGGTCATCACTTTTAAAGCCCTACATGGCATGGGGCCAGGGTACCTGAGGGACCGTCTCATCCCGACCACATCTACCCACCCCACCCGGTCATGCAGGGAGGGCATGCTTCGGACCCCATCAATTAAAGAATTTCATCTAGCGGGGTCCAGGAGGTGTGCTTCTCTGCGATAGCACCCGCCCTGTGGAATATTTTGCCCCCAGAGGTGAGGCGGGCGCCCTCGCTCCTGGCCTTCCAGAGGTCTTTAAAGACCTGGTTCTGCCACCTTGCTTGGGACGAAGGAAGTAATAGTTCCTCCTGGGAGTGGTTAGCTTAGTAATATCCTCCTTTTAATATCTCACCATCCTCTGGATTTTTTCTATTTATTATTATATTGTATTTTAAGATTTATAGGTTTTTAATTTTAATATTATTATTGTAAACCGCCCAGAGTCTACTGCTGTAGAGATGGGCGATGATAAATTTGACTAATAAAATAAATAAATAAATAAATAAATAAATAAATAAATAAATAAATAAAGTTGGTTTATTTGATCAAGGTTAAAATAGATATGGTGTTATTTCTGGTAAACCTTAATGGATTTTGCTGACACCAGGACTGAAATGATGATGCTTTATGGATTTGTCTATAGATAAGAGATGTGATATGGGAAGAAGAGATCATTTGTTGTAATTTAAGAGGAGGTGAAAAGTTACTAAAATTGTTTATACTTGTTGTGATTGAAGGTTGAGAGTCACTTCTTTATATACAGTATTTCTTTTCTTTTTCTTTACTATTACTTCCCTTTGCATCTTTTACTCCTTAGTTCTTAGACTTAGTTCTTTCTCCAATGTTAGAACTGCAACCATTTCTAGAGATCAAAAATAAATGACATCACTCACCATCGATCATCTGCTTACCCTCAAAGCAACTTCCTTGCATATTTTTCCATTTCTACTTCAAAATTACATTTTCCTACCCTTATGTCAGCTCGAGTGCTCTGTCTGTTTGAGTGAGAGTACTTCAGTTTGCTACAGGTTAACCTCAGCAGTTCATTGACTACTTTACAGAGAAAGGGCTGCCCTTTCCTTTTAGCTGAGCCACTTCTTATCATGCATTCTGATAGATTCTACACTGCCCTTTACCAACAGCAAGGAAATTGTATGGTGGTTAAGTCGTTTGCTTAGCATAGAGAAGGTTGCCAGTTTGAAACCCAGTAGAAACATTTTTGTTTTCTAAATTGTGAACTTTCTGGAGGAAATAGTTCCTCCCTCTGCTTTTTATTTTTTTAAATAAGTCCAGTGTTCTACCATTTTACTGATTTTCCTGAGGTAGAAGAGTTTTACTCCCAGCTCCCAAACAGCCCAAACTTATGGGCTACCTCTGATCTCCCTCACAGCCAAGAGGATAGAGAGCCAGGAGAACAGATCAGAGATCAGATGGAAAGGGACATCCCACCAGAAACTGGCAGAATCAATTAGAGCCACAAGTTTGCTGATACAGAGCACATTGTTTCAGACAGCCTCCCCCATGCTCAGCAACATGCCCTAATGGCCCACATACAGCATCTGGAGACAGGATAGGAGGGGAAACACCACTCCCAAAGCAGAACACCTAACGCTGTACTTCATCTGCCTCAGCTATAGGTGGTTGATGAGATACAGGAAGTGGAATGCAGACACGTATCTGGAAATGGCTTGTTGGCCATCCTCAAAGTGGGACAAAGAAGCTGTGTGGATTTGCCCTAAGTCAGGAAATGCAACTGATTATGAGTTGTAGGTAAGCTGACAAGCACTGAAATTTCATTAGTGGCTTTTTATGAAGAGTTAAAATTCAGATCAGAGTGGGTTCATTTTTAACATCCTTTCTTTGCAGCTTCCAGACCTTGTAAATCACTCCAAAAATATCCTGCTCTCTGCACATGAGAGAGAGAGAGAGAAAACATTTTGCTTGGCACAGGAGGTCAAGGATGCTTTTCACTTTCATCTACAGTGCCAGCAGCTGAGGGAAGTTCAAATTAGTGAAAAGAGAAAATGTTTCTTGTGGTCAATAAAGCCACTGCTTCAAATTTCCCTCAGAGTGATAACTTTTACCCCAGGTGCTTTTGCACATTTTCTGCTTCCCATGTGCAAGGGGCATTTTTTCCCCACTTTTTGATTTGTCTCTGGGAAACTCATTAAGACCAGATAGTCTCTAATATGTATGTTAATTTTCTAGCCACAAGGAAAATTAATAGCTAGGACAATTAAGCTAATATCCTAAATAACATCAGAGCATAATGCTAAAATTATTTCTAGAAGCCTGTGTCTAAAGCTAAGTCAACAGCACACAAAATGCATGTGCAGTGATTTCCAGTAAGAGACATAGCAAAAGTGTGCCAGCACTTCCCTTAGTACCCTCAGATGTGTTCTGACTGCAATTCCCATAATTCAAAGGTGGGAATTCTGGAAATTCTATTCCCAGATCATGCTGTCTGGGAATTCTGGACCTGCAAAGCCAACACATATGGAGGGCATAAGCACAGGTAAGGCCAGACAAGGGGCATCAACAGGAGGAGGTAAAACATACCAATATGATACAAGACACATTTAAAAGAGGCAGAGCTTTGATCATATAGTCATGGCTTCCATCTTGATTTTTCTGACTGCACCCCCCACAGACCCCCGGGCTAGACTGTACCATCAGCCTATTCTCCTAAGCTCAACCTGTTTCCACAAGGTATATTTAAATAGGTTCTATAAGAGATAAGATCTCCCAGGTCTGTGTTCTGCAAATATTAACCTTTCATTCTTGTAAACCTGCTACACCCAGTAGCTGGGTCTACCCAAATAGCTGATCACATTATCTGTTAGTGTTAGAGTGTTTCATTCCATGCAGCATGATTAAACATTTTTCTGCATAAATATAATAGTCATTATTATAACTGTGTTAAGCTATTTTTAAAAGCAGAAATTAACAGCAATGTAGGAAAAAAAACAGCACTACTGAAATAAAATCGATATCCTTTCTCATTAGATTTATGCAAAGGGACTATAATCAATGAAAAGTGTATCATGTAATTTCTTTATTATCTACCAAATTATCCCCATTAAGCACTTTCCACAATTTTTAAGCAGCCATCACCAACCTAGTTATTCTCTCTCTCTCTCTCTCTCTTCTCTCTCTCTCTCTCTCTCTCTCTCTCTGTGTGTGTGTGTGTGTGGGGGGGGGTAGACAGTAAGAATACAATTTAACTTGAACATTAAGATTGGACTTTCCCATATTAGATTTAAAATACTTTTTTCAGAGTATACAGATCAATAAAGAAAATAATTACTATGGACGCATGAAAAATACTCAGATGCTATTCTACTAGTATTTTATGATACTATTTTTTCAACTTTTGAGTGAGAGGAGAGCTCCACTGAAATTTCAACACCAATATAAGTAAGAAGGTTTTTAAAAAGGACCTTGCAGTCAGCATATAAATAATCCTAATTGGAGGATGATATGCTTTCATTTATCTTTACATTGCTATGAAAAAATAATCCTCCAACTTTATTTTTAAGATGAATGAAAGTGTCTGATTTTCACAAACTCAAATAATGGTGCTTCTGCTTTTCAAACATGTTCATCTGCTCCTATCGTATCCATCTGTGAAGCATAATACAATCCCCAGTGCCATTTAATGCTAGTCTAGAGACTTATTTTAAGCCATACATCTACTTGGAGCCTTGTTTAAATAATAAACCCATTACAAAGCAAGTTATGCTTCATTGGTGGACAACATTGAGTTCTCCAGATGTAATTGGGCTTCAACATAGATCATTTCTCGTCAACAGGAAAGCAGCCTTTAGCTGATACAAAACTCAACATCTGAACGGTCATTTTTTTAAAAGAAAAAATGTCACTGTTTCTCTACTGAATTAGGCTGAATTTCACTAACAGCCTTCCTATTATTTTGTAAAAGTATGGTGGGTCATGATGGCCATCTCTCCAGTTGCCACCCATTTAGCTATGTGTACCATGTTCACAACATCAGCTGCCTTCCCAAATCTCTCTTCTGTAGAACCTCTATGATTGGGACTAGTCTCTAAAGTGCTACTGTACCAGTCTCTTCTGGCAAGCTTATCGGAACAGTGCAGAAGAACTGATAACCAGATTCCTCCAAAGATCACTTCATCTTGGGAACATTCTTTGGAATGTTTTCATAGCTAACAAAGTTCACATAATATTAATCAATTGTATGTTGCTGATGATCAGAGGACTCACTTATTCATTGAGAATACAAAGTGATGACGGTGGCTGACATGGTAGCACCAGTGGTATTTTGAGAGGCTGGGTACAATTTACTAATTACCTGAGTATAAATAGGCCTGCCCTGTGGGTTGCACAGTGCTTGTTTAAAATAGGCACATACTACTGTATAATTGAATAAAATAAATAATTTTAAGACCTAAGCTTCTCATTTTGTCTCTTTTCCTGCAGATGCTCACATCTTTTGAAAGCACACCAGGGCCATGCAATATTTACTTAGTCAAAAACTGGAAATTGTTCTATTAGCATCATAGAACTGCAAAATCTTTGGGTTGCAGTGTTAATGTCAGTTTGTTATGAAAATTAGGTTAATTACATATATGCAGATCTGCCCTAACCCTCTGGCTCATGAGATATTCTCAAGGTGACTTCACCTTCACTGAACAATTTGCTGACTTTAGCATATTCTTACATAACCTGCCCACCCCCACCCGTGCTTCTACGTTTCAGTAACGGATGAAGGCTTGCCATTTCAGTTCAACATAAGTGCTGTTCAGTACAACTGAATGGCTTTAAAAATGTTGACAGCCATGCGAATCTATGATGTGAAACATCAGTTTCTATATTCAGACAGTTGACTCTCCCCCCACCCAATCTTAAACTAGGAAATCAGCTAATTCAGTTGATGTTGAAGTCAGATCCTGCTTTTAGATTTAAAATTGCAAATGTCAGGCCAAAGTGGGTGCTAAGTTGTGTTTTCCACACAGCTGGTCAACTAAAGTTCTAGTTCCAGAAGGACTATGGGAGAAGCGGTAAAAAAACAGTCACGATGGCAGCCAATTGAAGCCCTGGCCCTTTTTTATCTGTATTGATGTAGACAGTGGCCTTTGTGAAAGGGATCTATCTATCTATCTATCTATCTATCTATCTATCTATCTATCTATCTATTTTCTATCCCACCTTTATTATTTTTATAAATAATTCAAGGCGGCGAACATACCTAATGCTCCTTTCTCCTCCTATTTTCCCCACAACAGCAACCCTGAGAGGTGAGTTGGGCTGAGAGACAGGGACTGGCCCAAGGTCACCCAGCCAGTTTTCACGCCTGAGGCGGGACTAGAACTCACAGTCTCCTGGTTTCTAGCCCGTTGCCTTAACCACTAGACCAAACTAATCATAAGGTAGCTATTGCTTTGCATTTTGGCAGCGTTCATTCAAGAACTTGATTCCTGAAATGAAGGCTTCTGTAGGGTTTATGGAGTGGTTTATGGGCCTTGTAATATGTGCAGTTTCCCTGTTTGCTACAATAGAGGACATTATGAGGCAGCTTCCCAACCTAGAAATTCTAGTTCTCACCAATAGCATCTGCGCATGACTGGTGCAGGTCAGAGAAAGTTTTTACAACTAAATTGTACTTACCAATACCCCAAAGTACAGTGACTGATCTTCGGAAAAGAAGAAAAAAAGGAAAGGAAAGGAAAGGAAAGGAAAGGAAAGGAAAGGAAAGGAAAGGAAAGGAAAGGAAAGGAAAGGAAAGGAAAGGAAAGGAAAGGAAAGGAGGAAAGGCCCACATTTGTCTCTGCTTTGTTCTTGCATGAACCAGACTGCAGCTGTGACTAAATGCTTCAGGATATCAAAGCTTGACTCTTGTTTGAGTCAGTTTGACAGAATAATGTTCCTGAACTTCCTGCTGTGAAGGCTGGGTCAGTGTGTATCTCTTAACAACCTCAGTAGTGAACATGGATAGGTCTATAATGACCCAGCTTAAGGCCTCTTATCAATTTTCAAATTGCTCTACTGTCATGACTGCCCTGCAGCTTGAATGGATGGCAAGAAGATTTCATGGAGGAGACAGCTGGCCTCTTCGTTGCACGCAATGCATCTAATCTTTGTGTGCTTTGAGAGTGTTCTATAACTACCTGCTGTCTGACACAAACCCAGATGCCCTCAGAACAGTAGGAAAAGGCCTCACTATTTTCTATTCTTTTTTTAAAAAAATTATCAATTTCTTGCCTTTGCATGGTAAGCCATTCTCAGAAGCTGGTCTCAAAGCATGACTTGACTCCCTCAGATCAGGATATTTGCCAAATGAGTGGTCTGTGTTAGAACACTGTGGATCACGATGAGATTAGTGATGGAAACATACTCTCTTACTCTGTGTAAGAGTTGAGTTTGAATCTGATGCTGAGCTAGACGAAACCGAAACCTATGCTAAGCAGAAAGGGGAAATCGAAACTTATCCTGAAAAAACTTGGGAAACCGAAACTCAGAGTGACTTAGCAGAGCGGGAAAATCCTGAGCAGCTGATTAGTCAGAACCAGGGAGCATGCTCTAAGCCAGGGGTCGGCAAACTTTTTATGCCGGGAGCCATTTTGACATGCTCGTGCACATTTTGAAATGCTCGAGAGCCAGGGGGCGGGGTTTGCGGGTGGGGGCCAATCGCATGGAAGGGGGCGGGGTTTGCGGGCGGGGGCCAATCGCGTGGAAGGGGGCGGGTTTGCCTCGCTCAGCTGCGCTGGGCTGTGAAGCTGGACGAGCCGCTGGACCTGGAGCGCTTCCGCGCGCAGCTGAGCGAGGCCCCGCGCCGGTCTTTTTGGAGCGCATTTCCACAGCCCAGCGCTCAGCTGCGCATGGAAGCGCTCCAAAAAGACCAGCGCGGGGCCTCGCTCAGCTGTGCTGGGCTGTTGCCCCACTCCAGTTCTCGGCCCTGACCACCCGCCTGGGGCTGCACCGCTCTTGCTGTGGCGCCTGAACGTCCGGGTAAACGGCGGGGGAGATGCCCTTTGCAGCAACGGGCGCGGGGCGAGTGGCGCGCCCCTTTGCAGATGCCCCGGGGAGAAGCGGTAGGCGAGACCTTGCAAGTGTGGCGGGGAGAGGGGAGCCCTTCTCAGCCCTTTTGCATGCGCGCGCACACCTCTACACCTCCTCAACCCTTTTGCACACGCACACATGCCCACTCCCCTTTTGCCCGCGTTGCTGCAGGTGCGCGGGGGGAGGTCTTCTTCGCTGGAGGCGTTTTAGCAAATGGTGGGCAGCCACCTGCCGGGCGCGCCGGAGGGCGCGGTTGGCGAAGCCGCAGCTCCCCGGAAGCGGCTGAACCACATCTCCCAGCAGCCCCAGGCGGGTGGTGAGGGCCGAGAACTGGAGTGGGGCAACAGCCCAGCGCAGCTGAGCGAGGCCCTGCGCCGGTCTTTTTGGAGCGCTTCCTCGCGCAGCTGAGCGAGGCCCTGCGCCGGTCTTTTTTTCGCGCCTCTGGGAAGCAGGGCCAATCGGGCTTCGCCTTGTTCAGCCCGCCTCTCTGCTCCCCTTTGGCGCGCGCTGATTGGTGGAGGCGTCCTTCCTTCTGAGCCTCCACCAATCAGCGTCTGTTTCTTCCCCAGGGTTCGCGCTGCTTCCGGAGACCGGCTTTCCGGATGTCGGGCGGCAGACAGAGAGAGAGAGCCAGAGCCGAGGGGCCAAAGAGCCAGATCTGGCTCAAGAGCCGCCATTTCCGACCCTTGCTCTAAGCCACTAAGCAAGGGAAGGGCGAGCCGAAAAATGCGCCAAACAGAGAGAAGCCTGATTGGTCCCTGAGGAGAAACAGTGCGAAGGAAATAGGATAAAAAGACACCAGCGCAAGGAGCAAACCGCCGGAGATAACCGTTCCACTGAGCTAACAGCTTCTTCAGAAGTAGAGCCAGAATTGTCTTCAAAAGACTGCTCTGTAGCCTTTACGGAATCAGAGTCAGTGCCTTTCACCAATTTGGAATTCTAAATGATACATTAATAAATATTTAGTATGATTTGGAGAGAAGAGTGACTGCTTGTGGTTCTTCATATGTTAAATTATATAGCTGAACAGAGTCAAGTGCTGGCTGGGGCCAAAGTCAGATTTAAGTTGACCTGATAATTATTTTGACTACGGGATAGTGTATGATGATCAACAATTTTACCAGTTTGAGAGAACTGAGTGGCAACACTGTATGAATTAGCCTTTACATACAGCCTATTGTGTGATTTGTGTTATCATGGCAGTTCAGGAAGGACTTCTTATGCTTGAACAAATTGCAGTTGTTATATGTAGTGACCTCACATGGAGGTCATATTGCTGACACCTCATGAGAGTTTTTTACAGTTCACAACTTCACCAAGTGACCATCTGGGCTGCTGAGAGTTTGACTGATATTTGAAACAAGCAATCTAACAAGTTGTTCTTTTTTAATTGCAATTTCCACAGTTTGACATTGCCTGCTTTATTTAGTTCCAGCTTGATCAACATTTCTTAAGATAAGCCAATGTAATTTAGTAGTGCCTATACATTGGATTGACTGCAGGCCAGGTACATCCCCCGTTCCAGATTGGGTACAGCACCTGAGCTTATTCTATTTTTCAGTACAACACTGTAATCAACCTTTTATATATGCAGCACTAAAAGGCTGCAATAGTTAATGAAACAATCATTGAAAAAACATTCCACACATATAAAAATGCATGAATACTAGTGACAGCAACAATAGCTTTTGGGTTTATGTGAAACTGAATATTGCTCCTGAATTATAAAATGATAGCATGTGTTGCACATAATAACATGCAGACTTTGCTGTTACACGCACACCTTGATCAAAGAAAGTGGTTTTCTGATTGTGGCTTTAATCCTGAAGGAAAGAGGTTAGCTCACAGAGACAGAGCTGGGAAGATTATGGTCTCAACTTCCAATTCATATATCAAACCTTCTTTTACAAGTCCAGCTTCTGGAAGGTGGTTCTAAAGCTTTTTCTAAATTTCTGAAAAGCAGCCCTTAAAAAGCTAAAAGCTCTAAAAAACATCTTTATTTTATTGATTGTTGGTGCCTTTTCCTCAGTTATTCAAATACATATGTGTGTGTGTGTATGTATGTATGTATGTATGTAATCTTCTGTTTATATGTATATAAACAGAGAGCCAGTTTGGTGTAGTGGTTAAGGCACTGGGTTAGAAACCAGGAGAGTGAGAGTTCTAGTCCCGCCTTAGGCACAAAGCAATCTGGGTGACCTTGGGCCAGTCACTTTCTCTCAGCCCTAGGAAGGAGGCAATGGCAAACCATTTCTGAAAAACCTTGCCAAGTAAACTGCAGGGACTTCTCCAGGCAGTCTCTGAGAATCGGACATGATTCAACTGAATATATATATATACAGTGTATGTGTTTGTGTGTGTATATATATATGAGAGAGAGAGAGACAGAGACAATGGAGCTAATCATACAAACTTCCCATCACATGCTGACCCAGAATGGCTTGTGTTTTAATCAGAGAGGAAAAGAACATCTTTTAAAGCAGCTAAAGTTGGACATGCTTCAATGTTGCCTTTTAATTAAAAGTTCAAATTTCTTGAGAGAGTCTCTGGAAAAGAATGTACCGTAATCTTACACAAGGGCTAGGCTTACAAAACACCATAGTCACATGGCCCTGTTTCCTGTCACACACTGTTAGCATCAATGACATCGACTCTGCCAAGTTCACTTGATCTATGTATAAAAGAAATGCCTGCTTTTTCAGGGGAATTCGCTCAGCAGTGCCCCAAACATCCAAATTCCTTTCTTGTGAACCAGCTTTCTTTTCTCCAGTTCCCTCCCAACTGGCATTGATCTGCATGTCAAAGACTTTGCAGGATAAAACAAGCCCCAAAAGTTTAAGGAATAGTGTTGATTTATTTGCTCACATTTAAAATAAAATAAAAATAACAATATTTGATTAGGTTTGTTTTGTGTTCTGGCAACTATAACCCACCGAAGGATAATAGCAGCTCCAGAAGGGCATTTTTTTTGGTTGGGACTGCATATGTGAAAGGAAGTATTAATCTTTTTTCACTAGATAGCATAGCCCTGGAAAATGATTAGGTCATCTTATTTATGACCCTGAACTAGCAGCAATTTAAAACGGAAAGCCTCTGTAGGTTAGTTGCTTTCATGTTATCAAAATCATATTTATTTTGGTTTGTAGATTATCCTATCAGCATGAGAGCTATTGCACCATCTTAAGTTTCTCTACTTTTGGTACTACTTTTGGTATGTCTAAGGCAATGGCCAGGATGGTGGCTTATCTCACCTTCCATGGTAAGATGCTGATTGGCCTGCAGGCTAGGTAGACTTCAGTACTGATACGAGCAATTATCAGTATCTGAAGACTCCAAAACAAGTCACGTGACACATAGTTTTGCCCCCTAGGGGTGTGGAATGGTGACCAGGGCTCTGAAGATAATGCTGAAAGGCTGATTCTGCTGCCCAACAGTAGGTAAAGTAAAGGTAAAGGTTCCCCCCGCACATTTGTACAGTCGTGTCCGACTCTAGGGGCTGGTGCTCATCTCTGTTTGTTAGCCGAAGAGCCAGCGTTGTCCGAAGTCGCTTCCACGGTCATGTGGCCGCATGACGTGCACGGAACGCTGTTACCTACCCACCAAAATGATACCTATTAATCTACTTGCATTTGCATGCTTTCGAATTGCTAGGTTGGCAAGAGCTGGAGCTAGTGTGGGAGCTCACTCTGCACACAGGGCTAGGGATTCAAACCTCCGAACTTGCGATCTTCCGATCGACAAGCCTGGCGTCTTACCTGCTGAGCCACCATGCCCCTATGTGCCCAACAGTACCAATTTTGTTGCCTTACTGTTGAACGGTAAGTTTTGAGTACCGAAGTTCTGTGAGAAGCTTGAGCTGAGTGAGAGAAGTTCATACTGCAACTCACCATATGTCAATGTCAACTGTTTAGAAACTGAGTTGAAAAAATAATGCTGGAAACTAGCAAGTATGGCTAATACATACATGGTTTGAAGCCTGACAAACAAGCCTACTAGTGTAGTATAGAGCAGTGCTTGGCCAGTCCTTGGGCTTCAAGAGAGAGACCTAAGGTATCTTTTTAAGAGACACTGTACAATGTATGGATAGTGAGGTGACATAATATCTGGACAGATAGAAGTAAAATTGTCTTCCTAATGTTTTTTGAAAGTGTTATGTTTTCTTTATCATGTATTACTTTAGGGCATTTTTGGTACTTTCCTCTCTCCCTGCTCCATTTCTTCCTTCTATCCATTCACTACATATATTCCAGCCTAAATGTACTTGAATTCTCTCCCACATTTTGAATTCTCTCTCTTGATCTAGTCCTGAGATCTTCTAAATGCAAAACATGTGCTCTACCACTAAGCCATAATTTCTCTCCAAAAGATATGAACTGACTTATACTGAGTCATTGATCTATTTAGTCCAATAATTTAACTGTTTGTAACTCTAATATCTTGAAGCAGAGATATGGTCAACTCAGGATATTGAGGGAGATGTAGTAATGGAACAGGAGGGCGATCCAATTTCAGGAGATCTGGTTTATCATATTTTAATGAAAGTGAAGCAATGCACATTATTATCTAAAAGCCTTAGAACATTAAATCTAAAATTATCAACTGCTCTATTGAACAGAGTCCTTTTTCAGCATTGCCACTTTAGATTCTCCTTGATGGAACTTTCCAAATTACAGGATAATCCCCATGCTTTACAATATACCCATCTCATGATGTCTTCACTTTGGCCATGTGAAACTTTGATAACGTTTAGTGGCAAAAATATGCAAAAATTCAGAAAATGTAAGCAAGGGCAAACCCTTTCTTACTGTATAAGACATTCCCTTTGCTGTCTAGGAATACTGTGTCTAGGATTATGATTAAGGAACAGATGGTTGTGCTGGAACATCTTTCCTTCTTCTTTGTAATAATCTTTCCTGAAATAAAATCTGTTTTTATGCCTGTAAGACCCAAAAGTGGCTTATAAATATAAATATATGATGGAATATGCACCCCAAACAAAGTGTATTAAACCTAATCATGGATTATCAGTTAAATAGTTTCAATTAAGAAATGTTTCAATGAATGGACTTACTTAAAAAAAACCTTCAAATGTTGTACTAGCTTTTGGCATGCAAACTCTATACATGAAATGCAGAAAATCATAGTTGATCAGGTTGCATCAAGCTCAGTATGGGTTTCTTCAGCCCTTGCAATGTGGGTGGAAGAACCCCAGAAATTTAAGTTGCAAAATGATACATGAGGTAAAGTGGAAGTGCTTTCGGTCACTGAAACCATGTGGTTACTATTATGCCATTGTCTCAGTACAATTGTTTGCTAAATAAGCTTGTATGTGACTAAAGGCTTGTGATAAATAATATCAACATTGTCCTGAAACTGGATGATCTGACAGAATCTGTTGCATGATGAATTCTTATCCTACCATGTTTCAGCATGCAACATTTTGGCAAAAAGCAAAAAAAGAGCTAAGAAGTCTATGATACTATGGGTACCCATTAGACTCAAGTGTCTAAAGTAGCTAAAAGCAGGAGATCTGTTCAAATGTTAGTAAGTGAAAGCACATGAAATGCCAGTGCAATTGGAAATTCCATTCCCCTCCTCAGCAGGTGTTTATTCCAAGACTGAACAGAATTTACAGAAGTGTAAAGGTAAACAGAAATATCTATGTAATTGAGAACCTCTCCTTTTCAAGACTCTCAGTTGGATAAGTAGGAAGGACCTTCCATGCATAGACCATACTGATGGGACTATTTATCTGTTCAGGGTTTGCTTGTAAAACTTGAAATACTACAGTCTCTTGAAATCTGGAAGAATTCTTCTTCTATATTATGTATTTCATCAGTGCTGGCTCAAGCGTATATGGCATCCCTAGGCCACAGTGACTGATGGCGCCACCTCCCAATGATGCGAAGATTTGCATTTATAGAATAGCCTTTGTTTTCAGAAGGAGGGGGCAGTGTTGGCACCCCCTAAGCTTTGATGCCATAGGCCATTGCCTACTTGGCTTTAGCCTAAAGCCACCCCTGTGCTCCATGATAATATGTCTACTGATGGCCTCTTGAAAATAAGGTAGGTTTAAGGAATCATTTCTTCTACTATAAGAATTGAGCAACATAGCTGCTATGCTTTGCTGAATATTAGCATAATACAGCTTAGCTTTGCAAAGGCACCTTCAATAGCTAGGATTTTAAGTGAGTTCAAATCTTGAGAGTCATATGGATTGGATCCTAGCTACTGAAGGAATCTGCTAATGGTGTGCTGAACCTGTATTCATTACTTTTGAAAAATCCTGGAGAATGGTGAAAGAGTGAAGGACAGGAAGAGAGTGAATGTTATCTCCATCTTCAAAAAGGAGAAAAAAGAGGACCCACAGAACAGCAGATCAGTCAATCTATCATTAACACCTGATCAGCTTCTAGAGCAGATCATAAAGGATCTGGAATGTAAGCACCTGGTAAACAATGCAGTAATTACTATAAGCCTGCAGGAATTTGTAATTAAGGTTGGTTAACTTTCTTAAAGATTATAAGAATGCTGTATATGTAATATATTTTGACTTTTGTAGAACATTAGATTAAAGTATCATTAGCTTTGCAAAGGCACCTTCAATAGCTAGGATTTTAAGTGAGTAAAAGTATCCTCATGACATTCTGATTAGCAGACTATGGGTAGGCTGGCCTGGTCTATCCAATGGATTCACAGCTGTAGTTAGTTAATAGTAGTGGTTAGAAAACCTATTCAAAGAGTGCTCATCAATGGTTTCTCTCAAACTGGAGTAAGGTATAGAATGCCTTGGGCTTGTACACTTCAACATTTTCATTAATAGGACTTCTGGTGGGAATATGGTGGTCTGAACAGCTATGCCCGCGAGCTCCGCAGGCAGAATTGACAATGTGGCTTTTTGGGGGGCTCAGGCAGGCTTTTCCTGAAGCCCTAGAGTGTTTTCATGGACAGAAAACACTCGGAATCATCCCATCTGTCCTCCAGAATGGTGCCTTGCAGCCAGAGGATCACGAACAGTGTTTGTGCTAATCTGGTAAGAGACGCCGGGAGGCTGGGATGTCACCATTTCCAAACCGCGCTGTAGCCTTAAAGGGACACTAAGACCGGCCACCCCATTTCTAAACCATCTAATTTATATATTATTTTTAAGTACCCAAAGAGAGGCTTCCTATAGCAAGGAAAAGCAAACTCTCTTAGCGCCTATTGTTATTGCTGGATTAATTTTTTAAAATCTTTTTAAGCTTTGGCTTGTTTTCCCATTTAAATACTAAGGAGGACTGAGAATACTCTCTGTTATTATTTTTGTATTGAATTTGAAGGATTTAATAGTTTCCTACATGTTGAATCTGCTGTTCTGAATCTTCAGTTTTCTATCTCCACTTTCCCTGGGAGCTGCTTGTTAGCATACTTTCTCTTATGTCAACAACTTTTGGAAATTCTCCATTTACTCATTAACTCCTACTCTCCCTAGTCAAGTATCTAGGGGGCACCATAATCTACTGCCTGAAACATGGAGCATTTCAAGGAGCTTTTCTCAGAGTTCCGTTGTGAGCTTCATTGTGAGTTTAAAGAGATCTTTTATGATGCCTGTCAAGCTATTCTGCAAGATATTCAGGACATTGCAGGAAATATCAGCAGGGAAGGTAGCAAATGCTGATCGCATGACTGAAGGACACTGAAACATTGTAATTGTGAGCCGTTTCCCAAGCACCCAAATCATGATCACGTGACTGCAGGGATGCTGAAATGGCCACAACTATGAGGACCCATTGTAAGTTCCCCTTGTTCAGTTCCATTGTAACTTTGAATGGTCACTGAACGAGTGGACAGTAAGCAAGGACTACCTGTAGTTTTGAAACAAATTCAGATATCCTCACCTTAATGCTGTCCAGAAACATGAGATGACATTTTCTGTTACACTTGCAAATCTTGGAACTTTTAATAGAAGAAAACAGATATATTAATAAACTAGAGTCATGTAGCTATAAGTAGCTATAAAAATAACAATGGCTACCGGGACAGTAGCTAAGTCCATTTCATTAGCGTTTGGGAGGTTTCATATGGGTGTTCAAGTTCATTCTTACTCTTATACACAGGCTCACATTGTTTTACGAGCCCAAGAGTGGCTATTAGGCATAAGGAAGAAGAAAATTGGGTTCATCCACACCCCTAGCTAGTGAAATCACTCAGACTATGGCAAGCACAAAACACTAATGTAAAATTAGCATCTCTGTTTGGAAAAACACGGTGCCAGATTACAAGAGCAACAGTTATTTGTTACTTAACTGTCCTGTTCAGACTAGGCGATGACCAGATACTTTTAATAGAATAAACTTTATTTACAATTTCAACTAATTACATTTATAAAGTCTTTTGAATGGTAAACACGTAGCAGGATTAGTTCCAACCCGGCAAGGTCGAAGCACTGAATGAGGTAGTGTCAGGCCGAAGTCAGGACAGGTAAACAAACTAGATTCGAATGATGGTTGTAATACAGCAGCATGACAGAACGGGGCTCGGTTTTTAGACAAGGCGACTTGAACAGGTTCAGCTGGAGTTTGCGGCAAGACACAGCTAGACTCGGCTGGAAAACACAGTAAGCTAAGGTTGGTCTTGACTGAAATGCGTGGCGTGGCAAGGCAGAACTCGACTGGAGAACTCGAAGTGACAAGACAGGATGCGACTGGAGAACTCGAAGTAAGAAGACATGACGCGACTGGAGGTCTCGATGTAGCAAGGCAGGACTCGACTGGAAGGTGCCGCGTGGCAAGGCAAGAATCAGCGGAGAGGTGCAGCATAGCAGGGCAAGAATCAGCTGAAGTGCATGGTGCGGCAAGGCAGGGCTCGACTGGAAGACGTGGCGAGAAATCACGGCGAGACTCGACTGCAGGTAAAGGCAGCTGGGAAAACTCCAAAATGGTGAAATGCACAGGCTCTGATTCCGTGGGGGTTAGAGTAGGGTCTGGAGGGTAGTTCCAGCTCTACTTCTCCTGAAGAAGTTGTTAGCTCAGTGGAACAGTAGTCTCCAGCGGTTTGCTCCTTATGCTGGCATCTTTTTAACCTGTTTCCTTCGCGCTGTTTATCCTCAGGAACCAATCGGGCTTCTTTCTGTTTGGAGTGCTTTTCGGCTCGCCTTTCCCTTGCGCTGATTGGTGGCTTAGAGCATGATCCCTGGTCTTGGCCAATCAGCTGCTCAGGATTCTCCCGCTCTGCTGAGTCATTTTGGGTTTTGTTTTCCCCAGTTTTCTCCTGATAGGTTTCGATTTCCCCTTTTTTCTTAGCATAGGTTTTGATTTCACCTTCCTCAGCCTCAGCCTCAGATTCAGACTCAACTCTTACATTAACCAGAACACTAGACAACAATCTGGACACTTTTCAATATGTATGTGCAAGTGTGTGTATAGATATATAGTACCTTAGTTCATCTTACTGTGTGTTTGTTTTGCTTTGCTAAAGCATAAGAATTCCTAATCCGACAAATTTACTAGAAGAGAAGCAAGGGTACAATAAAATACAGTGACGAAAGTGAACTCAACTACATGACCAGCATCCGGTGTGTGCAGTTATTTTTGTTTCCAAGGAATAGAGTATGAGCACATGCCTTCTTTAATTCATTTGTGTTTGTTATGAACTCTTTGGTTTTAGAAACCAAGACAGCATGCAAAAGGATTTTTTGAGTCTGGGGGAATGCGATAGCCAAGCAGTCCACAAAAGCAGCTTATAACCTGCCTTTTGAATGGCAAGCCATTGTTTGATTAATTGATTGATTAAATGCCATCAAATTGATGTTGACTCTTAGTGACCACATGGATAGATTCTCTCCAGAATGATCTGCCTTTAACCTGGCCTTTTGGTTTTCTCAGTGATGCATTCAAAGTTGTTGGAATTGAATCCATCCCCCTTGGCTCTTTTTCCTTTCTCTTTTCCAAGCATTATGAAAATAACTTGGAGCCTAGTCATTGAAGCTTCAAATGAGAATTCTGGCTTGACTGTTTTATGATCAATTTTTTTTTTGTATGTTAAAGATCCCTGGTATCTTTAAAAGTCTTCTCCAGCAACAAAGTTCAAATGTATCATTACTTTCTCTATTGTGCTTCTTCAAATTCCAGCTTGAGATCCATAGGGAAAACCACTGCCTGTACTGTTCTGATCTTTGTAGACCAGTTCACACATCATGGCCTTTGAATATGGTTTCCAAGGCCTTCATTGCAGCTCTACGAAATGCAAATCTGGTGTATCTTGGCTGCTGGATCCTTTGCTGTTGACGATCAATCCCCAAAGGCAAACACTATCCACTACTTTAGTGTCTTCCTCACTAGTCCTGAGGCTGGTTGCTGTACCTACTGGCATTAGTTTAGTCTTCATGTTTAATCATAGTCTCATACTAGGGCTTGCAGGTCATCTACATTTTCAGCTATCAAAGCTGTGTCATCAGGGCAGCAGAGCATGTCAAGCTGTACCAGCAATATATTGTCATCATCCTGCTTAGAAGTTCTCCACACCATTGCAAACTTCTAAAAAAGAGTTTCTGGTGATATGGAGGAAAATGGGTGATTCATGTATTGAGCTGCTGCCATGAAGGGAGGTACTGCAGAGATTTATTTACTGTAGTTTGTCCCTGAGGACTGTTTTGCTCACCTTCTTATGTGGAGAAGAATAACATAGGGATTTGATCTTTCTATGACACTTTGTGGTCAAAGTTCTAAAAAGTTGTTGAAACTCTATTGGGCATTTGTTACATTCTGCAGAAGTATGGAATGAATGTAAAATTGGTTGCAGAATACAATTCTTTGAATGTTCTCAGAAAAGAAAAGAAAAGAAAAGAAAAGAAAAGAAGAGAAAAGAGAAGAGAAAAGAAAAGAAAAGAAAAGAAAAGAAAGGGAAGGGAAGGGAAGGGAAGGGAAGGGAAGGGAAGGGAAGGGAAGGGAAGACTTCTAGTCCTTATGATAACAATGGGAATTTTTTTTGCAGTGCAATATGTCCAATATGCATTATACCTACTGTGTATTGCCATAATGTGAAATCTTATTAATTAATTTGCAAGACAATTACAAGACTAATAGAGGACATGGTCCAATACATTTTATAGTAATGGATAGAAGAAAGAATTGTCAGCATATTCAGCTTTACTCAGTCAGTTTGCTAGTCAAATAAGGTATTGTTCCTGCTCCTTCATTACTGTAATTCTTGTAGGTCAACCTTTATTCACCTTCAAAAATCAGAAATGGAATGAAATTTGGCCACATAGATATACCTTAAGTGTCTTTCCTATGCAGTTCATAATATATGCTGATATTTTATAATCAAGGCATCATCTCATTCCATGCCCCCCACATATGTAAATCTTTATGCCAATCAATCATGCTAATTAACAAAGTCATATTACTGACACAGCAGTAAATTCCCATATATATCACATATGGTGACTTCAGTTCTTTTTAAGTTGTGTTGCCAAAGGTAGGGTGTTTAAGGGGCTGGGCATTTCCAAAATTTAACCCTAGCACTGAAGCTAGATTCCACTGAAATCTGACTAAAATCAGAGCTTTATTGTTTGGGCTCCACATTGTATTTCCTGATATTATATCAATAAGGAATTCTAGGGTCTTTATTATGGCACTCTTTATTATGGCATTCTTGGAATGGAACTTGGGGCCTACCAAAAACTTACTTAAATTTCCCCACTTCATTACTGAAATTCAACTCACAATAGATATCAGCCCCATCAGGTAGACCAGACCGTGAAATAAACTCCACAGTAAGGCTAAAACTACTTTAATTGAGACTGGCTATCTCAATGAAACAGAATCTTGCAAGTCTGATCGTGCCATTCCTCCTCCTCCTCCTCCTCCTCCTCCTCCTCCTCCTCCTCCTCCTCCTCCTCCTCCTCCTCCTCCTCCTCCTCCTCCTCCTGTGAATTAGGATTAGGGAGGCATTTATCTGAGCTGCTTTCGAATATTATCAGGATATTCTGGACTGAAAACATGTTCTAGCCCGTTTTGTCTAGGCAACAGCTTCTGCATATCTCCGTCAAGGTCATCTTCCTTACTCTCTACAATAGGCCTATGATTTATAGCCGTCTCCCCTTTTTCATTAATTTTAGACCAATAGGTCTATATTAGTTTGGCAAAAGGAATAATCTTGGTTCATACCACACTAGCTGAACTTTAACTAAGCAATTGAGTTTATTAACAAAATACTCAGGGATATGTACTCCACTTAATATAAATAAGGAAGGAACATTTGTTCCAACTTTGAAGTCTTCTCTAGCTGTTACCATTGTCAAGTGACTACTATAAGCCAGCCGAGTGCCTGAATGAGTAGTGTGAGTTCAGCAAGTTAAAAACTTGGCAATCTGACTTGTTTTTGAAGCAAAAGCAGGTCAAAAGATTCCATGCAAAACAGTTTTCAAGTACATTCACTACAGAATTTGCTAGGAATTTCTTTGGCCCTACCCAGTTACTGTACTAAACAAAATGGAAACCAGTCTGCTTAAATGATGTTTAGTGCATTGAATGACCCCAGCTATTGTCCAAGCTTAAAAGTGAAAATAACTCTTTACGGAATCTGCACAAATCTACACAGTCACTAGATGGCAGCAAAGAAATACAGAAAAAACTATTCTCTTTGCTACTGTCTAGTGGTCAGATGAACTTTTGCAGTCACAGATACAGTCACCGTAATTTTTGTGGTTCCCTTTTCTTAAAAATAGCAAAGAGGAATGAACAGGCTTACCAACCAACAGAGAACCACCTTAATAGCCCATTCCAACTGAAGACCCCAGCACAGAACATGAAGAAGTATCTATATATTCTTGTCTATGAAAGGAATGCTGTGGCCAAAGCTGCTTCAGAATGTTAAGAATTCGGTTTGCTTAGGAAAAAGAAGAAAAAAAGGAAAAATGATAGGAAGAAACCCATGGGAGATCGAAACCAATCCACTTACTCCAGCTAAAATCTGATGCCCATTTTTTTACACATATCAAGATTTGTTGAGGTACTACAATCAATAGATTCATCATTTTCCCCTCATGGGTTCCTTGAGGGAATACTCCATATTTTAAACATGAATTTTAAGCTTTTCCTACATATCTTCCAAATTTTCAAGATCTATCCCCAACCATATTCCCTCCAGATGCATTGGGATTACAATTTTCTGAATGTAATACGGATATATTCATGTGGTCATCAGGGGTTGAGTTCAACTCAAGAGAGATTTCCTTTATTCATACAACTGTATTGACAACCATTACTTTTTCCTCTATGGAATTATGATGACCATTTTGGTTAAGAAATAGAGATTTGCCCTGAATGTAGTTATATAGTATCATCACTTAAAGCACTGCAGCAAATATGCATAGTCTCGTCACCTAAAGCACTGGTTCAGGCCTTTCCATCTTAACCAACCATCCATACATCCTTCCATTCCATGTGACTGGGAATAATTTGCTTATTCCATTCAAACAAGTTTATGCTATAAACTATAAGATGCAGTGTTTGTCTCACCAGACTCATCACACTGCCAAATGGGTTGTCTGTCTGTCTGTAAATACAGTCAAAATGTATTTACAAATACATACACACATACACACTCACACATATATACACACTCACACATGTATAACCCTGCTATATTATTTCTATTAAACCAGTGAAACCAGTGACTAGGTGGTTGCCCTCTGCACTAGAGCCTTTTATTTGATTTATTACACTTGTGTCCTACTGCCCAGAGCAGCCTTTCTCAACCTTTTGACCCTAGAGGAACCCGTGAAACATTTTTCAGGCCTCGGGGAACCCCTGCACATTCAGGCTCAAATATAGGCCAGAAGTTACAAAATTATTATATTTGTTTCATGTGTAGGCCTGTATATATGCATTAACAGTGTTCTTAAACAGAAAATAAATCATGAAACTTTCCTCTTTAATGTGAAGCTGCCCGAATTTGAAATATTTTTTTAAATAAATCGTGATCTCCCAGGGAACGCCTAGTGACCTCTCGTGGAACCCTAGGGTGCCATGGAACCCTGGTTGAAAAACCCTGGCCCATAGTCATTGAGAGTCAGGCGGTGTACAAGTTTAATAAATTATTGTTGTTATTGTTGTTGTTCAGTGAATAAATCCATTGAGCACTACTGAATTGACCTGGCAAGTTAACAGAAATAGGATCAAATTGTAGGTCTCTTTTTTGCCACGTTTTCTTATAAGAGGGTGTTTCTACTTTGAAAATGTTAGCTTTGAAGATTGTTTCTTGAATGACAGAGGTATTGATGGGGTGTTACAGTTTTCGCACTTGATCTATCCAGATAAATCATATTCCAAGGTAATGACTTATTTAGCATTCCAATTGCCACTTAGAGACTGATATAAAATGTAAAGTAAATGCAGAATATGAGAAAATGAGCCGTATGTTGATTACCCATCCTTTTATTGCTCCCTGGGACAATATTACTTTTAATTTTTTTTTTCAAACCATAAACACTTTTCTTTGCTTTCAAAAAGAGAGAGCTATCAATTTCATTGGTGGCACTTCTTTCAAAGAGAAAAATCATCACCTTCAATCCAAAATTCACATGAGAGTAATATGACTATACATCATGCTGTCTTGGAGCAAGCTAGTAAGATTTCAGCGCTAAGGACAGAGATAAAAGAAATTCAATTAAGTAATTGCAGAACGAAATGTGCTCTCAATTGCTGAGCTCGGCAATCCTGGCTTTAAAAAAAGTTAACTTTTAAAACAACAACAACTAATCACTTCATAACAATTTATTGCAATTTAATGTCTCTAAACTCAAGAATTCAAGGTTTGATCTTTTTTCCTATCCTTCTTTCCTATTTTCTTTTCTTTCTTTTTTTCAGAAAAAAGAACATAATCATTTCTATTTAATGGCTCCTGAGAAAGTTAATTTAATACTCATGATGGCCCATGTACTTAACAGGCTCGGTGATTTAATTAGAATCAAGAAGCTTTGAGAAATTCTGCATTGCTAAGCAAAACTTCTCCTTTCTTGGTTTTTTCCCCCCCTCTTAAAAACCAAATGGGAAAATAATCATTCTCTATTTTGTTGAGCTGATGGAGAAGTGCATTAATTTCAAGTGCTAATAAAATAAAATATAACCAAATTAAAATGGAAATTAGGACGTAGACAGTTCTAAAGTATCATTGAATATGTGCTTGATAGACTTTAACTTTTTAGTTATTAGATAGTTTGGGCTGTAGGCACCAGCAATACATGTGACTTTAAGATGTCACCAGAATGGGCAGCCCTGAGATTCTCCCCCAAACCTGACACCTTGCACTATGGCAACGTTGCTGGCTGGGGAATTCTGGGAGTTGAAGTCCACCCATCTTAAAATTGCTGAGGTTGAGAAACACTATTCTATGGTGCTGCACTCTTATGGTCTAAGCAGCTTACTAAACATCTCTAATATTCAAATAACCAGAAGTTCCTAAAACCAGAGTCACTTAGTACAAAGGCCATACAATGTTTGTTGTGGGTTTTCCGGGCTGTATGGCTGTGTTCTGGCAGTTTTTGTTACATATACATACTATTCATTGCATATAGAAGTGTGACACCTGCATACATTTATTGGAGCATACAAAAAATAAAAGATACCCAGGATTGGAAATGGACAATCCTAGTTTAACAAGATTCAAAGCTGGGCATTCCTTTAATTTGTGTTTGTGTGTGCACGTGTGCGTGTGAATGTGATTATATTCCCTCATTGGGGAAGGGTTTTTTTTAATAGAAACTTTATAAAATTTCAAAATACAAATAAAATATATAAAGATAGAAAAAGATTATAGAAAGAAGAAACAGTAAAGAGACAAACTTAAAAGTTCAAAATAAAAATAAAGAAATGTAGAAAAAGGAGTGACTTCTGACCTGCTTCAGTACAGATACAAATAAAAAATACATTAATCTCTTACTCTATTTTTAACTATAGTACACATTATTTCTATAGTCTTATAAAATCCTAATAATCAAATCCCAAAATCAAACCACTTTTTGGTTTCAAGCAAAAAGTCCAAAAGTGGTTTCCAAGTAGAAACATATCTAGACAAATTATTTTCTTTATTGGTGTAGTCAATTTCACCATCTCTGCCAAATCCATTAATTTCACCATCCATTCTTCCACCATAGAAATTTGTAAGTCTTTCCACCTTTGTGCATACAAAAGTCTTGCTGCTGCTATCATATATAGAAACAAAGTCCAAAATTTTCTTTCAAACTGTTTATCCATCGAGCCTAAAAGAAAAACTTCTGGCTTCAATTGTACATTCACCTTAAGAATCCTTTGAACTGAGGTACATATCTGATCCCAATATTTCTTAGCTTGGGGGAAGGGTTTTTAACATTTATTTGGGACGTTGTCTTTGAGGTGTATATATTAGTAACAGTTCACTAGTTTCTGAAAGCTGAAGAAAGAGAATAATTTTATTTGTCTGAAAAATGGGTCACTTTGGAGAGAGAATTTAAAGATCAGCACATTTCTCTCTCTCTCTGTGTGTGTGTGTATTCTTATAGGTGTTGTCCAGACTAATAGGACATCACTGCTTTTTGTAAAATATTTAAAATCAGAACTAAGATTTTCCAATATTGCCAAAGGTCTCTGAGAAACTGCAAGTATTGATTTATCTTCCTGCAGGGATGGAACTAGGGTCTGTGTCACCTGGGGCAAATATGGATTCCGTGCCCCCCATAGGTTATTTTGTCATTTTGGTGCCCCCGGCCGTCATTTTGGCGCACCCCCCAGCATGGCGCCCGCGGCACATGCCCCACTTTCCCCCCCTAGTTGCAGCCCTGTCTTCCTGTCATGAATAATAATCTTGTTACTATTTTTGTTTTGTCAAAACATTTGATAGAAAATGGACAAAAGAGTAACCCACTCATGCCCTCAATTTAGAGTGTGCTTATGACCAAAGGTAAGTGAAACACACACACACACACACACACACACACACACACACAATGTACTGAATGTGACTGTAATTACTGCAGCTGTTGTTGGAATACTGTTATTTTAAAAGCTGCTTAAGATGGAACTAGTTAATTGCTACCATTTTTAAAATGTTCAGGGTAACTGTTGTGTTCCATTTTTTATTTGCTTATATATTTATTTGTTTTTTGGTTGTGTTATACCCTCCCCCACCTGCCCTCCTCCTCCTCTGTTTTCAATTTTGTTTTTAATTTTAATGGTGCTTTCCATGAGCGCTCTAACTAGTAATATGTTTTTCCGGTTTGCTATAAACTGCTATGACTTTTTATTGATTCATCAGTGTACAAATAGAATTTTTTCAAATAATAACCCTCTGCTTACAAAGTCTTATGAGGATGTGAAAAACACATGGTTGGTTTTTGCTGATTCCCCAAAAGATAGCAGTTGTTATCCTACAAACGTTTGGGTGTTTCTTCTTACAGCTGTCTCTACAAAACTCCGCTTTACCATTGGGTTTACACAAGCTCACATTTCTGGAAAGTGATATTTGATCTTTTTCACACAAATAATGCTACAAATATTTTGGGCATTTAAGGGAAACACTGACATTCCTATCATTTCTTTTTATAAATATGCTGTTGTTATGCAGTAGATCCTGTGTTTTGAATGTAGTTTTCCTAATGCTGGTATTTGGGGCTATTTTTAAAATTAGCAGCACTATAGAATCATATGGCAAACAGACAGAACTTCACAGCTGCAAATCAGCTACAGCCTCACCTTGCAGAAAATGATAATTTACCTTATTTCTTCAAGGCATACATTGTGCTGATTAACCTACACCTTCTTCTGATGAAGTTTAAACTCCTGACTGACTAAACAAATCACTTCATTGAACTTGTATCTTCTACTGTGCTAAATTTTCCAGAATTTAAATGACACCCAAGTAATGAACGTTGATTCCAAGGTGAATCAAATATGTAGTTATTAATGGTCCACCGTTTCAGGAATTGGAGCGGTGCTGGACAATTGAACTAACTTGAACTCAGCAGCATAGATTAGCTCAGACTAATGGACAGACAAAAATCCTAAAACATCTTCTGAAAGTATTATCGAAGGCTTTCACGGCCGGAGTTCAATGGCTGTTGTGGGTCTTCCGGGCTGTGTGGCCGTGTTCTGGAAGTTGTGGTTCCTAACGTTTCGCCAGCATCTGTGGCCAGCATCTTCAGAGGGCAGGAGCACAGACAGAGATTTTGCTTCTATCTGTGCTCCTGCCCTCTGAAGATGCTGGCCACAGATGCTGGCGAAACGTTAGGAACCACAACTTCCAGAACACGGCCACACAGCCCGGAAGACCCACAACAGCCATCTTCTGAAAGCTTGGTCCAAGACACTGCATTGCTCTTGTGGACTGTCCCCTCTTTTCATTGACCCCCCCAAATGATTTTCTTTTCTTCTTTAATGCCTACTTGGGAGAGGAATTTTGGAAAACAAACAGCTGGAAGGGAAAGTATATTCATTCATTTATTTATTTATTTATCAGATTTATATGGCTGCCCATCTCAACGGAAGTTTTCACTGCATGAACAGAAAAAATGCAAGAGTGCGTACTCGGTGGTCCTAATTCAAACTGGATGTGCAAACTTTATTTAAAAAGGGCAGGTGGGAGGGGGAGAGCTGCCTTGGCTTGCAATATCTTTCAACATTAAAAGTACATAGCTGACATGATTGTTAAGCTGAAAAAGTTGCTGGCCTTCTAAGGGTTACAAAACGCTAAGGAAGCAGCTGCCATGCTGAACTGCAGGGAATTTTAAGTACCCCCTCAGCTCTTGGAAGATTTCCAATCACTTGACTGTACTGTATCTTACCTAGCATAACAGTTATTCTGGTCCCAGAGCGTGAAAGAATGTTTTTAGTTATTATTGTCACTGATACCTTGCAATGAAAGCCAAACAACAAGGAATGAGTTAATGCAATGTTCTTTTCACTGAATAACTTGGAGGTCCTCTTCCTTCCTGAAGACTAGATGGGTTTTAGTCCTCTCTGTTCTTCACATTTAAAACTTCCTGTCTTTTCTTTCCCAAATCACAAGTTTGTCTCCTTCCGGAAAAGCTTTGCTTTTGTCTTTGTGACCTGCATTTCTTTGCCTCCTAATTAGCACGCAGCACCAACATCTTTTCTCTTGAACATGGCTGGACTGCTTTGAGATGCAAACACAAAACCGGAACACTTTGGGCAAAAGCTTACTGTGAACAACGGCCAAATCTTGAGAAGTATCTTGAAGCAAATTTTGTGGGTATGCATTAAATGTATTTCTGCAAAAATAGACATGACCATCTAATAAGAGCAACAAATTATAGTAACAGTTAATTTCATGAATAGTTAGGGTAAAGTCAGTTTTCAGCAGGGTAAACCACTTAGTCTGCAACAGTGTAACTACATTCCTCTAGTTCCAAAAGTCTCTTAAATTATTTATATTCGTGTGTGTGTGTCCACTTTTTAAAATACTGTTTTTTTTTACATCTCCTTGAATAGAACAAACAAATCAAACATTATCCAGCTTTCTAGACTCACTCTCTTCAATATGCAAGATTGGGGCTAGTCACTTGTTTATTTATTAAAACGTTATAACGTGGTTTCCAGTAAAGTTAAAATAAAATAAGAATGTTAAACTAATAAATATAAAACATATCCATTAAAATAGATGGGGGGGAATTAAAAAGCCATTTCTTTCATTCACACGGGAAAGACATAGACGAAGAAATAGCTTTTCAGATGGTATCTTAATGGATTTTATGTGTCTTTTGAATATTAGGGGGGAAATTGCTTTTTTAATTGTACGCTGCCCAGAGTTATGAATCTGTGAGATGGGCGGCTATATAGTGTACATATGATCTCTATCTCTATCTCTATCTCTATCTCTATCTCTATCTCTATCTCTATCTCTATCTCTATCTCTATCTCTATCTCTATCTCTATCTCTATCTCTATCTCTATCTCTCTCTCTCTCTATCTCTCTATCTCTCTATCTCTATCTCTATCTCTATCTCTATCTCTATCTCTATCTCTATCTCTATCTCTATCTCTATCTCTATCTCTATCATCTCTATCTCTCAAAACTGGGGCAACCACTGAGAAGATCTGTCTGAGAGTGACAATAAGATAGTCATTCAAAGTGCCTTTCAAATTTCTCAGAACAAATGCTCTAGCAAAAAATATTGCTTTAGAACATATAGAAACATAGCTGAGGTCACAGTCCAGTGAAAACCTCAACTGCATCCATACATGCAGTTGAGGTTTTCATACATCCATACCCAATGAACATGAAGTGGTTCTGTAATGTTATCCTTTGACAAACCATTCAAAACTCATTTAAAACCTTTCATCTATCCAGAAGTAGACTACATAGTATTATCATGATGGAAAAAGTCCTAATTTAAAAATGGTGCTGAAATATCTGAATACTGCTTGAAAGGAAACCTAATGGCGAAAATTTGGGCACCCAGAAAACACGATTATTGTGCTTTGTGAACATTTGATTGAAAGGATTCTGTCATTCATCTGAGTTTCAGCTTAATGCATCCACAGAAAACACTTTCTTTGAAGACAATAAATTATATGGTGTTTGAGCTGTGGAAGCTATTTCAGAAATGAATGTGTGTAAAAACATTAGGCAGAGGTTAGCAGCACTGGGTCAACAGCATTTGAAACATACTGTTGACAATCATATTAGGATGATTCCTGAAAGTCCAAACAGAGAAAATAGTGGATGATCTGATGTTCTTTTTTAATTAGACTGTTTGGTGATGGTTGAAAGCAAAGTTGCCATCACCCCATCTAGATAAAGAAGAATCCATAAACAGATTGGAAGAGTGATGATTAAGCAAGCAGTACAGGAAGAAGAGAAGACAGCAAACCAGGATAGGCTGGATTCAGGGATGTTCGGGCATGGCTGAGTAAATTTTTGTGGCCAGAGGCTGCATCTTCCTAATTTTGGGGGGTAATGGTGGTGAAACTATCTATCTATCTATCTATCTATCTATCTATCTATCTATCTATCTATCTATCTATCTATCATCTAGTCCTTGGTGCTCTCTGAGCCTTGTTGTTTTCTTGCAGACGTTTCATTGCCAGGCTAGGCAACATCTTCAGTGCGAAAAGGAAGTGGGACTTGCTCTCTGTATACCATGGCTTGTCCTGCTTGTGTTGGTGGGGGTGTTGTTCTCTCCTTGGTAGTTCCTTGATTCGGCTGTTGTTTGCTGCTTGGTTGATTGACTGAGTTAATAGTTCCTTGATTAGGATATATTGTGCTGTTTGATTGTTCTTCTGGTGCTAATTCTGGTGTTAATCTTTGCATATCTGGGTGTTGATTGCTGGCAAGGAGGTGTTCTGGTCTTATATACTATGTTTCTTTTCATATTGTTGGAACTTTCATCCATAGTGCTCTTCTCTGTTGAAAGCTTTGTGAAGCAAATTCTCTTTCATCAAATTGAATGAAACTTGGTAGAAGAAAATGCTGGTGAATTTCTCTGACACTAGAGAAATTGACCATAGATTCTAATGCAGAGCTTTCCAAATTTTTCATGTTGGTGACACACTTTTTAGACATGTATCATTTCGCGACACACTCTTACAGCAGGGCACAAGGCAGGCACTAGGACCTGCGTGGAAGCGAGGAGGCAGCAGCAGCCACAACACACCCAGACACTGCAGCCGACACACTAATGCAGGGCTTTCCAAAGTTTTCCCGCGGCGACACACCAACTGCTGTTGGTGTGTCGCCGTGGGAAAACCCGGAAATGCCGCCGTTGCAGCAGCGTGCAAAAACCCGGAAGCGCTGCTGCCGCTTTCAGGTTTTTGCGTGCCGCCGTTGGTGTGTCGCCACGGGAAAACCCGGAAGCGCTGATGATGATCAGCGCTTCCGGGTTGTGTGGCGACACACCAGACTGTGTGTGGCGACACACTTTTGTGTCGCCACACACAGTTTGGAAAGCTCTGCACTAATGTGTCCCAACACACAGTTTGGAAAGCTCTGTTCTAATGGAACAAAATCATTAGAATGTACTGGTGCAGGTAGTAACGGGTGTGCTTCATTATGTCCCTGTAATGTCACTACTTGATGAGCTGCGCTGGCTCCCAATAAGCTTCTGCTTACAATTTGAGGTGCTGCTTATTACCTATAAAGCTCTGGAGGGCACAGAACAGGGTTACCTGTGGCCTCTCCCTGGTCATCTCTGCCCATCTCATGAGGTTGTGCAGGGCAGGCATGCTCTAGGTCCCCTCTCTGAGGCAGTGTCATGTAATGGGACCTAGGAGACAAGCCTTCCGTTATGCTATGCCTGATTTTTGAAATGAACTCCCCCCAAGGCTCAGATGATCCCAGCCCTATTGGCCTTCCATTGAGCAGTAAAGATCTGGTGGGGCTTTGATCATGCATTTGCAGATGCCTCCTTTGACTTTTTTGAGATGCTTGACAGATGCCTCTGAAGCCAGCAATTCATGTGTTTGATTTTTGTGTTGAAGTACACATATGACCCATGCATTCCTCAAATTAATTACAGACTGAAATAGCTATCCTTCAATAGTCACACTTTCCCAAATATTATGATGGCCAATCAAAGAGTTTTTTAGGATAAAGTGCAGCAGGATGGATGGATGGATGGATGGATGGATGGATGGATGGATGGATGGATGGATGGATGATAGGGAAATATGATATAAAAACATACCCAAAACATACCAGGTAAAATTGTTTGCAAATTGCTTGCAAAAATCCACTCAAGAGAAAATCCATACAAAAAATCACAAACTAATTCAGATAGAGACTGATATAAATTTGGGTGGAAAAAGAAAAACGGAGCAAAATCAAACTTGACTTAAGTGCCCATCCATTCCTGCTTTCATCATGTTCCTGGAATACATTTCTAATACATCTTTAGGATGTCAGTTTTAAGTCTACCCTGGAATGTTGCTGTCTCCTCTCTACCACAATGTCTACATGTCTGAATAATCTTAAGTAACTGCATTCCTCCTTGAAGCAATTTTTCTTTGGGGCTGTGGCATCTTCTGCAAAATGCCTTTGGAACTACAATAAGACTTTACTGTTGCTGCTACCACATCTCCATCTCCTTCTTGTATCTTGATCCTGTCAGGACAGACTTGTTTTCGTCAGCCTGACCTTTGACATCACTAGTATTCTAATTTCCATCAGCTCAGTTGCTGGGCCTTGTCACTTTTGTACTTCAAGAAGAATCTTGTTGGACCCGTTAGGTTTGCAACTGTTTTTCAGAAGGCATGGATTCTTTAAATACTCCTTCACTATATATATATTCTTTTACTGGAAAACAACTCCCACTTGGGCAGAAATGGGCCATCGTCCTTTTAAAATAGCAGCTGCCACTTTTATAGCACCTGTATTTTTTTTTCATAGTTGGCTTTGACTTTATTCCTGACTTCAAGAATTGGATATTGAGAATTGTTTGCCAAGGATAACTTCTGAAACATTGTTCATAACTGCACAAAAATCACCTATTGCGCTAATGCCATGCTTCTCAAAATTTTGCTAGTTTGGGAACAATTCCTTGCTTACAACTGCAAAGGTTTGTCTTTCTATTGAACAAGAGATGAAGTGGGAATTCTGAAACTTTGAACATGATTAATTTTACAATGTGGAACAAGGAACAACTGCAGAGAAGTTGCTAAGAGTTTGGGAGAAAGAAATTAAATGCCTCAGAGATATATTTTCAATCCCAATGGGAATTGATCATGGAAGTGTATAAAAATCACATATGCATGTGTAATACATTGCTTCCAGCTTGTTTCCATCTTATCCAAAACTAGCCATTGATTATCTCAATTTCATCTTAAACTAAATGAGCAGATTATAGAAAAAAGATTACGTGGGAGAAGGCAGACAGGGGAAATGATAATGTTGGGAAAAGGAAAGGGTGAAGTATTTACAGAGAGCCCCTCTTCGTGGTTGTATACAATTTTGTTTTAACAAGTTCAGGAACTGAGATCCTATTTATTTCTCTAACCAAATACAACAAGAAGAAGGAAACCAAATGCTGAGGAAATGGAATGTATATCTGGCGGTTTTGAAAGTTCTTCACACTATATTGCTGGGTATGAATACAGTTGTAATAGTATTGCATGAGCATATTTCTCAGAAGGATAGGATTGCAGTTTCATGGTTTCATTTCAGTATTAGATTTCCTCTTTGCCTGTGGGTTTGAGGGGTGGCATACTTGCTCAGGCTTCTATAACTCTGCATTTCTGCTCTCAACTTAGCCGGAAGTAGCTATACAGTATATATCTTACTTTCCACGAGGGTTACCATCTCTTACAAAGTCTTGTGCCCTGAAAATGTGTTGAAATTGAAGCACCAAGAACACTCAGTCACAATGGCCTAACGCTAGCTGGCAGGCAGTTTTTGGACTTGGCATCTTACTACATCTGCCAGAAACCAGGATTAGAGACAGGGGTGTTGAGGGGGATCAGAAAGGTCAAGATAGCAACTACAATTGCACAATCAAAACCCCACCCCTTTTTATGTGTGTGCTGATAGGGCTTAGGTTGTGCAATCATGGCCATCATTTTGATTTTTTCCCCACCCCCATCCTTGCAAATACTCCTGGTTGGAGGGAAGACTGCTTTACACTCACTCCAAAATAACCTACAGTGAAAGCAAACCAAAGCGTCATCCAGTAGGATTAAACCCCATTAAGTATTAAAAGACAGGCAGAGGCATTGACTTGTATCAGGGGTCCAAAAGGAAATGTTTTGAGGAATGCAGGTAGCTTGCCAGCATACTTTTGATGGACTCCCCAGCATCCCCAAAGCCCAATTTTTCAGCCCTCTCAGTTGTATTTTTAGGCTTTAAGAAGCAACATGGATACTTTAGGTCTTAAAGAGTCTCAACACACCATTTCCTATGTTCTTATGAGGTGTTTAATTCCATACACCGCCTTGAGTCTTCTTGATCTGGAGGCTTTATATTGTTATTGTTATTATTGTCATGATCACCATCTCATGTACTAACCCCACCAGGCCTCCCCAAAATACAGGTCCTGGCCCTGCCCACTTTTGGAATGTGGCTTGTAACATGCTGTGCAAAATGTATCACAGCCATCAAGGAGACTCATGTATTACAGACTTCTTAAGGATACATTCAGTGCATCACAAATACAAATCACATGTTTAATTATGTTCCTGATCTTCCACTTTCCTTCACTCATTGGCAAAGTTTTCTTTGTATGCTCTTCTTTATTTTTACATAATAAGTATTTGTTCACAAAGAGAGCTTCATACAGCATTCTTTTCATTAGGCAGAGTTCTGCGTACCCAAACATTTCCAGTCTAGGAGAATGGCCTTCTTCATAAAATCTATTTTTACCTCCTGTCTTTCTGGCTGCTGTGTATACAGGCAGTGGCATCCACAGGAAGGACTCAGAAAAGTCAAAATCGCACTTGTGACCAAGTGATTTAAGCCATATGACACCTGCAAAAAAAGGGGTGAAATTTCAACAGCATGGTTGTGGCAGCCCTCTTGATTATTTTGAACCCTCCTACAGACCCTCTGTATGCAGGGCTACATGGTTTTCTCCAAATAGGATGAATGTGGTTTTGTAGTATTAGTAGTAGTTGTTGCTGGTATTTTAGTTTTGAAAATTGAAAAATTAGAGGAGAACACGGGTGGCATTTCCTATGAGCGTTTATGGTACCAAAAGGGGGAAAGTAATTGTTACAAATGTATACATGGAAACGTAGAAAATTGCTTTGAAATAGATTTACAGCCTAATATATGACCTTCGTCTGAAGCCCAAATGGAAGCTAAAGTCTGACTGTCATCATTGATGTATATGTCGATGAAGGTTCTCAGTCATCCAGGTGGAACAGTCTGTGGCTTGAATCATGTCAACTGGATTTCTATTTTCTCAGTAGAAACGTTTCACTCCTTATCCAAGGAGCTTCTTCAGTCTGAGTAAAGTTAGTAAGGGAATCCTTAAATATGTTTCTAGGGTGGCTGTGTGACCTTGCACCTGGGGCTAGGTCATGGTTATTTTGAGATGTTTATTTCTAAGTCCCTTTATCATCTAAAGGAGGATCGTTAAGATTACCCTGCTGCTGTTGAGCTTGCAAAATGGTCTTAATCTTCCTAGGCACAGAAGACAAAGCAGGAAGGAAGATAGGGGAAAGGTTGTGCCTGAGGCCCCCACCTCTATTCAAGGAAGGATTTTCTAAGTTGGTTTGAGAGAGGGGTCAAGGAATCCATTTATGCCAACTTAGAAAATCCTTCCTTGAATAGAGGTGGGGGCCTCAGGCACAACCTTTCCCCTATCTTCCTTCCTGCTTTGTCTTCTGTGCCTAGGAAGATTAAGACCATTTCGCAAGCTCAACAGCAGCAAGGTAATCTTAATGATCCTCCTTTAGATGATAGAGGGACTTAGAAATAAACATCTCAAAATAACCATGACCTAGCCCCAGGTGCAAGGTCACACAGCCACCCTAGAAACATATTTAAGGATTCCCTTACTAACTTTACTCAGACTGAAGAAGCTCCTTGGATAAGGAGTGAAACGTTTCTACTGAGAAAATAGAAATCCAGTTGACATGATTCAAGCCACAGATCATTGATGTATATCAGCACAGGTAGTTTGATCTACACAAGTTCTTTTTTTTCTTTCCTCTCTCTCTCTCTCCTTCTATTATCATACAACAGATTGGCCAATAACTCTAATTTGGTCATTAAATTCTTGCCATCTTTGCCCTTTCCTAATGATTCTGACAAAATGCTGTCTGTAATCAGCAGGGCTCGGTCACTGTGGGAATAATTTGAATAAATAATCAAGTCTGCAGCTCATCCATCTCTTTGAATGATTTCCTTATTCCTCATTCACCTCCTCATGACATTTGTCAGGTCACTTGGAATAAAATATGCAAACAGGTGCCGGAGGTAGCCAAAATTGCTAAAATAGTCATGCAAATTGTCAGTCTCAACATAATCCACTAGGCTTTGTTTGAAAGTTTGTAACAGACCTAGACTTAAAGCCTCTGCACACCCAGGATTTCATGTGGAAAGATCAAGTTAGCTAATAACCAAAACAATTTTGCACTTTGCACTCAAGGGAATTATAAGCCACAGGGAGCACAAACAGATTCCCCCCCCCCCATTTAGGTGGCCCTGTAATAAATATGGAAATCCATAAACAACAAAAAATTCAAAGAGGATACAGAACTGCAATCTCTCTCTCTCCCCCTCAACTTTTGCTTATATGTATGTATGTATGTGTGTGTATATGTATATATGTGTGTGTGGTGTGTGTGTGTGTGTATGTATGTACGTGTACTGAAATAAATCTCAGCATGGAGAGGGAGAAAGTCACCACATACTTGTTGAAATTTGGGGTTTCTAACTATTGGCAAGATCAACCCTCCTAATTGCTCTAAGACAGAGTTGGGCTGGAAAATCATTATGGTGTAGTGACTAATGCACCAGGCTAGAAATCAGGAGACAGTGAGTTGTAGTCCAGCCTCAGGCACAAAACCAATTGGGTGACTTTGGGCCAGTCACTCTCTCTCAGCCCTAGGCAGGAGGCAGTGGCAAACCACTTCTGAAATCTTGCCAAGAAACTGCAGGGACTTGTCCAGGCAGTCACTAGGAGTCAACACTGGCTTGAAGGCACCAAAAAAAGAAAGTGGCTAAAACAACGAATTGGGACTAGAGTGACTGAGGTTTAAGCCCCCATGCAGTCATGGAGCTGACTTGGTATCTTCAGTCACACTCTCCCAGCCCAATTCATTTCTAGCAGTATTGTTCTGAGGATAAAATGAGAGGTAAGTCTTGTATGTCCTGCTTTGAGCTCTAGAAGAAAGCTAGGGTATAAATGTAAAGAGAAATAACTATAGAGGATTCTTTCAAATGCAATATTGTCCTCTGATATCCACTCAAATGGAGAACAGTTCTCTATGAAGACCATTATATAGCAAAATGGTTATATACAAACATAGCATATCTCATCCACTGTTCTGTGTCTCCCAATGGCCAAGCAGGTGCATTCATGAAGCTCACTAACAAGAGATTATTTATTTATTTATTTATTTATTTATTTATTTATTTATTTATTATCCCGCCTTTATTATTTTTATAAATAACTCAATTATACAATTATAATTATACCATTATATTATAATGTATTATATTATATTATAGTTATACCATTGTTCTGCTGTTGCTCTGTAGCAGCTGTTCTTAAAAGCATGCTCACTTTAGTTTCCGTTAGTGGCCAGAGAATCTCTGCATAACAGAAGGGAATTATATTAACAGGAGAGCAAAAGTGCAGAGAATGTACTGTAAACATCCAACTGCCTTCAATGGGTAATACTTGAGGGCATGAGGAAAGAAAGACTAAGACTTCTACACAAAGAGGATGGAATGAGAAAAGAGTCTCATTCAATTCATTGCTCCTCTGTTTTGAGTTGTCCTTTACTATATAAACCCCTTAGTCTATACAGATCTGCACTGTCCCATTATTTGAACTGAGTACTTTTGTTCTTAAAAAATATGAAGAGCGGTAAGTGGAAGGAATCACAAGGGGAATGACTTGGGCATAGCTGATGTCTTCTTCTTAGTCATGATCAAATGGCTATCAGGTTACTGTCCTATGATGTAATGCAGTACATCTGAGAAAATAGAAATCCAGTTGACATGATTCAAGCTACAGACAATTCCACCTGGATGACTGAGAACCTTCATAGACATATTGCAGTACATCTAGTTTAACTTTTCATCCAAACCAGGAAATCTCCAATTATAAAACAGGATATCAAACCACAGTTTGATTCTCATTGGATCATTTCATCTAAACAGGGTCGGGACATAACTACCAAGTAAATACTAAAAGAGTTGAATAGCTTTCAACTTAATAAGCCCCCCCCCCAAAAAAGGTGTGGTAGCTTCTTATGGGGGTGCGACAGCTCAGTGGTTAAGACGACAGGCTTGTTGATCAGAAGGTTGGCGGTTCGAGACCCGAGTGCCGCGTGACAGAGTGAGCTCCCGCACTCGCCCCAGCTCTTGCCAACCTAGCAATTCGAAAGCATGCAAATGCAAGTAGATAAATAGGTACCACTTCAGTAGGATGGTAACAGCGTTCCGCGCACGTCATGCCAGCCACATGACTGTGGAAGCATCTTTGGACAGTACTGGCTCTTCGGCTAAGAAACGGAGATGAGCACCGGCCCCTAGAGTTGGACACGAATGTGCAGGGGAAAACCTTTACCTTTACTTACTTTAGCTTCTGCTTACCATTTAGATGTCAGTATAAGTCAAAGTCTTCCTCTCCTTTTAATAGAAATAAATATTTGTTTTACAAAACACAATATATTAAAGTGCTAATTGAGAAGGTGTGAAAGCCTTTTGTTAAACCAGGGTTGCAATTTGCTAGGAACCACCCACATTTATTTAGCCTTTGTTAGAAGACAGTGATGAATTTAAAATCTCACTGTATCAACCCTGCCAATCGCTGAAATAGGAATATTATTCAGTATAAGGTTCTGTAAATTGATAGCATATGGCCTAACAATGATTTAAAATACCTGTGCTTCAGGGCCTCTCAAGACTTCTTTTGGCAGGTGTTCCACAATGAATTGCAATAAAATAATAAAAAAGACAGAAAACACTATTTCCTTAGAGACTGCGTGTTCATAAAAACAAACTAATAATCCAGCAAGGTATGATGTATATCATAGAAAAGCTGATTGCTACAGATGGAAATCATCATAAAAATGACATACATTTTTGTTTGCTCAATATTTTATTCTACTTCTCATTGCTATTAAATAATTCCCAGTTTAATTTTCCTATTGTCCTAAACCCAGACAGAAAAGGCGGGGGGCGGGGAGGCAAGAGTATTCCCAAGCCTGTTGTATTTTCATGCATATGTTCTTAAACAAAACTTCCAGACGCTCCTCTGGAAATACTTCCTGCTTCATATTTAATAGAGGACATAGGGCATTTGTACCAGCCAGTAGTCTTATTTTAGCCACATGGACAGCCAATTCTATTTTTGTCACAGTAAACTCCATAAACTAACTATAACAGTTTATTAAGCCACAGGACAGACTGTAAGGTTCTAAAAATGGCACAAGTCCAGACAAGTCTAGTCTTTTAAGCATCACACACACCACACTGAACTGAAGAATTTTTATGCAACAATATTCCATAGGATTTTTTTTTAATATTTTGCCAGTTAGGTTAATGATGTTATGCATACTTTCTTGGGTCTAAGCCTGATTGAACATTTTACCTACATTTGAAGAAGACACATAGCATGTTTAGAAACCAAAAACAATCTGTCCTAAGAATCTTCTAACTCATCTGAAACATCCAATTTCAAATTATGTTTTGAGGTGATAGTATGGCACGATAACAAGAAAACATCAAATGATACAGTTGATGCAAATAGATCTTGTAAAGCAGCAGACAGGAGGAACTATGATGTATATTGGAAAAATAGTTAACAGTGGGCCACACAGGACTTAAAATTCAAAGGCAAAAGGGTGCTTCATGTAGGAAAATATGTATTTGGTTGATAGGTTGATAGATACTTTGTTCAGGAAAAGAAGAACATTTATGAATATCTACCAGATATTTCCACTGTACCTGTGAAATGAATGCAGACCTGGCCTTGGGAATGGGAAAAGAATTGAGTAAACCATTAAGGGGGGAGTTTCAGAAAATATTATTCAGTCCTGTGAAACAGGAAAGTGTGAGAAAGCAACTCAACCCCACCTTGATTTTGTTTGGTGTAAGATAAAGTAGAGAAAAGTCTAAGGAGCTTTCAAGATTCTGTTATTCTCCTCTACAACAATAAAGAACATTCCTGGAATCCCTCATGTGCCTGTTTCTTGACCATGCATACCTTAAGGGGCTAAAAATCCCTCTCTGGTGTTACTAAGATGCTAACTTGTAGTAGGTTATTAAAGATGCCATAAATTGCTCATGAAACACCAGAAAGTTGCAGATTCAGGCTTAGTTAGACAATCCTATGCATTAGTTCTTCGATGGAAGACTACTAGGGAATACTAGGGACTGCGAAATGGAAAAACAAAGGAACAAAGGCAGTGGCAAACATCTTCTTAAAACTGTATGGAATTGTCCATGAAGTCACCAGGAGTCAACTTCAGTTTGAAGACTACTTTTGTATATATCATATATTAACTATCAAGAGCCATTTTGGTCTAGTGGTCAAGGCTGTGGACTAGGAGCAAGGAAACTTAATTTCTAGTCCTGCTTTAAGACTGGGTGACTTTGGGACAGTCACTATTTGTCAGCCCTAAGAAGAAGACAATAGCAACATCCAAAAATGTTGCCAAGAAGACTTCTGGGGGAGGTATGGTGAACTGAAGACATCATGAAAGCGGAGCCAATGACCATGACAAAGACCAAGGAACTGGTGAGTAGACTGCTTCCTTGGAACCTGTCTGGATAAGGAGAGGACAGGAGCTCACCCACATGTGCTCCGGCTGGCTGCTGCTTGTGAGGAGACTGCAGGACAGTGGTTTTCCATGGGTTTGAGCACCGGGAGATGATGGGATCAGCCATCTTTCTCACAACCACAGCGGAGCCTTTTAAAGGACACTAAGTTTGCAAACCTCACTTTCTAATCACTTTTGGAAATTGCTTATTAACTATCTTAAAGCTATTAGAGACCTTTGCAACGACAAGTTTGAAACATCATTGGGTGAGTTCATCTTCAATTCTGAACAAAATAAAAAATAATTATAAGTGTAAGAACTTAAAGAATTTTAAATAAACAGCAAAAAGCTAAATAAGATTTTGATTTAAGAAACTTATAAATGGATTACGGATCCAGATAAATTTGGAATATTGACTTTTACTATAAGATTTTGGAATTAATTATAAAGAATAAACAACTTCTTGTGGGATACAGATTTGTTCTGATTATTTCAAGACATAACAAAGATAAGTAATTTCATTACTTATGCGGTAATGCGGCCGCGCAGGCAGTTTTGGGTGCACCAAGATCTGCACATGTAACACCGCTGCTCCGCGAGCTGCATTGGGTGCCGGTTTGCTTCCGGGTACAATTCAAGGTGTTGGTTATCACCTTTAAAGCCCTACATGGCATGGGACCAGAATACCTGAGGGACCGCCTTATCCCCATGTTATCGACCCGCCCCACCCGGTCATTCAGAGAGGGCCTGCTACGAACCCCATCAATTAAAGAATGTCATCTGATGGGGTCTAGAAGGCGGGTCTTCTCTGTGACAGCGCCCACTCTATGGAACATCTTGCCCCCAGAGTTGAGACAGATCTCCTCCCTCCCGACCTTTAGGAAAGAGCTGAAGACCTGGTTCTGCCGCCTGGCATGGGAAGGAGGAAGGGATAGCTCCTCATGGGAAGGCTAATCCCCTAATTTTAATGTCCTCCTTTTAATGAATGCCTTCGTCCATCTGGATTTTATAATTACTCATTGTATTATAGTATTGTGGTTTTTATATATTTTAGATTCTATTTTAACTGCTTATTTATTGTGAACTGCCCAGAGTTCCCCATGAGGGGAGATGGGCGGTCATATAAATTAATTAAATAAATAAATACATAAATAATTTTAGAAACTGAACATGTCAGAGTTCTGGCAGACCTCTGCCATTATGCAGACAGCTTCTGTAAGGCGGGAAGTCTGAAACCGACGCGAGACAGACAACAGCGCTGACAAGGGACGCCTCGCTCCGATATGCTAAGCGGCACTTCACAGGCTTGCAAATGACTGTCCGAGACCCTGGTGACCGGGCAATCTGCATATCTACATCAAAGAACTATGGGGAGGGAAGTGTTTAAATGTAACCTTCCAGGCATGCTTGCTCATTCCAGTCTTTGTTCGTGTTAACCTTCATGCACTGAATTAAATCCTTTTACTTCTGAGAACCCTCGCGTCTGTGGTCTACTCTAGAGAAAGGGATTTTAGGGCATTGGAGAGGAGTGCCTTACAGAACACTAGAGAGGACTCAAGTTCCTAAGCAGAGGGGAAAAAAATACAAGCCTGCTTTTATTTACTGGGACTTACAAAATGATGCAAAATGCTGTAACATTGAAAATATTAAAGCAGACTTTTGAAGGATGGAGGCAGAAATTAGTAGCTACAACATCATCAGTTTCAGTAGTGATGTCTGCCTCTATAGATAGACTATGTCCAAAACATATTATTGAAGAAATGACAGATGTGGAAAAAATTTTGTCTGACAAGATAGAGATGGTACCGAAAGTGGATTTACAAATGAAAGACCAAGAGAATGACTTGGAAAAGGATGCTTTACTGGATATAGTACAAAAGAAAACCTGGCTGATGTTTTAAAAACCAAAAGGGAAATACAAATGACAAACCAAGAGAGTGACCTGAATGATTTTTTTCTTATTGGATGTACAAAAGATGCTTGTTAAAGCCTTGAAGAAATTTGTTTAATGGGACAAAGAATTGGAGAGAAATTCTTTTTCAATTTATTTAGGATTTATTGTCAAATCCTATGACAATATTAGAATAAACTAAAGATTAAGACTGTTAGGAGTAAAAGGAAGGAATATAAAGTTGGTTTATTTGATGAAGGTTAAAAATAAAATATGTTGTTACAAAGCTGGCAACTTTTATGGACTTTTTGCTGATGTATGGACTGAAGAGTTGATGCTTTATGGATTTGTCTGTAGATAAGGGATGGGATATGGGATGAAGAGATATTTGTTTGAAACCTTATAGGCGGTGGAAAGCTACTAAATTTGTTTATACTTGTGATGAAGGTTGGAAGTCACTTCTTTATATATTTATTTTCTCTTTTCTCTTTCTTTATTATATTCTCACTTTTCTCTTCTTTCTTTCTCTTTTGTTGCACTTTTTATTCTTTCTTCCTCTTCTCTTTAAGTTTAGTTTGTATTAGTTTTTATTATAATAATTAATTTTTTAAAATAAAACATTATATTAAAAAAACACACAAAATGTTGCCAAAAAAACTCTATGTACTTGTTCATAAAGTCATCATCTCCCCCAAAACCCTAAATCAGTCTTTCTGAAACTCTTCAACTGCTACTATGACTGACATGCTGCCTTGAGCTAATAGGAATTATAGTCCAAAATAAATGGAAGAAAGCTGCCCTAATTGCTGGCTGCTGATGGGAGCATCAACATTGTTGATTTAAGAAAGCCTTTTTCTCAATGTGACGTATCCAAAGTTAATGGCCATAAATTCCTTGAATGGAAAAATCATGGGAGAAATTAAAATTCGTTCCAATAATTTAAAAAAAGGAAAACTGAAAAGGAACTGTAGCACCAGTGAGACTCAGATACTATAAGCTTTGAACTGGCTTTGTCATAATAAACAATGAATAACATCCTTAACTACTTACACTGAGTATGACTACTTGACAAATAATAGTATTGTATGGCTTTAGATATATTTAACTGTGAAGAAATCATTTTTAAATTTAACACAAGTGATAAGATTTTTGGATGGATCAAAGCAGAATAAACTCAGTCACTAAATTTCTCCATTGATTTCTAAGATCAGAGAATATATGAGGGCTCAAAATCAACAGAAGAGTTTTAACAAGCAAACTCTCCAGCACTCCAGTGTAAAAAATGTGGTAGGGTGTTAACAGGGTTACATTTTGAGTTTGACTTGGTTTTCAGTGCTCTGTGTCCTTGGACCCAACAGTCTGTACTTTTTACAGCTTTCAAACAAAAGCAGACAAATATTAGCACTCCCCTTGAGCAAGCTTGAAAAATGAGTGGGGTTGCTTTGTCACATAGAACAAATCAATACAGATCTGTTATTTATGCCGGGCATTGGGGAACAGCACCACATTTCCCTTGGATATAACTTGGATTCATTTGCAACTGTGTGACTTGACAAAGAAGAAAGGAATTGCTAGTCTGAGTTGAACACCCAAATAACAGTTATAATTTAATTACAGAGGACAAATCCTACATTTCTTGAGAAGTTCACATGCCAAGTTGCTTCTTTAAAGGTTCCTTTCAGGCTCATGTAATGTGATCTAGGTCCCCCAATATCTTCTGACTGCCTTGGTGAACTCATAGTCATAGCTGAACATTTTAATGTTTTCCCATCTTTTTGATTTTCCTCCTCTTTTCAGTATATGAGTTGGGCATGTGATGAAGAAATAGAGATGGAAAAGAATATTTAAATACTAAATCCAGCCTTCTGCTCAGTCCAGGAAACAAAATTAAAGCAACTCTCAGAGGTGTCTATCCAGCCTCTCTTTTAATATATCTAGTGAAGGGGAGCATCCTAGAAAATTGGCTCCAATATAAAACTGCTCTTGTGATTAGGATGTTTTTCCTAATATTCAAACAGAATCTGCCTTTTTGTAATATAAGAACACTATACCATATCCTTCATTTGATGACAAAAGGTAACAGGTTGTGGCCTTTGGTGTGACACTCAGATATTTGAGGAATAACAACCTCCTTCAGTCTTCTCTTTTCAATGTACTGTACATATATACATATTTTTTTCTAATTAGAAAAACCCCAAAGCTTTGATTTCCCCCCATGGAACCCTTGTTTACTTTATTTGGTCCTTTTTCTGTAATGAAAACTATCCTATCTATTAAATATGGGTTGTTCATCAGAATACTTTGATTCCTAAACTTTTTTTTACAGAAGGTTGATGAAACTGTTCTTAAGTCTTTACATGAGCTTTAGAAAGATGAACTTGAATGCCCTACCCTAGTAAACCAGGGAGGGTTGCTTTAAATAACATGGAATTAAAATCAGGTTAACAGAATAAAAATGGTGTCAAGTAAATTGGACCATTCCAAAATATTTAAGAAAGGGGTGAAGGATTGGTTGCAATAGTCTTGCTATTGAAGATGCAATTCAGGAGATAAAACATTAACTGATGTGATCTGGAATGGTTCTATTACAGCCATAGGCATTCTATTACAATTCTGCACCCAACTGTTCTGTACAATTCTCATTTAGTCTCTAACCTTCCTTTTTGGGGGAAGGTTGTAGAGAAAGTGGTTGTGCAGCAGCTCCAGAGAACTCTTGAAGAACTGCCAGTCAAGATTCAGACCTAGTATGGGACCGAGATGGCATTGATCACACTTGTAGATGACCTCTGGAGAAAGCAGGACGGGGGTGGTGCATCTGTCTTTGCTCTTCTTGGCATTTCATGCTAATATGTGTGTGCACACTTTTTCTTCTATTAATTAGTTTAGAATAATAAACGTTTTTATTATTATTATTATTATTATTATTATTATTTGGGTTTAACAATGAGTTTCAAGGTTTTTGATCCCATGCGTTTATAACCATATTCACTTCCATAAGAATGCATTGAGATTGGAAGGAATATGCATCTCTGCCTCCATCTATATCTTAAGAGAACTTAAGTGAAATTTAGTTCTTATAGAAAGCGATGGAACTCAGGTTAAGGCAGTATTAACTTGTCCCACTGAATTGAGAACCAAATTCTAGATCTAATATATGGTTAATAGACACTATTTGTAAAAATTTTAAACACCAAAAGACAGATAGGCAATGCAGTATTCTTGATCATTGCCAGGGATCATTTTAAAAAGATTGCAACTGGGAAGCTACAGAACGATCCTTTGAGATCCAAGCAAGACCTTCATGGTGAAGATTGTTCTGCTCCTACTGAATATTTCGAGAGCTGCATGAGATCCCAGTTCTCAAAATAACATTGTGAAGATTCTCATGTGGTAAGATCATGAAGATTTTAAACTGCTACAACATTGGCAATTACTCATTTGCTGATGTATTGAGCATTTTTAGTGCATCATCCTTGCCTATTTAGCAGTAGCCAATCCAATATCATTTCCTGTTTTGAGGCCAATAAAATATTGCAGCAAAGCCAGGATTTTTGAGTGTTAGACATCTGAGAATAATACAGTATATTGCCTTTGTTTGACAGGGCTTCTTTTGATAAGCTTCTTGTTGTATGGAAAATGATGACTCTGACCACTTTTATGAGATGGACTCTTATCATTTATTAGTCTCCTTTGTGATAAACGAGCATTAGTTTAGCCGGAGCAATACTTGAAGTTATTATGCAGAACCCTCACCCACAAAATAAATAGTAATCGGATATCTGATTCGTTCAGGTGATCATCTGGATTGATTGACCAAAGATGTAAATATTGACTGGTGAAATGCTTGAGGTCAATATTTACTTTGAAGAACAACAAACCTTGACGTCTTCTGATACCTAATCGATTCAATGTAAAAACCTATATGAATGAAATGTCAGTATTGTCAGCACATGGGCATAATAGTTAGGCCATTGAGAGGATTTTGCTTTCAGTGTTCAGTTAGGGAGTCTTGATCCAAAAAGAAAAAGTGAGACTGGGGATGGGGGGGGGGGGGGAGGAGAAAACAGAAGCCTGTTGGGAAAAAAAGTCTCACAAAGATAGCCCATTATCTTAGCTTACACATGCTGTACTATTATTTACAGTGCTTATAAAGGACTCTGGGTAGTGTCCAGCCTCAAACAAAAAGGAAAGTATAATAATAAATAACTAAACCCAAATCAATATCATAAACAAAAAGTAACCACAAAATAAAAGCTAAGGTAAAATCCAAGATAAAACACAGTTAGGTCAATCGGCTTGACCTGAAAGCATGTTGGAATAAAATAGTTTTAAACTGTTAATGGAATTACAACATGCATAGGCTGACCATATTTCCTTGAGACAAAAATGGGACATTGGGATGGCAAAACGGGACGGGGTCATATGTAATATTCCGTATTCATGAAAAAGACGGGTCCCCGCCCCCCGGTCCACGCGATTGGCTCCCGTCTGCAAACCCCGCCCCCAGCCCACGCAATTGGCTCCCACCTGCAAACCCCACCCCTGGTCCATGCAATTGGCTCCCGCCTGCAATCCCCGCCCCCCGGTCCACGCAATTGGTTCCTGCCTGCAAACCCTGCCCCCCGGTCCCTCCTTGCAGGTGCGCTGATAGGCGGGAGGGCTTCCTCTTCTGGGCTGCCTCCAATCGGCAGCTCTGGCTTGGATCCTCCTACCGTGCCATTCCCACCGGGTTTAAAAAATGGGACAAAATTGAAATTCTTATCAAAACGACGGGACGGTTGAAAAATGCTTAAAAAAAGGGACTGTCCCGTTCAAAACGGGATGTATGGTCAGCCTAGACATGCACTTCTGGGGGGATAGTATTCCATACGGTGAGTGCTTGTCAGCCCCACTAGGTAGACCAGACCAGGAAATCAGCACCACAGGAAGACTGGAACTATCTTTATTGAGATTGGCTATAATAACAGAAACGTACAAGTCTGATTGTGCTGTACTTCCCCCCACACCTCCTTCTTATACCCTAGTGCAGTGTTTTTCAACATTGGCAACTTTAAGATGTGTGGACTTCAATTCCCAGAATTCCCCAGCCAGCCAAAAAGGGTCTTCCAGTCAAGAAGGCAGCTGCAACCATGTGATCGAATCCACACTTTTTCTTTTTTTACATGTGTTACATATGCAACACATATACAAAAAGGGCAGGACTTTAATTATGCCATTGTGGCCGGCATCTTTTCTTACCCTCCATCCCCAGGTGGATGTCCCAGTTCTGGAGCATCTTATTTCCAAGCCATCTCCATATCAGAAGACCAAAAGTTTAACAAAGTATTGTAGTCTTAGAAAATTAACATAGAGTTTATATTAACCTAGTTACTATCCATGTTCTGTTTTCTCAGGAATAGCCTGTGAGCTTCTAGGCAAGATTGTGGTGCATTCAGAACAGCATCAGTACATTCCACCACCCATGGCAATTTTATTAACTTGATTATTTAGTACAATAAGAATAAGTAATTATTCTTATTGGGTGATCATCTTCTGTTTTGCTTTCTGAGAGAGTTTGCTTGTAGGCTGCTTGGATGTCATCCCAGATGATTCAGCCACCATCTTCATCCCTTTCTCCAATGACAGCTCCAAAGACTGAGAAAGCTGGTATGCCTATCCTTATAAGTGTAATGGTATGTGGGAATGACCTTGGGAGACAGGGGGAAGGGCTGCAGCCAAGGCAACAGTCAGATAAGTGGCAGAATGGTCTTAACCCACAGAATATGGGCATGGCAAACATCTCAGAAGGGATCCTCTCTAGTTTCTTGGGCTGTAAAGATGACTTGCAAGATTTTGTTAATGAAACCTTACAAGAAAGAAGAGCTAGTATTTCTAAGTGTGTTTCTTGTCTGGACTGCCTTGCAAGGCTTACATCAATCTTGCAAGTCTCAAAGTCCAACTGATGGAACTATTGAAGAGTGGAAGGAGTGTTAAAGGATGCTCAGCAGGTTCAGGAGTGCAATTTTTATTTTTCTTGTTATCATCTTTTGTCATACAAATACAGCAGTTGCTTCCCCCCCACCTCCCTTTCTAACATTAATTAATTTTATTGGGCATTTCCTTTGTAACATAGAGCTCAGAGGACTGAGATTCCTTTTAAGAGCAGGAAGTGTTGCATTTTATTGTTCCTGGCTACTCATATTCTTGAAATGGCTCTTGCAGGAAGAGGTATATATAAATAATAATTCTAAAGCTTTATAATAGGTATTTTGTTTTGATCAGAACATTTTCCAAACTAAGAGAATATTTGTAGCTCAGGGTTGAACTGGGGTGTCTTTGGTGCTCTCTGAGCCTTGTTGTTTTCATGCAGACTTTCCAAACTTTTGGTTGAAGAAGAAATATCAGGTGAAGAAGCTTGTTTTTTAATACTCAGATTTGGAGATCAATGTATAGCACCGCTGAATGTACATCATTCATCTAAAGACTGTCCAAAATACCGTATACTCTTGAGTTCTTAATAATTATTCCCAACAAGAACTTACTTTCTTCTCCACTTCTTTTCATTTAGATTATTTCTTAGTTTCATAATCCTTGTTAAGGCACATGACATAGATGCTGTAAATATTTTAGACCATGCTCCTGTGAAGTTAAAAGCCTCACTTAATAATAATGTGTCTATGTTTTTTCATATGGTCCTTGAATTAAAAAGATTTTATCAAGCAAAATAGAACAGGAAATGGTAGTAGAGTTTTTTTTAAAAAAAAAAATCAACAGGCACTAATTTTCATCACCATAGCAGGGGTACAGTCATATCATGGCATATGTTCTCATAAAAAAGAAGGAGCAATTAGTTAAAGTTAAATCCCTAGAGGAAAAAGTTAAAGAACTGTTAAGTCTTTAACACATCCCATCTATTCCCTGAGTGATACCGATCTTTGATCCTTGCTAAATATAAGCTTAACAAGTTTTATGCTGCTGAAATGGTTTTTTTATTATATTGTTCCAGGCAACGGTACTGGAGAAGGGAAGAGAAATCAAGTAGACAATTGGTTTTTTGACTTATATTACAAAACAGAGTTTTGTTTCTTCAATTCATGATATACACAGAAACTATAGGTTATTGTTACTGTTTCATTTCTACTCCAGCTGCATAGTTTCAATTTCTCACCAGCAGAATGAGAAAGATTCTCTCTCTGTCCATCTGTTTGTCTCTCTCTCTGACAGAATCAGAGACTATCACAGCTAAGGACAAATTTATTAACCTCAATTTTTCTTCTCAAAAACATATCATTATTATTATATATCTGAAAGTCAAAAGGTTCTTAGTTCTGCTGATTTTCAAGTTGGTTGGTATCAAAGGTATATTGGGTTCTTATGTCCTATTTTATTGTAGATATACATTGAAGATTTTTCAATTAAGACTACTATCCCTTAGTTTCTGTGAGCCAAATATTAAAGTAGTTCCTAAGCAGCTAAGGCCTCAGGCACCATCTTTCCCCTATTTTCCTTCCTGCTTTGTCTTCTGTGCCTAGGAAGATTAAGACCATTTCACAAGCTCAACAGCAGCAAGGTAATCTTAACGATCCTCCTTTGGATGATAAAGGGACTTAGAAATTAACATCTCAAATAACCATGACCTAGCCCCAGGTGCAAGGTCACACAGCCACCCTAGAAACATATTTAAGGATTCCCTTACAAACTTTGCTCAGACTGAAGAAGCTTCTTGGATAAGGAGTGAAACGTTTCCACTGAGAAAATAGAAATCCAGTTGACATGATTCAAGCTACAGACTAAGCAGTTAAGGTTCCTACTATCTGTTTCAGTTGTAGATTGTTTCTCTGATAAATGTGGAGGCTAAGATTTTAATAATTAACTTAGCCCATATACCAGGGCTTTCCAAACTGTGTGTCGTGACACAATACTGTGTCGCCTGGGGGCCCCAAGCGCTGATGGCCAAAAAAGGATGCCAAAAAACCCGAAAGCATGGCAGAGGCGGCTTGCGAAAAAGCCTCAGATCACCGCAAAAAGTGATGGGAGGGGGCAACCCGGGGTGGAAAATATACACGCCAATCAGCTGTGCATCCGGGAGCACTTTTTGCGGTGATCCGAGGCTTTTTCGCCTGGCGACCGCAGCTTTTCTTGACAGAGGCAAGGCAGGGCAGGGCAACCGTGCCCTGCCAAGGCGGAAGCCAATTGCACGGGCAGGGGAGCGGGGTTTCCACCCGGGAGCCAATCGTGTGGGCCGGGAGCGGGGTTTCCACCCGGGAGCCAATTGCTTGGGCCGGGGGGCGGGGAGCCCTGTTATTACTGTGTCGTGAAATGATGCACATCTAAAAAGTGTGTCACCAACATGAAAAGTTTGGAAAGCTCTGCCATATACTATAGTTTGCTCTTTAAATTATTTTGTACCCAGATGAAGTTATATCTATAGTGAGTCATCAAAGTTCTGATGATATTATACTTTAACTGAATTTGCTTTAACTCAAAACAGAAGCCAGCAGTTAATTTCTTTGGATACTGAGGAAAATTTGGGTATGCTTACCTGAAAGCTTCTACAGTGGGTACTGATTTATTATGGGTTTCCCAAAAATTTCATAGCTCTGGGATATTTTCTTTAAACTCTAAATCACATAAGATCATTTGTTAGACTGTATGCTTGCTGAAAGTTCTTAATCTGACTTCAGGACCTCTTGCTTGTGCTTTTAGAAATTCTAAAAACAGTAATGGGAACATAGCAGGGAAAGCAGGGTATAAAATATTTCTATAGGTGAATGATGTATTTTAGAGATAATCCATAAACTCTCATTCCTTATCATATTTTGCTAATACATCAATTTGGTATCCTGTGTCTAATTGCTGCATAAGGTAAAGGTTCCCCCCGCACATTTGTGCAGTTGTGTCCGACTCTAGGGGCCGGTGCTCATCTCCGTTTGTTAGCCGAAGAGCCAGAGTTGTCCAAAGATGCTTCTATGGTCATGTGGCCGGCATGACGCACACGGAACGCTCTTACCTACCCACAGAAGTGATACCTATTCATCTACTTGCATTTGCATGCTTTCAAATTGCTAGGTTGGCAAGAGCTGGGGCGAGTGCGAGAGCTCACTCCGTCATGCGGGGCTAGGGATTCGAACCTCCAAACTTGCAATTTTCCGATCGACAAGCCTGGCATCTTACCCGCTGAGCCACCACGCCCCTATTTTATTATACAATATTTATTATATATTGCTGCATAAATTAGAGCAAATTGGACTTTACACCATTGGACTCAGTTAACGTTTGGACAATAGATACTGAGACTTTAGATTGCCTTCATTAAACCCGTCATTTAATATGGTATAAGTACAGTATTTCTAAGCAACTTGCTCAACTGGTAAATTTTAACTGATCCCCAATTTTGACAAGAAATAAAGAAGATTTTAAAAATTTTTCTAATATTCCTTTGAGTATTTCAGATAACCCAATTGTGATCAAGATGAATTTGATTTACACCCTAACAAGTCTTCCTGTTTTTAATCCTTTGTATATTTTCAACAAGATTTATGGATTTTTTTTCCAAACCACCCTGCAGGGGCATCTTGTAAGATTTTCACTGTGGAAATTTGAATTACCTGTTGGGAAAGATGGATTTAACTTTCCACGCTTTCAGGTTTATCATTGAGAATTTTGTCTTAGTTTCAGTTATTGGCTTTGGGATCATCTAGAAATATGATCCTTATATGATCCTCTGACATTCTGACAGGGATTGGGATCTTTTGCTTTGCAGTTTGGGGGTTTTGTTTTTTGTTTTGTTTTTTGCTTTTTTTGCTTTTTTTTTTTTTGATAGGGAGATTAGTTTCAATACTTGATATCAATTTGAAGTTTTTAGCTATGAAAAGCTATGTGATCATCCAAAATTTACGAGAGCTGGTAAAATGGGCCCTCATAACATAATTACTTTGCACTGTTAGTTCTGATGGAGCTGTTTTTAGAACTGCAAACTTTTTCAGAACTTAAAGTTTGATTTACCTAAAAGTGCTTGTTGGCAGTTTTTTCAGCTTAGTCACTTGTTTGCTTGGTCTTGATGCCAACCCTGCCTCTGAAGTTCCACAAGTGTTAGAGGCTTGGGAGGAATCCATGGAGGCTCCTAAGCCAGTAATCTGCTTTTATGAGAAGCTGAAGGAAGTTTATGAAATTGGCATTAACTATTTATGTGTGCTTTTAAATAACACAATTGAATATGCTATTTTTGTAAAGGAGCAGGTCACCGTAAAGAATGTGAAATCATTTATTTTGATCTTCAAATGAGATTAATACAACAGAAATTCTATTTTGGGTATACTGGGTTCCTCAGATGAAATTTGTTTAGAGTTGGAAACAATTGGCTTGCTGCTGGATATGCAGTTTTGAATACCAATTTGTATGTTTGGATTTGTTCTATTATTACCAGATGTTGGGCTAAAATCTGCAGGATCCTAGAATCATCATAGATTTAGAAAGGACTTTGGAGGTCTGCCAGTCCAACCTTTTGCCCAGGGCACGAATCCTCATATCATCCCAGACAAATGGCTACCCAACCTTTTCTGGAAAATCTCCAGTGATGGAGCACCCATAAAGCATCCTGATGATGTTCAGAAAGTTATTAAAGACCTAGCTATTCTCCCAGTTCTAGAGCCAAGCGAAGGTTGACCTCCTATTGGTTGGATTTTCTTTGGTTATAAGTTTTCTGCGGCTGTTCATGGTTATTTTTGTATTTTGTAATTTTTTAAGTTGTAAGCTGCCCGGGGTCATTGGGAGTCAGGCAGGGTATAAATTGTATAAATCAATCAATAAATCCAGGAGGCAGGCAGTTTCAGTACTTAATAGCTCTCACAAACTCACTTGTTTGGATCTTCCTCAGTAAAGCTTCCACCTGCTGGTTCTTGTCCTACCCTTGGATGCAGTGGAGAATAAATTCATTCCCTCTTCCTTGTGACAGCTCTTCAAGTATTTGAGAACTGCTATCATGTTTCCCCTTAGCCTTCTTTTCTTTAGGCTAAACATTCCCAGTCCCTTTAACCATTCTTCATAAGATTTAGCCTCCAAACCTGCCCACTCTCATTTGTTGTACCTCTCTGCACTCTCTCCAGTTCCTCAACATTCTTGAGGAACAGTTTTGATTGCCATATCCCCAGCAGTTGGAATCCATTAAGACATGAAGAATGGTGGACATTTCATGCATGGTGATTTGCTAAAAGAATAATATCTTGTTAGAGATATCGGGTTTCAACCGAGCATGTCTCACAAAAGCTTGAAGGAGGAGGCAGCCTCTGCTGTAACCTAATCTTACTTGCTTTGTGTGGGAGGGGCTGAACCCTGATTTCCTGTTCCTGTTCCCTTCTCTTCTTCTCTTTCCTGTTTTGAATCTCCTACCAAGGAGGATGAACAGCTATGGCTGTCCATGTTGCTCACACTTCCATTCAGCAAGGCCACATTAAGAAGACTGTGGGTTTGGTCAGAACCTATCGCTCGCACGCATGAACCATCCTCTGCTACCATGAAACTGATCTACAATAAAACTGTAAGCTATTTTTCTGTAACTTTACATTAACGTGTGAAATGTGTTTATTTTGAATGTGTGCACCATGCTCCGTTCATTAGCCAGTTCCTCAAGATTGTTCTGTCCCTTTACCCATGTCTTTTGATGTCCACATAGTCAGCTGAGTACAGGCAGGTAGCCTTATATAAGTGCAGCTATAAGAGCACTTTCAGGTATTCTGCTGAATGCATGGACATTGGGAATGGTCAAATGGTGTGCCAACATTGAATATATGACCTTACTTTCTGACATATAATCAGATAATTCAGAAGTGGGCAAACTTCTTTGCTCTGGGCTGCACTTTCTCTGCATGCCCTTCCTGGGGACTAGAGGACGTGTGTGTGATACAAGTAAAGAAAGGGTGGGACCTCAATCACAGCCACCATCTTGACACACATACATACTGTACCCCCACAGATGCCTCTACAGCCTAGGATGTGATGGAAAAGACCCATTTTTCCTATCAGAATCCTATATCCTATCTTTTTATAATAGAAACTAACATTCATTGATTTTTGCAACTGGAATTCCTTACCAAAAAGGATTTGAGACCTAACGCTAATATCAATCTTGAAATAGGGATGCCTACACAAAACAGAGGAAGAGGAATAAAACTGTAACCTTCATGGCTTGAACTAAGAAGGAAATCCATGTTTAATTATGCATAACTTTTGGTGTGGGGAAGGGTGCTGTTTTTGTATTCATATCTTTTCAATTATCCTGTTTTTCCTTTTCTCAGCTGGAATTGCATGACAAATATATCTTTGCTCAATATAGGTGTACTCTCCAAACACCAAAGTGGTCACTACTCATTTAAAAGAATCTTTGATTTTCCTTTTCCAATAATACTTTTCAGTTTCCCCCTCCAGACGTTGCCAGAAATTCTCTAAGCACTTCCTCAGGTTTCACAAATGATAATTAACAGTGTTGTTTGTTTGTTTATGAGATTTATAAGGCTGCCCCTCTGATGATCTCTGATTCTGGGCAGTGTACAAGAATTTTTTTAAAAAAAAGAATAAATACAATACAAAATCCAGAATAAGCCAATAAAATCAAAGACATAATCAGCACATAATCAAGACTGGCAATAAAAACATACACACTCCAACCACAGAATCTGACATCCTGGCCTAGCACGTGGAAGCAAAGCTAGGTTAGGGTTATGGCCATCTTGAACCTGGGGATAGGGGGAAGTTCATTCCAAATATCGGGCACAGGAACAGAGAACGCATTTTAAGGCCATTAATTTATGTAGCACTTACCTCAAAAGAGACATCTTATTCACCATGAAACATATTTTCATAACATTGAATAACTGCCTCAAGATAACTAACCATCTGCAATATAAAGCCTTGGGTACACCATCTCCAGGGGCGTGGAAGCTCAGTGGGTAAGACGCCAGGCTTGTCGATCGGAAGATTGCAAGTTCAATAGAAATAATGTTTTATTAGGTTAATTATTTGCAAGAGATTAGATTTGTATAGAATTTTATATCTGTATCGGAGATATTTATTTATTTATTTATTTATTTATTATTTAGATTTATCCCCGCCCATCTCTGCCATGGCAGACTCAGATAGTTGGAAGTCGCCTTATTTATACTTGCTTTCTATTCACATCTTTATAGTTTGTTCTTTTTACTTTAGTTCTGTTTTCTATCTAATCTATAGTTCTTTCTTTTTTGTATTTTAAATATATATCTTGAAAATAAAATTTTTAAAAAAAGGAAGATTGCAAGTTCGGAGGTTCAAATCCCTAGCCCCGCGTGACGGAGTGAGCTCCCGCACTCACCCCAGCTCTTGCCAACCTAGCAATTTGAAAGCATGCAAATGCAAGTAGATTAATAGGTACCACTTCGGTGGGTAGGTAACAGCATTCCGTGTGTGTCAGGCCGGCCACATGACCACGGAAGCGTCTTCAGACAACACTGGCTCTTCGGCTAACAAACAGAGATGAGCACCGGCCCCTAGAGTTGGACACGACTGCACAAATGTGCGGGGGGAACCTTTACCTTTACCTTACACCATCTCCATCACAATAGTGATGGTAACCCAACCCCTACTTTGAGTTCATAAGAGTAGAGGCAATCACTGATTTTTAAAATGAGCCTAAACAAATTTGCACAAGACACTGCTTAACAGATTCTGAATAATAATAATAATAATAATAATAATAATAATAATAATAATATAAAATAATCTACCCATTTTGCCTGCTTTATCAGGAAACATATCTATGTGAGTGATAAAACCCTTAAAGTTAGTTGAGTCTATAATCAGAAGGAGTCTGATAGTCCCTTTTCCAACTAACAAATTTTATTAAGAGGCATATGCTTTTACATTAATCCCATGTGTTAGTCAGAAAAGGTGCTACCAGACTCCTGATTTTTTTGCCACCCTAGACTAACATGGCTCTTCTCCTACAAGTAATAGTAGTAGTACTTTATTACAGGCATTGAGCAGCTCAAAAAACAAAAAGAAAGCAAAGTGTGAGACAGCTAGTTAAAAAGCATTCTAAAACCTAATAATCATAAAACTGGTGTGTCTAACAAATGTTATTAAAAGGCATGTTTTCATGAACTACATGTTTCAAGGTCTCTTCTAATAATAATGAGTCAGAGGTTCATTTATACTGAATGTCTTTATTAGCTAACAACTTCCACATCCGCCCTCCTGCTCTAACTACTTGTTGAATAGCAAAGAAACGAAAACTACTTCCTGGGCCAAAGGCTGTACTTCCTAGCAGAGGGCGTGCTTCCCCAATCTCAGTCCTTCCTCTGTTACCATCTTTGTCCTCCTGACTCTACCGCTTAGTTCTTATTGATACACTACACCTCATTTCTTTATTACAGGAGCAAAGGTTCTAGGAAGAAAAATGTGAAAAATTCTGATAAATCACTGAAGTCATAGGATCCCGAATGGCATTAGTTGAGAATCAGAACAATATATAAAACAGTGAAACTGACCACTCTCTTTCTTCAATGGCAGTAGGAAAAGGATGTGCGTTTCCTAGCAAAACCAGTAAAGCATCACCAATAGATTGCCACGCAATAGCAACTACAAGTTACTTACTTATAACACTTAGTATTATCTACAATATTAGATTAAAGACACCATTTTATCTGAGGTGAGAATTAAATTTTAAAAAGGCTTTTTTATATTCTATATTTCTACAGTTAGGAAATCTTTGAGTGCTGAAACTGAGAGCAGAAACTCAGGACAGGTGCATGATGCGATGGGTGCAGGTATGCGTATGCAATAGAAATATTAATTTAATTAATTTTTTCTCCAAATGTCATAGGCGACATGTGTGAACCTGCTCATGGGGTCTTTTCCAAAATGTATGTTTATGGCTGCATATTTCTCCCCAGCGCTGAGCTCCACCTCTATTTCCTTGATCATTCACTCCATTGCAAATTAAGGAAAAGACTTTGATTTCCAAATGTGTCAGTTTAAATACATTTGTTGAAGTAAAGCTTTCCGTCTCCCATTATTCCTGTATTCCTTGGAAAACCTCTCAGGGCACCAAGACGTTCTCCTGAATTGGAGGGCTTCTGTAACAGATATCCTCTTATCTAGTGAAATTCTGTCCAGCTTGGGGCAAATGCCCCCTGCACGGAATTAAATTCCTTAAATATTCCTGTTGGAGATAGAGCTGACTAATATTATGGAAATCAATGGTCATTAGATCTCCTCTTAGCAAATCATCCCATCCCTATCTTTCCTAGCCTGTTGTGGAAGTTTGGAGATACTAGGCAATGTAGGTGGGTGGAATTACACAGAAGATGGCAGAGAAGTTCAACTAGCTATCTTGTCTTCTGTTTCAACTAATAGCGTCTTGCTAATACAGAGCTTTCCAAACTCTGTGTCGGGACACGTTAGTGTGTCGGCTGCAATGACTGGGTGTGTCGCGGCTGCTGCTGCCTCCGAGCCCTGCCAGGATTTCACGCAGGTGCCTGCCTTGTGCCTTGCTGCCTCCAAACCTGCTGTGATTCCGTGCAGGTCCTAGTGCTTGCCTTGTGCCCTGCTGTAAGAGTGTGTTGTGAAATGATGCCCTGCTGTAAGAGTGTATCGCGAAATGATGCCCTGTTGTAAGAGTGTGTCGTGAAATGATGCATGTCTAAAAAGTGTGTCACCAACATGAAAAGTTTGGAAAGCTCTGTGCTAATAGTTGATGTTCAGGACAAGAAGTGATACCACTGGAATTTTTCTGATAGCAAGCAACTATAAATGAGAAGACCATATTCCAATGTAAGTTATTAGAAGCATATCCCACTGAATTTAGATACTCAATCTGTAAATATGGTTTGGGTCAGTGGAATTGTGAGGATGGAGGATGCCCATGGTTAGGTGTCCCTTGTCAGATAACTTCTGCATACTTCGGAATATTCCACTTCTCATTTTCTCCATCCCTTCCTCTCCCAACCCTCTATCTTTCTCTTGCTCTTCTCACCAGCTACTGTCCTTGTGCTCACTATTCTCTGTCTGCTTACATTCTACCAGGTAGCAGTGCTAGTAACTAAACTCAACCTGCAGTCATACCTGGCATTTCCATACTTCCACAAGAACTGTCAGGGAGTAAGAAAGGCAATATAGCACCGCTATTGGGAACAATCTGCAGGACCCTGGACCTTCAACCAGTGGTCCTATCCTAGAGCACCATTGCTTATGGTAGCACAGTTTTTAGCTCCCCATCATTACTTGCAGATAGAGACAATTTCACTTTGATTGCCATCTCAGCCACTCAGCAAGACTGAAGTTGGAAGTCACATGTAAGTAGATGGGCTGGAAATAGATGCCTGTATTCATTAATCTTTCATTAGACTCAATCTTGAAATTACCCAAAGATTTTACAAGGACTTTTCAAACTCTAATTTGGCCCTTGGCCTTTAAACAAAATGAAAGGTATTGATTGATGTTCTGGCTATGATGCAAATGTACCCATCAGCTCTGAATCAGTTTTATTGGTTTAAATGCACTTTCTTACAGCTGATAAAGCAGGCTACTAAAAGGGAAAGCTGCTATAAAACCCCATTGGCAGGTTAATTCTGTGTTAATTATAGCAAACAAACCCAGTTTTGAAATTTTGTCCTTACTTATGTGAAAATATACTAATTTCTGAAAAATGATATTTATAATTATGAGGGAGGAATTTTCTCTGTCTTCCTCAGCATTCCCATAATAAAAACATAAAGCCAGAAACTTTAATATTTAGCATGAAATACTTTCATCCTCCTCAAATGTCCAGAGGTATAAGCTTTAGATTTTTTCAGGTATTCTATTTGAAAACTTGTGGGCACTCAACTGATGTTACTCTCACTAAAATCTGTGGATTTTATATCCTGATGAAAATGTGTGAATTTTCCTTCCTGAGGGTAAGATAAGATAAATTGATTTATATTGTTAGCAGGCTTCATGTCCCAAGTGTTCAGAGTGGTCACTGATGCTTTAAAGAATTAATTCATATAAAACATGTCATGGGACTAAGGGAAAGATGGGTCAATTTTCTTTTTAAAAGATCTCTCTCGAAATCCCAAAGTCTGTTCCACTGAGGTAAGTTTTAAAACGCTACATAGCTTGTCAGGGTGGTGGTAGTCGAAATCAGATGATGTGCCTTTCATTTGTTTTGTGGGAAATCTGATAGCTAGAAATCACTATACAGCTTTTCCTAGGGCCATCCAAAGCTTTGATGGTACGTGTTGATTTGAAGGTAATTCTGTCAAATCACCCCATGAAAGCAGAGTAGCAAAAAAGTAAATCCTTCTACTTATCGGAGTAGTACCAGTGCTTGATTCCTGCCAGGCCCTGGTTCTTCAGTGATCTTCTGTGCACATCGTGCATAGAATTCTGTAGCACATCGTGCATAGAATTCAGGTGCCTCAGGAGTGTTGATTCATTAGAGCAGCCACATCTTCTTTTTTAATAATTTTAATTAATTTTTTTAAAAAAAACAACAGTAATAAAAGACAAAACTCAGAAAGGAAAAGAAAAAGAGAGAAAGAGAGAATAGAAATTGCAGGAGATGAAAAAAAAAAAGAGGAAAAGAAAAAAGAGGAAAAATAAGAAAAAGAGAAAAGAAATATTTAAAGAAGTGACTTCCGATCTTCATCGCAACAAGTACAAACAAACAAATTCTTCACCCCCTATAAGGTTACATGCAAGTATCTCTTCTTCCCATAACCCATCCATTATCCATACACAATCCAGAAATTCAGTCCTGGTGTCAGCAAAAAGTCCATAAAGGGTTCCCAGAATTTTATAGAAACATGACTTATTTTAACCTTGGTCAAACAAACCAACTTTATACTCCTTCCTTTTGGTTCTAGCAATCTTGATCTTTAATCCATTCAGATGTTGTCATAGGATTTGGTGGCAGAGCAGCCACATCTTTAATGCATCTCCTTAGAGGAACCACATCCATTTCCAGGTTCATAAAGAAGCCTAAAAAAAAAGGCATGGCTGCTTAAAGCGGTCCTAAGCCCTTGTGGATTCCTAAACATCTCTTCCCAATAACTTTTGAAGACACACAACCCAACTACCAAAACATTTAAACTGACTCTTATACAGGCCCAACAGCCTCTGAGGTATATGTTCATTCAAAAGTAACCTCACTATTTTTAGTTAGGGTTTCTATGGTTGCAATTGCCCTAGGAAAAATGTTGGTGTGTAGTCCATTCAAATCAGGGTGATTTACTTGTATAAGACAAGATAGGGATGCTGATGTCAAAAATGATATTACATTTGCATTACATTCTTACTTGTGTTAAGCAAAATGCAAAACTAATTGCAGTCATAGAGGCTTTGACTTAGATGATTGAGGACTGTGTTGTCAAGATGACCATCTGAATAGATGCTGGTTACCTGGCACAAAACTTTGTAAAGGGTAAGCAGACATGGGCAACATAAGTCTGCGTACTATTCAGATGAGCGAGAATGGCTTTACTAACTATGCCTTCACCATTTTATTTCAAGTTCAGGCCATCTAACAATTTGGCACAATTAATTTAATGGATATAGCAAATTCATGGGATTTATACTGTAGCTGTGTTACTGATCAATCTTAGTTAAGGTTAGGGTTAAAAACTGATTTTGCCACATGACAAAATTCTAATCAGCCTACTTGCTATTTTCTACCAGTTCTCCTTTCCTTGACTGACCTTTGGTATTAAACAAGGGTTCAGAAATGAATGTGAATAGTCTTAAATTTCTTTTCATATGAACAAGAGAAGAACAGGACAATATGAGCAAGAGTTATGGAGCAATTTATTTAACAATGGGCTACATTTAGATTTATTGATCACAACTGGGTAGAGTAGAAGCAATTAACTTGTTATTACTCTGTTTAATGCAAAGATATGTAGACCATTGACACAGGCTTTGTTATTTTACCAGATATTCTAAGAGGGAAAAAGGCATCAAAATATTATTAGGCTTGAGGGAAAGTTAAACGTGGCTAGCGGAATCATCCAAGAAAAAGCCGAATATTGGAGGTTCAAGATATTTTTACTCTTGTTTATTACTGAGACTTAGGCCAGAATTATGAATTAAGCAATTCTGTACTTGCTTCCTAGTAAGAGCTGATAGACCCAAAGACATCCAGTGAGTTTTGTAGACCCTTAGTTTTTCCAGTCCTAGTCCAACATTCTAAGCAACACCTCACAGTAGCTATATTTTTCTTAATCTATCTAGAATGTATAATGATGATAAAAATAGCAGGATGAAATTTTCTTCCAAAGATACATTTAATATATAATTAGAGCCACCAGCAAGACAATGATATTAGTGCTTTGAAGAGAAACTCTGGGGCTTTGCTCCCCTCTCATTTGTTGGAGAAGATGTAGGGAGATTAAAGCTACCTCATGGTGATCAATTGCTTCAAGGTTTGGATAGCCTTAAAAAGGGGTTACTTGAATTCATGAAAGTTTACTCTACCAGCAGCTAGTATCCATGACACCTATATATCACCTCCAGTGTCGGAAGTAATGAGATAAGTCCCCCTTAGAGTCCCCCTAAGGGGAGATGGAGCGGTGATATAAATCGAACATACATACATACATACATACATACATACATAATCGTCTTTGTGGATTTTAATAGACATCTGGTTGGCAAACTTGGGATCATATCCAACAGAGCTCTTTTTGTATTATACACTGTATCTAAGCTTCACCCACCCCTCACATTTTGTTTCTTTGTGGGTAAAGCTGGTTCTCTGGCAGTTGGCATTCCCAGCCCTTTAAAGTGGTGACTTCTGGGGACTGCAGTTGGCAGGTACATCAGTTGCCACCTCTTTAGGGAAAGTGAACCTAGTTATACATACATCTCCAGTCTGGATCCTCAAAATGTACTTTATATAGATCTGCCTTTGAAGAAGATTTGGAAACTTTATCTATCCATCCATCCATCCATCCATCCATCCATCCATCCATCCATCCATCTATTATTTGAATTTCTATCACCACCCATCTCCCCCAGACGGGGGACTCTGGGCGGTTTGCAAAAAAATCAATAGTTAAAAACATATAAACATGAAATTACCGTCCAAAACCCATATAAATAGAATAAATAGTGTACAAAAAATAGCTATACAAAACATGACTGGATACCTCCTTGTAGGGACTAGAAGGCTAGAGATATCACCTCCCTTTTATATGCACTGCTTTGATGATTGTGTTTCTGAATGCAATTCACTTCAGTTTATGTGTAGAATAACTGCTAATGCAGTTAGGAATCTGTCTGAATATTAAAATTATCATCTGAGGCTTTAATTGCTGATTAAAACATTACATTCTACAAGATTGACAGAGACTAAAGACTGGACTTTTGCAGCGCTGACCGCCTTCCTCTGCAGAATTCCCCTCTGATAGTTGTGAGAGAGACTCAAACCTGTATAAGACAAGAGTAGTTTCAGGTTTTTTTGAAATATTGTTTTATTGGCTTTTATGTTTTGCTGTTTCTATTTCAGATCTGGGTCTTTTTAACTGCTTCACTCTTAAATGAGTTTAAGAATTAGCTTATCATTTTATGATATTGATACTGAATTTTATGTTTACCTTCATTAACTTTGGGCAGACCATATTTTACCAAGGGGTTTTTGCAAGTCTCAAAGAATGAAAGAATAGTGTAATATTTTATACTTCCAGCAATTCATGAAAAGAACAAAAACAAGCAACTGCTGGAAATTATTATTCTTTCTACAGTAATAGGTGGAAAGCACCTAGATTTCCCACTCAGAGGTATAATCATAACAATTAAGATCTGCTAAAAAAATGTCCCTTATTCTCTCTTCCACCTCTTGAGGATGAACCTCTGAAAAACGGCTTTTTAACATCAATATTCTATGGATGACCTCAAATTTTTTTATTTAACTGGTGATCCATCAGAGGCATCAGCTCCAGGGACAATAGCAAAATATGAGCAACAGCTTTTTCAAGGGTTAATAGAAAAGGGTTAATAGAAAGGATTTTAGTGTTTTCTTGGCACAATTAATTTCACAATTTTATTTGTTTCTTTGAGGATGGCCTACCTTCAGTGATATATTGGGGGCATGGTGGCTCAGCAGGTAAGACGCCAGGCTTGTCGATCAGAAGATCGCAAGTTCGGAGGTTCGAATCCCTAGCCCCGCGTGACGGAGTGAGCTCCCGCACTCGCCCCAGCTCTTGCCAACCTAGCAATTCAAAAGCATGAAAATGCAAGTAGATAAATAGGTACCACCGGTGGGTAGGTAACAGCGTTCCACGTGCGTCATGCTGGCCACATGACCGTGGAAGTGTCTTCGGACAACGCTGGCTCTTCGGCTAACAAACGGAGATGAGCACCGGCCCCTAGAGTTGGACACGACTGCACAAATGTGCGGGGGGAACCTTTACCTTTACCTTCAGTGAGGATTTTGGAATATAAATTATACCTAGGAGAGAAATATAGCAACACCATGTTGGACTTTTTTCTTGATGCTCTGCAACATAAAATGTGCAAAGATCACACAGTGGCCCATGGAGATGTAAGAAGAGCAAGGTGTTTGTGTGTGTGTATGCAGGAGGTGTTAATAGCAGTTACAGTAGTTTTCCTAACTCAATTATTTGAGAGTGGAAACATCTCTCTAAATAATTGAGAACTATTGATTTAAATTTCAGGGGAATCTTATTTTCTTTACTTACCAAATTTCAAAAGAATTAGGAAATATTGGCAATGTGATTTCTTTTCCTCAGGGCATCTTAAAGTGAAATTAGTGCATGAATATGCAGTTGCATTTTGCTTTACTGACTAGATCAGTAGCTAAGCGGGAATATTTCATACAGCTTTTGTATAACGGTGCTCCTGTTCAAGCATTATAAACTCATTGCTTATGTGGAAGCCAGCATGTGTACAAATGTCTGTACAAGGCACTTTTTTCCAGGCAGATGTTTGTGCTGAATGTGCTAATATCTGCAGGAGAAAAACATAATTTGAGTGATGCCAGTGTGTGTGTGCGGAAAGGGGTACATGAGTGGAGGGTTATCATACAGTGAGCACTTTAGATTTTCAAACATCTAAACTATGTTTTCTTCTTGATTGTTTATCAAGGGGATCTCCTCTGTAGGAGAGAAGGGCAAAGTCAGTGATAGAACTCAAGCTTAACATATAGGTAGTCCTCGCTTAACAACCACAATAGGGACCAGAATTTTGGTTGCTAAGCGAAGGAGTCATTAAGCAAATCCGACCCGATTTTACAACCTTTTTTGTGGTGGTCACTAAGCAAATCATTGTAGGTGTTAAGTGAGCCATGTGGTTGTTAAGCGAATCACACGGTTCCCCATTGATTTGGCTTGCAGAAGCCGGCCAGGAAGGTCGAAAATGGCCATCACATGACCACGGGATTCTACGAAGGTCATAAATGCAAACTGGTTTCCAAACACCCAAATCATGAGCTTCCATGGATGAATGTAGATATGAACCTGGGTCTCCCTAGTTCTAATCCAATACCTTAACCCTTAGACACACTGGCTGTTCTGAAACCTACTTGCTCCTCTGTCCTTTTCTCAAGTTATTCTTTGTCAGTTCAGTTCATTCTTTCAGTCATCTCCTATGCTCATGTAGCTTCTTCACCTGCTAGTTCTCAGCCTTGATCATAGAGCAGTTCTGGCCTGGCTGCTGAGATATTGGTTCTTTCGGAGAAGCTGAAGAGGAGACATCCTAAAATGTTTTCTTTGAATGGCTGGAACAGAGCTTTCCAAACTGTGTGTCGGGACACGTTAGTGTGTCGGCTGCAGTGTCTGGGTGTGTCACGGCTGCTGCTGCCTCCGAGCCCTGCCAGGATTCCGCGCAGGTCCTAGTGCCTGCCTTGTGCCTTGCTGCCTCCAAACCTGCTGTGATTCCGCGCAGGTCCTAGTGCCTGCCTTGTGCCTTGCTGCCTCCAAACCTGCTGTGATTCCTCACAGGTCCTAGTGCCTGCCTTGTGCTCTGCTGTAAGAGTGTGTCACGAAATGATGCCCTGCTGTAAGAGTGTGTCACGAAATGATGCCCTGCTGTAAGAGTGTGTCGTGAAATGATGCATGTCTAAAAAGTGTGTCACCAACATGAAAAGTTTGGAAAGCTCTGGGCTAGAATATGGATGAAGAAGAACATCACAGTCAGCCAAACGGTGTCAAATGCATCCAAGGTCTTGGAGACTCTGCATAATTATACTTGAAAGAATGTAACTTGCATGTGTGTATGACATATTCAAAGCCCTAATTTAATTTTCTAATGAAATCTCAGTAAGTACTGTACATGAGTGCAGTTTCTGCATGAGCAACTCATAATGTCTCTTGTTCCAGGGGTCTAATTATGAGCTTTAGCTGCTTGATGTTCTACTCATGTCTTTGCAAAGGACAATTATTTGTCCGTCCATCATTTACCCTAATTCAGGAAAAAGGACATGGGGCCATAGGGAAGAAACTTTTCAATGCAGTGCTTATGACTCTCTCAAGATGTCTATCAACCTAGACAAATCAGAGTTCAAGGCTGGGCTCCAGGGCCTCATTTAAGAATTGATGATTCTATTGCTTTGTAAATGACAAATCATGACAGCCCTTCTTTTTAAAATTCAAGAAAGAGTTATTTATCCTATCTAGCAGGGGAAGTCTATAAGTGTTTTTTTAATACGTTCAATCGTGTCCAATTTTCAGCGACTGCCTGGACAAGTCCCTGCAGTTTTCTTGGAAAGATTTTAAGAAGTGGTTTGCCATTGCCTCCTCCTTAGGACTGAGAGAAAGTGACTGGCCAAGGTCACCCAGCTGGCTTTGCACCTGAGGCAGGACTAGAACTCACAGTTTCCTGGTTTCTAGCCTGATGTCTTAACCGCTACACCAAACTGGCTCTATACTGATGATAAAAAAAGGTAAAGCTTCCCCCCGCACATTTGTGCAGTCATGTCCGACTCTAGGGGGCGGTGCTCATCTCCGTTTGTTAGCCAAAGAGCCAGAATTGTCCGAAGACGCTTCCACGGTCATGTGGCCACATGACACGCGCGGAACGCTGTTACCTACCCACTGAAGTGGTACCTATTCATCTACTTGCATTTGCATGCTTTCGAATTGCTAGGTTGGCAAGAGCTGGGGCAAGTGCGGGAGCTCACTCCACACGCAGGGCTAGGGATTCGAACCTCTGAACTTGCAATCTTCCGATCGACAAGCCTGGCGTCTTACCCGCTGAGCCACCACGCCCCTATACTGATGATATTGTACCTCAATATTAGATGTAGATTCATGTAGATATTGAACACTAGTACGGAGAAAGAATATAACTCTGTAGCATATCACATGTGCATGGTCATTGGGATGACCTCTCCTCCCTTATCACACCACCTGAAACTGCCCACTAAGGAAGGAGCAGAACCATTGTAGACCAGTGGCTCTAATCCCAACCCTTGCAGGTGGCCCAGAAAGATACCATGGTCAATGGCATCCAAGGCTGCAGAGAGGCCATGAGGTCATCTGCCAGTGTGCCAGTGCTATTTCAGTCTATGCCCAGGCCTGAGACATGTGGACTTCCAGTCAGGAACTGCAATCAAGATTTTTTCACTATTGTCAATTCTCCAAATGTTGGTACTTATATTATCACTTAATCAGTGAACTAATTTTCAGCTACTGATCCATTCTCAGTTGCAAGTTCGGTGGTTCGAGACCCGAGCGCCGCATGATGGAGTGAGCTCCCGCACTCGCCCCAGCTCTTGCCAACCTAGCAATTTGAAAGCATGCAAATGCAAATAGATGAATAGGTACCACTTTGGTGGGATGGTAACAGTGTTCTGCGTGCGTCATGCCGGCCACATGACTGCGGAAGCATCTTCGGACAGCGCTGGCTCTTCGGCTAACAAACGGAGATGAGCACCGGCCCCTAGAGTCAGACCCGACTATGCAGGGGAAAACCGTTACCTTTTATTGTCAGTACATATCCCCTCTTCTTCACATAACTCTAACAGGGTTACAGTTCTTCTTGGCATCTCATCTCCTTAGACCTGATGATAAAACCAGGCCAATTAAAATACATTTGCATTTCTTAATTTTTTAAAAATTAATGAGTTGCTTTTATAGACCATGAATCATTTCTATTGCAGATGGTGACAATCCTTTTATCAGGATGATGATGATAATAAAGAGGCATTTTGGATAAAACAGGCAGGTATGTCTCCTAGTAAACCTAACCCAGCTGTTAAAACACATGGACATTGCAGGGACTTAAAATCTGCTTCCTTTCAACTTTGTTGCAGTTTTTAACTCAAATATTTGGAATTCCATGGTTTCTCTTGCAACCATCAGATACAGTAAAATTTATCACAGTTCTCTGAATGTAGGTCTTTACGTAGCCACAAAATGGCAGCATTCGCCTACTAATGGGAATAATCAAGATGGTGGTGTGTGTGTGTTGGAAATCCCCAGGATTTGTACAAATGCAACGAATCTTGAGCAAAAGTAATATCTCCTCCTGGATCATTGGTGGAAGGAAACAAACACCAGAAAGAAAAGGGTAGAATAAGCTTTGCATGGCAGGCTCGTCAGTCACAAGAAGAAGAACATCCAAACCATAATGCTTAGCTGGTGGTGCTGTCTTGATTATGAAAAGGCAGATAGTAGTGTTGTGGTTTTTTTTACAGGAAAATTAAAAAAAAAAAATCTCAGGACTGTAACAGTAACAGGTAAATTGATGTTGTACACTCAGCTTCTCTCTTGCCTTGTGAGCTTCTAGAAGTAATAACCCAGTGCTGTTGTCATTATTTATTTATAATGGAATCCTTTTTTGCCTAGTGGAACATTTCAGAACCTATCTGTGTCTTCCCCCCCCCCCCCCCCGCATTCTTAAAGACACCTGTCAACAGTGCTTGAAAAGCATCTCTGCTTTTGAAGACCGCGTGTTTCCATTGTACCAACAGAGGTCGCTAAATTACCACATGGAAGAAGTCTTCAGTTAGGCTTTGGTGAAAATGAAGCTGCTGTGTTGAAAGAACTTGAAAGGCCTCTCCTTGCTTCATCTAACAGATTATTCTTATTCGGTAAGGAGGAAATAGCATAAAGAGATAGACATATGTTTTGGGGAAATCATTCTTTCCAGAAAAGTTAGCAACAGGCACAACAGTGTTTCATTGCAGACTTGAGGCAAAATTGTGCACAGAAATATTATTCGGAATCAACGTTTTTAGACATTTGTTTTTAATTGTTAAAAGTTAAATACTTTGGGCTGATATGGATATCTTCTGTACAAAGCAACAGCTACTTTATCAAAGCTAGACCTCAAGGAATAGGTTATATGATGGAGAATGTCAGCCAAAAGACACTGATTGGCTAACAGTGTGATGTGAACAAACCCAGCCACAAAGTTGTGACTTAACATCATGGGCAGCAGGGCAGCTGGGTGGGGAGGCAAGATGGAGAGTAAGAGCGGTCATATGTGTCACAATGTCTTTGTGCTAATAATTCCAGTTACTTCATTTGTGTTATTTGTGTGATGATGTCTAGAGGCACAACACCAGTGCGCTGGATATTCATCCTTAACCTAATATATCAACCAAGCCATTGAATTAGTACAGTGGTGAGTAATATGAATCCCTTGTAAGTGAAATGGACACTTCTATAGGAGCAATGTAGGATACCTAAGATATTAGCAAAACTGGCTTTTATTGCTAGGTTGGTATCAGCCTAGCGAGGTAATCCAGACAGGAAGCATGATCAGATGGACTAATTCTACTTTATTGTAAGGTTACATTAACAGAATCTTGCAAGTCTGAAAGTACATTTCTCCCCCTTCGTCTTTACAGCCGAAGAAACTAGGAAGGGTCCCTTCTGAGTTGTTTGTCATGCCCACATTCCTGCAGTGGGTTAAGCTGCCTCTTATCTGACTGTTCCCCTGGCTGTGGCTCTTCCCCCTGTCTCCCAAGGTCATTCCCACAGACCATTACACTTGGCTATTTTCCCCTTCCCTAACCCTACCAACTACTCTCCTACCTTTCACAACAGTCTACTAGTTTGACAGGTGAAGCTTTTTGGAGTTCGAATTCTTCCATTGCTATATTATTCTGGGTGTTCTGTTGTCATGACAAGAGCAAGAGGAGGAAAAAAAACAGTCCAAAGTGTATCTATTTTCCATGGAATATATGTGGATATTGGGGGGGAAAAGTTAAGCTTTCATGAAAATGGACTTCTAATTGAATGTATGAAATTAATGGCCAAGAAGATTGTATGAGATGTCACCTGTTGAATATCCATCAAGATCATATATCTTAAAGTAGGGCTAGAGAAACCTTTTATCAGGCAATGACTAATCCCAGTTCCAACGATGAGATTCTCCCAATTGAGATAAAGAGGTCTGCACTTTAGCTTAACAGTATTTTCTATCATCTTAAAGACTTGATCAGAAATTTTAGTAAAAATGTGTGATCAGAAGCCTCTTCTTGCTGATGGAACCGTTGGAGAAGGCCAAGTCAAGCGACTTTCTCATTTTGCTTTCCTTTTCAAAGAAAGAAAGAAGACCCTCCTTCAAAGATCAGCACAGTATGTCTGTCTGTCTTTCTGTCTGTATCTCTATCTATCTATCTATCTATCTATCTATCTATCTATCTATCTATCATCTCATCTTCATTTCTGAAAAGTAGTCTGTTTTTCTTACAGCACAGCACTGCGTAGCTTTCTGGCACATGGTATTGGATTCCATCTTTCTCTCATGTAAATATGCACAAATAACATTCTGAGTTATAAATAGTATTTTCCTATTCTTGAAGGTCTCTGCAGGCCCTTTTATCAGGTTAAGATTATTGGCCAGAACTGTCCATGATCTTTGTTTCATTTTTCTCATCTTTCCCATCTTTAAAGCTTATTAGGACACAGAGTTTAAGGCCATATTTTTCTGACATACATAGCCAAGAATATTTAGCCTAAGGCAAACCCAACCCTGTGTGTGATTGGTTGCAGTTTCACTCTGTCATGAAACCTACCAAATTGGTTTAATTGATCACATCATAACATTAATCATATGTGTCATGCAAACATAATGCTGCAATTTCAACTGCCCTCACCCCTATCGTATTTTGCTGCATTTAAACGCGAGTGGGATGCTGTGAAGCTACTGAGACAGTTGGAGAGCTCTGAAGAAGAAGGGAGAAGAGTGAAGAACACCCAAAGTGGCAAGAAGAAGATAGCAAAATGTAGAAAAACATTGAAACGAGATGAATTGCATTTTGCTCATGTTCATTTGGAGAGGCTTTCAAACAAAGCCAAACTGAAAATAGTTGGATCCAAATGGGGAAAAGGCAATGGAGCACAGTGAAGAACAGAGATGGTAAAGGAAACTTTTGCAGTCCTAGTGGACTGGAATGATTTTTTTTTTCGTGTCAGAAGCACCAAGGCGCTTTTGTAGTGAAAGGATTTGCTGGTGACATCACCATTGCCCTTTCATGTCCCTCTGATTTTCCCACCACAGTGGTACCTATTTATCTAATTGCATTTGCATGCTTTTGAACTGCTAGGTTGGCAGGAGCTGGGACAAATTGCTGGGAGCTCACTCCGGCACGCGGCTCGCGCTCTTGGGATTCGAACTGCCAAGCTGTCAGCCTTAAAGGCCTCTGACTCAGCGTCTTAACCACTGAGCCACCACGGTCCCACTGGAATGATGCCTGGACCAGATTCAATCTAATGGGTTGGAGTTTATTCATCTCTGATTTTAAAGCACAATCGTCCTGACCTCTGTTTTAAGGATTAGACTGGCAACTTTTTGCTGGCTCCTGTGTACATCTAAGGGCATCTTAGCACCCATAAATGTATTGTGGGAAGCTTTTATTTTGGCATAGAAACCAAAGAATGTAGGAATCTTCACTTTTACAGTTTTGTTAGATCTGCTGATAGCATGGCAGACACTGATGACCTCCATGGCCAGAGGAAGCACATATAACTGTGAGGAATATGTGGCTAGCACTGATGTCTATGAAGTCTTATACCTGCATAATATTAAATGTGGGAAAGTTATGATAAGGTTAATGGGATAACAGTTAATTCTAAGAATTCTACATCGTAAATCCATGGAGTGGCCTTGCTTGAACTTATTTCATATCCCGTGGCTTTGCCAGCTACAAGACAATAACCATTATAACATATGCCTTAGAAAGCCAGAGTTTAAAATACCTATGGACTCCTTTTTAAAAGCCTCTGATGTATTTTTGAAATCATAGAAGAAGGTTTTCATCATGTGTTTAGCCTTTTCCCCCAGCAATCGTTTCTCCCTATGAATTCAAGAACCACTGACTATAATGGTGCTAGTCCATTCTCTATCTTAAAAAATGGGCCAAGTATTCCCCTTCTTTCATGTAGCTTCATCATTTTCCAGTGGGGCAGGCATGAATTAGTCTGGCACTGTGAAAAAGCTGAAAAGTCTTATGGTTTCAGAGACTAATGTTTATTTATTTATTTATTTATTTATTTATTTATTTATTTATTTATTTATTTATTTATTTCTCCAACTTATATCACCGCCCATCTCCCCCCACAGAGGGGACTCTAGGCGGTTTACAACAAGTTAACAATTAAAACATATAAAAACATATAAAATACAATAAACAATATATATAACTAACCATAAATTAATTAAAAATATATAAAACCCAAGAGGTTCTTATGTCATATTTAAAAGAACTCTACGGCGCAAGCCATCCCCATGAGGAGCTATCACTCTTCCCATCCCAAACAATGCCTTTTATGATGCCTAGCATCTACCTGGCAATTAGTATTATTTCTAATATTTTTTTCTAGGCTAACACAGTGTATTGATTTATGGTAACAGAAATACTGAAATTCCACAGTGGTGATAGGGACTTCCCTCAGGGGTTTATGTCATCCTGGGAGTGACCCTGTCTCATGGGCTGGACAAGGCATTTCTCTCTTTTTCTCTGCTGATAAACTTCATGTGGAAGAAAAGGAAGGAGGTGAGATAAAAAGCCCCACAGGCCCAGGGAAGAGATGGTAATTCTTTTGTTTAAAAAATAAATAAATGATCTTCACTGCATATCCCCAAATGTAACAAATGCGGCATGTAAGACTTATTTATATTATCTCTCTCCAGGTTGAGGTTGAGAAGATTGGTTTTAGAAGGATACTCATGTTTTGAAAAGTGGGAGAAATGCTGCTATCAATTTATGCACATGGAGGTCAGTGCCTGTGCCAAACTACCTGTTGTGTAATTTAATACTGACCTAGAAAAACTAATGCAAGCATCACAACATTGCCTTTCTTTCTAACAGAATCCCTGTGAGATTCAAGCTACAGAGTGAGAGAGAATGTATATGTCCCAGTTTTATCTACAGCACCACATTCCTGTCTTTATGATTGATTGATTGACAGACAGACAGACAGACAGACAGACAGACAGACAGACAGACAGACAGACAAGAAGCTCATTCAGATGAAAGGATGAAGCTGCAAAAAAATCAAGAAAACCGTGTCAAACTTCTTGTTCTTGTAATCTTGCTCCTAGGGAGTTATTTAAACAGGATGAGTGAAAGTCTGTTGAGCTGGAAGATGGCAACTTTCCCTTTTTTAGTGGTTTACTATTGTATCATATGGAAGGAGGAGTTTTAATATTCAGCAATTGGATTTGGAAATACTGTTAACAAAGCAGGCATTTAGGGTAATCTTCTCTTATAATCCGGCCTCCTTTCCTTGTAATTGCTCAGTGATACAACCATCTTCTTGGGTCATTTATTTTCATAAAAGGAAAGTATGCAAGCCTTGTAAAGCGTCAGTGGTCGTGATGCATTAGCCTTCTAAATTCAGTAAGGGCTTTATGTAGTCACCGAAGAGAGTTTCGAACACTAGAGGTGGTTACGCACTACAGTGGTATGAACACCTCTTAAGAGCCACTTGAAATGGGCAAAAATAGCATGACCTGGCCCAGTCTGCTTCATAATGCAGATTAGCAGTCCTCATTTGGATTTTCTTTCATGTAAGGAAATTTGTTGCATATGAAAGCTGGTCTGCCTGGGTGAAGATGCTTAAACCTGTCCCTGTTATATGAGGCTGCTGATAATTGGGAAGAATCCAAATATATAGGCTGCATGTGTACATTGCTTACAGTCAGATAAGATTGGTATAAAAGTCTTGCAAATGAATGAATGAATGAGAACAGTACACTAAGCCAGAAAGTCTATTAATGAGCACACCGTCTTATCTCCCACTATACCCCACCACTTTAAAAAGCCTTTAGCTTACAAGGATATATGAAGCCTGAGATGGAACCTAGGTTTGCTGTAGGTTTCAGATTCTCAAGTGTATAATTCCAACATAGAAGCTATTTGGGATTGGACAACCTGGTACACCTAAGATGTTGATTGAAGAGCTGCATATAGTGGAGGATAAAACCAAGGCACGTGTGTGCTTGCCAGTCTTTCTGGCTTAGCATGTTGTGCAAACATATCTGATGAAAATATGAAGGAGTCCTGTCCCAAAGCAGGTCTATCATGTATAGTTTTGCCTCTGGAGCATTCCCCAACCTGGTGCCTCTTCATCATCTAATGCACCTGGAGGGCTACAGAATGAGAAAGGCATTTAAGAACTTCCAAAGCAAGTATTTGGGATTCTAAATGTGATATATGCAGGGGTGTCTGTGTGGAGCGGGTCAGCAGCAGCAAAATGGCAGGCACGATCAGGCAATAAAAGCTCCACCCCTTTTTATGTCCATGCAATGCATGCAACACGTTATGGGATAGGGCTTCAGTTGCGTCCACGTGTTTTCTTTTGTAAGGCAGGCATTTGTATTAGCATTACAGAAACTACTTGTCAAATCTGTTTCACCTTAGAGAACTATTGTAACCACTTGCCAGGCAGCTGCATTTACATACTTGCCAAAGGCAAGAGCCCATGAGGATGTTATCAACGGCCACAAGCCATAGATGAATGAAGAGTTGAATAACCTGCAGTTGCCAGCAATATTCCCATGAGCCAGTATTTTATCCCAAGTCTCCAATATAGGCACCAATGGGGTCCAATGTGATACCTCCCTCACCACCCACCACTGGCAGAGGCATCCACATGGGAGGGGTCAAAAAGGTCAAGATGGCAGATGCAACTGCCTGATTGAAACCCTTCCCCTTTGTACATGTGTACAACGTGCTCTGCACATGTAAAATAATGGTGGTGGTGGTTTCAATTTTGTGATTGTGACCATCCTGACTTGACACCCCCCCCGGGACTCCTACCCACCAAGCTCCAAGGCCCACAATACTTAAGGTTTTTAACTTTAAAAACAGGCAACTTGAACTTTGGAAAGCAAAGAGAAAGCAGCCACAGGAGGAAGTATTTCTCACAATGCCTCTGAGCTCATGCAGACCCCAGAAGCGTTCTTGGAAAATAAAGACAATAGGTGCCTACAATTCAGTGCTTTGTTTAGAAGTGGGGCACCTGCCCAGAAAAGGCAAAGGCAAGCAAGTGGTAAAGAGCATTTTGGGAGCGAGAGGGGATGTGAGCCTGTACCTCACAGTTGGTCATGTTCACTACAGCATCCACTTTGTCAAGAGTACCTGTGATATTCTCTTAAAACCTTTAAATATATTCACCAGCTCCCAAAGACGGGGGAATCTCTGCACTAGTCAATCCTGATTATTGAGGACCATTTCTATCTCTGTGCACAATGACATCTAAGTATTGAAACATGGAGATTGCAGTCCTCTCCCCAAATCTCTATGGAGATTTGTGGGACATAACTTCTGTTGTATAACTGTGTTGAGGCCCTTCCTCTAAGAAGCCACTGTTGAGCTCAAATGAACACATCGTGCCACTTATCTACAAAAAAGTTTAATTGAAATACCTGTATAAAAAAATATGATCTCCATACATTTCACACTGTTAAACAGAAGGAAAAAAAATCCAAATCCAAGCTGCATAAGTGCAACCAGATCACAGAACACACATCTATTAAAATAAATTAAGGTTTATGACTCTGCCACTCTTCCTTCCAGAGCCAATGCACGAAGACTGTACAATGTCAATAATTTAAAACCCTTCAAAACAGCATTACTTTACAGTTCTGGTATGTCAATAATACCAGACAAAAAAGGCATACTAACTTTTAAAGTCATTCTAGTTCCCTTAAATTAGACTTTGTACAACAATTTTCTATCTTCCAACCAAAAATGAAGGAAAAAAAAAACAGGTATGGTCAGACTTTATATATATACTTTTCTTTTTCAACAATCCACCCCTAACCCCAAAAGAGGAAAAGACAGGAATGCAAAAATAAGTTGGGGACTGATCCCACAGAATCTCCACAACAGAAGAGAGATAAAAGCAGTGTTGCATAATTCTAAACAAATAAATTAGCTAAAATAAATAGCCACAGATGAGCCTGCGAGAGGTTTTCTAAACTCCAGACAATAAATAAAACTTGTATAGGGGAAAAATTTACATAAACACATTATACAGGTATGGGAAAAGAAAAAAAAAAACCCACACGCACACAGTCCTTGAATATTGCATTGATTGTGCATTTAACATGCCCATTCATACTTTTTAAGACTTGCAGGTTGGGGGAACTGAGAAAGGGCCTTTTTTCTTGTGCCCAGTGGTAGAGATGAAATGAAATATGGGTGAGTGTTCCTGATAAAGAGCTGATAACCTGTGCAGCCTATGGAAATATTGTATGGAGCAGTAGAGGTTGTCTTGCTGGGGAGGGGGGGGGAGGAGGGAGAAAGGCTGGGAAAGATCCAGGGACAGGGTGAAATGTCTGTGTTCAAGTATTCCATCATCAGTTGATGGGACTACTTCATCAGTCACTGAACATGTTTTCTAGTGCATCATAGGGAGCTGCTTCCCCCAGCACAGAGAGTGGAGAAGGGAAGCAAGGTTCTATTATGTACTGGATCTTCTTTGGACACACACAGCTCAAAAAAGAAAGTCCCACTGAAGCAGCTTTCAAAAAGGCACTCAAAAAAGCAAATAAAATTTAGTCCAGGCTCTATGAGAGCAAAAAGGTTTACCATGTTATTTAAAGAGGTCACTGCTTTTCTTAATAATAATAATAATAAAAAATAATAATAATAATAATATTAAGGTCAGTCTTTTGGATTAAGTACTGGCCTGCCAACTCCCATATATCAGTACTGGCCTGCCAACTCCTATATCCCACATATGCTTCATTCTGAAGCAGAAACCAGCAATAAGGGGGAAATTAAAAAAAAATCAATTCCCTCAAAGATTCAAAATACAGAATAATTAATGCATTTTTCTTTCCTAGCCCCTTCTACATATTGGCAGCAGCAGCACTCTGTTCTTCCCCCCGCCCTCTTTTTCTGCTTGTGGCTCCCCTCCCTTTACAAGGTCCTCAGTATTTCACAGGCTCTCGTTGCTTGAACTTGTGCGAGACACGTCTGTGCCAATGGTCCGTAACCGTATGTCACAGTCTTCTGACTTCACAACTTCGGATTTGTGCAACCACGCGTGGTCAAAAATTTGCTCAAGGGTTGGTCTGTCTGAAGGCCTCAGGGAAAGGCACCATTTGATCAATTGTTGGCATTCTGAAAGACAGAGAAAGCAGGTCAGGAAAAGGGGAGGCAACTGCCAAACCAGTCCTTTAAGTGGGGGAAGGAACAGGGCCGTAGAGATCTGTGAATCTCCGCTCACCGAGTGAAATTCGCCTCCTGAAATACAGGCGTCCTCTCAAGATCTCCTCATCTTGCTCAAAAGGGATGTCTCCGCAGACCATGTCATAGAGCAGAACACCCAGTGACCATACAGTAGCCGACCGCCCATGGTATCTGTGGTAGCGGATCCATTCTGGAGGGCTGTATACTCGTGTTCCTGCAGGGGGGAAAAACGCAAGACCCCTTGCCCTGTTAGCCAAGATGAACTTTCGGTTAGGAATATATTTTATGTGCTGCAACTTCAAAATTCCACTAAAAAATAAATAAACCCACAGAACACAAACCCATACATGTGGGAAAATTCTAGACCTTACATCACCCCCGGGATTATATCATGTTTTAATCTTGGCCCTCGGGTTGTTCTATTTTGCGGTGATAGCAGCACAAGCTTCCCATCAGCTGACTGTTTACTAACATAAAGCTCCCTTTCCTTGACCACGTGGCTGTCTGCAGCACCGTACCAAAAATAGACACAAAAGGACAAAGGAAGAGGGGATGAAAGGAGAGAGGGAGGAAAGAAAAAAAGAGGTGAAACTCCAGCCTCGGTTCCCCAAATGTGACTAATCAGTTTTGGTCACTTCCAAAAGCGTGCCACTCCCTTTTTTTAAAAAGAGAGAGAGAGAGAGAAAATCAGAGTAATCTTTTAAAAGAAGAGTGAAATCTGCCTCGCGCATTAAGAAGGCAGTTAGCAACTGCCCTCCCTCTGCACCGAGTGGTTACTTGGATACCAAATGAAAACTGGAATTTGTGATGCTGAAGGTCACATGGCCAGGAGACTCTCATTTCACAACAAACAGATGTTAAATGCTGCAGCTGACTAGGGAAGGGAGGTGAAAAACGGCTGCCTCCTTTACATGGATCACCTTCACCTTGAAAGAAAGAAAATCTCGCCATCCTTAGGCAAAAAGAAGAGGTGATATATTTCTGGTAACAAAAGGAGGCAACCTTAAGTTTAAGTAAAAAAGAAAAAGGAAAACTCCTTTTTTTTTGGAACGGGTGTCTTTTTTCCCCTGGTGCCTCAGTCTGCAGTGCGGGATTTCTAAAACATCATAGGAGAATGAGGGGCTGGGAAAGGAGAAAAACGGGTATGGGGGTGGTTGGGGGAAGAGCAGAATACGGGGGAAAGCTCAAGAAAAGCACAGATGGAAACACTCACGCTGGTAAAGCTTGACTCAACTGTAAACACATCGCCCTCTAGGAAAATGCCTTTCTTTTTTGAAGGCAGGGAAAATATAAACTGCTGCGTCACTGCCTGGAATTGCTCCTTTCCTACACAACTTGACATCCCCCCCCCTCCAGCTGCCTCCATTGCAAAGGATTTAATTATCAACCTACTCCCGACTACGGCAGCAAAAATACATTTTGTCAGTCGTAGGTGGTGAGAGTGTGATTAAGAATGAGGGGGCTGTGTCAGGATACTTTCCCAGTTAAGCACTCTCCTCCTCTCATCCATCTCTCCATCCATCCACACACAGGGACTGGCTGCAGTTGGGAGGGGCCGTACCATCAAAGTCAGTGTAGACCGTGTCCTTGAGGATGGCTCCAGACCCAAAATCGATCAGCTTCAGTTCTCCTGTCCTGAGATCCACCAGGAGATTTTCGTCCTTGATGTCTCTGTGTACCACCCCGCAGCTGTAGCAGTGGCGCACCGCTTCCAGGACTTGATGGAAGAAGCTCCGTGCAGTGTCCTCCTCCAGCGCCCCCTTCTCCGTAATGAAGTCAAAGAGATCTTTCACCAGGTCTGGCCGTTCCATGATGATCAGGTAGCCATCAGGCCTCTCGTACCAGTCGAGCAGCTTGATTACACCCCGGAAGCCAGAGCCCACTTTCTTCAACAGGACTATTTCCAAGGGCACCATTACTCCACCCTAGGAGGAGGAGGGGGGAGAGACAGAGAGAGAAAGAGCAAAGGAAGACATGATGAAATATCTGGAATATCAGGCAGGGAGGAGGGGAGGACGAAGGAGGGAAAATCCCCTTTCTTGGCCATCCGAAAACAAACCATACACTTCTTTCTCAAAATGGAAATTCCAGCAGCGAGGCAGGGGACGGGAAGGGGGAGGGCTGGGAAGCCAGACCGATGGGGAAGGCTGCAGCTATTCCACTGGGTGCCTCTGCTGCCGCAGTCAAAAGGGGAGGGCAGAGGGGGAAGAGGAGAAGAAACCCTGCCCAAATCCCCCCCACCTCAATGTAAACAATAACAGAGGATGGAGAAGCAGCAGCATGCGGGGTGGAAAGGGGAATCCATGGAAACAATAATCAGCCTTCTGTTATTAACACAGGGAGAGAAAAGCCCTACTGCAAGGGGCAGGCAGGCAGGCAGGCACGCACACACACATTTTGGGGTCCATCCTTGGATACTTACAATTGTGCCCCACTCGGTCACCCGTTCCTTCACTACATGCTTCACAGCCACCTGGAAGCAGGGAGAAAACAGAGGTTAGGGAAGCCAGTCTGCGAATTGTGGGACGGGTGGGGTGGGGTACGGGGACCAAGCCTGATGCCTGTTGCTCGGCTGGGAATCGCCCAGGATTTCTCGCTCTGGATTCCGCAGCTGGAATTTCCAGCCACGCAAACGGGGTGGGTGGTAGCAACCCCGAGCCTCGTGGTTGGGGGCGGAGAAGGGAGGGGGGTTTGCTCAAGAGCCTCCTCTTACCGGCAAGCCATCTGCAATCCTGTTCCCGGCATAGACGGTGCCAAATCCCCCACTGCCCAGAACTGAGCCCACTTGATAGAGTTTATCGAACGGCTCCTTTTCCACTTTCACTAGAGATGGAAAGAAAAGAGAAGGCGGGGGTGAGAAGCGAGGGGAAGTCGGTGGGAAAGAGATTCAGGGACTGGGTACTGGCTAGACAGGAAGCAATTTCAACCTCAGGGTGGGGGGGAGGGCATCTTACCCCCCCCACACCAAACTCAGCATTTCTTTCTAAAGTCACCAGCAACCGATTCAACCAAAATCAGAGGAGTGCGGCCAAGCCCAGATTTGGGAATGGATGGGGCTGTAAAAATCGGGGTGGCCGCTAGAAACTTCTAACTCTCTGCCTCCCTCTCGTGGTCGTCCGGAGTTTTGTGAGTCAGATCTGCCAGCACCTGGCAAAATGTCTTTCCAATTCTTTTTCTTCTTCATCCCTCGGTAAAAAATATTTGCCTGCGCGACTCCACTCCAGGTTAGCATAACCGGGAAAACAAGCCAGCGCTCTCCTAACCCCCATGCGCTTTTAACCATTGCAGAGATTTAAAAAGGAAAATGAATGAATGAATGACTCAAGTCGATCGCTCGGATCCACCGCTTCTCGCCCACGGCTGACGCGGGAGGGGAGAGGAAACCCTCGCCACGCACATCACACAGACATACCACGCAACGCACACAGCCGTCCCCCGCAAGGGAGGCGGGAGGGGAACGGCAACTCCGGAATTGTTTACCTGGCTGGAGGATCTTCACCGGCAAGTGATCCATGCTGTTTGGGTTGCAAAGATGAGCCAGGGACCCAAACTTGGATAGTAACATGTTCCCAAGCGACACCACGGGGGGGGGGGGGGGGGGAGGAAAAAAAAATCCTACAACCACGACGCAAAGGCTTCTTCAGTCAACCAAGGGGGAGTGCGTGGGCTTGCTGGTAAGCGCAACTGAATGGGGCCAGCGGCGCAGGCTCCTTCCCCAAACCGGGAAGGAGGAAAAGCCTCGCTTGCAAGCCGCCGCGCGGCTCCCCGGTCTCTCCTTTCCTCCACCAACACTTCGAATCGAAACGAAACTTGGAGGTCCGCGGAGTCCAGCAGCCCAAGGCAGAGAATCCCAGGGAAATGGATGTGTCCTTAGGGGAGGGGGGGGGGGAATCCACACGCCAATCTTTGTAAAAAAAAAATAGATATGCAAGCAAAACGGCGAACGGGATCCGCGTCTTTTTCAGCAGGCACCCAGCCTGGGTGTCTTCACTCCTGTCTTGCAAAGGAACCCACGCGAGCAATGCGAGGAATCAATAAAATCCAGTCCGGGATGCAGCGCCGCAGTGAGGCGGTCGATCTGGAGCGGCGGCGGCAGGAGCAGCAGTTCACCCTCCGACTGGCACCGCTCTTTCTGATCTCCGCTGCATGCAGTAGCGGCCTCTTAACTCTCAATATTTTGGTGGGGGAAGAAAAAAAAAAAGAAACAGACACGGAGCCGCACGTCCGTATCCCTCCGCCGGAGGGAATCGGCAGCTACGCGTCTTTCTCTCTCCCTCCTCCCCTCCCACCGCTCCGAATACATCCGAAAAGACTCCGCCCTCTCTCTTAAGCTCAAAGAGGGGACTGCGGAACCTCGCCCCGTGGTAAATACGGCGGGTGGGGGCGAGGAACTATTTGCTTATAGTAAAGAGAGACGCGCAAAGTTACTGTCTGAAAAATTCTCATCACAGGATGACATGGGGGAGGGAGCGCGCCCGAGAAGAAGGAGCGGAAAAAAAAGAGGGGAAGGTTCTCTCATTTACATGCGTCGGAGCCAATGAGAGGGGCGGCTCTTTCAAATGAAGGCTGGGCTCCAGCCAATCAAGAGAAGGTGGATTTGGGTATGCATCAGTGGAACTGGGGTGGAGGGGCGCTTACGAGCGCAGGGCGGGAATTCCTGGGCGCGCCTGGTTCGCGCGCCGCTAACCTGGCGGCGGTGGGGAAGGTCACTCTCGGCAGGGCTGAGCGCTGCGTCGGAAGCGGGAACGCGGGGGAGACGCGGGGTGGGGGCGCAAGGCAGCCGCCATGATCGCCGAGCAGCGGAGGGCTTCCCCCTTCCTCTCGTTAAGACCGTAAAGCTCCGCCGCCGAGCAATAATAAGAACAGTAATAATAAGTCCCCCTCAATGCAAAAACCTGCGCCATTTAGCAGCAGCCTCCTGCAGCTCGCAAGCAAGTAATTCGGCGTCCGCGACCCGCCCGACTTGCCTTAGAAATGCACTTTTGGACGCAGCGTGACAGACCGGGGCACCCGGGAAGAAACTCGCACCTGGTCACGCTTCCATGGGCGCGTCCCCACGAAGGGTTAATAAAAAGCTTCCTGCGATTTAAAAAAAAAAAGCAAGGAACACCCATCTACTCATTCTCTCGTAGACCAGAAGCACTGTTATGATTTATAGTTGGAGGAGCGAAAAATTCCGCACCGTAGTAGGATGGGCTTTTCCTGAGCAGCAACCCACCCGCCTTTTGAGGTTGCTACAATCACGCACACGCACATTCCCTCAGTTTTAAAGGATTTATAAGGAGTTCCGTCGTACGTTGCTGCCACTTTCCTGAGACTCAGCGGCAGCCCGTGGTGGCAACACAGATCTTCAGGGGAAAAAAGATAAAAAAACTGAAGCACGACCCTATAATGTTGCCCAAAGAAAGGCTACAGCACCGCACTCCCCAGGGAACGTAGTCTAGTCTCCTTAATACCCGAAGCTGAACTTCGCTATTTTTCGAGAGCATATTAAATGTTGCAAATTATCTCTGGAGTTCTATTAGACGAGGAGCCTCGGAGCTTCGCCCCTCCCGAGCAGCTTTACCCCAAACAAACCCTTATTATTTTGTCTGGCACCGCTGGCCCTGGAAATCCACCCAGCGCCACCCACCCACAAAGACTCTCGGAGACATGCACGCGCGCCGCAGTGTCTCACGTTTGAATTCTTGCTTGTACTTAAAAGGCGTCTCATTGACATCGGGGCTGAGCCGGTGCACCGCCCCTTCTTTTCCACCGGGGGCGCCAAATCAACGAGGAATCAGCCATTCCGAAAGGAAACCCGCTCAGCTGCGGAACATGCAGATCTACTGAGCCTCGCACGTTTGTAAGGAGCTCCGCATTTGAAGATAGATGAGGGGAGGGGAGGGGAGGGGAGGGGAGGGGGGAGAGGGTCGATAGCTGGAAGACAGCTAGAGAGAGAGAGATGGTAGATACATAGTAGATAGTTGAAGTGATACATACATACATGAGAAATGAATGGATAGATAGATAAAAGAAAAATGATAGGAATAGATGGATGAAAGGCAGGTGGTAAATAGGTGATAAATGATAGGGATGATAAATGGATGGAAGGAAGGAAAGAGAGATAAGTGCAGGGATGTCCACAGAGGACCGCCCAGAGTTGATCCCTGAGTGAGATGGGTGGTGACTAAATGTGAAGTATGTATGTATGTATGTATGTATGTATGTATGTATAAATAAATAAATAAATGGTAAAAAAGTCAAGGTTGCACATGAAAAACACACACACACAAAAACGGGCTGAGCTTTGATTGCACGTTGTGGCCACCATCTTGACTTTTTGGACCACAATCTGTGGACACCGGGTAAACGATAGATGAAAGATAGATTTTCAATTATGAAAAGATAGATGATAGATGGATAGCACACAGATGGATCACAGATAGATGAATCATAGAGAAAAGGGTGATAGGTGATTGATAGAGAGGGAGGTGATAGAGAGATGAGATAGGGAGATAAATGAGGGATGGACAGATGATCAGTAGACCTCTCCATGCCATCCACAATTTTATATGCATCTATCATGGCCCACCCCCACATCTCTATTTTTTGTATGTTAAAAAAAACACACCCCAAAATTCATAGCTTTCCTCATAAGGGAGTTGCACCAACTCTTTGTTCCTTTTGGTTGCTCATTTCAAAAACACTGAAATGTATGATTACAACGGCCAGCCAGTTTGTCCATGTTAATTGTAGGTGGTTAACAAGTGACGCCGGTGTGGCCACAAGGCAGGGGTTGGAATCAGTCCGGCACGGCAACAAGGCAAGGCTTGGAAGCGGAATCCGGCGCAGCAGCAGGGCAAAGGTTGGGAGTGGGCTCCTGCATGGCAACAGGGCAAGACATGGGAGGGAGGTCCGGCGCGGCAGCAAGACAAGGCTCAGAAGCGGGGTCTGGCGCAGTCACCAGGCAAGGCACGGGAGAGTAGTCTGACGTGGTAGGGCGAGGCTCGTAGGCGGAAACCGGCATGGCAGCAAGGCAAGGCTCAGGATTGCGGCTCCCCTCGGCAAGGACAGGCGTCTGTGTCAGGCTGCGTGAACGGTTGTCTTCGGCAACCTGTTCTGGTTTCTGGCACCTTTTAGCCTTTCGATTTTCCCGCCATTTATGCGTAGGGGCTAATCGCGCCTCTCACTGCTCAGCCTGTCTCTCCATCCTCCTTTCTCACGTGCTGATAGGTGGCGGTGAATCCACCCCCTGGTTTTCTCCAATTGGTGGCTTTGAATCTTGCTGCCCAAATCTCAGTGTTGCCTCTCCCCCTTGTTCATTTTTCGCACCTTCCCCATTCTTTCCCACCTTTTCAACGGTTGGCTCCCCCTCCTCCACCTCGGACTCAACCTCCATCCTGACACCATGGGAAAATGCTGTTATTTTGAATTCTCTTAAAAAAACATGATAGGATGAGACTTCGAAGGTTGGACACTAGAGAGAACCAGAAGGAACTAAAGATGACAATTAATGGAGAAGAACACTTAAATTTGACTTACTAATACAGAATGGAGCAAAATATTTTAACATTGGACATATTGAAGGATATTTTTGAACAACAGACCCAGAAGTTAATTTTAAGAGTATCTATAGATAGACTGTGTTTAAAAGATGATATGGAAGAGGAACAAGTTTTACAGGACAAGACTGAGACTGATCTGAAAGTGGATTTAAAAATGACAGGCAACAAGAATTATATGGAAGAAGATGCTACACTGGACATACAAATAAAACCAGCTGATATCTTAATAATTAAAAGGGATATTCAAATAACAAACCAAAAGAGTGACCTGGAAAACTTTCCTATATTGGATTTACAAAATAGACTTGTTAAAGCTTTGAAGAATTTTGTAAGAAGGGACAAAGAAAAAATGAAAAGAAATCAGGTTCTAGGACATTATTTGAACTAAAGATCAAGACTGTTAAAAGTAAAAGGAAGGAATATAAAGTTGGTTTATTTGATCAAGGTTAAAGTAGATATGGTTATCTCTGATAAGGCTTAATGGACTTTTGCTGACATCAGGACTGAACAACAAGGCTTTTAAGGATTTGTTTATAGATAAGATATGGGATATGGGAAGAAGAAATCTATTGTTGTATTTTAAGAGAAGGTGATAAGTTACTAAAATTGTTTATACTTGTTGTGATTAAGGGGGAAGTCACTTCTTTATACTGTATATTTCTTTTCCTTTTATTTATTATATTCTTATTTTTTTCTTTTCTATTTTTATTTCTATTTTTTCTTTTTTTTCTTTTAGTTTGTATTAGTTTTTACCTCTTTAATTGTAATTTTTAATAAAATTACTATAAAAAAAAGTGGGATGTCCAAACTGCAACCTGCAGATGCAGTGAAAGGAAATGTTACACAATCACCGGCTGAATTTTTTGCCTGTCGTGATTCTGTGAGAGGACCTATAACTTTGCAGCCATAAAGCATGGGATGAACTATGCTGCTCATTCTGAAATAAGGGATGCTGTGCTCCCAAACAGGAGGTACCACCTGTGCTAAATGACGTAGTATTGTCCCCAGTGATTTCTCCAGTTTCCTGAAACTTAGGAAGGATGAGCAAAGAATGCCCTATGGCTTGTCAAAGTCAGATGTGAACCCCGAAAGAGAAAAGAAGAAAAAAAGTGCTTGGTTTTAGAGTAGCTCCGCCATTTTTACTGAGAATGCCTCTTGCTCTTAACGGTTACCTTATTTAACCTTTGGGCTTCATATGACAGTTGATGTCTTACTGGGCTTAGCAGGGTGTGGTTCTGAGGTTACATTATAGTGCTTTAGTCCAAACAGGAGAAGTATCTTCTTTCAGTTACATCTTCCACCATGGCAAGGAGGATCTGATCTAGAATATACAGAAGGAGGAACCACCGATAAGATCACAGCTAGTTTGGCTTGCTGTCATCTTCCAGATGACAAGATTAGCAACTTTATCCTCTTGGGCGTTATTTTGGATTCCCTGTCATTGTTTTGTTATAAAGAGCTAGCAGTTCATTAAAGCAAAAATGAGGTGAAGAATCACAAGTCCAGTCTGACCTATTAGCCTATTTCTCTCCTTCTCATTTTTCTAACCGTTCAGACTACTGGTCCAGTATATATCTGTTATACATGTGGCTTGAGTTCCATGAGGGTCCACAGGCTAGTTTTTGTCTTTTAAATCCTTCATACTCCCAAAACCAAAAGGAATTATATCATCTGTGGGCTTCTGAGATGTCAACAAGCAAAACAAACAAACATACATACATACAGTTTTTAAATGACCCCACTCCTGAAGCATTGGCCTTTGACCAATGAAGTTCCCCACCTGTACAGGGTGGCCCAGAGACACATTTAACAGTTGGGTGAGGAATTAAAAGTTGGAAAGTGCATGGGAACACATCACACATATAGATGGGCAGAGTATAAAGAGAATTCGGGGATTTAACTTTGGTTTTCAATGGTAATATGCCTACTTTAGGACTTACACTTGTTCTCCTTTGTTTCCCAAGCTGTCAGTTTGCAACAACTGTGGTCAGAGAAGGCTCTGAGGTTGCAAATAATGCTTTTGCCCATCTCTGCCCTGGAAAAGCATATTAGGAGCCAAGATCGCAAAAGAAAATGGATGTGCAGGAAAGATTTCAAGCTACTGCCAAATAAGTGTCTGGGGAGGACTCTTAGAGCATCACAGGTAGAATAACCATTTTATGATCCTCAGAACCTTCTTTCACTGTATTTGGCAAATACCAGAAGCTTTTTCTTCCATTTTGAGAAAACATAAGACAGATATAGTCCAAACCTTAAAATAAGCTTAGTTTTTTAAAAGACATACATTATAACTTCTACTATCTTGTAAACCGCCCAGAGTCCCCTATTCGGGGAGATGGGCGGGGATAAATTAAATAAATAAATAAATATACCTTGCCCCGCTGACTTGGTATCATTGTCTTACCCACTGGGACGCTCATTCTCCTCAAAATAAATTTTGCAGCCCTCAGATACCAAAAGTTTGCTTCCTGTGATGGGGGCTGGTGGATATTTCAAAGTTGTTGGATTGGCTCAAAAAAGTTCCCCAATATCTTCCCATTTTAGGCCTGGGACTTAGATACCATCTTACTGAATTTTAAGCCAGCTTTGCCTAAAAAAAAAGGTATTTTGTAGGATGGTGGGTTAATGCAGGTGAGAAAGTGAAGATATTTTTGTAGTTTACAAACATTATCTGGTCGGGTGACGATAGTTAGATAAAACTATTTCTGCCTCACTTTCAGGTGGAAATGGGATTCTACAATGCAAACTATATTTGGGCAGTGCCTGCTACACCTAACTTGCTGGCCCTTTGTCCATTTCTGTTAGTGACCATTATAGTAATGAGTGTTTTCCTTACCTTGTTTGCATTTCCCCCCCTCTGCTGTATATTCCTTGCTCAATGGTGCGCTTTCACAAATGTATGAGGCCCAGAGTCATGCATTTGAGATGGGCAGCTACATAAATTGAACAAGCAAATAAGTAAATAAAATTATCATGGGCTCAACAGCCTGCTTACTAAGGAATGAATTAAGTAGCTGTATGGGAGATTACAGCACGGAAACTCACGCACTTGCTCCTGCTAAAGAAGGCTCCTTCCAGTACAAGCTTTCAGATAATATATGTTAAAAAGCGCACTCAGTCTAGGGCCTTGGGAAGTTGCTTTTGACAAAAAGTAAATGGACTGAAGCAACATAAACCTAAATGACATAAACCAGCCTTGCATATAGCCACGTGTTTAGCAGCCTACAGGGAAGCAAATAAGAAAAAAAAAATCATACATTGGATTTTTAAAAAGTGATGTTTTGTTCCTGGGATTGTAGACATAACAGATGTAACTCAGATTGCTATGCAGGGGCAGAGGTGGACTAGTAGAATATTTTTTTATTGCCTTGTACAATTTTATAGCCTTATTTGCTAGGATGGAGATAATAAACAACTACAGGGCTATAATACATATATTAACACAGTTAAAAAGAGAGATGCCACAGATCTCAGCTTACCATCATTGGAATTTGCATTTGCGAAGTTTAAAACACAATTAGGTACATGGTACATGTGTGTGTGTGGGGGGGCCCGCGGATTTTCATCTAGGGGGGACTTCAATTCCCAGAATTCCCTAGCCAATTTGGGGAATTCTGGGAATTGAAGTCCACACATCTTAAAGCTGCCAAGTTTGAAAAACACTGATCTAGACTGTAATACACAACCTGCTTTCTCTGTACACAAGGGATAGTATGTAATGTAATATATACTTATACATACACATACACACACACACACACACACACACCCTAATCAGAAGGGTCTGTGATGCACAAGGCAAGACCATGAGGGAATAACAAACAGTAGAATAAAGCAAGAAATATTATGCATATTTGGATGAGAATCCACCATCCCATCAGGTCAAAGAGATGTTGGCATTAAAAGGTTTTGATTGCTTTACAAGAGGCAAGGAGGGAGAGAGCTACAGACAGTTCTATCCTGCCTATAGGCCTATTACATATTAATTACCCCCCCATACACACATACATACTGTTGTGGTTTCCAGACCCATATTCAGCATCATATCTGGTTTTGGCCCTGAACTGAGCTTTGTACAGTGATGTTATCACAGTAGGATTTTGGGATAGCCATCCAGGGATCCAGATGCAGAAGGACTGGTTTACTCTCTCACCCTGGCCTACCACACAGGGCTGTTGTGGTGGGGAAAAATTGGAGGAAGGAGGACTACATGCTCCAATACTTGAGATTTTGGAGGAAAAGCTAGATATACAAATCCAAATTAACAAAGGTGCCTCTTGTCTCAAAGTAAGATTAATATGTTAAATCCAGATCCTAGAATTCCCTGACTTTGTGGATGTATGAAGGAACAAAGATGGGATGGAAGGCAGGAGTTCTGTTTAGAGCAGCGTTTCTCAACCTGAGCAACTTTAAGATGGGTGGACTTCAACTCCCAGAATTCCCCAGACAAGTTGGCTGGGGAATTCTGGGAGTTGAAATCCACCCGTCTTAAAGTTGCTCAAGTTGAGGAACACTGGTCTAGAGCAAACACAGTGGGTGGCCGGGAAGAGCCATTAGCTCATGACATCTTAAGAGAGGACAGCTGGGCTAGGATTTCTGATTTTGACATAGACATTGAGCCACATTGTGAAAAGAGCAGGACAATCAACTCAAACCATAACCCAAGGGTTGCTGTGACTGAAAGGCAATGTACTTGTTCCTTGTTAGTAGTGATTAACCAACTAACTTGGCACAAATTCTATTGTGGACTTTGCCACTGGTGCAAAGGCCAATGCAGTCTGTCTTCACCCTGAATGACTTACTACCCATTAATGTTGGTAATCATCCATATCAGCAGTGAGTGAATAGCATATACTCAGATAATGTCTTATATAATAGGTACTGCCAATTTTATTAAAAGCAGCTAAGGGTTGATGATCCCATTTTAGATCTGGAATCTAATTTCTCAGGACTGGATTCGGCATGTGTGTTTTCTCTGCACAGCATGTTCTGAATAATTATTTGCTGTAGCTTACCGGGGTGGTAGGATTCTGCAGGGAGGGTCCAAAAAGTCAAGATGGTAGCTGCCACCACACAATCAAAGCCCGCCCCTTTTTTTATGTGTGGTGCTTTAAAGCATATGTGTAAAAAAAAATGGGGCTTTGATCACACAGTCATCTTGACTTTTTCTTTCCTCTCTTTCTTCCATAGATAGCCCTAGTACAGTGTTTCTCAACCTTGGCAACTTGAAGAGGTATGGACTTCAACTCCCAGAATTCCCCAGCCAGCTGGGGAATTCTGGGAGTTGAAGTCCACACCTCTTCAAGTTGCCAAGGTTGAGAAACACTGCCCTAGTAGGATTAATTATGGTGGTGAAAAAATCATGTTTCATGATAACATATATTATTCCTGTAGCCACTTAATAATCAGGAAAGGACAGTAGCTTTCTGCCTAATATTCTAGTCCCCTCTGTATAGGAATGTTTTTTAAATCCCAGTTTAGGGAATGTTTGAACATAGCATTTCCCCTATTAACACTATGTGATTTGGCATAACTCCTCTTCATTTCATGCATATTGAATTGGATCAACTTTAAAAAGTTGTCAACTTCCTAACTGCAGGAGTGAACAATGTGCTTTTTGAGAGCCATGGCTGTGATTGTAATGATTGGCCCCAATTCTTCAATTGATTGATTGATTTGCAGCATGTGCAACCAACCCCAATCGTAAGACTCTGGGTGATGCAGAACAAAGCAAGAACATGGGGAAATAATACAAACCCTAAAATCAAACAAGAAATATTATACAGGATAGGATGAATACCCACCGCTCCATTGGGTCAAAGACACGGTGGCATAAACAAGTCGTAATGGGACTCAAAGGAGGCATTCTCAAAATGACCAGGGAGAAAGGATTTTGTCTAGGCCTGAAGCTCATAGTGGAGAATGGTGCACGGAGACTACAATTTTCTTTTCTGCCCACAAAATTTGGCATTGCAGATAACAAATGATGATCAGGAAGGGCACCGGAGTTCAAAAGGTTTAAGACATCAAGTTCTGTGCACAACCCTGAGGATCTGTTTTATAAACATTATTGTAGAATGTTTTGAAAGGCAAGTTGATGAGTGCAAAAGGCCCTGCTTTATAATCTCAGATTAAGGGTCATATGACCATTCTTGCTAAACGCTTTGTCCCCAGATAACTGGTATGTTGTGTTTACACACAAGCAGCACATGACTGATGGTTAAAGGTAACTTGTGGTGATTTTATCTAGTGCTCTTGGCATGTGTTTTGATTTTACAGTCAGTGTAATTTGTTTCATAACTAGTGTTTCAGCTCTCTTGTTTTGATTGGACAGTATTTGTTCAGGTACAGTCCTATGCTTGATTCCTGGGACCAATTTCAACTGAATTACTTATTACTAAGTACTTAACTCAGAATTCGGTTCCCTGAAGTTCCATGTAGGTTATGTACAATCTACTGTATCTTGGTATTAAATATTTAGCAGTTAAGCAAATGACTAGCTAAACATTTGGGCAGATGGACAACCTGTGGCCATAATTTTTCTCTTCTAGTTTTTCACTCTTTATTTTGGCTTTACTAAATTCCAATCCTGTGCCTACTTACTTACATTAAGTCCTCCTGGAATAATGAAACTGGACCCAAGACTAGGTGAATAGATATCCATTGTGCAATGGGACACCCATGTATTCTGCTCCATGTATTCCTACAAGTTCTTCCAATTTACTTTGGAGGTCCCTTTTGGGGGGAAAAAGTGGTATCCTCAGTTTTCACAAAGAGCTAGTGCAGAGCTTTCCAAACTCTGTGTCGGGACACGTTAGTGTGTCGGCTGCAGTGTCTGGGTGTGTCGAGGCTGCTGCTGCCTCCGAGCCCTGCCAGGATTCCACGCAGGTCGTAGTGCCTGCCTTGTGCCCTGCTGCCTCCAAACCTGCTGTGATTCCGCACAGGTCCTAGTGCCTGCCTTGTGCTCTGCTGTAAGAGTGTGTCGTGAAATGATGCATGTCTAAAAAGTATGTCACCAACATGAAAAGTTTGTAAAGCTCTGAGCTAGTGACTTGAGGGAGCTTCCTTAAATTCAGAAGTTTAAGAAACTCTTTATAAATTTGGGATACCCCTTATTTTGGGTTCTTGATAATAAGACTAGATTAATCAGCTCTTAAATTTCTAAGGATGGAGTAGGGAATAGGATAGAGATTAGAGAAGAATGCCTATGTGTGCATAATGAAGATAATAGTAATAAAGTCGTTTATTTTAAAGGGTAATAATTAAACTTAACATGATATAATCCTTTTGGATATTTTGAAATGCTTCACATACAGTATGTTACCTCAATATTCTTTATAACAACTGAAAAATTGGCTCATATTGTTACCTCCTCTTGCGTAGGACATTCCAAAATCTGCTAGGCTTTACTTGTAATTCTCCAGGATCTTCTCTGGCTCTGGTTGAAAGCTCCTAGACTTCTGACATACGAAAGACCACCAGATCTACATCTTATATACAGTATTAGCTTCAATCCAGAATTCACTCTGCACCCACCCTTCCTTCCTTCCTTCCTTCCTTCCTTCCTTCCTTCCTTCCTTCCTTCCTTCCTTCCTTCCTTCCTTCCTTCTCTTTTTGAGTAAAGGTTGACAGCTATAGAAGCTTCAGAAGTTCTGTCTTCTGTAAGACAACACAATTGCTTGCAAGGTTATTTCCAAGTTTGAAGAGGACTTCTAGCAAGATATTTATTATCTCTCCATTGGTGGCCCAGTACTTAATCCAGGTGCTTGCCCACAATGTCCAATTTCCCACAGTTTCTTGCAGTGCCTGACATAACAGAACTAAGTTAGCTCTTTTAGGATTGTGAGAAATTTTCCATGAAGGGTGGCTTCATAAATTTGCACCGTGGAATCAGTACAGTACTGGACACTGGCAACTCCCCAAGAATGCTAGGTGTTGACACCACCCCTGTTCAGTTTGTAGATGAAGAGATATTTAAACCAGGAGCTTTCTGAGTCATAGCAGGTATTCTGAAGCACTGTAGAAAGTTACTCAATGCCTTGAAATGTTTCTTTGGATTATTTGTGTTTATCCTATATTCAGTGCCTTCTAAGACATTTCATTGATACAAAAGATTTGTAGTGCATTTTCTAGCTTCAGTTGTAAGTCACAACAATTTTTTTGTAGCCATCCATCATCTGTTTTCTTAGGTTCTATATGCCTATAATATTTCTGGTTGCCACAGTTGAAGCAAAACATGTCCATTTTCATTTAAACTATCACAGTGATTTAGAAAATGTTTTTCTACTGACTATGTCCATTTGCTTGATGATGATGATGATGATGATGATGATGATGATGATGAATATTCCACCTTTCTGCCCATATGGCATTCAGTGAATCTTAATTCTGAGCAGATTGCAATGTTCATCACAGCATCAACAAAAGTAAAAAAAACGGACTGTGGTCTTTCTGAAAAAGGAATAATAAAGCAGCAGAGTACAGGAAAGTAATAACAAAGGAGATATTTTATGTGTTGCTTGATTTTTTTTAAAAAAAAATACCAGTTTCTCAAGGTCTGCTCAATGTCTTTTAAAAAATATCAGAATTAACATCAAAGTTACTGTAAATCAAATGTAAAATTCATATATTAGCTTTCTTTGCCTGCCACTCTCCAGATGTATGGGATTATAATTGCTATCATGCCAGACAACAGGCTGGGATAATGTGAGTTGCAGTCCAAGAAATGCAGAGGGCATCAGTTTGGGGAAGGTTGTAATACACAATACTATCAGTAATTACCACTGCGAATCATAGTAATTTTTAAGAAGATGCAAAATCAGAGATCTGGAAGATTTGGGGATAAGAAGTGAATACAACTGGAAATATCTAGGTAGGAACTGAAAGCTAGTGTTTTAAGAATATGAGAGGAAAACACACAAGGAGATCTAGAAAAAATATATGGTGCCATAGCATAAAAGAAAAAGCCTCACAGAAAATCAAGAATGATCTAGATACACTTAAGACAGAAGAATAATAGTGAGAGTTGAGTATAGAACTCTATACTCTGTCTATCTGTTTCTATCCAACAAATTTCTTTTGCTTTGCTATTTAACTGTCATGATTTCCATTAAAGAATCCTAGAAATAGAGGTTGGTACAGGTAGTAAAACATTACCAGAAACACTTTTCCACCTCTCCAGTGATCCCTGAGCAGAAGAAATTACCATTCCTTCTTGATTGTTGATATTCCTGTTATGTTTGGGGATCCTCAGCTGAATTGCAAAGCATGCAGTAGAATAATGCCAAAAGAGGTTGCATTTCAGGAATCCCTTTGTAGGGTGTGTAGAAACTTTGTTTACATGCTTGATCTTCTCAAGATGATCTCTTATGAGGCTTCATTACCATGTTTTTATCTCACTCTCTAATGAATTAAAAAATCCTTGTGTATGGGAGAGTGAGAACAAGAATGCATACGTACAGGTGAAACTTAAATGCTTGAATGGATCAGATAAGGTTGAAAGAAGGGCGTTTTCATCCAAGCATCATTTTGCGGTGGTTTTCGGCTTAACTATTGTTCAAAGAATAATGTGTAGCTCCACCTTTTTCCTTACCTTACTCAGCAAGGGCATTCACTTCTTCAAAATAGTTTCTTACAAAGAAGGACATGTAAGTCTGGTATCTGTTTTTTTCCCCTCTTTGTCATAATGCCTTTATAAACAGCCCTTTGGGGAGAAGCATTCATGTATACATACAGTATGGTTGAGGTTGCGAAAACGTTACTTGTAAAGTTGAATTTCCATCCGAGAACTTTGTCCACCTATTTTTGTTTCATTTTATTTATTCTATTTCAAAATTCTGCCCAGCATATGATGGCAATCTGTGGGTTTTAGCAACTTATTTTTTTAAAAAAAAGCTTTAAAGAATAAACATACCAGACAATATAAGGTAACACCAACAAGGCAATACATTTAATATAACAAAGCTCTTCAATCATTCAGCATTAGGTAACTGGTTATTTTTTTTAACAATGGTTTATTGAATAAAATATAATTGGTTTGATTTGGACAAGGTGCTAGGCTATTAACCAAACAAATCACACTGTTGCTGGTGTGAAATATAAATCTATTTTATATGTCTTCTAAATAGTCAGACTTTTGTTGAAATCCTAAGCACATTTTCCTAGAAATAAGCCATGCAAGATATTTTACATGTTTGCAGATTTGAGTAAAAATGCATAGATGTACTAGTTATATAGCTTTATTTTACTTTACTTTATTTTACTATTTTAATTTTCCACAGAATCCTAGTAGAGGTAGTAGTGGAGGTTTGCCAATGAAGAATTTCCAGCATTTTCAACCATTTTTAGCTTTGAAATATCATTACAGTGTAAGAGAAGAAAGACCTGCTGAGGGAGTCCTACTAAAAACAAATCATATATGGTAGTGAAGAAATTCTGTGTTGGGGGCTGACACCAATTGAATGCACATGGTGGAAATTATGGGAAGGTATACCAACGCTATATACAAATTCCAAGGTATCTCCATAGAGGTGTTCCCATATAGGGTGCATTAGAGTAATCTAGTTTAAATATGGCCACAGCTAATGGTTTGCATTATAATACCCCCCCTTTTTTAGGAAGAAGTTTAGATGTTGCACAAGGCATGACAGGAAGAAGGCAACATGTTAGTTTTTGATTTGACATGCATGACATGCATATATTATGCATGAAGACAAGATACTTGATATGGATGTCCCTTTCATACATGCCAAAATCAACATACACACATTTTAAGGCCAGGTTCTTTTGGTTGGTTTTTATCTTATGATTGCTTACATTATATTATATTCAAGGGTAGATATAGTTATCAAACACTAACATCCCATAGTAGATAAAAAACAATGAGAGATAGTGTACTTGAAGGCTGTAGTTATGCTGAGCACAATTACAAAGTATTTGTTTCTTTATTTGTAGATCCTCTGAAGAGGCACCTGAGGTTTTGCCAGGAACTGAGTGCTATTTGTGGAGCCTGGCTTCTTTTTATGCTGTTTTCAAAATGTTTCAAGCCCTTTTCAGTCCAACTTCACTTTCTAGCTCTGCTCAGTATACTATGTCCCCCTGATGCAGCTCCCTAGCAACAAACATGTTTTCCTTGAAAGGGAAGGAGGATGGACATTGAATCATGGCAGCGAATTTATCTGTAAGTTTGGGAAGGAGCCCTTCTCTATATGACCAAGAGAAATAATCAGGGGTGGACAAGCCTTGTATTTTTTGGGGGGTTCTTTGTGTTTGATAAAAAAAAATCCCTTCTCACCCCTATGGGTGGCACGTATCTTCCTCAACCTCGGGTCCTCTACCAGAGGCCTGGGAGTTTGAGGGTTCTGCGCAGTATCTTAGCTGTTCCTAGCACTGCATTCTTCTGGACAGAAAGCTCTGATGTTGCTCCTGGGATCTGTTGGAGCCTCTCTCCCAGCTTAGGAGTCACAGACCCGAGTGCTCCTACCACCACTGGGACCACTTTGTCCTTCACTTTCCACATCCTCTCTAGTTCCTCCTTCAGGCCCTGGTACTTCTCCAGCTTCTCACACTCCTTCTTCCTGATGTTGCTGTCACTTGGCACCGCAACATCTATCACCACTGCTGTCTTCTGGTCCTTGTCTGCTACCACAATGTCTGGTTGATTGGCCAGTACCTGCCTGTCTATCTGGATCTGGAAGTCCCACAGGATCTTGGCCCTGTTATTCTCCATGACCTTCTGTGGAATCTCTCATCTGGACTTGGGAGGGTCTAGCCCATACACTGTGCAGATGTTCCTGTACACAGTGCCAGCTACTTGGTTGTGCCATTCAGTGTATGCTGTTCCTGCCTGCATCTTACACCCTGCCACTATGTGTTGGACTGTCTCTGAGGCATCTCTGCATAGTCTGCACATGTCTAGTGTGGTTGACCCCTCCTATGGATCTGGTGCTTAGTGCCTGTTCTTGTGCTGCTATGATCAGTGCCTTAGTGCTGTCTTTTAGTCCAGCACTTTCCAGCCACTGGTAGGATTTCCCAATGTCATCCACCTTAGCCATCTGTCGGTGGTACATCCCACGCAGGGTCATGTCTTGGCATGGCACTTCCTCTGCTTGATCTTCTTCCCATGTCTGCTGCTGCCTCAGGCATTCTCTCAGCAGCTCATTTTTGGGTTCCATTACTGATGTCCTCCTGGATGGTCTGGGTTTCATCCAGGACAGTGGCTCTGACACTCACCAGACCCCACTTGCCCTCTTTCCGGCTGGGGTACAGTCTCTGGGTGATTGGCTTGGGGTGGAAACCTCCGTACATTGTGAGGAGCTTCTGGGCCTCCACATTGGCAGCCTCCATGTCTGCCTTTGGCTAGCTCACTATACAAGCAGAGTATCTGATGACTACTGGCAGGGCATATGTGTTGATGGCATGGATCTTGTTCTTCCCATTGAGTTGACTCTTCAGGACCTGTCTTATCCTTTGGTGGTTCTTGGATGTTGCTGTCTTCCTTGCCTCCACATTGTGTTTCCCATGTGACTGTGGGATACCAAGGTACTTATAGCTGGTCTGTATGTCTGCAATGTGGCCCGCTGTTTGTTTCACCCCATCAGTCTTGACTACCTTCCCTCTCTTTACTACCATCTGGCCACACTTCTCTAGTCCGAATGACATCCCAATGTCCTCACCGTAGATCCATGTCGGCTGGATCAGCAAGTCGATGTCTCATTCACTCTTAGCATACAGCTTGATGTCATCCATGAAGAGGAGGTGGCTGATTATAGTTCCACTCTTTAATATTTATTACAGATTTTTACATAAGTAAAAGATAGACATGAAAATATTTAAAGAAAAGTTAGAAAAGGGAAAAAAAGATTTAAAAAGGTGCAAAGAACAGTGCATACAGAAAAAGAAAAAGACAAATAAAGAAGTAACTTCTGATCTTCTTTACAGCAGTTACAAACAAACTTAATATCCCTCCTCACTCTTTAAAATTACATTACATGGTTCCCTTCTATCCCATATTCAACCCTTTTTTAATCAGCAAATCCAGAAATCACCATTTCATTTTTCCCCATTTTTAGCAAAAAGTCTACAAAAGATTTGGGTTTCTTCTGTGTTTCTATCTGGGTGTAGATACCTACTCAGGCTTGGCAAAATTAAAAAATCTTTACCCTTTTTCTCATATAATTTTTATTTTCATATTTTCTTCTTTTGAATTAGAGAGAAATCTCTATTGTCCTCAAAATAATACCTGATTGCTAAATTCCCTAGAAAGGAAGAGTATTGTCATTAATTCTCAAGGCGGTTGTGGTTATGTGAGAGAGTCTTTTCTCCAAAGTCTTGGAAAACTCCATGTTTCACCATCCATTGCTCATTTCTAACCTGCTGTGACTAATTTTATCAGGTTGTCACAGGATTATCATGCAAGTGTTAAATGCCAAATTTAGTTAATGCAAACACAAAGAACACTTGAGCGTTGAGCTGAAAGCTCTAAATATTAAATAGTTCCTGTAGAATCTGCAGTAGGAAAAAGTACAATCTATTTTGTTAAAGGGTCTGGTGACTAATCTCTGGTTGACTTTGGGTTATTTAGCACAAGTCAGGAAATAACAAACATCCTTCAATAATAGCACTATTGGTAGTTAATTCTAAAGGAATAAATTTATAGAAAAATTATTTTAATTAAAAAATAGCTTGATACCAGAAAGTGATGTTTGAAACAGATTAATTTATCCCATCTTCTGTTGTTTAAAATATTCTTAAATTTGGGATGTGATGCTTTGTTCCAAGGAGGAAGCATAATTTGCATGGTGTTTACCTATAGTGTAATAGATTTGTAGCAAATAATTCTTATTTAATGAACTGTGATCTGAACAGATGTTGCTTATAAGCAAACATTTTGCCTTGTTGATTTCTTTCTTTCTTCTTTAGAAACTTCACCAGAACACTGTTATATCTGAATAATCGTGTTTGTGATGCTATGCAACAAAAGTGAGCAATTGTTGAGAAAGCAAATTTTGTAGACATAGAACATTCATGAAGGCAATAATATTATCTTGCTGGCTGTTCCTGGTAAAGCATTATTTACTTATTATGCCACCTTGGGCCAGGGTGAAAATTAAAGATGGAAACTTTAGGGAGGGGAAAACATTAAGTCATTTCATGTATCTGAAATCATTCCATACTGGCATTGATCCAATGATTGATTGTCTTTTATATCCCATTGCAGTTCTTTCTATACTACTGTCACCTTAACAAAATAATATTCCAAACCAGTGATCAATTTGGGGCACAGAACTCCAGTTCTTCTATATGAAGACCTTATGCTTCAAATGATGTGCATATGGACCTGTCACCTCTATTAAAGGGCTTAAGGAATTTCACTCTTACAAGGAGCTCCTTGTATGTTTGAATGCACTGGTGTGTTCACAGAATTCCAAAACAAGGTGTCGTGTGTAGATGCAGAAATAACACGCCGAGGCCTGGAATCTAGTCTCTAGTGTTTATTGCATACCTACAAGCAGAAATCCTGCTAAACTAACAGTGCCTGAAGATTCCCAAGTATATCAGCTCAACCTAGGGCGGAGCTTTCTTCTGACGTTTGGGGAAATAGGCTAGGCTCTCTGAGCTGCGTGCCCGCTTCTTATCCAGTGCTCCGCCCTCTTCTCTGCTTCCCCTGACACCACCCCCCTCCCCATCCAAAAACTCCATAGCAACTCCCTCCCCCCGTTCGTCCTTGGTGTCGGGCAGGATCCCGTGTGAAAAAGTGTCTATCTGCTCCTCTTCCTGGGAGCTGGGCAGTGAAGGGAGGTCATCCAGGAAAGGAATGTCGGGGGAAGGCTCGCGTCTCTCTGTTTGATCTGATAGCCCGGGTGCAGCTGGCCTCTCCTGAAAAACAGCTAAATCGTTAGAAAGGTTCTCCCTCCCCCCTCCTGGGAGCTGGCAACCAGAGGTGGAGGGATGCGAATCTACCTCCTCCCCCCTCGCTGGGTCTGGCGAGGGGAGCAGGAATGGTTGCTGGCAACTTACAAAATTCTCAGGCTGGTCGGCTTCCTCGTCTTCAGCTGGGGGCTGTAGCTCTGAGAGTCGAGCTGGTCGAGGCTTGTGAGGAAAAATCTGATGAAACCTATGCACTAGGAAGGGTGCGTGAACATCTTTGGCATTTTCCCAGGAGCGCTCTGTCTGAGAATACCCCTTCCAGTGTATTAAATACTGAATCCCCCTGCCCCTCCTTCTGGAGTCCAAAATCTCTTGCACTTCGTACTCCGGTTCCCCTTGGACAAGTACTGGAGGTGGGGGGGGGGGTATGCGCCCGCAAGGCACTTGGAAGGGAATCTTTGACTAACAAGGACTTGTGAAACACCGGGTGAATCCTCATGGAGTGTGGAAGCTGCAAACGATAAGCCACAGGGTTTATTTGCTGTATCACTTGAAAAGGGCCAATAAACTTAGAGTCCAGCTTCTTGCAAGGTCTGTTAGTGGGCAGAAACTTTGTAGAGAGCCAGACCTTGTCTCCTGGTGATATGGGGGGTCCTTCCTGTCTGTGTTCATCTGCGTTCCGTTTATAGACTGCCTTTGCCAGCTCTAGCTGCTCTGCTAACAGGTGATGGGCTGCCTGTCTTTCTGCCAGGAAATCCGTGGCTGCAGGCACAGCTGTTTGTTGTGAGGAAAGGGGCAATACTCTCGGGTTTGTGCCATAGAGAGCCTGGAAAGGGGACATCTTGGTTGAGGAATGTACTGCATTGTTGTAAGCAAACTCTGCCATGGGGAGAAGTTCTGGCCAATTGTCCTGCCGGTAGTTAATGTAACATCTGAGATATTGCTGCAATAACTGGTTAGTTTTCTCTGCTTCGCCATTACTGCACGGATGATTCGCAGAGGACAAGTGTATTTTGACCCCCAACGTCTGGAAAAGCGCCCCCCAGAACCTGGAAGTAAATTGCGAACCACGATCTGAGATCAAGTGGTTAACCATACCTCTATATCGGAAAACATTGTCCAAAAAGAGCTGTGCTGTAACTTGTGCTGTTGGTAGGCCCTTGCAGGGAATGAAGTGCGCTATTTTTGTAAAGCAGTCTACCACCACCAGGATGGAAGTGAAACCCTGTGCCTGTGGTAAGTCGGTGATAAAATCCATGGAGACAGTGTCCCAAGGTTGGGGGTGTGTGGGCAGGGGCTGCAAAAGGCCTGCTGGTTTCCCTGCAACCGTTTTAGTGCATCTACACACGTGGCAAGAGGCCACGTAAGTCTTGATGTGTGCTGCCATCTTGGGCCACCAGTAGTCTCTGAGTGTTCTGTGCAGCGTTTTGAACACCCCCCCTGTGTCCTGCCGTTGGGCTATCATGACAGAGCTGTAATACTTCTTCCCTCAGGGTCTTGGGAACATAAAGCCGCCCACTATGCCAAAGGGTCCCTGCCTCCGCTGTGAAAGGGGACGGTGTACCATGCTGGGCCCCCTGGAGGTCATCCAGCCTAGCCCGTGCGTAGGGGTCTTGTTGCTGCTGCGCCTTGATTCTTACAAGGAGATCGTCTACTAGTCTGACTGCTGCCAAGTTCTCTACTTGGACCCCTTCGGGAGGCTTCTCAAAATTTTGAGGGTGCAAGATCGTGGCTTGGGTGGCTTGGTCACGTTCTGCAATGTCCTGCGGCTGCCTAGACAACGTGTCAGCCAGCTTGTTTTGTTTGCCTGGCAAATACGAGATGACGAAATCGAAGCGTGAAAAAAATTGACTCCATCTGACCTGACGGGGGTTGAGGGATCCCGAGCTCTGCAACAGCGCTAAGTTTTTATGGTCTGTGTAAACCTTGATTGGCAAAGCTGCTCTCTCTAACCAATGCCTCCATTCTTGAAAAGCTGATTTTATGGCAAGCAGTTCCTTGTTAAAGACATCGTAATTCCTCTCTGCTGGTGACAGCGTGCGAGAGAAATAGGCACAGGGTAATAAATCTTCCCCCCTTTCGTCCGCCGCTTGGAGTAAAATGGCGGCGACAGCAAAGTTAGAGGCGTCGCACTGGACGTGGAACAGTTTTGCAGGGTTCGGGTGCCTCAGGAGTGGTGGGGAGGTAAACAGCTGTTTAAATTCTTGAAAGGCCGCTTGCTGCTGTTCACCCCAGCAAAAGCGTCTGTTTTTCTTTAACAGCTGAGTAAGGGGACGCGCTTTCTCCGCATATGAGGCAATGAACTTGTGAAGAAAATTTGCATACCCCAGAAATTGTTGGAGCTCCTTGACGTTACGGGGATGCTTCCATGACATAATTGCTTGGACCTTTGCAGGATCCACGGCTACGCCTTCTGTGGAAATCCTGTATCCCAGATAGTCTAATTGCGTTAAGTCAAAAGCGCACTTTTCTAATTTCGCAAACAGCTTGTTCTCTCTTAATCTCTGCAGAACATTACGCACATGGGTAATGTGGGAGGTGGGGTCCTCAGAATAAATCAGAATGTCATCCAGATACACAATGACATATTTATCTAACAAGTCTGAGAAAATGTGGTTCATGAACCTGGAAAATACTGCCCCACAATTACTTAGTCCAAAAGGCATGACTAAATACTCAAACTTACCATATCTGGTGTTAAAAGCCGTTAAGTATTCATGGCCTGGCTTTATTCTGATCAAATTGTAGGCATTCCTGAGGTCTAGCTTGGTAAAAATACGAGCCTTTTGCAGGCGATCTAGCAACTCCGATATCACTGGAAGAGGGTAGTGGTCTCTAACGGTGACTGCGTTGAGTGCGCTGTAGTCATGCACCGTGCGCATGGGGGGTCCCTTATCGCCAGCCTGTGCCGCCGGGGCGAAAGGATTGGGCTTTTTAGGCACAAAGAAGGTAGGTGCAGATGCCGGTGATGTCGATGGCCGAATGAAACCCTTTTTTAGGTTGGCATCCAAATATTCCTTCAGTATAACTAGCTCCTTTGGGGACATTGTCTGTAGCTTGAATCATGTCAACTGGATCTCTATTTTCTTAATGGAAACGTTTCGCTCCTTATCCAAGGGGCTTCTTCAGTCTGAGCAAAGTTGGTAAGGGAATCCTAAATATGTTCCTAGGTTCCTAGGATTCCCTTACCAACTTTGCTCAGACTGAAGAAGCCCCTTGGATAAGGAGCGAAACGTTTCCATTAAGAAAATAGAGATCCAGTTGACATGATTCAAGCTACAGACAATTCCACCTGGATGACTGAGAACCTTCATAGACACTTTGGGGACATTGTGTAATGCCGTGCCGCTGGGATCTTGGCTCCAGGCTTCAAATCTATGGTACAGTCGAAAGATCTATTGGGGGGGCAACACCGTGGCCTCTTGCTCTCCGAAGATGTCTGCAAAATCTCCATACTTTGTTGGCAGTGGAGCCTTCCCTGCTTCCCGGCTTGCAGCTGCCGGTTGGGCTTGGGTAATGCCCTGCAATTTGTGGTGCCGACAGTCTTGAGAGGGAAAGGAAACTGCTCTGGTCATCCAGTCCAAATTGGGGTTGTGAAGTCTCAACCAAGGTGCCCCGAGAATGACTGGGACTTGCAAGGAGGCAGTAACGTACAGTTGGATCCACTCCGAGTGATCTGCGATGTTTAGCTGAATCGGCAGGGTGCAACGTTCGATCGCGCCGGCCTTGAGAGGTTGCCCGTCGATGGTTTCAACCTGCATGGGGCTTGGTAGTGCAATAGTTGAAATGTGAAACTTTTCCACCGCTTCCCCATCTATAAAATTGGTTGTCGCCCCGGAATCAATCATAACATTTACCGGTAATAGTTGCTTGGAATCTGTAGTCAGCGTGGCTGGAACAATATAAAAATCTTGGTTGTGATCTGCCGTCTGAGCCCTTCTTAATTGCTGGATGGCCGCCCTACGGGGCTCTGACAAGGGGGGCCGTTGGAGTTTAACTGCTGAGAAGAAGCGGCTAGAATGTGGGCCTGCTCTGTGCCTTGGGTTGTAAATCTTACCGGGGCTGCCTGGCGTCTGGTCGGGCACACCCTTGCAATGTGCCCTGGCCCCCCGCAATAAAAACAAAGTGCATTGTCCCTTCTCCTTTGCCTCTCGGCTTCAGAGAGCCCCCTTCTTGTGGCCCCTATCTGCATGGGTTCTTCCGCGCTCAGGGGAACAAACGTGTTAGAGGGGGTAGCAAAACCTGGAAAAGCCGGTCGGGTTCCTGCCCTATTTCTCCCTGGCCGAAGCTGCTTTAACTCCTCCAATCGAGCATCTATGACGACTGTTAACTGGTATAGGTCTTCCAATGTCGCTGGAGTGCCCTGCCGCACTAACTCCGTCTTAATCTCTTCGTCCAGTCCTTGTTTAAACTGATCCTTCAGTGCCACCTCATTCCAGCCCAAATCTCCTGCCAGCAGTTTGAAATCTGCGATGTACGCTCCTACTCTCCTGTTCCCCTGTCGGAGCCATCGGATCTCTCTGCTGGCAGTGACTTCTCTGATTGGATCATCAAAATGGGCTCTGAAACGGGCCATAAAGTTCTGGTAGTTGTCCAGAATTGGGTCGTTAGCTTCCACCATGGGGATGGACCATCTTGCGGCTGAGCCTTTCAGCAAACTTAAAATGAATGTGACTCTGGACCTCTCCGTCGGGAACTCGGCTGGTCTGCTGTCAAAAAACATGGTGCACTGGGCGACGAAGGTCCTGAGCTGTGCCGTCTCCCCCAAATTTCTCTGGTAAACACCCTGGGGATCGCAGAACGACTGGTGGGGGTGCTGCCACTGGTGCCGGCTGCTGGACGACTGGGGCTGGTTGTTGGATCTGCTGAAGCATCGCCGCCTGTAAGTTATTAATCTGGTCGTCGACCTGCTGCTGGTGTTGTGTCAAGGCCGCTGCTAATTGGATTATGGCCTGCTGCAATTCCTGTGTCTGAGAAGCCATTCTCCTGGTTTATGTGTTCCTCCCTCTTTCGATGGGAGTTTTGGTTTAGCAGGATTGATGTCGTGTGTAGATGCAGAAATAACACGCCGAGGCCTGGAATCTAGTCTCTAGTGTTTATTGCATACCTACAAGCAGAAATCCTGCTAAACTAACAGTGCCTGAAGATTCCCAAGTATATCAGCTCAACCTAGGGCGGAGCTTTCTTCTGACGTTTGGGGAAATAGGCTAGGCTCTCTGAGCTGCGTGCCCGCTTCTTATCCAGTGCTCCGCCCTCTTCTCTGCTTCCCCTGACACAAGGGGTATGAATGTAGCAAATTTAAAGGTAAAGGTTCCCCCCGCACATTTGTGCAGTCGTGTCCGACTCTAGGGGCCGGTGCTCATCTCCGTTTGTTAGCCGAAGAGCCAGCGTTGTCCGAAGACGCTTCCATGGTCATGTGGCCGCATGACGCGCGTGGAACGCTGTTACCTACCCACCGAAGTGGTACCTATTCATCTACTTGCATTTGCACGCTTTCGAATTGCTAGGTTGGCAATTGCTAGGTAGCAAATTTAGAACAGCACATTTTGTACAGGTTCTGTCTGGCTATGTTAAAAATGGAACTACTTTGATTAAAATTGGATTAGGACTGGAGAGAATCTAGTTCAAATACCAAGTCAGTCATGAGAATCATTAGGTCATTACCTCTCAGTCTGGTGCATAGACTTCTTATGATGCTAAAAAGGGAGAGATGTGTTCTATACCACCTTGGAGGAATGGTGGGATAGAAGTATAATACATAAATAGATAAGATTATAATCCAAACTAGAATATCTATGATTAGCAAGTTGCAAGGTGCAATGGAAGTTGTGAACTAGTGAGAATGGCATGAATTCTGGGTTGGAGTGGGGTCATTTCACATTGACTGATTGAGTCAACAACCATATTGTTTTCAGTAGGTGGTATTATTATTATTATTATTATTATTATTATTATTATTATTATCTGAGATTCCCAAATGGGATTATTTGGGGGGGGGGAAAGGTGAAAGAATGAAGTTTCACACTAGCCTGCAATTCAGTTGCCATCTTGAATCCCAGTTATGCTCTATATATACTTCAGGGGTATGAGGCCAAGCAATTTATCTGTTACAAATAGTGAAGATATTCACCTCCCTTCCTCATAACTGTTGAATTATTCAGTTTGAAACACCTCTTAAAGTTTTGTGCTGACATGAAGCACATATTGTACATGAAAGCAGATATTGCCTAAATAGCGAAGAAACAAAAAAATCAAACTGTATACTGCCAAGTTGTAGAAAAGAATACTTTCAGAAGCCTCTGATGCAATAATAACTGATACATTAAGAAAATATGCATTGATGGGCTTATGCATCATCTACCTTTTTATCATGAGGAGATTTTTCAGTGGGAGAAACCATGGCTTTTACAAGACCTTGAGACTAGTACTGTACTGGCCATTAAGCCTAGTCTTTGATCATGGAATCCAGCAGATTCAAGGCCTCTTAAAAAAGTCCATTTGTAACTTTTGGTGCAATGATGGCCTTTCATATTTGCTTCACTACAGCTAAATACATGGCTGCATGACAGCTACCAAGCAAAAGGACAGTTTTTCAGCTTGCTGTTCCCTGAGCATTTTCCCACCAACAGCTCTTCTGAAGATGAGCCAATGCAGCAAGTTTTGACTCGTAGTTTCACTGGTTTACCAACTATTTCATACTGAAACTGTGGGAATTACTCAATTGCTGGAGCTAGATTATGATCAGAGTTTTGCTAGAGTAAACCTAGACTATGTCCGTTCTAATAAGGAGCATAATTAGAATAGCATTACATGAAAAGAGAGCCTTACCTAGTTTGTTTGTAAAGGTGACAGAGAAGGGTTGTAAGATCAATCAAGCTGGAAAGAAAACAACAAAATTATGTTCCTAATTGCAGTACTTCAAAAACATTTCATTTTGTCTTTATACACTAAGCTCATATTAAAGTAATTATTTAATTATAGAAGCCTATGTATAAATATCTGTTTAGGGCAGATATCAAGACTGGGAAGTCCTGTGAGCATTTTTCTGACATGGTGGAGTATGAGCAATGTCGCTAATGGTCAAAGCTGCAGTGCTGAAAGCAAGAAAGAATGTATTAGGCTTGTTAAAAACCTGTACTCCTCTGTAATACAGCTTTGTCCTTTCATGACATCAGTACAGTTTTATGAATGAAGAAGGATGTGCATAAAGTTCCCAAGCAAACAATGAACTAGATCAACACATTACATTGCATCACTTGCAGTACGATTTTGCACAGGTCTGAGTCAAATGTTCATTCATGCCAGAAATGTAATATCCAGGCTGTTATTTCACAAATCCATGTTGCAGCAGATTCACATGGATTTCAGTAAATATTTTGACCATTAGAAATCTCAGAATTGATTGTGTCTATGAGTCACCAGCTACTAGGTCATAGCTTTCCAAACTGTGTGTCGGGACACGTTAGTGTGTCGGCTGCAGTGTCTGGGTGTGTCGCAGTGCACAGGTCCTAGTGCCTGCCTTGTGCCCTGCTGTAAGAGTGTGTCGTGAAATGATGCATGTCTAAAAACTGTGCCACCAACATGAAAAGTTTGGAAAGCTCTGTACTAGGTGCTTGCATATTTCATTGTCCAAGGGAAAGATTAACACTCACAAAGACCAATTCAAGGAACTTGTACATTTGCATTTAGAAGAACTTATACTAAGTTCTGCTTTGTGCAACCTTGCCCTCTTAAAAACTACTTTAGCACTGATGCTCTTAAGTAAAGGTGATGCTCCATGACTGAGCTATTTCAAGGAGTGGTATAAAAGCCAGTCTATAAGATGATTGACTTAGTGGTTCTGAGTTATGAAATCATTTGCTAAAAAATTGTGATGATGGTGATGATGATGATGATGATGATGATGATGATGATGATGATGATACCAGTCTTCGTCTTAAAAGAGTTCTACAGTTATCCTGTGGACCAACTTTGCATGTGTAAATGCTCTAGAAACAGGACTTGTAAACTGTAAAGGGAAAATACTCCTCTCCCTTCAATGGAGCCTTCCTGTATTAAATCATCCAGCTCCAACCGGAATACACAGAAGTGCTCCATTAAGGCCATCACATGAATTTCCATGCCTCAGATTCTGCTACTAGTGACTACTGGAACTGTACATATATTGGCATGGTTATAATCCAGATCTCCATGGGGAGTACCATTTCATCTTACAGCCAGGATGCTGTAAGGAAGGAAGAATGTTTGGGGTTATATTCCTGAAACAGTCCAAAACATGTACTCATAATCCAAGAGGGCGCTTAATGAAAGAGCGTAAAACAAGAGCGAGTCATTTCATTTTAACCTGACCCAAGGCCGCATGAGGAATTAGAAAATTATATACAGAATGCCAGTTATTGCAACAATATTTGAATAGGGTTTTTTTTAATTTGTTGCAAACACTAAGAAACTTCTGCTACCTCCTTAAAATGATTACACAGCTTTGAACAAAATATAACAATTTTGCTCTTTCATTGTATTTTAGTTACTTAAACAAATGAACCAACCAACCTCTGACACATTTCCCTGATCTCAGACCTGCCAGAATGCTTATTCACTGAAAGATCAATCAACATGGAAAATAATACATGACATATCCAATAATGGACTATTCAAACATTAAATTATTATGCTGCAAAGAAAGTTAACCTTGTTTTCCAGATGAAAATATGAATTATCCTTGTTTTCCAGATGAGGAAATGAAAAAAGAAATATTTAACAAGCTTTCTGTAAGCTATCCAGCAAGTCAGTAGTAAGCCTCACAGGTGAGGATGAAAGACATACAGTAAGTCTCTGACTGAGCCAGTTTTTTTTTTTTTGTCTCTTACCATTTTCCTAAACTAGATAAATTATAGGTGCAGCATATACTGGCTATAAACTATTGATGCGTATATTTAGGTGGCATGTGAGAATGGAAATGTGACCTTTCAGGTCCGAATTCCAAGGGGTTCTGCCCATCACTGATTTACTTTTTTATTTGCTGTTTATTTCAGGTCTTTTTTGTCATATTCAATTCTGGTTATCAAAATCAGAAAGGTTTTTTAATTTATTTACTCATTTTGCTGAGTTCTGGGCCTCTCCTCTGCCAAAATTTTTGACTAATGACTAGCAAGCAGCCTGAAAGTGCATGAAGCACTTTCTCTGTATTAGAATGTACTGCAATTGTGTCAACTCATTCTTAAATGGTATTTGCTCATGTTTCAAAATGCTCAAACTAGAGTACATCCCATGGGCATTCATTGGGGGGAAGCAGCAAATGATGAAATGTGAGATCCCCATCAAAAACTCAACCCCTTTTGTACTTGTGTTGTGATGTCACACACAAAGGTGGAGCTTGCCCTGTGACCTCACAATGCACATGTCGTCCTTTTGATCTTGGTTGTTTTGGATCTCTATGCCCTGCCCTGCTTTTCCATTTCAAATTTATTTGTTCAATAAGTATATCAGTTTCTTAGTTGGCACTAAGTGTAAAATTGCTAAGTTTTAAAATTTGTAATTTTGTCTTTAAAATTTCTCCTTGGGGATAAAAAAAAATGGATAAATCTTTTTTTTTTCTAGACAATTGAGATTGATGAATATATCTATTCACTGATTTCTGGATGCCTTGCAGGCATTCTGAACGCTGGTCAATGTTTCATGTCCCTGTGTAGAGCATAGAATAGTCTTTGTTTTGGAGTGTACTGTATGCTTATTTGTTGGTATGTCTTCAGTTTGCCTGCATGTGTACAAATGTACTGTATCTATATAGCCATTATACAGACTTGGGAAAAAAATGCATTGATAGCAGAGGAAGAGCTTGCCTATCCCTCCACCTAGTATATATCCATTAAATGTTGGGAAGATCCACTGGAAATATCTTGGCTGCCTGGGCTAAGACTTTAAAGGGGGGAATGTCTTTCTCAAGGCAGAGCATGTGATCCTTTTTCTCTGTTAGAGATATCTTTGTTATTGTAAATCAGTCTTTTTTGTTGTTGTTCAGTCGTTCAGTCGTGTCCGACTCTTCGTGACCTCTAGTTTTTGTTAAAATAATTAACAAAAGGAAAGTATAAATGCATGCATGCCCAGTTCTACAGGCAATGGCCAGCAGTTCTGAGAACTTGGTCTGAAAAACAATAGTTTAAAAATAAAATGATTAATTACGGTTAATTAATTATAGTATATACTTATGAGCTGGCAATGGAATAACTGGTTGATACCTGCTGCTTAACTTTCTTCTTATGTAAATAGTGTGTCTGTGTGTCTGTGTATATATGAATGAATTGGACTTTCACATCTATTTGAATGCCAAGGTAATATTATGATTAAGTATCTAAATTATTCATAATTACAAGGACATCTGCAGACTTTGGCCTTAAATAACCTGCTGTTCTTGAGAAACCTGCTATCATGAGCATGGGTTTGGTAAACATCAGAACTGCCCTTGATATTTCAGTTGAAAAGTCCCTTTCCATATGTAGCCCAGAGCATGTTACTCACCTCCCTCTTTCATGTGACACAAATATGACACGTTCTATTTTTCAGACTTACAATCCTGGTTACCTCTGCAAATCACTGCTCATGCAAATGGCTTGACCAATTCTCTATGAATTAGTGCCAGAAACTTGGCATGCTTTCAATTAGTGTAATTGTCAGTGTTATGATGCAAATGTAGTGTCTGGAGTTTGAAAGAGGGGAAAGTTAAAAGTTGTGTTTGTATACTTCTAGTAGTCAGTGACTTGTTCCACATGGGTACCAAAGGCTAAGATGAAAGTGTTGTAACTATTTCAGAATATACTCTCTTCTTTTGAGGGAGAGAGGCATAAACATTCAATTTTCAGATATTTTAAAGTATATAGATTAGAAGATATAAGTATTTGTGTGTATATATAAGATAGTAGTAGTAGTATTAAATATATATATATATATATATATATATATATATATATATATGTAGAACCTTTAGATCTACTTGTCAGAGCCAGCTACAAAGCACATTTTATTTATTTTTATTTATAATTCCATTTATATAACTGCCCCATCTCCCCTGAAGGGGACTCTGGGAAGTTTACAGTCAATAATTAAAATAAGTAAAAATATAATACAATACATATAATGCATATGCACATGAATTTTGAGCTGAAAAATGTTGAGCTCAGACATTTATTCAAGTATCAAACTTAAACTGATTCAAAGGCCTTCCACACACTAAAAAAAAAATCACTCTTGGTTATACCAATCTATCTTTATTTCATTTCCTATTATTGTTAAGTAATTGGGAATCAAAAATCTTTACCAATCTGTTGTAAATAACTCAGTAGATTATATATACCAGGGACTTGAAATGTGTCATTTGCAGATATTAACATTCTGAGATAATATTTGCAGAATGCCAACATTATTTTAAACAAATAGGCAACAAACAAACAAATAAATAAATAAATGCAAGATAATCAAATCGGATGAGATTTCAGAGTTGTCACATATGAGGAGAGAAACACTGAAGCCTTGTAAGATTTCAGCACCCTTGTTCAAAATTGGATGAGAGCTGAGTATTCCTCTGCAGAATTGCATAGATCATGGGATTTCTAGCATTTTTATTACTCTAAGTTTTGATGGTATTACCTGACACCTGAAAAGGGTTTTGGCCCCTGTCATGTATTTTCTGTCCAGCTTTGCTCAAGAGCAGGGTTCTTAGATAGGTTTCAGGGGATCAGTGAACTTGGATGGGGGGAAAAATTACAGCTTCATTTTCACTAATTTCTAACTGATTTAGCTTGTCCTGATTTAATGGATTAATAAAGAAGCATGTATATTACATATTTGTTATTTTTTTATATTTTGGAAACTATATTTGAACATAATTTTAAACACAAGTTCATCGCCTCTTGGATTTTATATTTATTTTATATTTATTTTAATTATATTTATGATAAAGGTAAAGGTAAAGGTTCCCCCCGCACATTTGTGCAGTCGTGTCCGACTCTAGGGGCCGGTGCTCATCTCCGTTTGTTAGCCGAAGAGCCAGCATTGTCCGAAGACGCTTCCACGGTCATGCGGCTGCATGACGCGCGCGGAACACTGTTACCTACCCACCCATCGAAGTGGTACCTATTCATCTACTTGCATTTGCATGCTTTCGAATTGCTAGGTTGGCAAGAGCTGGAGCTAGTGCGGGAGCTCACTCTGCATGCAGGGCTAGGAATTTGAACATCCGAACTTGCGATCTTCCGATCGACAAGCCTGGCGTCTTACCCGCTGAGCCACAACGCCTTTATGATATGTTATTTTAATTGTTTGTTTTTTCTAACCTGCCCAGAGTCCCCTGTGGGGGAGATGGGGCGGTGATATAAATCGAATTATAAATAAATAAATAAATAAATAAATAAATAAATAAATAAATAAATAAATAAAATAATTGTCTCCTTTGTAATACAATATCTATCTATCATCTATCTATCTATCTATCTATCTATCTATCTATCTATCTATCTATCTATCTTTTTATGCATTTAAATATATGTTTATGAGAAGGAGTCGGTAGGTTGCACCTGATTTTCAGAAGGGTCTGTGGCACTAAAGGTTAAGCAGCTTTCTCTAGATTAATGTTTCCCAATCAGGACAGGAAACGTGTGGATTTTAACTCCCAGATTTTCCCAGCCAGCATGATTATTTTGGAAAATTCTTTGAATTGAAATCCATACATTTGGAAGTTGTCAGGGTTGGCAAAGTTAGCTCTAGATCATATAGAGGTACTAACAGGTTTCCCAACCTTGGCTGTAAATCACAGATCTCTTGACACTTCACAGCTTAGCAGAACTTATCTTGGCAGTAGATACTCAAGCTTGCCTAGATTAGAATTGCATACAATAATGAAGCCATACAAAGTAGTCAATTGCCCATTGCCAATGAGAAAGCGCAAATGATTTTTATGCCTTTAGTAATTTAAATTTATTGTTTCAATCTCTTGCCTTTCCCATGAATTAATGGACTGGTAGTGGTGGGTTGTTTGGTGACCTTGAAGCTCGGCAGTTGATTTATGTTTACATAGCTTCCATCTCTGATCTTAGAATCGCTGGCTCCCACATCAAGCCTAACAAATACTCTAAAGATTTGTTTCTCTGCCAATCAATCTGCGAGGATGGGTTGGTTCTCAAGGTGATAAAGATTCAGAAGAAACTTCTATAAATAGACACCTGCAATCTTACCCATTACCAGTAAAAATACACACACACCCCTTTGGCAGTTCACAATAAAGCAATTAGGAAGAAATTATAACACTAACATCTTAGGCAATCAATCTGATCTAATAGAAAATAGTTCAGTTGCTGAAATTCTTATAACCGTATCCCTTTCACTTCAGTAAATCTTGTTAAGAAGACTCTGTGTGATTTGTGCCTGGGAAAAGCATTATTTTAGATTTGAGTTAACTGCCTGAAAGCCTGACAAAATCAGTAAATCTGAACCTGGTAATGTGATGTGTCTGGATATCCCTTTGGCATTTACCAACATCTCCTGCTCCTTCTGATTAATGATTCAAAACAGTACCAAATCCATAAGCCCTTTCCTACAGATAATGGTTTTCTTCCAAATGTGTATACGCGGGTCTTTTTTCCCCCTCAGCAACCAAATTTAGGGGTGAGATCTTTTCAGTTATGACTAGTGTTAGAGCATCAGTGATCAATAACATTTGCTAATCTACTGCAAATCATCAGAGATATTCCAGGAGATCCTGATTTCTCTTCCACCCATTCCTCCATGACTTGTCACTGTATAGTTCTCTTTTTTAATGTTTCTTTTTTAATGACAAAAGAAGTGAGAGATATAAGCAGAAACAAAGTGTTCCTAAATGAACTTTTCCATCTTATTTGATGCTTCAGTTTTATGCTGGTGATAAATTGCAGACCCACTCTAATCAAAATGTTATTGAAAATGAAAGTGAGAACAATATGACCACATGGTAGCATTTTGTTCTAAGCTAAATGTAGCTGCTATCAGAGATTGTTCTGTTCTCTGAACAGCATCTAAACGAGGCTCTTTGATGCTTCTGTCTGCCAAAGCTTATTGGGACTTTTTTTTAAAGAGCCATGTGGCATTCTAGTTTTGTTTGCCAGGGTGTTATTTTAGTTGTCACAATTGTCACACTCTCCTGTCTGGTACAACTCTCAGGAGGATAGAAGGCCTACCAGCTTCACAACTAGGGATGGAGGAGAACTTAGTTTGGTCTGCATTTAAATACATGCTGTCCTAGTGGACAAAAATGTGACATATATTGGTGGTAAAGTGTATGAAAGAAAATATACAAGGGAAAATTGCATATAAAAATGTACAGACGTGTGTGCGCATAAAAAAGAAATCTTAACCTGATGCAGAAATAGGTTGGAGAAAGTTTTTGGGAAAATAATTAAGGCGAAATCAATTCATCCACCTGTTTTCTTGATTATTACCTACTAGGCATCGTAATTATAGCCAAATGAAATATTCCCATTGATTTGTATGCTAAAACACTGCCCATCTTCATCCTACCTCTGGGAGAAATGGATCAGGCATCAATTTTTCAGTGTCAGATAACTTAGAAATTGCCCTTTCAGTTTTGTGAATGTCACTCTTCTTTTTACGCTACTGTATATGAGAAGACAGGATACCCTGGAGAAGATGCTGATGCTAGGGAAAGTGGAAGGCAAAAGGAAGAGGGGCCGACCAAGGGCAAAATGGATGGATGATATTCTGGAGGTGACGGACTCGACCATGGGGGAGCTCGGGGTGGCAACAGCCAACAGGAAGCTCTGGCGTGGGCTGGTCCATGAAGTCACGAAGAGTCGGAAGAAACTGAACGAATAAACAACAACAAAAATATGAATTGCTGCAGAGGAAAGCAGAATAGGAAATAAAACGGAACCCACAGATTACCATTTCAAGCTGAAAAACGCAAGATCACATTGGGAAATAAATGTATGTATGTATGTATGTATGTATGTATGTCAATATCAATATCAGAAGATCAAATGCTATGTCATCATCCATGCCATAGTGTAAATTTTGGGGAAGGAAATGTAAGGAGACCCTGCCCTTACTGACATCACTAACCCTGATCCCTGTAATTGGTGTCAAATGAGAGGGGGAAAAAAACACTTGTTACTGAGAGTTTTTCAGGATGAAGCAAGGTTCATTTTCCACTTCTGTTCTCGGAAGACTGCAGTAGATCTATCTATCTTCTATAAGCTCTTATTGACCCAAAGGATTGAAGTTATTGTTTGATGATGAATCACCCAGAGCATGAAGGAAAATCTGTGTTTGCTGCTCTGGGTACTCAATCCACACCTCTTTTTCAGAGCTCCTAAGAATCACTTTGAAGGGTTCTGTTCTGAAATCCAGAAATCGTTGTCTGGCTCCTACAGTTGAAGAACGCATGGTATTGATTTATATTTATTAAAGGGAAGTGTGTTTTGTGCCATCACCCACCTCATAACAGCTAAGTTTGCTCATTGTCATAAGGAATGCTTTAACTGGTAATTAAAGTATTCAAATGAGTCCTAAAATGATTTCTTAGTGGAGTCCTTGGTGCTCTCTGAGCCTTGTTGTTTTCTTGCAGATGTTTCATTGCCAGGCTAGGCAACATCTTCAGTGCGAAAAGGGAGTGGAACTTGCTCTCTGTTTATATACCCTGGCTTGTCCTGCCTGTGTTGGTGGGGGTGTTGTACTCTCCTTGGTAGTACCTTGATTGGGTTGTTGTGTGCTGCTTGGTTGATTGACTGAGTTAATAGTTCCTTGATTAGGGTATATTGTGTTGTTTGATTGCTCCTCTGCTGCTAATCTTGCTGTTAATCTTTTTTCTTAGTGCCAGAGATTAAAAATTAAAAATTAAATATAAGGATTAAAAAAAAACATGCTAATGGATCTCTCTTCCCCTCCACCCTACCCCCAATACACACACATTCTTGTCCTCAGGATCTTGTATTTACACGGTGCTAGAAAATAGTAAAGAAGTGATTCCAGGAGAGGAAAGCTGAATTGTACTGCTCTCCATTAAACAAGAGGAAATATAGGGTTATGGTTTGCATGTTTCAATACGCCTGTTTTTGATAAAGAGACTAAACTAATAATCCAAAAATGATTGGGGTGGAGGCATTCCCATTTTACTCACACATGCATCTATTTTTCCTGAAAGCAAAACAGGTCCAAGAATATTTCTGCAATGAAGTCCTGAGCTCTGCAGGCAAAGTAGGTTTTAATAAGGTAAAGACAAAATCTAAGGCACATGATTCCCACCAATTCAAATCACATCTAAACCATGAAGCCAACATGGCCGATGAATTCTGCCTGGTTCAGACAATGCACATACTGTAGCATTTAAAGTCACTTTATATTAGACATCTGAGCAACAAAATTGTAAAAGGGTTCTTTTTTTTAACTTTAATAATTATAGAGGGGAACAGATGGTGAAGAAGTAGGTCAGACTAATAGAGATCAATTAAATGAAATGATCATGCTGCTGGCCATCCTTGCACTGGAGGGCTAAATCTGACAGTGCCTTCTTAGGCAGGTTAATGTAAAGACACCCTCACATCGAGCTCAAACTTCATGCAGTTTTTTTGGCAGCAATGTGGAAGTGCTTTGCCACTGCCTTTTCCTGGGAACCTTCCCCCCCCCTTAACTTTGTAGTCTAGCTAGCAGTCCCTGGAATTAGCAGTCAGTTCCCCATCAAAATACTCATCAGGGCCATCCGCTCTGAGTTTTTTCGCTAGTGGTTTCCACCTGCTGAACTAGTTTCTTAGGTAGACAACAATAACATGAAAGAAGAAGTTTCTTATTTTATGTTATTATAGTTTCTTTTAACTGCTATGAGCAATCTGGGTTGATGTTTTCAGGCAAGATCAGGGATCCCACTCCTATAGAATGCGAATGTTGAAAGGAGAGGAATATTGGAGAATGCAAGTTACAAGGCCCTAACAAAAGTCTCCAATATGCCCATTAGGTACACTCAGTTCCACAAACTGCTGTGAAGGTTTAGAAATAAGCAATATTTTCCTGTAGCTTGAGGTGAAGTACCAATAAAATCTTTTAGATGGCAGCCCAAGAAGAACTCTGCTGGAGGCAAGCCTGGGGAAACACAACTCCTATTGTGCTTGTTGAAAGGAGGCATTTGCAAGTTCCCTTAGGGCAAAGTAACTTTGCTAAAATGCAGGCAGACAATGGTAGGATCTGATATGCCTTTTGTCTAAGTAAAGCAAGCTTGGTGTATTGGTAATATAGCCTTTACACAAGGAGGGTTGTGTCTAATGGGCGTGGCCTTATGGTTGCCATACTGTGTAGGCTTCCTATGTAATAAAATTTAAAATCTAGAATCTATCTGTATTTTGTGCGTGTGTGTGTAGTGCTTGTGCTGCCAATGTTATTGGGATTTTAGGAGATTTTAATTTATTTCAAGCTGTGTAATTTGTTAGAGAGTGAGTAATAAGGTGAAGCCATTAATTACTTTATACTGAAGTGTGGTTTTCAATACTATATTTGACAAGCTGCTTATCTTTTGTTGAGGAATCTTTCATTTACTGTACATATCATGTTTTCCTATTCCTTGCTAATGAAAGAAACCTGCCAAACAGGCCTTCAACTAGTCATGTATGGGATGCCTTTGTACTTGAGAAAAATCTCTTGCAGTTTTTATTCTTTCTAGCCCCATGGAATGTTGGAAAGAAATGATGGAAGGAGGTTCAGGACTTTGTCTGTTCATCAGCAGGCTAGCTGTCTCAAAATGGAACATAGTTGGGGCAAATCTGGTTCATGAAGCCAGGAAAAGAAAGATTTAGTCTGAAAATGGGCCAGACTTGGCTGGGGGGTGGCATAGAAAAAAAAATCCAGAATAAATTTCCCCAGTACACCTATGGGGAAGGCAGTTGGTCAACTGCTAAGAAGGTTGTTGATTCCTCCATTCTAAGCTGTATCTTAGAAAAATGGCTGAAGGCTGCTGTAGGAGGTAGTAGAAGTGATCATGGGGAAGTTCTGTAGCACCTTGATTGAGTGAGAAAGTTCTTGCCTTCTTTGGTCCCAATACCAGAGCCATCAAAAAATGGGTCTTAGTAAGCAAAATGAATGTATATTGTTCATATTACCATACATACAGTAGGAGATGTCAAAGAATTTTCTTACCACTAGAAGTCTCATTTCCCAAGAGAATCCAGCCAAGGGCTCTTCTCTAAATAGAAGCAACACATTTCCCCTTGTCTTATGATTTATGGCAAAGCTACAAAGGATTTTCATAAACTGTGATGATGATAAATAGCTCCCCAAAGTTATAAGCTCACATAGACTTGAGAAGATAAATGTGTCAGGTTATGACAATCTATTGTTTTCCCCTTAAATAGATATAAGGACAATATTTAAAGTGCAATTCTTTGCTTGTATGAGCGAGCCCCCATCTACCTCCCTTGCAAACACAGATGCACAATAAAAGTTTACACTCTGCTTTTGAAGGTATGTTAAATATGTCCCAAATGAATCTTGAACATAGTTTTACATGACAATGCATTGCTGGTTTCCAGTGAAGCATTTAACTAAATGAGTGTTTTAGTAGCATTAAGTATCTCTCACAGGAAAGCATGTATTTACATCTATGAATATCCTTAATTGGCCCCCAATTAATCATCTGCCAGTTCAACATTGAAGGCATCAGTAGAGCCAAAAGTGAATATCTGTCCAAGATCCTCCTGGAATATTCTGTCGACGTGCTGGTGCTCCAGGAAGCACACACGGAAGATGACTATCAGCTGACAGCTAGGGCCAAAATCCCTGGATATAAAATAACAACAGCATTACACCATTCTAAATATGGCATTGCGAGTTATGTCAAGGATGACATTGACAATTATAACGTCCTACCTCCAATTACCAATCAGAATGTCTTTTCTATTTCTATAGAACTACAGAACATTGCCATCACAAACGTTTACAAGCCTCCCGCGGAAAGCTGATCAGATCTTGTCTTACTAGTACTGGCAGGAGACAGTATAATCCTTGGCGACTTCAACAGCCATCATACATCTTGGGGTTATAACCAATGCGATGAGAACGGGAATAGATATAGATTATTCGATTGGATGGAGATAAACAATCTCACCCTTGTATATGATGCTAAAGATAGTGACCCATTCCACCCTGCTCAATGGCGACAGGATTATTTTCCAGACCTGTGTTTTATCTCTTCTGGAGTAGCAAAATCATCATCTCAAATCCAGAGACAGGTTTTGAATAATTTTCCTCATAGCCAACATAGGCCTATAATCTATAGAATAGGACTCCAGATCCCAGTAATTAGGTCAACTCCCAAACCTCACTGGAACTTCCAGAAAGCCAATTGGAATACATATGCCAATCACACTGATGCTAACATCAGATGGATTAAAGCAGTCCCTGTGAACTACGATCGGTTTGTTGGTCTAATGAAATTTGCAGCTAAGAGGAATATCCCAAGAGGCTATCATAAAGACTATGTGCCTGGGTGGAGTGAGGAGACAAGTTCCTTATGTGCTGAGTTTGAACAAAACAGCAACCCGGAGACAGCAACTGAATTGCTGAAATCTCTGGACTGTGCTAGAAAAGAGAAATGGTTCAGGACTGTTAAAAATTTAAATTTCACCCATTCCAGCAGGAAAGCCTGGTCCCTCATCCATAAACTGGATTCATCATCTATACCACCGAGAAAACATTCCACTATTAACGTGGAATCTATAGCTAATCACCTTGTCTCCACCTTGAGGATGACGAGACACAAGAAATTCATCAGACAGGTTAGATCTGAGCTTAGACTGCTGAAACATGGTGCTCTACCTCATGCTGTATACTCACGCCCATTCACCCCAGAAGAGGTGCAGATCGGCTTGGATTCACTACAAAATGGTAAAGCTGCAGGATTTGGTGGTATGTACCCAGAGCTACTGAAAAACTGTGGACCAGCTACCAAACGCTGGCTTGCTTTCTTTTTTAGCTCCATACTACACTCAGGACGGTTACCTTCTATATTCAAGAAGACCAAAATTATTGCAATCTTGAAACAAGGAAAGGATCCAAAACTCCCCCAAAGCTACAGGCCAATCGCTCTTCTTTGTGTCACCTACAAACTCCTAGAAAGACTCATGCCAAATAGAATAGCTCCGGCAGTAGATTCTGTAGTTCCAGTAGAACAAGCTGGATTCCGTTCTAGTTGTGACTGCAGTGATCAAGTCCTCACATTAACTGCCTATCTGGAGAATTTTCCAAAGGAAAATTAAAAATCTCTCGGTCTTTCTTGACCTCTCGGCGGCCTATGACACTGTCTGTAGAGAAGGCCGCCTCCTTAAACTAATCAAGGTTGTACCTTGCTGCAACACCATTGCCTTAATTGACAACATGCTGAGCAATAGGTTATTCCAAGTCTTTATAGAATTTGATAGGAGTAGATATCATACGCTGAATAATGGTTTACCACAGGGGTCAGTGCTATCCCCTACTCTTTTTAATCTGTATATCCACGACCTGCCTGAAATTGTCTCTCAGAAATTTATCTAAGCTGATGACCTCAATTTCACAATCCAAAGAACTAACTTCAATGAAGCAGAGGATATCCTCTCCCAAGACCTGCAAAAGATGGATGACTACTTCAAAAAATGGCGCCTCCAATCAAGTCTATCAAAAACAGAAGTAGCCACATTTCACCTCAGCAATAAGCATGCAAACTACCAGCCCTCAGTAAAGTTTTGGAATCATATTTTGCAGTGTAATAACTCTCCGAAGTACCTGCGGGTAACATTGGACAGATCACTGACCTATCGACAACACCTGGAAAAAACAGCTGCAAAATTGAAAAGCCGCAACAATCTATTGAACAGACTGGCTGGAACATCCTGGGGTGCTGATGCTAACACCCTACGTACAACAGCCATGGCCCTGGTTTATTCCACAGCCGAGTACTGTGCTGGCATGTGGCTTAACGGCTCCCACACCCAAATGGTTGATGTCCAACTTCGCCAGTCAATGTGCATTATTTCTGGCACATTACATTCTACCCCTGTGTACTGGTTACCAGTACTCAGCAATATTATACCACCCCATATCAGAAGACAACAAGCCCTTGCCAGGTTATGGTCAAGGATGCTGAACAATAAGGCTCTCCCTATACACCAGGATATTGCACAGACCACCACAAGATTGAAATCTCGAAGGCCAGCTTGGAAAACAGCCATATACTTAACATCTACCCAGTTAAAACCTAAGAATGCTTGGAGAGAGGAATGGTCCAAGTTGCTCTCCCGCGGCTTGGTCATTAGTGATCCCTCTTCCAAACCTCCTGGGCTTAACCTGCCTCGCTCTGTCTGGATGAAATTGAATAGAATCAGATGTGACACTGGTAGGAGTACCTCTGCTCTGTATCAATGGGGCTGGAAGGACTCTCCTTGTTGCGATTGTGGTGCCAAAATGCAAACTATTGAACACATTGTGCAAGACTGCCCACGACGTGCGTTACCTGACTCCTTAGAAGATCTGCACGAAGTAACACTGGAAGCGATCGCTTGGTTACCTGAACTGGACATTCAGTTATGAGACTACTCTGTATCCCTGCAGAAGTTTACATATAATTGTGTGGACTGTGTGTATTTATTTGCTTTCTCTTCTGTCATGTATTCATCATACGCTATATATATGAGTATCCTGGCACTGGGTTACAAATCTATGTACAGTACAGTGTCAAGGCATTAATAGGCCATTAATGACAAAACACCCTAGATAGAACTTTTTAAATATACCACACTATCTTAAATTGTTCCTTTGCTAAAGTAAATAATGTCTTCTTTTGCTAAGGGGGGGACCTAAATCCCCCAAACTTGCTGTTAACTATAGAGAGAAAAAAGTATGTTCCATCTAGCTCAGTAGTCTTTCACTGATGAAAATCTTAATGCCAATATGACTCCTAGTGACTTCATGGACTAGACTAGTTTTCTTGGCTATAGTACATAACCACCTTGCCATTGCCTTCATTTAGGATATTTTTAGACTTTCCAATCTATCCCACAATTCTATGATTTCATGGTAGTCATTCATCCTAATGCCAACTAGATCTGATCCAGTTTCACTTTTTGAGATCAGGCAAGGAGCATAGGTTTTTGCCTCTGTAATTTTTTTTAAACAATAATCTTAGCAGTTGGGGAGTGGTGTGATCATGTCATGACAGGAAGAGAAGGAAACAATTTTTCTTTTTTAAAAAAAACAGGATATCTATTTCTTTTTGGTTTGGTTTTGATTTCAGGCTAGTTTAAGGCACACTAAGACTCTCCAAAAGTTTAACACCTCTTATTGGCTGGAAATCCCCAGGAATTTGCATTGCCCATGTTTGGTGATTAGTTAATGTAGTTTTGGCAATATAATAGGGGAGGGTTGCCGAAACAACAACAAAAAGAGTTTGGATCTCACAGGCAGCAGCCCTCCAGGACTTCTGAATGAGATTCTTTTCAGTTCTGAAGACCGAATATGAAACCTTCTGCACGTCCTGCTGCAGAACATTGGCTATATATCTATCTCAGCAAGAAGGTCAGTTTGGCCAAGGCTACTGTGCGTCGGTGGCCAAGTATGAAATGCTTTTCCCATTCTTTCTCTTATAACTCCTCAGGTCCTGTCCAAAGATCCTCCTCCATTGCTGGCTAATCTTGCAAAATCAAAATGTGTAAGAGTTGTAGTCCTGGGATTCCTGTGTAATATGTAGCTTGCTCTGTCAGACAATGGACTCTGATAATAGAAAAGCTAAGGAGATTTTAACACGTCTTAAAGAACTTCACTGGCCAAACAAATACAGATATCTGATTGTGAAGTCAAATCTAAAACAACTGAAGATATTTTGTTGGAGATTGGGACAGGGAAAACGTTGTAAAAGATTCTAAAGTAATTATTTTTGCTGCACGGGCTTGTCTGTGTGCTCAGTTTGCTGTTTAATCAGAGGTCAGGAATGTCGCACTTCCAGACATACAAAGTTATATAGGAAGTGGAAAAGGAGAGCTCCTTCAGCTTAATTTACATCCACAAATGTGACTGAATGGTTTATGGAACAGGACTGAGCTAGACTTCTGGACCAGCCAGAAAACAGTCTGAAAGGTACAAATGCTAAAAGCTGAGAACTGCTAGGAGGCCTGGCTTAGGAGAGGAACTGCTCAGCCATACCCAGAGTGAGGAAATTTCTTCATAAGCTCAAAGCACCAGTAATGATCAGGCTATGTCTAGAACACTTGATAGTGGTTTTGGATAGAGCTCCAAAACTTTTCTAGTGTGTAGTACTTCCAGCTCTCCAGCTCCCAAGTCCCAGGAAGGAGGCGGGGTGATGTTCATCTAGTAACTTACTAGAAATAAAAAGCAGTAAGATTTATTTAGTAGAAAGGAGAAAAGCAGACACCAAAGCACGAGGAGCAACTTAGAAAAGGATATAATTTAGAATAGTTTTTTAAGCAAAAACATCAGAGGGTGCAGAGTCCTGTAATTAAGTGACAACCAGATGAGTGATTAAAGCTGTCTCTGGCTATACAGTCATGGACTGGAATGCAACAGTAGGCCTCAGTTTGGTTATTCTTTGGCTGTAGAGTGGCTGCTGGACCAGGGCAGAAAGATGCTATTAATCTCTACTGACTTTTCTGGAAGTATGTTTTTGCTCCCCACCTTTTCAACCTTTCCTTCTTCTCATATTTTTGTTAAGATGTCTTCCAGGACAGCTTCCACAGATAAAGCCTTTCAGTTTCCATGGATCTGTGAATGCCTGGCACTATACAAAGTCAAGACAGCTCACACAAGTGGCCATCAAGTGTGGCATATACCAAGGTGATGCACTGTCCCCACTGCTTTTCTGCATGGGCTTGAACCCCCTCAGCCAGATTATCACAAGAACTCGATACGAATACAAGTTCAAGAGTTGAACTACCATCAGCCACCTCCTCTACATGGATGACATCAAGCTGTATGCTAAGAGTGAACAAGACATCAACTCACTGATCCACCTGACACGGATCTGCAGTGAGGACATTGGGATGTCATTCGGACTAGAGAAGTGTGGCCGGATGGTAGTAAAGAGAGGGAAGGTAGTTAAGACTGATGGGGTGGAACTACCAGCAGGCCACATATTCATTCATTCATTCATTCATTCATTCATTCATTCATTCATTCATTCATTTATTCATTGGATTTATCACCGCCCAACTCCCCCAAGGGAGAGTATAGCAGACATAGCAGACATACAGACCAGCTACAAGTTCCTTGGTATCCCACAGTCACATGAGAACCACGATGAGAAGACAAGGAGGACAGCAACATCCAAGTACCACCAAAGGATCAGACAGGTCCTAAAGAGCCAGCTCAATGGGAAGAACAAGATCCATGCCATTAACATGTATGCCCTGCCAGTCATCAGATACCCTGCCAGTATAGTGAGCTGGCCAAAGGAGGACATGGAGGCTGCTGATGTGAAGACCCGAAAGCTCCTCACAATGTACGGAGGCTTCCACCTCAAGTCCAACACCCAGAGACTGTACACCAGCCAGAAAGAGGGCAGGCAGGGTCTGGGGAGTGTCAGAGCCACTATCCTGAATGAAACCCAGAGCATCCAGGAGTACATCAGTAAGATGGCACCTAAAGATGAGCTGCTGAGAGAATGCCTGAAGCAGCAGCAGACATGGAAGAAAGATCAAGCAGAGGAAGTGCCATGGCAAGACAAGACCCTACATGGGATGTACCATCGACAGACAGCTGAGGTGGCTGACATTGGGAAATCCTACCAGTGGCTGGAAAGGGCTGGACTAAAAGACAGCACTGAGGCACTGATCATAGCAGCACAAGAACAGGCACTAAGCACCCGATCCATAGAAGCAGGGGTCTAGTTCTGCATGGACTTAATGTATGAGCTTTGACCACACTGTTATGGCTGCCATCTTCATTTCTTTGACCTCACCCAACAGACGTCCCTGTCTGATGAAATTTCTACAAGTTAAATCTGAACAGACAAAATGAATCATTCAATTATAGAGATAATTTCTGGAATTCACTTTCACAAGGTGTCCTATTAGCTCTTAGTTTCAAAAGTATTAAAAAGGCACTAATCAAATTAGCAGAGGGCCAGTCTATAAATCACAAGGCTAGCCTTAGCCAAAGAGGCATTCCAAACATACTCTAATACACTGTAACCTTCAACTTTAAAAAGAAAAGAGGAAACATCATTGCCTACTTCTTTTTAGTTTTTCTGAAGAAACAAGCATATCCACATACAGACTATCAGGAAACAGGAGGACATTTGCCTTTATAATAAGAAACCATTCATAAAATAAATCTGACAATCTAGCAATCACTGAAAAAGCATGCAACAGTTGCCCTTCCCTTTTATGTTGTACAAAATGAAAACAATACAGATTAATTGTTTTTTTTTTTTAAAAAAAAGATAAATACAATAGTGAGGATAAATTTAGTGATATGAGATCATTTCAACCTTTCTATTTTTAAGGGAGGAGACATCAGAATACTTCATCTCTTCAGGTACTTATAAAACCTGAAATATATCACTAATATCAGATGATGGATTAAATCTCCTTGAAGACAAATCAGGTTTCTGTATGTCTTCAAAAGATTTCATTTTGGGAAGTATTACCTTCATGCTGTTACATAATTGCAGTTTGAAGGTTCAGTGGTATAATTTATATAAACCCCATACTTAATTTCTTTTAATTCTATTCTAGTTAAAGGAGGGCAATTACAAAATATACCACTTCCATACCACTTCATGTGGACCTATACTCCCTTTCCATACTTTAAGGGTTTTATGATATGTCCTCAAAATGTTCTGACTTCCAGCGGTTACTATGCTATAAATATAGTGGCTGAGCTTTAACATATGTTTTTCAAGTATCTCCAGCAGAAGAATGCTAGTACTTCTAAGACTTTTTGTAGCCACAAAGTTGAAAGAAGATACAGGGAGTTGCCAAAAAGCATTGTACTGAAGTGTATTACAAAAGTCTGGAAGATACCATGATCAAGCTATCAAGGAGGAACAGCAACAGAGGGTTCTGTAGGGACACTTTAAAGCCTGAGATGTTTATTTTAGCATACATTTCATAGGCTGTGGCCCATTTAATCAGATACATAAAGTTTTCTTCAGTGGTTAATTATATATATAAAGAGAAGAAAAGGTCAGGAATTCCAGCAATGCAGTTCGTAGGTGTCTCACATACCTGTATAAATTATTCTACAAATATGCAAATAAAGTTTTATATGTAAAATAAAAGTTCTATCACATGATTAGGCCCTAAGATGCCCTTGCATTATTTACACTGGACAAACTGTCTCTCTGCATGTAAGATACTAGAAACAAAAAGGATATTAAGACTGCTGCATGCTTAAAGCAGAAGAAACTTTATTTAATATAGTAGGACCCACCTCTGAGAAGACATATAAAAGACTGAGGGAGTAAACCTCATTCAACAAACTGGACTTATATCAGAATAAATATAGAGGGTGCTGTCAAATGAAGCCTATGATTCTATGAAATAAGCCACTTTTCTACGTATATCTAGATATTTGCTTAATTAGTTGGAAAAGGAATTTCTCATTAAAAGCTTCTCCATATGTAACACTACATGGTCACATAGTTTCCCCTTATGGTTGTGGGTCTGACACAAAGCTAGTTAAATTTCTGGACTTTGGACAGGAAAATTCAAAACACCTTCCTGTTTTTCCTAGGATTGTACTGAATGGAGAAATCCTTGGTGGAAAGGCTAAGAACTCCCCAGCTGAACAGACTAGGGCATGTCAGGAAGTTCAGACTGATTGGTGACAGCCTATTGTATGTTTTTCTTTTTAAAGAAGTCCTTAGAATAATGGATTTACTCATAAGGTGTCTGTCTGTCTGTCTGTCTGTCTGTCTGTCTGTCTGTCTGTCTGTCTGTCTGTCTGTCTGTCTGTCTGTCATCTCTCTCTCTCTCTCTCTTTCTCTCTCTCTCATGTAAATATCACTGGACTTAACTGACTCCTGGCATTTTATATCATAGCCATCTGAAATAGGATTTTCTTTGTTTTGACTCTCCCACTTGTAATGCATGTCCTTCCTGGCTCCTTCAGGTGGCCAGGTCAAGCATAAATGGCTGAATCCAAGAGTTGTCAATAACTCTTTGAAGGAGGAGGTGATGCCCCCTGCTTTGAAGAAGGCAGTAGTGCACCCTCTCTTCAAGAGTCCTATCCTGGATCCAGTCATTTTTGACAATGTTGACAAGTCTCCAGTGTTTCCTTTTCCAGGGAAGTTGTAGAGAAGGTAGTGGGTGCTCAAGTACATCATGTCCTAGGGGAAAATAATTATCTAGATTCATACCAATTGGACTTCATACCAGATCATGGGGTGGAATGGCATTGGCCACTCTAGTAGATGACCTCACATGGAATTTAATGGGGAAAATGTGCCCTCCTGGATCCTATTACATCTTTTGGTGCATTTGGTGCATTTGTTATCACCCTGCTTAAAAAACATATCCACAGAAGTCTTGTTGGAGAAGTATGTTCCATCATAGTACATCTACAGTTCTTCCTCATCAGCCAGTGCTGCTTGTAGGAACAATTGCAAGATTAAAGAAAGTGGTAGGACTATTGCATGCAGACTGACCTGATGTCCTTCATTTAAAGTGGTTTGTCAGCTTTTTTCATGCAGATTACCCAATTTACAATAAGCTACAGGACTTACAAGTAGTTTCCTTGGATGCTTACCTTTGGGGGAAGGGTCCCTCATCTTTCAATGAAGTTGAAATGGCTGTGGCTTGCTTCCAGTTGTTTTGAAGCTATTCACATTACTTTGAATTGTCAGCTGAAGGCCAAAAGCAAACATGTGTGGGTCATCTAAGTCATCTGCAAAGGACTAAACTGTGGTGAGGAAGGAAACCCCCCTACAATTTGTATTCCTGACTAATTCTTCAGATTTTCATTTCCAGCGGGTCTAATTCTATTTCTCATCAGAAATAATGGCCATATAAATTGGAACAAAGGGTTCGATTCTGGAATGAAATTGTCAGGCTCAGCCCAAGAACAACGAAGAGTCAGTCCATTCAAACTCCAGTTCTTCATTTGCTTACACCGTATAGACAGAAACTTGCCAGACTAAAGCTACTCTAACTAACCTAAGGGGAAATAACCTGGGAGAGCTCTAGGGCGGGGCTATCCTTAACCTCTTCATTTTCCCACCATTGCCTCCCAGACTGTGCCTCCTCTTATCTCCTCCATCTCCTTGGAATGTGCTCCCTTCTTCCTGAGAACCAGCAGCACCACCAAAATCCACCACATCACCCCCGCACCTTCAGAGACACATTTCATAACATCACCCCCCTCTTCAAAGTCAATCTCTCCCTCCGAGTTCTCAGGGGAACTGGGCAGCAGGGGTAGAGATGAAAGCAAAGATGCAGTGCTCCTCTCCATTTCTGATAACTCCTCCATGCCAGGTGGCTCTTCCTGCAAAACAGCTACATGATTATAAACATTCATCCACCTCCCACTTGGGAGCTGGAGGCCCGAAGTTGATGGCTGAGCTTCCTCAGCCTCTGCGACTCCCTGTCCCTGGGCCCCTTCTGAGGAAATCTCCTGCACGCTCATGAATGTCTCTGCTTGCTCAGATGTTTGTGGGATTTTGTGGATTTTGTGAGGCTGCGGCTTGTCAGGGAAATGCTGATGAAACTGGTACACCAACCTGGGAGCGTGTACATCTCTTGCATTCTCCCATGAGTGCTCTGCCTCTGAATACCCTTTCCAATGGATTAAATACTGAATCCCCTTATCTCTTCTCTAGTCCAAAATTGTCTCTACCTTGTATTCTTCTTCCCCATCCACTATCACTGGTGTGTGTGGGGGGGGGGGTGGATCGTGGGATCGCAGAGCGCTGGGAGGTGTGTCTTTGACCAGTAAGGAGTGATGAAATATGGGGTGTACCTTCATAGAAGCTGGCAGTTGCAAACGATAAGCTACTGGGTTTATTTATTTATTTATTTTATTTATTTATTTGTCAAATTTATCACCGCCCATCTCTACAAAGTAGACTCTCAAAGTTTACCTGTCTCACCATGGTGAACGGGCCCACAAACGTAGAGTCCAACATTTTTGATGGCCTGTTGTCTTCAGAATGAGCTCTCCTTACTTGCTGGATGGCCCCCCTTGCGAGCTCTTGTGAGGGAGGCCGGTAGAGTTTCCCTGGTTTGCAGCTGTGGAAGGAGCTGGGCGCTTGTTGGTGGCTTGCTCCAATGACTTAGCCCCTGATGCTGGATTTCTTGCCAGGCATGCTCTTAATATATGCCCTGAGGCTCCACAATAAAAACAGAGACCCAGATCCGACATCTCTGCCTCTCCTCCGAAGAGACTGCTCTCTTTACAGCACTGATCTGCATTGGCTCCCCTGCCCCTGGATCTGAGGCCGCAGCAGGGAGAGTTGTGAATCCTGTAAGAAGTGATCCGTAACCACCTCTGCCTCTAACACCTCGACTCTGTTTCAGTTCCTCGAGTCAGGCATCAATCACCACACAATGCTGGTACAGTTCCTCCAAGGTGGGTGGGGTTCCTTACCTTACCAGTTCATTTCAAAGATCATCATTCAGCCCCTCTCTAAACTGGTCCATAAGGGCCATCTCGTTCCATTTGACGTCTCCAGCTAACAGCTTAAAATTTGTGATGAAAAGCCTTACTCTCCTGTTGCCTTGCTTGAGTTTCTGAATCTTCCGATTGGCTGTGACCCTCCGGATGGGATCTCCGAAATGGCCTCTGAACCTCCCCATGAAGTTCTGATAGTCGTTCAGAAGCGGGTCGTTGCCTTCCATCATGGGAATGGCCCATTTCGCTGCCGATCCCTTTAATAAACTTAAAACAAATGCTACCTTAGTGTGATCTGTTGGGAACTCTGCGGGTCTGCTGTCCATGAACATCTCGCATTGAGTAATGAATGTTCTTAATAGGTCCACTTCTCCCCCATACTTCTCACGTAAGCTGCCATGGGTCCGCAGAAGCACTGTCTGAGCTGCTGCCACTGGCACCGCTGCAGGCTGTTGGGCGTTCTGCCTGACCTGCTGCAACAGCTGCATCACTGCTGCTTGCAAGTTATTGACCTGTGCATCCACTTGCTGCTGGTGCTGCAGTAATGCTGCTGCCAAATGCTGTGGAGTAACGACAGAGCCAAATCTCTCTTGTTGTCAAGACAGATTCTCTCTTTCTCTCTCTCTCTCTCTCTCTCTCTCTCTCTCTCTCTCTCTCTCTCTCTCTCTCTCTCTCTCTCTCTCCCCTTCCCTTCCCTTCCCTTCCCTTCCCTTCCCTTCCCTTCCCTTCCCTTCCCTTCCCTTCCCTTCCCTAAAATTCAATCGAAACTTTCCCTCTCACCTTTTTTAATTTTGTAATGCTAATGTCCTCTTCAGGAGAGGAGACACCCTCTAATTGTATTAGTAAACATGCCTCTACACTCCTGCTTTAATCATCAGTTAAGCAAACCACATGTAGGGATGATTTTAAGCCAACTCCTTTGAAAGGTTTTGTGGCTATTCTTTAGCATGTTCCAGTTTGTAGTATATTATCAGGACAAAAAGAGAAATTAGATGGTAGAAGAAACAGATAGGGAGCATGAGATGTGAGCTAGGAAATTAGTTCAACCTTATTTTGAATCTCACCTCAATAAATTACATTAGGCAAACCAACTTCAATATTTGACCTGAATCAGCATCCCTGAATTGGAATTAAATCATTTCAACCTAAGCTAGTCATTACTAACTTGCTCTGTTGATTTCAATGTCTGTTCAGGCTGTGATGAACAGAGCAGTCCTATTGCTTAGAACACTTTAGAACCCTGATTTTATCAATGTTTGATAGCAACGCAATGGGCCGGGATCCCATGGATCCTCAGTTCCACCTGGCTATCTCCCATTACATTCTCTTTTAAGACTTTCTGTGATCAGGGATTTCGAAAAAGACCAGCCATATGATACAAGAAGGAATATGACTTCCCTGTCCAAGGTCAAAGGGAATTCTGATAGAACCGTTGTTAAGATGTTGGCCTACAGAACATAGGATTACTTTGTAAGTTTATATTCATTCATTCATTTATTAATTTAATTTTTATCCCGCCTTTATTATTTTTATAAATAACTCAAGGCGGCGAACATACTATTGTTTCCTTAACCTACTATTGTAAAAATGACAAAGGAAAAAAAAGAAAGGAAAGTTCAGATCTTAAAGCTGCACAAAACTAAATATTTAATGGTTCAACCAATTTTCAAGATATTCTTTGTCAGGGAGATAAAAGTAACAGTGAACATACATTACATTATTGTTAACACAATATATAAAAGCAGAAAAATATGACAAATCCAAAAATGTATGTGTATTACTTAAATAATCAATGTATATATAAAGAGTACTCCTCTTTTCCCAGCCCAGAAGCCACCCTTGGATTCTGAATGCCAGGACCTACATATCTGAGCATAGCCAGGACATGGGCTCAATTTAATTTATTTAAATTAAATGTAAATACAATAAAGTTTAATAAAACACAGTTACTATGATCACTCCCCTGTATTTAATAATTATTCCATTCTGCCATATCCAACATTTTCAGCCTGGTGGAAGTGACTGAAGAGGCTTCAGAAACTGCAATCAAACCATGGAAGGTCACGCTTGGCCTTCTGGCTTCAGGTTGGGCACTTATAATATAGTCTTTAAACCATATAAACAAGGTACAGCATAGCTTTTTTTTTTACTGAATGAGTGCTTTTGATATTTCATAAGGTGATATAGCCATTTAGTGATACTTCTATTTTCTCTTCTAGTATATAATATGCAGAGAGCCAGTTTGATGTAGTGGTTAAGGCATCGGGCTAGAAACCAGGAGACCATGAGTTCTAGTCCTGCCTTAGGCACAAAGCCAGCTGGGTGACCTTGGGCCAGTCATTCCCTCTCAGCCCTAGGAAGGGGCAATGGCAAACCACTTCTGAAAATCTTGCCAAGAAAACTGCAGGGACTTGTCCAGGCAGTCTCCAAGAATCGGACACGATTGAACTGAAAAAAAATATCACTAAGTCAACTTCTATCATGGGGCTATGTGTTTGTGTGATTGCTGAGTTATAAATTAACTAAATAGCTTTGGACAGCAACAGTTCCTCTTTGTTCATTTGTAAAATAGGAATAATAGCAACTGCTCTCATGGGATGTTGCAATTCCAAACAATAAAACATACTGCAAAATGAGTTTTCCCTATGAGAATGGGTACAGTACTTCTATGCCTTCTGAAAGAAATGACAAGTACTCAGACCTTTGTTAAGAATGGAAAATACAATGTGGATATGCTTATGGAGAGGAAACTGATTTGCATTCTTCAAAACCAGAATTTTCATTCACTGAAACAAACATATCTATGAGGAGTAATAGTATATATTGTTATGGAAACAAATGAAACATCTTGAAGTTTTCAAATAAAGGTTCGTTTGTTTGTTTTCCCCTTCAAATCAGTGTTTGTTGACTCCTGGTGACTGCCTGGAGTAGTCCCTGCAGTTTTCTTGGCAAGATTTCAGAAGTGGTTTGCCATTGCCTCCTTCATAGGGCTGAGAGAGAGGGGCTGGCCCAAGGTCACCCAGCTGGCTTTGTGCCTAAAGCAGGACTAGAGCTCATAGTCTCCTGCTTTCTGTTTGGTGTTTTAACCACTACACCAAAATAGCCATGAGAAATTAGGAGGAGAAATTACCCAGCTTGTTAGGAAATAGAAAAAGCATCTGAAACAGTTATCTGTTGAAGGCTTGAGAAGCTGAAGCTAAAACCTTTTTGGGGTTCTGTTGGTCATTTTCAGTTTGGGGCCTTTTATTTCTGCACTAATCTACGTTTTAAGAAATACTGCATGAAAAGATTCTATTTAAATATTTGACATGTATTTTCCCTTAAACTGAAATGCACTGTTAACTTCTATAAAAGTAAGAATTATGTCAGAAGGTCTGAGAAATGCAAACATCAGCGGAGAATAAAATTCCAGTTATTTGGGGAAATGAGAATGTAGTTGGTTTATACTGGTATTCACTGATAACTAGTATCTCAACCGTTTCTTCTTCAGAGAAGGACTGATGCTGGTGTAGTGGTTTTGCTGCCTGCTGTAAGAATGTTTATTTGCTTTAAATATGTCTATAAATATGTCAGTAAAGCAAATATTACAAAGACATCATAAATCTCAAAGAAAATAAATCTATTTTTCCTTATTAATTTTCAAGGTTTATCTTACAAAACACTTTTAGAGGCTCTGGTTAAAAAATTGGGGAAGAGGAAAAGCACTCCAGATCATCTAGGCTAAAGATTGGCTGCAAAGTTTTGAAATGTTATTAGAAATCTAATTTATAATATGATTCACATCAATCTTTCAAAGGCCCTGAGTTTTCTCAACACGAGCCTCAAATGGAAACCACTGTTTCCGCAGATATGTTTCTAAAAAATGCTTTTCTCTTTTCAGTTCAACCATTCACCATACACCCCTTACTCTGAAGGATGGCATTTTGAAAAGGAGACGGCACGTTTTTGTGCCAACCGATTACGTGTTGTGTCAGGCAGTGTGATCAGACAGAGAAGAATGCCTCCATTGTCCAGACAGACAAATGCTAAAGCTTCTGAGACTCCCAAATTAATAGTGAATATTGATTTTGCTCCCCCTCTACTTACGTGCCATGGATACAATTGCATTAAAATATAGTACAAAATAGGTCTTCCCAGGAAAGTTAGATCAGAATTATGATTTTTTTTAAAAAGAATGAAATAAAATTAACTTTCAGAACGCATCGCTTCCTCTCCAACTCTGGATGATAGAGAGGGCCTTATATTTATACCTGCACACTTTTGGTTTCCAATGTGAACACAGGACAAGTGTGTATGCATCTTGATGTCTCTGTGCATCCTCTTGCAAGTGGTAATTGCTCCTTTCTAATTGCTAGGTTTCCTAGAAAATAATGCTGTTTACCCCAAGCTGTTGTCTTCCAGATGAGTTAGGCTGCAACACCCATAATAAAAGTTATACTCCAATACAGCTAGAGGATATCAGGTTAGGAAAAAGTGCTGTAATGAACAAAGGCATGGCCTAAGATAACATGTGCTTGAAGGGAGTCTATTAGCACATGGCAAGAACCAACTGAGGAATAATCACAAGGGAGTTGACCATCGCCCTGAAATGACTTTCTTTTTGGGCAGGGCCAACATTTTGACAGATTTCGTTGATACTATTGTTGTTTGACTGCTGAAAGCTCGTGTTGATTCATACTAGCCTGTAGAAAGATTCTCTGGATAAAGTCACTGAGAATTATATAAAGAGCAGCGTATTTCCCTAGATAAGGCTACCTTACCCTTTTAGAAATGCTGATGGGGAGCAATAGGCTGGTCACGCACAGGGCCTTTCTAAGATATTTTAAGGCAAAAGGCACACATAAACAATACAGTGTACATTATTTCCATTTTAACTGATGTCTTCTTTAGTAATCAAATAACAATGAGGAAGGGGAGACAGAGCATAAAAATAATTTTATTTATTTATTTATTTATTTATTGGATTTATCACCGCCCAATTCCCCCAAGGATTGTTCAGTTGCAACAAGGAGGGTCATTTGCAGTCATCCCTGGTTTGTGCTTGTCCAACATTGATGCTATTTACAGCCAGGCTTTTCCAGATTCTGTTGTTTGTTTCTTTTTAAAACTGCTTAGGTCTTTTTGCTGTGATTTGGTTATCTATGCAGCAAAATTAACAATTTAAATTAACAGTTAAATTAACAATGCACATCTATTTATTCGAACAGTCATAAATCAGAAGTCACTTCCTCAGATGCATGAAATGGCTAAACTGATGTAGGATTGGGAAGGGGGGATAAAAGGGGGGAGAAGGGTAGTTATACAGATGCAGATTACACATAGACAGATTATAATTAATTTATCAATTAATTATTGTAATATTAAAAGCTTATTGTGTTTGTTGAGACCTTCTGAGTTAGTCTGAAACCTTTTGAGGTCTATGAATTCAGTAGCCCCTCACTCAACTAGGGTAGTAAAGTTTCTTTGTTCTAAAACAGCTGCTTTGAAATATCTAATCAAGTATCCTGGAAGGTTAAAATGCTCTGCAATTACTTTGTCCTTGGTTTGAGATGTCAAACTTATACCCATTAATTCTTTTGCATAAAGTCTGGCCTGTTTGTCTTGGATAGAATCCAGAGGGGCATTGCTGGCAGATGGTGGCATATATCGCACTAGAGGAAGAGCATGTGAAGGTGCCTCTAATCTTGTGTGTGAAGTTGCTGGAGCCTGTAATGGTACCGTTGGTATAAATGTGGGAGCACCAGGCCCCGCAACAAACACAGATGCCCACTTTGCTCCCACATTTATGTAGGACAAACATTATTAAGATGGTATCAGTTTTGGAATCATTGATATAAGAGTTGTAGCTCCTTCATAGAATGGAGCAAAATAGCCATGACAAACAAAAATGGGCAACTTCATGAACCACAGCCACACAGAATAATTAGCTACCTGTTCATCAGATGGACTAATTTCTGTCCATTTCATGAAAATATGATGATGTTTTTCCATGTAACAAAATTGTCCTAAACTGTAACAAGAACACAGACAGTAGTTTCTATCCACTTCATGAAAAGAAATAGAGTCTATTCTCATAACAAATCTCTCAGAAACAATAGCAAGTTGACAGCCTATTTGAAGTAGTCCCATTCTTATATATTACAAAATGTAAAATTGTCGTAGACAAATTATGTAACTAAAACAATCAGATTAGCCACTGAAAATCCTTTCTCAGGTCATTTGCATATTAACATGTTCATCCTCCTTTTCATGAAGTGGTCAGGAATCTTTGTCCATTTGCTGCACATTTAGAGATTTGCTTTAAATGGGAAAAACATGGTTTCCATTTCATAAAACAACAGAAATGTATTTAGTTAAGATATTGGTGTCTAAATGGGTCATGCAATGAAATGAGCATATCGTGGAGACTTCTGTGTAAAGATTCCAACTTATAAAAAGAATGGGGGATGACTTGGAGAGGGATATATCAATCAACTTATATCAAAGGTTTGTAAAAGTACAAAAATAAGCCTTGAGGGGGATATTATCCCTTCCCTATAAAAAGTGATAATCCAATAGAAACTGAAACCTGTGGGAAGGGGGAAGATTATTTGGAGAATAATTGGGGGATCAATATATCATAATAAATTTTGCATACTAACTCCTGCAGTCTCTCCTAGTAAATGTGGGGATTACATTATACCGAGGCTGATACAGTACAGAAATGGATAGCTGTAACTTACCTAAAAATTACTGTGAGCAGGAAGAAGTTTGATTTCATTTATGCTCTTTGTCATATCTCTCTGGCTTCCTGTCCTCTGTTTCTTTTCTTTCTTTTTTCCCATTCTATGATCTCCAGTGAACTGCTGCTGTCACTCTCAATAATACTTGCAGCTCAGTTAAGCACTATCTCCAAGATCCATCTAAGCCTCAGTTTAACGTCCCATCCCTCTACCCTCCTTCTCCAAATATAGCTAGGATGATAGACATTCTCAACGTACCAAAAAAAAAAACAAAAAAAACCCCAGACACTGAAATAAGAGACTAAATATGTCATCAGAAATCCCAATAAAAAGAGCTGAATTATAGGATGATGTCTGCTTAGAACAGCCTTTCTCAACCTTTTGACCCTGGAGGAACCCTTGAAATATTTTTCAGGCCTTGGGGAACCCCTGCACATTCAGGCTCAAATATAGGCCAGAAGTTACAAAATTATTATATTCGTCTCATGTGTATCCCTATACAGTATATATGCACTAACAGTGTTCTTAAACTAAAAATAAAGCATGAAACTTACCTCTTTAATGTGAAGTTGCCTGAATTTGAAATAATTTTTTAAATAAATTGTGATCTCCCAGGGAACCCCTAGTGACCTCTTGCGGAACCCTAGGGTTCCACAGAACCCTGGTTGAGAAACCCTGGCTTAGAAGAACTGAGCTGTTTAGGGTGCTTTTTATACAAAGATTGAGGATTTCATGCTTCTATACATTTTTTTCACTTAACACCACTTTCAAAAAGTTCATATATGAGCTGAGATAACAATATTGTCATTAAAACAATATTTAGAAAGGCAGCAGTTAAGAGAGTTCACTGCTTCTTTTTATCTTAGTAGAAGAAGAGTTAAGGCCCAGGCCTACTTATTCAAACATTAGTCCTACTTTCCCTCTGTCCCTCCTTCCCTCCTGCATTATACTTTTAGTATGCCCCAAAATGAAAAGTTCTTCTTGACTTCTTCTTTTGCTCACATTGGTTCTAATAGGTTTTACACACATATAAACTAGAACTGTATAAATGGTAGCATATCCATCACTATTTGCCTTCATTTAATAATTATTAGTGGTAGGAATGATCAGAATGGTGACATGGTGGCAGTTGTTGCTAAATTATAGTATTTGTATTTATTTTTTAGAAGGAAATATTTTAGCCAGTTCTTCAGATCTCAATGAAGCAGCAAAATAATTAACATAAAAGAATCACAGAAAACAAAATTAAAAACAGTGAGTACTATCAAACCAGCAGCTAATCTTCCAATATTGCACAAGCTAACCTGAACAAATGTGTCGTACACACCCACCCTTTGGAGCACTTAGAACACCAGTCTCCCCTAAGATTTGTCTGTCCCCGACTTTCAACATGTTTAAAAGAGCCTTGAAAACTTGACTGAAACCTTGGGTTGAGTGACTGGAAGAACCTTGTATCTCTCTTGGTTAGAATGGGTTTTTTTCCTGGTTGTTTGGAGTCTTCCATGTGTATTTTGGAACATCTTGTGGAACATCTTGCCCCCAGAGGTGAGGCAGGCGTCCTCCCTCTTGGCCTTTAGGAAGTCCCTAAAAACCTGGCTCTGCCGCCTGGCGTGGGACAAAGGTAGAGATAGTTCCTCCTGGGGGTGGTTAGTTTAATAATGACCTCCTTTTAAGATCCTACCATCCTCTGGATTTTTATATTCTTATTTATTGTATTGCTTATTGTATTTTAATGATTTTTGATTTTTAACTTTAATTTTAACATTGTTGTAAACCGCCCAGAGTCTACTGTGGTAGAGATGGGCGGTGATAAATTTGATTAATAAATAAATAAATAAATAAATATTATCTGCATTTTATCTGTGTTTTTAGTGTACGCCGCTCAGAGTTATTATAGAGTTGGATAGCCTCATCCATTTAATTCAATAAATAAATAAATAAATAAATAAATAAATAAATAAATAAATAAATAACGCAGTCTAAATTCTGCTAAGTCATTCCAAAGTACAAGATATTTTGTTTTTTAATAATAAAGTGACAAAAGCAAATTTTGAATTATAGTTACAATCTGTCAGGTTTCTAGTTTGAATCCTGCCATGTACTTCAGAGATACGTGTCATCTTGGAAAGCGATGGGAGGGGGAGTGCATTCCAGGAACCACGCCAGACTGCTGGAGACTGTTATTCCGAGCGTCAAGGTCGTCCACCTGCACAAGCGTGGTGGGGGCTTGAGCGGAGCGGGAAAGTAACGGACACTGACATCATGGGCGCGAAGGGGCTGGCATGAAGAGGGAGAGCTAAGTTTGACTGTTTGGCGGGAAACCGTCATTCGGATCTTTGAGAATGCTTTGATTTACATATATCCTTAATAAAGCTTTTTCTGCATTTCAAATGATCTGCATGGAGAAGCGTTTATTGGGGCATTGAAGTCAGAGTCATTACACAGTCATGCCTCTCCCAGAAACTGCATTAGGGAAGATGTTAACATGTCAGCCTAAGAGAATTTCCAAGACTGCAATGCAGGTGAAAAAGATCAGGGCTTTGATCACATGGTTGTGGCTACCATCTTGAAGTTTTTGACCTACTCCCTGCGGACACCCATGCTGGAGAAACAAGCCCCTTCTTACAGTGATCTGTTGTCAGGATAGAAACCTGTAATCCCTACTTCAGTTAATGCATATTTTCATTACAGTTGATAGCTGAAACTTAGTTAGGATCTCACCTCTCATTTTGAGATGATTAAATATGAAGCAGGGATTACAGGTTTCTATCCTGAGAATAGATCACTAGACAAAGAGGGGTGTTTTTCCAGCCTTAGAAATGTATTTAAAAACAAAGCATACTTTATTGTTTTGATGATACACCATGACAGATCTTGGACTCTTGTTCTTTCTTTCCTACCCTTCTTTTTACACACGAAGGAAAGAAATTCACAGCTTTTAAAAACATCCGTTACTTGTTTGCAAAAGACAATTAAGAACCAGTAAGTATTGGGGTAGGAATGGGGAGACCCTATTTCCAATCCTCTCCTAGGCATGAAGCCAGCTGGGTGACTTTGGGCCAGTCGCTCTCTCTCGGGCCTAGGAAGAAGAAGGCAACAGCAAACCACATCTGAAAAATGTTGCCAAGAAAACTGCAGGGACATGTCCATGAAGTTGATGAAGGTTCTCAGTCATCCAGGTGGAACAGTCTGTAGCTTGAATCATGTAAACTGGATTTCTATTTTTTCAGTGGAAACGTTTCGCTTTTTATCCAAGAAGCTTCTTCAGTCTGAGCAAAGTTAGTAAGGGAATCCTTAAATATGTTTCTAGGGTGGCTGTGTGACCTTGCACCTGGGGCTAGGTCATGGTTATTTGATATGTTTATTTCTAAATCCCTTTATCATCCAAAGGAGGATTGTTAAGATTACCATGCTGCTGTTGAGCTTGTGAAATGGTCTTAATCTTCCTAGATTATATATTTCAAACCCACCAACACACTGAGACAGAGGCTTGTACACCCCAAAGATCAAACTCCAAAACACAAGAAAAGCAATGTAGTGTATGCAATCCAGTGCAGTGAGGAGTGCTCTGAACTCTACATTGGAGAAACCAAACAACCTTTGTACAGGAGGATGGCCCAACACAGGAGAAGTAACACCACAGGACCAGAGTCAGCAGTTTATCTTCATTTAAAGGAAAAAGGACACTCATTTGAGGACATTAATGTTCACATTTTAGACAGAGAAGATAGGTGGTTTGAGAGAGGGGTCAAGGAGTCCATTTATGCCAACTTGGAAAATCCTTCCTTGAATAGAGGTGGGGGCCTCAGGCACAATCTTTCCCCTATTTTCCTTCCTGCTTTGTCTTCTGTGCCTAGGAAGATTAAGACCATTTCACAAGCTCAACAGCAGCATGGTAATCTTAACAATCCTCCTTTGGATGATAAAGGGACTTAGAAATAAACATCTCAAATAACCATGACCTAGCCCCAGGTGCAAGGTCACACAGCCAGCCTAGAAACATATTTTAGGATTCCCTTACTAACTTTGCTCAGACTGAAGAAGCTTCTTGGATAAGGAGCGAAACGTTTCCACTGAGAAAATAGAAATCCAGTTGACATGATTCAAGCTACAGAATGTCCATGAAGTTGTTGAGAGTGAAGATTTATTTGAAGGTGAACACACAGAGAAACAATCACAAGAATAATAGAAGATTTGTGCTCACTTTCTAAATCTCCTTTAAAAATGTTGACTTAGTTGACTCAAGATTACATTCAGGCTAAGATTTGGAGAAGTTGAAATTTATAAAAATAAAACAAGGAGCTTCTAGGTAGGGTTATCAGGATAAGTAATGTAAATAAGTTGACAGATATTTAAGCAGCATTATCCTCCCTTGCATTCATTTTCCAATCATTTTCAGAAGACAGAGAATAATTGTGCTCCCTACTGGTGAATGGGTCCATCCAATTTGTAAAAAAATGTGTATGTTTGAGCATCAAAATGCATGTTTAAGTTATTGTTGCATGCTTGCTTCACTGAAATATTCTGTTTGCCAGGAATTATGCTCCTACTATTCTTTTAAGGCAGCACTCCATCTTTCAGAGTATCTTCTAACTAATCAAGGATTCCTGGACTTGATTGTCTCTTTCTTAACCTGTGATTTACATGATAGCTGAGATTCTACTATACTGATTTTAAATATTCTTACTGAGATATGATCTTCCTGATTCTCACATTTCTGTATATCTATATAGTTCTATATTTTCTATATAGTTTTCCAAAAATAAAAATTGTAACAGTTAACATGAAAATTCCCACTTATGTGTATGTGGCTATCTCCCAAGCACTTCAATATTTAACATCACACATTAGATCTTAGGCTCATTTTGCAATTAAGACATAGTTCATTTTCATAGAGTTAATAGGTTAGTTAGCAAAGGACTGCCCTCCATTAATGACTGATTTTAATATATAACAAAATGTATGGATGGAAACCAGAGATTTGACTTGCTAATCAAGAGTTAGTGCCCAGACAGCAGACTAAGTAGGAATAAGGTTCCACACATCAACTTCCTCACTATGGGTGAGACATCTTGTATGTAAATTACAGTAGGCTAGGCAAAAACAACAACAACCAACAAACAAATGTTATGCACAATTCTATTAGCATCCATACTAACTAAAAGTTCCTTGATAAAGTCCTCTGAGAATTATAATGTACTATATCCGAACATTTTTCCTTACAATCCAGTCAGTCTCTCTCAGCCCAACTCACCTGACAGGGTTGTTGTTGTGGGGAAAATAGGAGGAGGAAGGAGTATTAGGTATGTTCACCGCCTTGAGTTATTTATAAAAATAATAAAGGCGGGATAGAAAATAAATAAATAAATAAATAAAGTATGATTTTAGTCATTAAATGTAAGAGAAGTTGAAGTTTCCAATTATTATATTTTATTTTTCAGCTGCTGCCTTCCTAATTTCATTCCCTATCTCAAGATCAACCCTCAATGCTGTGGTCAATGATCAATATTACATGCCTAGTATACATTCTTAATCTTATTTCCACTATCTGAAATTCTGAGGAAGAATATGGTAAAAAATGTGTGTGTGTTTTTAAAAAAGTTTGATTTGTGTTTTATCAGTTGCACAAACACTTAGAACTTGATTTTATAATCAGGAAGTGATGAATAGGCCTATAGAGGTCTAGTGGTTAAGGCAACGGGCTAGAAACCAGGAGGCTGTGAGTTCTACTCCCGCCTTAGGCATGAAAGCCAGATGGATGACCTTGGGCCAGTCACTTTCTCTCAGCCCAGCTCACCTCACATGGTTGTTGTTGTGGGGAAAATAGGAGAAGGAAGGAGTATTAGGTATGTTCGCCGCCTTGAGCTATTTATAAAAACAATAAAGGCGGGATAAAAATTAAATAAATAAATAACTGTAACTATTTCAATAATGTGAGGAAGAGAATCTCACAAAAATTAGCATCAGCAGAGAATTTTGGCCAATAAAGATATCAATCTTAAATCTGTAAATGAAGAAAAAGATATAGATACACATGTACAGAAACACACTGTTATAGATTAGTCTCTAGAACAGTTAGGCTGTGAGTTCTAGTCCCGCCTTAGGCATGAAAGCCGGCTGGGTGACCTTGGGCCAGTCACTCTCTCCCAGCCCAGCTCTCACCTCACAGGGTTGTTGTTGTTGGGAAAAGAGGAGGAGGAAGGAGTATTAGGTATGTTCGCTGCCTTGAGTTGTTTATACATATAATAAAGGTGGGATAGAAAATAAGTAAATAAATAAATAAATAGGAACAAACCTTTATATAAAGACATATTAAAAAAAGTTCTGAGAGATCAGTATGAAGTTCAGAGGATTTCGCTAGGATTGAAAACGTCATATAAAATGTATCAGTTAATTCCAACACATGATCTAATTCATTGGTTTCTTCTTTATGATATCTGTGAAACAAAGAATATTCTCAGGGCAGGTCATTTGCAGAGGAGGGACAAAAAAGTCAAGATGGTGACCATGACCATATGAAGCCCTGCCCCCTTTTTACATGCATTATGTCTGCAGCACACAGAAAAAAACAGCTGGGGCTTTGATCACAGTCACAACCAGCATCTTGATCTTTTTCCTCCCCTTGCAGCTATTCAAAGTACAGTGTATAGAATAAATACGGAATAATAGAAGATTTTTCTTTGGAACTGTCTAAAAAATATTAAATGTGTACAAAACGTGCTGCAAATGAAGACCTGTAGCAAAAAATATTTGGAACTGGATGCCTAAATGAATGATACTGCAGTTTTAAGGTAAGCAATATAGCTTAGCAAACTGATGCTCTCCAGGTACGTTAAACTACAAATCCCATAATTGCTATTGACTGTCTAATGGAGGACATTAGCTTACAGAAGTCTGCAGGATCCAATGTTGTCAGTTTGCACACAGTGATTGGGAGAGCCACTGAAATTTGGGTTTCCTTTGTGATGTTCAAGACTGAGCATGCAGCAGGATCTACATGAACAGATCTAATTTCTGTGCTTCTTTAACATCCTGTTTTGTTTTACTTTAGGAAATCTAGGTTGGTACCATTCATTTTCTTATCCTGCACAAAAACCAACCACAATATTTTCTCTTCATCTTTCATTTGACAGACCATCTTTGTTTGACAGCCTTTCAGCCAGCTAGCAAAACTCAATGCTTTCCAGGGGTTTTCCACAAAATATCTATTCATTTGTTTGCCATTTCTTACTTGCCATGAACAAGTTTATTGTTTAGCTAGAGCAGCTTATACTGAAGGAGAATTTTGTTTTTTAAAAATCCATGTCTCCCTTTTTATCCACAGAGAGGCTTGTGATCTGACAACAATAATGGTTTGAGCCCTGATTAATGGTGTCTTGGCTTAAGCAGCTTATTAAACATATCATCCTTGGTCTTTTGGTCAAGGAAAGTCTTTTCTCTAACAGGAGATAGGCAAATTAGCCATCTCAAAACCACAAGCTGCACCTGAGGATACATTTTCATGGATTAAACAACATGTGATCTTGCATGTATCCCAGCTTCCATCATCCCTGGCCAGCATGTGGATTGATTTGAGGTCCACCACCATCTGGAGAAGCACACGTGTCACCCAGCTTGAAATAAGTAGGTGTAAAGAAAATTTGAGATATCCATGGTTTGAATCTTCTGATGTATTCACTGGGGTTTGTATTTAGATGAGCAAACACATACTGTAAATAGGAGTATCTTGAGACAGACGCGTAAGGCCCAAAGGAAAAAGGGAAATTGGTTAAGAAAATTATCTGTTCTGGTAGAAAACTCTCAATTTTCTGTTCTTATGGTAGGAGAAAGAGAAGAAGGTTGTAAGTAATTGTTCTTCCTGTTGGAAGCAGGCTGGAGGGGAGAGGCTAAGAGTAATGGTCTTCCAATTAGAGGAAAGCAGAGCAGAAACAGAGGAACAAGGAGGCAATGTTTTTCTTGCTATCTCTAGACCAGGGCTGTGCAGTGCATCACATTCAAAGAATAAAAATATGTTTCGGAAACTGCAGGAGCAGTTCTATAGCATCTATCAGCAACTCCTTAAAACAGCAGCCCATGGGTACCCTGTCTTTTTCAGGCCAAGAACCATATTTGTCCTTTGAGTGGCACAACCAGAACAAAACTCCATTAAGAAGCAAGACCAGGCCATAGATAAGTTTTACCTAGACCAAATTGAGACCAAACAAAATTTGTTTGCATTTCATTGTATTAAACTTTATGTGATTAGTCTCCACATACTGTGAATTTCTGCCTTCTGCTGCACCAGAAATTACAGTTTGGTGGCATTGTTTGGTGGTGGTGGGGTGTTGCTCTGGGACCATACTCAAGGCTTTCAAAAGCCACATTTGGCCTTGGGGCCTCTAGTTGCACACTCTTGTCTTAGCATAATGCATAATCCAAGATGGCTTTTTAAAAAAATGAACATAATGTAATCCCAGTCAATTGACAAGAAACCATGGTAAAGAAAATAGTGGCATGAATGATCAACCTAATGTATAAACTGTAGCTAGACAGCAGTGAATTCTGGATAGTGATATAATCAACAGAGACTGTTCTTAGTAGGAAGCATTTTACTAGGAACTAAATCTTTTTTCTAAGAAGCTGTCACATACTAAGCAAAGGAACAGGTGCCTCTTTTTTTTTAAAAAAAAATCCCCAATCTGGCAACTACATAGACAAAAAGGATTACATATTTATGCAACAAATTCATGGCAAGTTAGTATGATTTTCTCAAAGCTTAACTAGATTCATCACAGCCCCACCCCACCCCAATGCTTTGGAGATTTTTTTAAAAAAGGAGTTTCGGATTTTATTCCATGGATTTGCATGAAGGATGATCAGGATTAACTGATACTGATACAGTAAATGAAAGCATTCCGGTTGAGCTAAAACTGAGGCAGGAGACTGAAAAGAAGGTCTTCCAAATGGAGGATATGGTTAATACCTTATGAAAATTGTTTTGCTGTGATAAGAGTTAAGAGTTTGTACTGAATTACTCTTGCAAAAAGTGGATTTAGAAAAGCCCTACAGTCACCAGAGACACTAATACTGTCAAGAAAAGGCAAAACCTAACTAGTACCGAATTCCAAATTCAATTTATGAGAGAGAGAGAGAGAGAGAGAGAGAGAGAGAGAGAGAGAGAGAGAGAGAGAGAGAGATGAGCCTCACAAAATAGCAGTCTACAAAATACTAATTTTAACTATAGATACAGCTAACTTATTTTCCAATATAATAGATGAGCCTCACAAAATAGCAGTCTACAAAATACTAATTTTAACTATAGATACAGCTAACTTATTTTCAAATATAATAGCTCTTTGTCAGAGGCAATGGTTACTTTTTCTCTCTCAAGTGAAAAAAATGCTTGCCTGAAGGTTTTTTTTTTCTCATTCAAAAGTAACTATTGGCCCCAGTGAAGAGTTCTTACTCTCAGAATACGATATTCAGTCAAATAAAATAACAGGATGCTTTTCAGAAAAAGCCACACTATTTCCTTCAGAACATTGCGATATGCATTGTAAAACTGTAGATTTAAATAAGAGTAAGGGGAAAAACAGCAGATACAAACAGCACCAATATTCATAATCATTCACGAGGCTTGATCCATTTGAAGGAGGCTTATCCTTCAAAACAGTCATTTCTGCATTGTAACAGGAGATTGATATGAATGGTTTTCTGTATACACAAAAATACCATATATTTACACAAAAGAACAATGACTTTGAATTTAGGATGATCTGTAGCTCCCCACCACCACCTTAAAAGCAAACTGAAAGTAATGTTAACATAGACAAAATCCTGTATCATGCACATCTTATCTCAGGTTTTCAACCATATATATATATTAGGCAGTTAGACAACCTGGAGTGGTTAAACCCAGCTGAAACAGTTCTACATTTTTTCCCCACCCAAGAGATATGTGCATGTGACACTTATCTGTGTAAGCCCCAATCAAGTGCTGACCAATGTTCAAATACATCTACAGTACATATTTTCTGCAGACTTTTGTATCTCCCAGCTGTTCATTTTCTATTCCCATTCACTGGTTTTCAACCACACCTTCTCTTCTTCTCAGCTAAAGTTACAGAAGGACCTCTGCTATTTCACATGGGAGTAAGTTCATCTACCTATTGGGAAAATACAGTAATAAAAGGATATTGTTGTATCATGTATTCCATTTTTCAAGGCAAATGGGGCTGACAGTCATCATGGTACAGGAAGGATTTCTTGCAGGCTAACGTAAAGGCAACTGATGACCGACCAAGATATTATAGCTATGAAGTGGCAAAGAGGTAGGAATTTCATTGACTCTCAAGCCACATTTTCAATCCTTGTCTGACTTTAATTTCAGAAGCTCTTTGCAAGCAAAACATTCAGGGGTCTGTCAATAGCAACATGGGACATCGCTGCATGTACCATTTAAGCTAGTCCCATCTTGGGCTCAGTGCCTCTTAGGTGGCTTAAGGAAATCCGCTCTGAACTGGGGCACTTTAGCAATAACTTGCAAGATATCCAAACTGCAGGATACCACATCCTCCCATTGGACAGTTACCTGATTTTTCTTTTCTTGAGAAATCATGGAGTTAGAAGGATTTCACCCCCAGCTCTCAGATAGTCAAAAGAGAACTATGGGCTATCTGGGAGCTAGGATGAAACCATTCATTCTACCTCATGCAAATGGAGAAACAGTGGTAATGTAAACCTATAGGCTACTGAAAAAAAGGAAAAATCATGGTTAAAAAAATCTGTTGGGTTTCAAATCGGCAAACTTCTTTAAGTTAACTAAAGATCTTTACTATCCTGGTATTTCAGCAGTGCTGGTAAAGGGAGGTGTAGAACCTATACCGTACATAATAAGCATTGGCTCAGTTGAAAGGGGCTCCCTTCTTCTGCAAAGTAGCCAATGAACCATTGAGGTTAGCTGGAACAAACTGAAGTGCTGTAGCCCAAACAGACAGAACCCTCAAGTCAACATGACAGAGACAAGTGTACTTGCCTGCATGTTCTGGCAAGGAAGTAACTAGGCAGTGCATATAAACTCATAGTGTTTGCGTATAGGTCTTCCACATAGAGGAAGAGAGAGAGGAAAGTTAGGGTCAGAAAAGTGGGGATCAGAAAGCGAGAATAGATGGTCCCTTCCATTTAGTGTAAAGCTGGCATGCCATGGGCCTCAGCTCTGCCCACCACTGACTTGTGATAAAGCTCTAATAGATTACCCTTGGCAACATGGCCCACATGAAAGAAAGGTAGCCTATCCATGTGTAATAGGTAGCTTACTTCCTCAGTGTATTTCATTAATTACAGGTATGGGAGAATGTGTAAGTCATCTTTTGGCTGCAACATGTGCCGAAGAAGCTTACCCACCTTCCCCAGACACAGTCAGAACAAAATAGCCCTCCTGCTAAACCCTGCCTTATGGATGTGGAAGCCATTATTCTGAGCAGAAAAGGAAGAAGTAGGCCTCTAGTCACTACTCTGGTTTAAAGATGGGGTACAAATGGACCACTTGGACTTTTAATTTAATAAACAAAAATCAAACAGTTCAACTCATGTTCAAACTAAGGAAAAATACTGCTGTCCTGTTATTAGAACAGACTGCAGCAAGTTTGGAGCTTATGGGTCCAGATCCCTCCATTTCCCTTTTAAGGCTAAACATAAAACTTGGAGTTGTGAACAAAGTGCAATTTCTTGTTGAATCCAAATGTAGTAAACAGTGTCTTACTTTAATTATAGTTAGTCTAGGATTGAATTATAGATTCAGATCTAGGTGTGATTAAGAAACTTTGATCAGAAGGAAACAACTTCCCATTACTGACCATCATGAGAAACTTTGAGAAAACATGAGAAAAGGTCTTTCATCCTTTTATTATAAGTTTATTCTGCATGTTCTTGTATGGAAAGTTACTATCTCTGTTGTTCTGTTAAAGTTTGTTATTTTTATTTGGATTGATATTTTTGGTTCTTTTAATCTTGTCTACATATAGTAGGATTGTAAATTGGGCAGAGTCAAATAAACCTAGGAAAATAAATGGATGAATGGATGAATGGATGGATACAAAGATAGATAGATAGATAGATAGATAGATAGATAGATAGATAGATAGATAGATAGATAGATAGACAGACAGACAGACAGACAGACAGACAGACAGACAGACAGACAGACAGACAGACAGACAGAGTTCTGAATGCTGAAAAACATATAAAGTAATATTTATTGAACTGTGAATTCAGGCCAAAGAATTTGCAAGTTGACCAATTACATCAATTTCAATTTGAAGATGATCACTGGTATGCATGCAATTACTTTTTGAGTGATTCCTGGGAATGAGAAACATGAAAAGCTAATATTGATTTTTGCCACTGTGTTTCTATCTAGTATCCCTCTGCCCCCACTCATTTTGCTGGATTTCAAAAGAGCCATTTGCTTTATTACCAGACCTTTTGTGTCTTTCAGAGTCAAGCAGGCATTGGGAAATAATCATCTTTTGTAACCATAGTGCATGTTTTTAAAAAATGATATTATTGTTATTATAAAAATGAAGAACCAGAATAAGCAATGGTTTGGGAATTTGCAGTATTCATCTAAAATATTTTGGTTCCTGTTATAATGAAAGACACAAAAAGAAAGCATTTTGGCATACCAAAATGTCCCTAAGTCTGATGCAAATCCACCATGACATGTGACAGAAGTGTGTAAGTTGCAGCAGTTGACATCATCATACAAATGTCATTATTTGCCACGTTTATCTCTTCTTGCACAGACAACACTGATTATTCCACTGTTAAATATTTAGGTTTCCATATCTGTTATGTGATTTTGTTGTTTTTTACCTGCAACTGAAGAGTTCTCTCCTCCTGGCTATTAAATCTCACTTCAACCTGGGATCCTGCTTCCATTAACAGTTTCTCTTCCTTCACCTATCTTTCTTTCTCTCAATTGGTATCCTGCTAGCCTATTTCCAGAAACAGATTCTCAAGTTGTTTACAAACAATAACAGTATGCAATACTATAGCAATAAGTCAAATGACACTCCACACGCAGATGAGAGAATAGCAAAGCATACTTAAAAAATAGTAAATCAGTAGTGTAGGAAAACCGGTCCTACACTATATTTCAGGTGACAGAGCACAGGTTTTCCATGCAGAAAGTTCAAGATTATAGAAACTCCAGGATAGGCTAGAAAGGATCTTCCTCTCAAAATACTGAAATACTGCTTGTTAAATTGTTAATACTGGGATTTGATCAGTAAATATTCTGACTTTGTATAAAACAGTTTCCTGTGCACTAGGATCAGCCTTCTTCTACCTTATAGCCTCCAGGTATAAATCTCAGAATTCCCGTGGCTTCACACCAAGATAGAAGGGACGTCTGAGAATTATAATCCTAAACAGACTTAAAGGGTGGCCAGTTGATGAAGCCTGATCTAAATCTTCCACCAAAGAGAAATAAAGGCTTCTATTCATTCAGTTCTAAATTCTGAAGATTTTAAAAGGAAAGCATTCTCAGAGCTTATTTGAGCCCCTTGAATGCACATACCAGTTGACTGGTGTTATTTTATTAACTGGTATATAGAAATTCCTTATTTACTTGCTTCGTAATGGAAGCTCTCACCTGGAAAGCATTCCTATTACCCTATTTGATTCTTTTCTTGTTGCACAATCTCTTGACAAATATATAGGCATGTAGTTCTTTCTCATTTGGCTGTCACGTCAGGCCCCAGTTTCATATGTTAAGCTGCAAATATATACCGTGAAACATGCACAAGATTCCTAAAAAGTAGGATGAGAATCAAGTATTGCATGAAAAGATGTTGTAGCTTGATTACATTCTTCGGGAAAGTTTAGCATGTGGACTTTCCTAGAAAATGAAGAAACACAATTCTGTCTCAATGAGGCATTTTTGTAAATGAATCATTGGCTCTAAATTACATTAAGCTAGAATTGATATACTGATAGTCACTAATATATCAGTTTGCCAATAATTACCTAGTGAACTGGGTTGACATTGCCTGATGTTAGATCATTATTCAAGGAATTTATGGATTTATTTTCATCATTGTTGTAATCTCAGTAGTAATGAAACCTTAATACTGAAATCGCTAATTATGGTCTTTGCAATGACTGGCTTATGAAATTTAGATCTTGTTATTTGTAGACAAAGAGGATAGATGCCTTGTCTCATTGCAGATCAATCATACATTTTGAAATAAGATTGGCATTTGATCTTCTAAACAAAAAACTGAGAGGGGTAATTAGGATTATCTCTGATGCTTGCAGATGTTCAAAATATTATATGCAACCAGTTTTTCATGCAAGGAAGGGTAGTGCAATAACCTGGAAATGTGGTAAGGAATGTGGCACAACTATTTTGAGTGTTCTTTGCTAATCAAAAGATGCTTTACAGTTGAAATCCTATTCTCTGATCTTCAGCATTCCTATGCTCCTTCTTGTCCTGCTATGACCTTTATGAGTCCAGGTTGAACTTTGGGGTGGTATGACCAATTTTTGGACTATTCTCAGATAATGATCTCCTTATACTGCTGCATTTAGCTTTGGCAGAAGCTCAGGGTAACCCTCAGTGAAAACTTCCCTTAACCCAGATGAATGAGGGCTTTGTTAAACACTAGACAAATGTTCATTGCACAATGGGCTGCATTTTCATCCTCCCCTAGAATCCTTTCCTTGTCTTCTGACATCTTCATTCCTACATTCTCCTTCTCATTATTTGTGGTCTCCAATGCTCAGTCTTCAGTGTCATTGGTTAAGCTGCTCTGATGTCATTGGGGATCAAAGCACGCAAAAGATGCATAACTATCTAAGGACATTCAGGAGTCTGGAATTGCAATTGCTGAGGGCTTCCAGCTTCATTTGAGAATGGGATGCTTTCAGAATCAAATGAAGTGGTTTTGGAATCTTTTGAGGAAAAGGAATACTGTAGATTAATTTTCTCATTTAAGAAATATTAGACTCCTTTTATTTCAAGGTAATATGTTTTAATGAAGTATGTAAATGTCACTAATTGTTATTATTATTTAGTGTTATTATTTGTCTAAATCAAAGGACTATAATATGGGGGCCAACTAATATTCTATGTTTTTCTTATGGTTCTGGAATGTGTTTTAGACAGAGCAGAAGAAGTGAAACAGCCTAATTTCCCTGAAGGAGATAGATAACAGAAACCATCTTGTTGCCTTTGCCTGGTATGAAAGGAGACACTACATAGGTAAAATAAAGGGCACTGTTTATGTTAGAAGGTGCTAGTATCAGTAGAAGGGGGCAGGCTTAGAGACCTTTAGGAATGTAGATTTTAGAGGCACTGGGTCAGAACATAGTACGGTCACCCAATGTTATCAGATGCTACATTCCAGCTGTCAAGGTCACAGTATGATTTACATTCCCTTCTTTATCATTTTTGTGTAACAGTTCTGGGAGTATATAATCCATAACCCTGCTTAGTTTGGAGCTCTTTTGCATTCTTGTGGCAAGGAGTCCAGTGATCACTGTATTTGTGATTGTGAACCGCCCAGAATCCCTCCTTGAGGGGGAGATGGGCGGTCATAGAAATTAAATAAATAAATAAATAAAATTTGTGCATGCCACTAAAAGATACTTTATTGTATCTGTCTCCAATCATGGAGAATATCTATGTGGTCACTTAGATTCAGCATCAACTAGTTGGCACATAATCAATCTATCTCCAAATGCTTTGATTCCTCATTTAAAGTGGGCATTTTCCCCACAACAATGGTAAAATCTCAGAAGATCAATCTCTGTGAAATAATTTTCTGGAAAGACGGTGCATGCATTCCATGCATTTGAATCTTTCATACCTGAGAGAACATACAGTATCCTTCTTCCGCATATACTGGTTTTCTATCTACCTGCACTATAGACAGAAGTAGAATTGTGGTCTTAACACTGCTAGTCCAGAGCTCAAATGTTTTGCAGTGGGAGCACTATGGGATGCTAAATGTGGGCTTGCCATATCCACTACCAGGACAGTCAATGAGCCCCCTGCAGAATCTAAGAAGAAGCTTCCTAAGGTATGCTTGTGTGTGTGTGTGTGTGTGTCTGTCTGTCTGTCTGTGTGTGTGTGTGTGTGTGTGTGTGTCTGTGTGTGTACCTTCAAGTCATTCTTGACTTCTGGTGACTACATGCACAAGTCCATGCAGTTTTCTTAGCAACATTTTTCAGAAGTGGTTTGCTCTTGCCTTCTTCCTAGGGCTGAGGAAAAGCGACTGGCCCTAAGTCATCCAGTTGGCTTTGTGTCTAAGCAGGACTAGAACTCACAGTCTTCCAGTTTCTAGCTCAGTGCCTTTAACCTACTACACCAAATTTTGGCTGTCAAGGTAGCTTTACTAGGTAATAAGCTTAAAGAGAAAATCATACCAATGACTTTGCCTGTGTGCTGCTTCATGTGAAAGAACCAAATAGGAAGCAGGCAACTTTTCGAGATGTGTACATAAAACAATTATAATGAGGAAGGGGAACGAAATCTTCAAGCTATTTAAAGTCCTTAGTTGGGATAATATAGGGGCAGGTAAGTATAAAGCTATTAAAATCCAAATACTGAATGGAAATGCACTTGGTGTATAGTGGATAGTGGGATGACAATAAAATTATTATTCTATTCTATTCTATTCTATTCTATTCTATTCTATTCTATTCCATTCCATTCCATTCCATTCCATTCCATTCCATTCCATTCCATTCCATTCCATTCCATTCTAAAAGCATCTGCTCTGCAACAGAAGTGCTGAAAGGACAGGTTCACAGAAAGCAGGACCAAGTAGTGGAAAAAAGTAGTTTAAATAGGTAAATCATTACCTAAGATTACCCTGTTTTTGGTACAGCCTAGATAGTGTGAGAAATGGGTACTGAAAGTTAATTAATATATTGGCTCTTTCCTGCCCTGCCCTGCCCCCCATTATATATACGTATATATCATATTCTCAAATTTTCAATAAAAATTTAAGAGAAGCAGAAGGCCAGGAAGCAATGCATTTCTTAGTAGCTTTGAGTGTTGCATAAAACTGTGGACTATTACTGTCAAAGACATGTAACTGGGTGATGCTTCCTCCACCCAAAATCTCTTTGGAACAGGACCACTTGGTTAGAGGGAGGAGAATGTCAGTTTTAATATTAAGGCCTCAGACACCAACAACCTTTCTTAACTTGCCTTGGTGCCACTGAGAGCTGTTCTAGTGACTGCAACTACTAGTTTTAGCTGTTTGGTCAATGAAAAATGCTTCCATACTACACAGGGAGTTGGTCAGAGGGATGTAGCCTAGCCTTCCCAGACTTGGGCTCCTCCAAATCTGTTGATACTTCCCAGAAAATCCCAATGCCATGACCTCAAGCACATGACAGTACACCAGTATCTCTTGGCTGCTATTTGTATTTAATTTCTTTTGTACTGTTTTAATTGTTTAACTGCTTTTATGATTGTTAGCTGCCCAGAGTCACTTATATGTACCCATGTACATAGCAACTCATTAGGATTTCCCAGCACAAGATCCCAGAGCTTCAAAATATCCAAATGTATTATTTCAGTGAAATGCTCATTCCTCTGCAAATGTGTTTTACACATTGGATTTCTTTTTTCTTACAGGGTATCTAATGTTACAAATCTGAATTTGGGCTGGAAATATGGTGAGACAATTCATCTGGATTCTTACTTGGCTTTCTGATCTGCAATTAATAAAAGTAAGATCAAAAGCCTGGGATACTATATCTTATTTCCATTTGCTTTCCAGATCCTCAGAAATACCAGACAGATGTTTTCATTCACTGCATAAAAGCATGTGCAAGCCATGAGTATCAATATAATTTTAAAGAAAGAATGCAAGGCTGATTTCCTTTTTTGAGTGAGCTTTCATTGAATATGCAATTGTTATTCCCCTATTTTTTTTCCAAACGGTCAGCTGGGATTCTTTAAACCAAGCCTCCGTAGCTATCCATAACATTAATGTGCATATGTATATTCTAAGAGGACATTTTTGAGACTTCAAAGCATTTTTACGAGGATTACAACTTGTGGAAGAAAGCCATTAGAAAGAATGCAGTTGTACACCTGTGACTGCTTAATATTTTCTGTGTTTCCATTGCTTTCAGACAATGTTTAGGAGGGGGAAAAATAAGCTAGTGATTTCCTCATCTCATTTACTGTCTTGCTTTTTCAGAAGGCTGGCAAAAAGATTTGTAGCTCACCCTGCAACTTTATTACATATGGTGCAATGCCATAATTTGTTGGATTCTCTGCAAAGAATTATAAAATAGATGTTTTTATAAGATATGTATGTCCCATCATATTATTTCCTTTTGGGGTAAACAATATTATGCAAAATGCAGGAAAGAAGAAGGTAAGCAAAAGAAATTAAAGGGATGTAATAAGAAAAGGTTTACACCAATGCCATTCACTATACCTTTCCACATCTTTCTGTCCTTGCAAAACAGGGATGGATGTTGCAAAACATCCAGGCTTCTGTTGTGAAACAAAATGCTCACCTTAAATAAGAAACCAAATCGCCTGGAGATAGATACAACAAAATTTTATTTTATTTTATTCTTGGAATTTATTTATTGGGATATTTTATTGGAATGGGCTACAGTGATCAGCAGGATCCCTGACAACAAACAGGGAGCCCGAATGAAACAACTCTACAGATTATATACATTTGATTTGTTACATTACAAAGAATAGATAAAAGGAATATTATATACAAAATATGACCCTTATTCAGAAATGCTTTAGATTGATAAGCTATTAGGATGACCTCTGTGTTACTTTTCACACTAGTAGGATCTGAACCTTTTAGATAATATCACCATGTACAATAAACAGCACTGTTGATTGTATTCTCATCCTTTCACACCAGTCCATTCACACTTAGGAGGAAGGACAGTTATCTGGTTTCTGTTGTCTCCATTCCAGGGTCACAGAACTGAACTTTGAGCTTCACGCTTTTTAATACAGGTAGTCCTCACTTAACACCACTATTAGGACCAGAAACTCTGTCATTAAGTGACATGGTTGTAAGTCAAAAAACCACGTGACCACACAACTTGGTGATGGCAGTTCCAGAAGTCCCAGTTGCTGTTGTTAAGCGAGGACCGTGTGGGTTGTTAAGCGAGGAGCTCAAGTGACCATGATTTCTGACTTCCTGCCGGCTTCCCCATTGACTTTGTCGGAAACCAGCAGGGAAGGTTGCAAATCATGATCATGTGACTGTGGGGATGCTGCACTAGCTGTAAATATGAGGATCAGTTGTAACTACTACTCGTTCAGCACCGTCGTAAGATCGAACAGTTACTGAACGAATGGTTGTTAAGCAAGGACCACCTGTAGTTAATTTGTCTGAATATAGGCTCTATTTAGTTAATGAAACCTCCGCACTTCTGCTGTGTCTATACACTTCTTCATACATTGCCTTTTGTTCTTTAAACTTCTCCCATCTTCTTTTGGAGGACTGTATTAACTCAATTCAACCATGACTTACCTTCCTCTCAATCCATCCACTCTTCCTTCATATATTTTCATATTTTCATATATTCATATAGAGCCAGTTTTGTCTAGTGGTTAAGGTGCTCGGCTAGAAACCAGGAGTCTGTGAGTTCTAGTCCCGCCTTAGGCATGAAAGCTGGTTGGGTGACCTTGGGCCAGTCACTCTCTCTCAGCCCTAGGAAGGAGCCAATGGGAAACCAGGAGACTGAGAGTTCTAGTCCCGCCTTAGGCATGAAAGCCGGCTGGGTGACCTTGAGCCAGTCACTCTCTCTCAGCCCAACTCACCTCACAGGGTTGTTGTTGTGGGGAAAATAGGAGGAGGATGGAGTATTAGGTATGTTTGCTGCCTTGAGTTATTTATAAAAATAATAAAGACGGGAAAAAATAAATAAAATAAAATAAAATAAAATAAAATAAAATAAAATAAAATAATAAAATATAAAATAAAATAAAATAAAATAAAATAAAATAAAATAAAATAAAAAAAAAATAAAATAATAAAATAATAAAATAAAATAAAATAAAATAAAATAAAATAAAATAAAATAAAATAAAATAAAATAAATATATTTGTTTTGTGACACAATCTTCATTCTCTCTATATGTGAAAATCACTTCAACACACTTTTTTGGTATTCATACTCATTTTTATATTCAATCTACCACCATTGAGCACCCATTCATTCTTGATCCTATCTTACCCTAAATCAGAGCTTTCCAAACTTTTCACGTTAGCGACACACACCAAGGGCGGTGGTGGTGGCGCAGCCTGTGGTGTCCTGGTGTGTTGCGCAAAAAACGTAGAAGTGCTGATGGGGGAACCGAAAGAAGCGGCACCCCCGCCAATCAGCGTCGCCACCGCTGATTGGTGGGGGTGCCGCTTCTTTCGGTTTCCCCATCAGCGCTTCCGGGGTTTTGCGTGGCACACCAGGACACCACAGGTGACACAGTAGCGTGTCGCGACACACACTTTGGAAAGCTATGCCCTAAATGTTTCACCACAAACATTTCCTAAGTAACCTATTCCTATTGCATTCAACTTAATGTTACATTTCTCCTGACATATTCAATTCTCACTTCTGTATAACAAAGTGGGCAGAAGCATAGCCTTATACATATCCACATTTGCTTACTTTGACAAGCATTTATTCATTTCAACAAATCATATACTGCCAGTACCTTTCTACTAGCATTTGTTCATCTTAAATTTTCTCTATCCATTTTCTCATATTTTGTAAGAATTATTTGAAGGTACAAAAAATCATCTATTTGCACTCATCATTCATTCTATTTTCCCTGTCAAACATAACTACCTCTTTCTTTCATACATTAAAATCCATATTCCTCATTACATCATACAATATAACAGGTTTCAGCAAATAACCAGGTGTTGTTTGCATACAAAAATGCAAACATTAATATCCTAAACAAACATACACCCTCTCCTCATTTAGCGACTGCAGTCCATTCCTTGAATTGGAAGTGAAATGGATGCTAAGCTAAATGGTTGCTAAGCGAACATGTGACTGAGAGATAGAGAGGCACTGTGAAGATCACTGGTTGCTGCCATCTCATTTAGATAAAGTTCTCTTGTACAGTGTCCTGTGCCTGACCCGTTTCCCCCCCCCCTTTTTTTTTTGCTCCCTCACAGGGCAGAGAGATTGCTTAAACAAGCTACCTCTTCCTGATCTGCTTTTCTCTGCAGCACAGCGCTTCCCTAAAAAGTGCTAACTGCAAGTTAACAAGCACAGCCCTGTGACCTTAATGAGTTGATTAGAACCCTTCTGCCCACTTGTGCTGCTGCCTGAAACTGACCAGATCTTAATCAGTTTCACACTGAAGCTTTTGTTGTCAGGCCAATGAAATTTGGTCATAAACACATGCATTGATTGGAAAATGTTTTTTTTTAAATTACGGTCGTATTTGTGAACAGTTGCTAAACCAGGTAGCCACTAAATGAGGAGTGGATGTAGTTCTAATGTCACCAGAAAAATTCCTTAAACGTTTGTCCTTGAATACATTAATTAAGATGACATCAAACATCCTTGTCTTCATCCCTGCTCAATTTTGAAGATCCATTCACTAAGCATTACATTTTTTTAAATTTGCATGAAAGTTTTATTGCCACCATATACCACTCTGAACATATTCAGCGTTCAGCATTCAACCTCCACTCCATATTCACACAACATATTCCATAATTCAAACCTATACACTTTGTCATATACTTTCTTTAATTTAACAAAAGTATAATAAATCTCACATTCACACTTTTCTCAATGACCAGCTGAAAAGCAAAATCTGGTCTGTATCCCCACCGCCCAGCATAAAGCCTTACAGCACTTCCCAAATTTTGCTCACTATATTTTTTCAACCAAAATTCTGCCAGACACCTTCCCAGGACACTTAACAAATCAATGCTCCTACAATTTTTGCATACAAATTTGTTATCTTTCCTTTTGAATAGTGGAACAATAATGACATTCTTCCAATTGCAAGAGACAGATGCAATCTTCACACCCAGGTTAAAGAAGTTGTATAGTCGTTCTATAAGCAAACCACATCCATATTTTAACATTTCTCCATTACACCATCTACACCTGCAGCCTTATTATGTTGCAACTTTCTCACAGCATATATGACATTTTTTAATCAGTCCCCCCCCCCTTAGGCAATAACGTTTAAAGCCTTCATTTCAATTCCACTTTTCAGCATATGATTGTATTCCTTTAGAAATCTCTAAAATACTCTTTAGAACATTCCCTGTCTACTCATGCATCCAATATAATTTCATTACTTTTATTTTTAAATCCCTCCTGGAGGCTCCTTGTTTAGTTTGAATTTCTATCAGAATCACTACATTTTCTCTGCTTTTTATCCTTTCCAACCCAATGGGATTTTAGAAAGGAATGTTGTAAATGGGCTTTTGTTGCTGTCTGTCTGTCCATTCATCAGGATAACTCTCTCAAAACAAAACCAAATGGAAACAAATTTGGTGCAGTGAGAGATGCGGCAAAAGCAAGTCTGAGTTTGGAAATGGGCCAGATGTGAGTATTCTTTTCCCATCTGTGGAGAAGAACATAGCAGAAAAGAAATGCTATGGCAGAGGAATTGGGAACTGTCTCAGAAAGCAGTTTACTGCTCCATTCCATAGCTAGGTAAATTTCTGGAACACGGCACTACTAAGAAGCATGCAGAAAAGGCAAAAAAAGGGGCAAAAAGGTGTGCAAAATCTCACCTTTCAAAATGATCAAGTTTCTTCTTCTCATGGCTGAAAGATACGTTGGAAAGCATGGTGCAATTTCTGCTGAAATAATTCAGACAGATGGTCATGTACGGTAAGATTTCCAGTCTAGTGATTTATGGCATCACCTAGCCACTGCTGTAACAATATAAAGCCTTTGGGCATTAATGATCTATCACCCCAGTGATGGCTGAGTGTGAGTGACACTACACATTACAAATATAGTAGTGCTCAGTGTTAAAATTTCCAGTTGTTGAATGGTGGGAAAATACTTCCACACTTCAGCAGGGGTGGAGTGATGTGGGAAATAAGTAGTTGGTAGCTAGATATGGATATGAATTCACACATATATACACCAACCATATATACACACCAACCATTTGGCACAGAATCAGTTGTGTGGACATACATGATTTTAAAATGTTTAAACAACTGGTTCCAACTGTTAAAGAGACACAAGGGTCAACAAACCACATAATGCTCTGTACCTCTTACCGGTACAATGCACAGAATGCTAAAACAAGACATTTTTGTAAAAAGTCTGCAGAAAAAGTTATTCAGGGATTATTTCAAAGAAACAGTCGGTAAGCACAATAGCCTAAAGGCTTTCTAAGAGACATTGATTTGTGTGCTTAACATTTAGCGTGTGTTCCTGGTACACTATTGTGATGTGGGTCAGCCTGACCTAGGATGAAGTTTAATTGACTGATTTTTCAAAGCTAGTCTATAAGGAAACTTCCTCTTCACCTCAGCTGGCTACAGGCAGAAGTCTAGGTGGCTTCTAGTCAGCTTGGTCTTAAAGTTATTCTGACCACCTTCCTTTATGACTCACTACCAACTCTGATAGGTCATCATTTCTGCAAAATGGTTAGTGAAGAGATGTTTTGCAGAAGTCACAGAAGAAAAATTAGGGGAGAAACCCAAGTAAACCTGAACTAAGCAGAAGATGAGTGACAAAAATCCTGGAGATATGATGTCCCATTGCCCAATTTTCACTGTAATTTATATGATGGGATGTTACCTTTGAGATGTTATAACAGTTTTAGCAACTTATGCAACAATTCAGTAGAATACAAGGTGACTCCTGATCACCTTATCATATGTTAATGACCACATGGGGAAATGGTTTGAAAAATAATCTCCAACGTGTTGTCAAAAACAGTGTAATCTTTGAGAATTTAACTTAAAAGTGGCAACCATTTTTCTTTCAAATGCTACATTCCCTCTGAACTGCTGTGTTGGAACCCATGATGTGCAGGCTGAAGCAAGGACTGGATGCAGCCAAAACTAAAACACGGATAAAGGTCACTCTTTTCTTTCTGACACCCCACTTTTCTCTTTCTAGATGCTCTCTTCTAAATGTACCAAGGGCATGAACTGATCTCCTATAGGGAGCTATTGAAATTAGCCTAAGCAGTTTTGAAAACAAGTCCTATGTGATTTTATGGCCACAGGTTGCCTATCTCTGGTTTTATATATCCATTTCCCCCACAGTATTATCTATGGGTAAACTCCAAGAGATTACAGCATTGACTCTGCCATAAACAAGTACCATTTATTCTCTTTGCCAAGTGTTAATTAGGGGGGGGGAAGAGTCTTTAAGTTCTTTAACACAGACTAAAGTCACAGTTTACACTAATCACGAACTGTTGTTACTACTATACTGTTGACTGAACCACAATTGTCTAGACTTACACATCATGTAAGCCAGGGGTCCCCAATCTGTGGCCCGTGGCCCACTAGTGGGCCGTGGCCTGTTAGGAAGTGGGCGACACAGCAGGTGAGTGGTGGTGGTCCACGCAATTGGCTCCCGCCTGCAAACCTCACCCCCTGTCCGCACAATTGGCTCCCGCCTGCAAACCCCGCCCCCCCTCGGTCTGTGGAAAAATTGCCTTCCATGACCGGTCCCTGGCACCAAAATGGTTGGGTACCCCTGATGTAAGCCTAAAATCATCATTGACAAACTATGGTAGTTGAGTTCATGCTGCATTCTAAGCCAAAATCAAAACATATTATCATTTAGAATTATGTGCAGATATTTAAATATCTAGCTAAGGCTGTTTTACCCTTGTGTCATTTCAGAAAATATATATTTAAATATGCATTTATATATTTATTTTGAAAGATAAGAAATGAATTGCAACTGGAGGAAAATGACTTATTGATAAAACTTGTTTTAAAAGAACTGGAAATGGTTTCATATATCTCTTGATTGACAGTATTTGAAATTCAGTTTTGATGCTAAATTTCAACATGGTATATTGCCTTTGGGCAACTATGAAGCTCACCAGGAGGCCAATGGCAAATCAATTTTTACCTGCTCCTGCACAGTTTATAAACTAGAATGGAATGCAGTTAGGATTTGCACACACACAAACATGTTCATTTCACACTGTTGGAATGTGGGCATATCTCATGGGAAAGAAACTTGTAGAAACGAATGAGAAGTCATTGCTGAAGTAGACTTATGAATGAAGAACAAAGCAATAGAGTCCCTTTTGGGGGGAGATGGGCAGTGGCGAAATTTGATAAATAAATAAATAAGGTTTAATATTCATTTACTAGTGCAGGAAATGTTCCCACTAACTCATTATGGTGATTGAGTCCCTTCATGCCCAAATGCTAGGAGCGTGGGGTTCTCATTAGTAGCACTATCTTTAATGAACTCTTCCCAAAATTATACTTTTAGAAATACAGTGGAGATCATTTCATTTAAACAAGCTAGTTTAGCCATGGGGATAAAGCTTTTAAAGAAAAAAAAATATTTATCTTGCAGAATTATATTATTGTCTGTTTCCATTTTTTAAAATAAGATTTAAAATTTTACAATTGCAAATAGTTAATTGAAAATGTTCTGCTGGGATATTCTTATTGAGGGCTTACACTGGTGCAGCTTGGCACACATGAAGGAAGCCTGCTGAAGTATGACTAGAACTTTGATGAAATCCGTATCCAAGCCAAATATTATTCTCCCTTCTTCATTAAAAAAAAAGGTGCATATTCCATCATTCTGGTGCTTACCTGCAATTCAGTGTGCTTCACAATAGTGAAAACCAATAATACAATGTTCCAGATACAAAGAGAAAGAAATATATAAAAATGAAGCACATGAAACAGCTAACAGTGTATCACAGGGCTTTCCAAAGTGTATCACAGGGCTTTCCAAACTTTTGCCGTTGGCGACACACCAACGGCTGGTGCGCAAAAACCCGGAAGCGCCGCCGCGCTTTTGGGTTTTTGTGCGCCGTGGTGGCGTCGTCATCGTCCTGGTGTGTCGCGCAACAACCCGGAAGCACTGATGTCCCGCTGCTGCTGCGCGCGCTGCCGTGCGCACGGTGGCGGCAGTGCGCCATCAGCGCTTCCAGTTTGTCGCGTGACACACTTGGGGGCCCCAGGTGACACAGTACTGTGTCACGACACACAGTTTGGAAAGCCCTACTTTATCATATAGCAAAACACTATTTAAAAAGGCCACCCTAGAAGTGTGGTAAAAGATTTCACATTTAGGGTAATTCCCAGAAGGCCCCGTTCTTGTCCCCATCAGCAATATCTCTTGAACATTAGAACATTAAAAAGGTCTTCTCCATCAGGGCTTCATACGAATTAGTTTAGGAAGAGATAGACCAGCATGATATTATGAAAGCTACACTTCAACACAACTGGATGGCACCAGGTTTGGGAAAGCTGAAATAGGTTGAATTAGATGTGCAAGTAGCATAACCTGATATAAGTTAGTGTCCTCCGATTATAGCATAAGCCAGTAAGAATTCTAAAGTTAATTTATCATCGTTACTCAATCCTGCAGAAGAAGAATCATCAAAGAAGATTTTACATCACAGCTGAAAATGAATGTGTGTGTGTGTGTGTGTGTGTGTGTGTGTGTGTGTGTGTGACAAGAGAGCAATAGGATTATCATATTTATGTTGAAATGGCATATTTGTATATGCAGGCCTTTCCATTTGGTGAGACTGGGTGGTTCTCCAAATGGGAAAGAGCAGAAAGCAAGAAGTAGAAGTGCCAGAAAATACATGTGTAAGAAACATAGGACAGGAAATATTAAAAATGAAATATAATTACCAGTCTTAATACTAATTCTGTTCCATAAAATGTGTGCTTCAGCGATTTGCAAAGTTTAGGATTCAATGACTTTAGAATACAAATTGCCCTTCTTTTTTTAAATCAGAGAGTGGTACCCAAATCCCTTGCCCCCCCCCCATCCCCAAATATGGACAACTTCCAAAAATACTGGTTATATTACAGTACTCATAACATGGACACTGAGAACAGGGAGAAAGGAGCAATGTATGAATTGTGGTTTCTTCTTTGTTTACCTCTTCTTTGGCCTACTATCTTACATCTGATTCCATAGCCTAACATTATTCAAATGGCTATTTATATTTGTGTACATGTCCTAGAGTAACATTGCCAATACACTACAGTCTCTGCATTGTAAATGTTTTCCAGCATGAACAAGAGAATCTAGTTTCCCAGCCAAGAAACAGACTTGAGCAGGAAGTGATCTCAGCAGGCATATCCATCATTTCTGGAGTTAATTTTGCTGGAGCCAAAAGTCATACGAGGACACGGTTAACAGCTTAAAGTTTTAAATGGGAGTAAATAAAATGTGCTGCAAACTGAAAGGAATGCTGAAGCCATTTGAAACTTTGCCGGTGATGTTTTTTAAAATCTCTACTTTTGCATCTGAATTGAGAACACCACTTTTCATACATAAACATACAATATTGCCATATCTGAGATATTTGAAGATATTTTGAATGGCTTCATATATTGATTAACACATGGTAGTTGTCATGAAAATATCCCAACCTGATTGCTGGGCTTTGTGAGAAGCAGTTTTCAAGCCAAACGTCAGGTCCTCCCCTCCAGTTTTTATGAAGGGTAACTTTCCAGGCCTTGCACCCATTCATTTCCCAAACATCTACAATGCAAGTTTGAATGAAATCAGAACATGCTGATTATGTCTTTAATTTTCCATGTTGGATCTGCTTTCCCAGGACTTCTTGTATGGGGTTATGGCTATATTTGTATTTCTGTTCCAGCATCCTTAGCTTGTATAGCTCACCAGTGTTCTTGCCGGCTCCAAGCTGGCTAGTAGCTGTGTATCCTTTACTAGTCTGACTCTCACAAACATCTGAGTCAGCGCAGGTCATTGACTAACAAAAATCACTCCTCCCCAGAATAAAACGAAATTGCTTACTAGGCTATTTCTTCCCCCACCCTCCAAATCCATGGATTTGGCTAGCAATTTGCAAAAAGAAAACAAAATCTTTGTGAGAGGCTACTTTAATGAGGGGTACTGATAAGAAAGGTTGATTGGAAAGAAGTAAACAAAGATCATGATCATGGTGGTATGGCAGTAAACCCGTATAAACCCTTCCAAGTAACTGTTAGTTTGATGGTTTCCTATCAAAACCACACAAAGAAGATATTCTGAATGGCTGCAAACCTGGCGCTATTACACTGAGACTACATTATAGAAGTCTTTTTACCTGATGATGAAGGATATGAAGGAAAATCAATGGTAAAGCATTTAAGAACATGGCAGCTTCATGAACATAATTTTGCATATAGCACCCAGAAGCCCACTTCTGATGAAATTAGAAAATGATAAATACATATGGCATAATCAGACTGATTAATTTCATTTGAATTTAAGATAAATGAAATTTAAATAACACAAACATGAGTTTTTCCCTGTGTTAAAATAGTGACTGCCTCCTACTTTCTGGAATTAACTAGAAGTTATTTTTTTTGAAGATTAAAAAAAGGTCCTAAAATGTTCCTTTTTGCAGGATCTTTTTGTTTTGTTTTGTTGTTTATTCATTCAGTCGCTTCCGACTCTTCATGACTTCATGGACCAGCCCATGCCAGAGCTTCCTGTTGGCCGTCGCCATCCCCAGCTCCCCCAAAGTCGAGTCTGTCACCTCCAGAATATCATCCATCCATCTTGCCCTTGGTCGGCCCCTCTTCCTTTTGCCTTCCACTTTCCCTAGCATCAGCATCTTCTCCAGGGTATCCTGTCTTCTCATTATGTGGCCAAAGTACTTCAGTTTTGCCTTTAATATCATTCCTTCAAGTGAGCAGTCTGGCTTTATTTCCTGGAGTATGGACTGGTTTGATCTTCTTGCAGTACAAGGTACTCTCAGAATTTTCCTCCAACACCACAGTTCAAAAGCATCTATCTTCCTTCGCTCAGCCTTCCTTATGGTCCAGCTCTCGCAGCCATAGGTTACTACAGGGAATACCATTGCTTTAACTATGCGGACCTTTGTTGTCAGTGTGATGTCTCTGCTCTTAACTATTTTATCAAGATTTGCCATTGCTCTCCTCCCAAGAAGTAGACGTCTTCTGATTTCCTGGCTGCAGTCAGCATCTGCAGTAATTTTTGCGCCTAGAAATACAAAGTCTGTCACTGCCTCCACTTTTTCTCCCTCTATTTGCCAGTTATCAATCAAGCTGGTTGCCATAATCTTGGTTTTTTTGAGGTTTAACTGCAACCCAGCTTTTGCACTTTCTTCTTTCACCTTCCTCATAAGGTTCCTCAGCTCCTCCTCGCTTTCAGCCATCAAAGTGGTATCATCAGTGCATATCTGAGATTGTTAATGTTTCTTCCAGCATTTTTAACTCCAGCCTTGGATGAAGCTACAAAAGCCTTTCCAATCATTATTCACTTAGATTAATACTAAAGCTGTCCTAGTATTAGGAATTTCTTATATTGATTCTCATATTGTATTAGGAAATGTTTTTCACTGATTATTTTGTCTTATTGTGATAATGTTCTTTATTGTATAAAACTTATTTATTTATTTTTATTTATTTATTTAGCATATTTATATAGCCACCCATCTGCCAAAGGCGTGACTCTGGGCAGTGTACAACACAACAACAGTTAAAAACTCCCTAACAATCTTAAAACAATCAGAAACAAATAAAATAAACAGATAAAGTAAACAGATAAAACCGAAGAAAGCAGGAGAACAAACATCACTTAATCTCATACAATCACCTTGCAGGTTCTCCCTGGGATCCCCAAGGCTGCTGAAAAAAACATGTTTTAAGGCTAACAGAGATGACATTAACCTCACCTTGGGGGGAATGATGTTCCCAAGGGTGGGGGCCACAGCAGAAAGGTCAGGCCACCTGGGCCCTGCCAGATGGAGCTGTTTTGGAGACAGGACCCATAACATACCCCTCCTGCCTGACCTGGTGGGACAGGTAGATGTAATTGGGAAGAGGCCGTCCCTCAAATTACCTGGTCCCATGCCATGTAGGGCTTTAGAGGTCAAAACCAGCACATTGAATTGTACCTGGAAGCAAACTGGCAACCAATGCAACTTGCAGAACAGAGGTGTAACATGTGCCCTCCTCGGGGCACATATAATTGTCCACGCAGCCACATTCTGCACCAGCTGAAGCTTCTGGATGCTCCTCAAGGGCAGCCCCCATATAGAGCATGTTACTGTAATCCATTCTGGAGGTGACCAGGGCATGAGTGACGGTGAGTATAGCCTCACGGTCCAGGAAGGGGAGCAACTGGTGCACAACAGGAAGCTGTGCCAAGGCCCTCCTAGCCATGACTGCCACCTGCTTCTCAAGTTCAGCTGAAGCCTGTTGTTCCCAATCAAACCCCTACAGCTTCCAGGCACCAGGACAAGACATCAACCACATCACTTAGTTTGCTGGGGTGGAGGTATATAACTGAGTATAATCAGCATTTACTTGTACTATGCTTAGTTATAAGGCATATTCAATAAAATTGCTACTGCTGTCACTCCTAAACCATGTTTTCGTCTTGCCATTTTTCAATCAGAAGCCAATCAGATTGAATCAGAAGCCAAGTGTGGTCCTCTGCCCAAATGATTTGGTGCCACTATCCATATTCAGAACAATTGCATGAACGTCTTACAATAGAGGCTATAGAAGAAGGCTTCAGTTCTTTTCCTCCATCACATTCCTGATGCATATTGCTCACCTGTTCTTGGGGTCTATGCATCAGAAGGAATAAAGGCAAGCATGGGGATTGTACAGGGACATCCAAAGGAATCAGTTTTAAAAAACCAAGATGGAATTTATGGTTGTAGCTGCCATTTTGAGTGTTTGCCCCTTCCACAGTGACCCTAGACTGAGCTGAAAGTCCCAATAGAAAAGAATATATGTGGAGACTTGGTGCTCTCTGAGCTTGGATGTTTGCTTGCAGATGTTTCATTACCCAACTAGATAACATCATCAGTGCTAGTGAGTGTGGGGTTTGCCCCCTGTTTATATACAGTAGCTTGCCCTGCCAGCATTGGTGTGGGTGTGGTTTTCTCCTTGGTAGTTGCTTCATTACAGTATTGTTTTCTGCTTGATTGTTTGTCTGGTATTTGTCTTTCTGCTTTCTGCTTGACTGTTCATCTGCAGCTGAAAGTATAGTAAAACATTCCAAAAAAACAATATTACATTCAGACTGGTCCCTGGCCTATATTATATTCTTGCAGGTATCATTAGTTGGAATGCCCTGTGGAACATCTCCTAGAAGATTCTTACTACTCCCAACCTTTTGACTTTCTGCAAACTGCTGAAGACCTGGTTGTTCTCCCAGACCTTGGATTAGGATGGTGGTTGAGCCCCTTTGTAGCTTGTTTGTTAGTTTGTTTGCTGCTTCGTCCTTCTGGTTTTGTCTTCCAGTCAGTGTATGTATGTACATGTGTGTGTGTGTGTGTGTATATACACACACACACACACATATATATATTCTTTAATTTCTATTATTATTAGTAGTAAGCCACCCAGAGTCGCTGTGGAGTCAGGTGACTTTGAAATTGAAATAATAAATAAATAAATAAATAAATAAATAAATAAATAAATAAATATGAAATATTTTCACTTCATGCATTTTTTAAAATGTATTTACAGTATTTACAGTTGCTTCATGTGTTATCTTATTATGTCCACTCAGGAAAAAAAAATGTAATATCTAAAAATGTAACACATTTTTTTTTCCTCTTGGGAGGCTCACATTGCACAGCTTGTAATGAACTTTTCACTACTGTGGCCTCCTCTTATGATGGCAGACTAAAATCAATCATTTCTTATTTGCTATACAGAGTCATAATCCATGAGGTTTTCTCTGAAATATTAAGTTCCCTGTCATGTACTGACAGTGGCAGTGAGAAATTACTTAACAACAGAACAAAGCAAAACTTAGCGGATTAAACAGAAAAAGTAGAAAACAAAGCTGAATTAAAACCATAACATGGTAATGCCAAAAATCATTTCCACTTTGGTGATTTTTCAGAGTTTTTTAGACATATATTCACTTATTTAAATTGTCTCCCCATTCTCCTTCCTTGTAGCCTTCATTCATCCCTAAAGTTGGACCTTGGAGTCTGAATAGTTATGACATGCCCACCGCAGTATGCCAGATATAGTAGGTTGATGTCCTTCAGATCACTATCCAATTTTTTATTGGATAAAATCAACCATGTGACTGGTTGGAAAGAAGGAGGAACCAGGGGAGATAATGCTGGCAGTGGCAGCAAAACAGCAGGAGAGCAGATAAGAGTGCTGAAGTGTTATGTCCCTACTCATTTTTAGGGGAAACCTCTAACTGCTGTTTCTTGACCTGAAATGAAAGGGATAATTATGTGATACTTCCCTAATCATCATATCTAATAAGTAACTTAGAACAGACGTGAAATTTGTTCCACTCCTTCTGTCATGGCAGATTGGTCTCTAGCATTATTCTAGTATTTTGCAGGCTATCAAATAATATTCCCCATTTGTAATCCTTCAGATTTCACTAACTACATCTGTTGCTTGGCTTGTACTTGGGATACAGAAAGCTTTCCCTTGTTTTGTAGCCAGATTATACAATAATAGAAACATTTTGCATGTGGTTGTATTAATTTTTCCACTGACATTGGATCAGAAAGTTAAGAAGACAAAAAAAGAAAGAATAATTTTCTTGTCTAAACCCCATGAAGAAAAATGGAAATCCTCTTCTTCCTTATTGCCAAATTCAGTGTTTACCTCATATGTATTGCTGTGGTGCAGCTGCCAACTATGATTTGATGTTATTTGATTAATTAATTTACCTAGTAGAATGGGGGGGGGAAGTCTTTCATAGGCTTGGCTCACAATTTCAAGAAACAGAGGGACTGAGTGCTTCCCAGGTGATGATGTGGTTGTATGTGAAAAGTGACAGTACCCAACACAACTGAATGCTCTTTCAAAGCTAACCTGGCTGCTAGAAATGTTTACAACTCTGGTGATTATGTTTTCCAATTCTGTTGCTCCAACGTAACTCAAATACTCAAAATACTCATAATACTCATAATAATGGTTGATCGCACAGTCAGCCAGAAGTTTAGACTGGATTTGGCATTTTTGTCCCTCCTCCTCCTCCTCCTCCTCCTCCTCCTCCTTCCTCCTCCTCCTCCTCCTCCTCCTCCTCCTCCTCCTCCTCCTCTCTTCCTCCTCCTCCTCCTCTTCCTCTTCCTCTTCCTCTTCCCAGAAAGAGGGAAACCCATGGGGCATGGCATATTGCTTAAAATTCTTTTGCTTATTTCATTTCTATCTGAACTACCTCCTCCAAGATTCACACTGAAACTCAAGGTATACACTATCCACACAAACATTTACTTTCAACAAGGTTCCTACATCATGTACATTGCGGCCTAAGCTGGTTTCAAAGTTGTTCCCTTTTCTAATGAATCTGGAATTCATCACATCTCACCAAACTATAGCACCCATGTTTGTTTGAAGTACTGTAAATGCACTGGAATAATACTTTGAATCATCACTTTATCCATGAAAAGCCTTCAGTGATGTTACTTTCTTCCATGCCAGCAAGTTCACAATATTCCAAAACAGTCCCTCTTTTTCATGAAAAGCTCATTATAGTAGGTCTGCCATGAGTTACTTGCACTCACTGCATGTGAGTGCAGTGTACTAAGTACTAAGTACAACTACTAAGTACACACTGTACAAGTACTAAGAAATTGGCTTAGTACCATATAAGAATATTTTGTCATTTTCTGTTCATTCAAAGATTACAAGTCATGTCAGTTGTCATTTCGGTCCAATACAGTACTGATATTCAAGGAAACCAAGTGTGGACCTCCACACAGGGCAATAGGATCATATACAATCTCTCTCTATCCCTCTCTTGAATATACAGTACATGTATATTTGTATACCTATCATGTCACTATCTTTCAGGGTAAACAACATTATGCAGAGAGAGTAAGCCAAAGGAATTAAAGGCATGAGATAAGAAGAAGAACTGAAATCTCCCGTTGGGGGAGATGGGCGGTCATATAAATAAATTAATTAAATAAATAATAAATATGGCTGTGTAATGGGCAGACAGGTTGAATCTCAGTGATGCCCTGACAAATGAATCTATCCTGTCTTTTATCTGATAATCCCTCTTTAAACTGGTCAATTAAGCCTCTTTCATTCCAGCCCATATCCTGAGCTAAGAGCTGAAGCAGTATACCCCTGCGCTGATCTTTTCTCTTGAAGGTGACAGATTTTGTGGTTGGTGGTCACCTGTTGTAGAAGGCAGAGTGGAAGGCCTTGAGGAACAGGATGAAGATAAAAGACAATGGTCAGATAAAAGAGGGCTGAGTCTGGGGCAGAAATGTAACCTGAGAAAATGTCTCAGACAAGACACTCCCTTGTTCTCATGAAGATAATAGGAGGGAGGTGAATTCAGACTTGCAAGATTCTGTTACTATATCTTTACAATTAAAGTAGTATTTGTTAACTTTGGTTGGTGGACTGGTTGACTACATGACTTTACGTTGGTTGGTTGGTTGGTTGGTTGGTTGGTTGGTTGACTATATGACTTTGGTTTCCTAGTCTGGTCTACCTTAAAGGACTGACATCTGTTTGATTGGGTCACTGAAATTAGCTGTCAGGTTTGTCACAGAATTGGCACAGCTATCCAGGAGTTTTCTTCTGCAGTTCACTCTATCATTAGAAATCTTACAGGGGGTCAGTCTATGGGAAAGTGTTCACATCTTAAAAGAGATGTAGAATTCACACTGAACAAAGAAAATGCTAAAATTGCCAGGATTTCCATCATATAGTCATTATGAACAGTAGTTAGTAGGGTTGCAAGAAGATTTGTAGCCATCATTTAATCTGGGGTCACTCTTCCTGTAGCGTTCAGAAAATGAGTAGGCAGATCTTGCTGTCAGACTTCACATCAGACATGAATAAAACTGTCTGGAAACTCAATCACACATTCAACCTTCACACAGTCAATATGGTTAGATAAGCTGCTTTACTGCAAACAAGGTACAAGCATCATATATAGATATAGACAGATTTGCTTACTGCAGGACCCAGAAATCAAGCCCTCTGTAAAGTCAGCCCCAAGGTTAAAACCTTAGGAGTTTTCCTCCCATCCATTCAAGCCAACATTGTTTTGGTAATTCTTTTCCCAGCCTTGAGTGGCATAGACATCTCTTCCATGTTTACACAATTATTCTGTCTGGGTTGAGAATTCATTCATTCATTCATTCATTCATTCATTCATTCATTCATTCATTCATTCATTCATTCATGGGGCTAAGATGCCACTCCATTCCAACAGGAATTGTTGGTTCCTGCCTTGTCAGCCTTACCCCTTATGCCCTTCATTCATTTTCTCATCGTTTCATTATACACAATCAAATCAGTTATGCTTTTAGATTTATATTACTTACTTTGCCATGGGTATGCATGTATGAATAGACTTAAGCTTAAACCATGTATTTGAAATAAACATACCCTTTTCTAAGCAGATACTCACCAGGCATAATGTTTTAATTGTTTTATTTTGTATTGGATTTTGTAAGCTGCCCAGAGTCTGTTGGAATGGACAGCTATAATAAATTCAATGAAGTAAATAAATAAATACAGACATACATTATTTAGTTATTTAGTATTTAAATTTATATCACTGCCCATCTCCCCCAACAGGGAACTCGTTATACATACATACATACTCATTCTTGGGTCTCTGAATAGACAAATCACTTTTTTTGTGCCGGAACATAACATGCAACTCTCCCCAGTCTATGAAGACTTACCTTCATATGCACCCACAACAACCTAGATGATACCAATTCATACTTTTTGACATATATTTTAGCCCTTTCATTCATAAATAAATCAACTTCCCTGCATACATTCACCAACTCCACAAGATTGGACCAACTTCCTTAAGTTTGGTTACATCCTTCCCCTCTTAGCTTCAAAGTCACAAAACTTATCTATTTTGCTTTCTTTCTTTTCATTCATTGTCATATTCTCTATCATTACTCCTCTTATATTCACCCAGAGACCCCCAGTGATATTGATCTCCACCCAGGGACACAACTAGGAGGGGCATGCGGGGCACGTGCCCCGGGTGCCGCACTGGGGGGGGGCACCAAAATGACACCTGGGGGGGTGCCAAAATGAAAAAAATAACCAATGGGGGTGTGTGGAATCCAGGTGACACAGACCCTAGTTCCATCCCTGTCTCCACCACATATCATAGCTTTGATCAGGCTTTCACATGAAGCTTTTCAGTAAGGCAGAGATGATCTAAGCTAGGTTACTGGCCTTAGCTGTACCTGTGCCACAGGTAGCATTCCATATTAAAACCTACACTAAGAACTACATGTCACATTACCAACCTGACACATCTAAAATCTTTGATGTACCCCTTCTCAATTAATATGGTAGTGGTTGCTGTGTTTAACAGTTGAAGTGAATTGACTTCCGTGATCACTGATTACCCTTTCGGGAACCCTGTGAGGGCGATAAACATGCTGAATAAACAGCTTGGCTAGCTGTTGAGCTGAAGGCAACCCCTTACAGGGAATGAAATGAGCTTGCTTGGAAAATAGGTCCATTACAACCCAAATTACAGTTTTCTTTTTACTTTCAGGCAGATCAACTATAAAATCCATGGCAATTTGCTTCCATGGTTGTGAAGGATTAGACACAGGTTGCAACATTCCTACTGGCTTTCCTGTAGGTTTTTTCATGGTGATACAAATGGGGAAGTGGTTACATAGTCTTTCAAATCCTTTCGCAAGGAGGGCCACCAAAACTGTCTCCTCATTAAATACAATGTCTTTACGAATCCAAAATGCCCAGTCACTTTTGCATTGTGGCATCTCTCAAACACCTGTTTCCTTAATTCAGCTGGAATGTACCATTTATCCCCATACCACCACAATCCTTGATTTTCAATTAGCCCCAGCTTATTGTGCTTTAGCCACTCATCTTGTTGCAATTCGGATTGTAACATTTTGGTCAATTCAGGTTCAACTGGGATTACACGTTTCCCCTTCTGGCTTCGGGTAACTGCCACTTTCCCTTCTTGGAACTGATTTGAAGTCCTTTCGACCCAAGTTGCTCTTTTAGGATCATTTGTGTCTAAGCTTAATTGTTGGGGGGACATTACAGTATCAATTATTTCTTCCCTCTGACTTATGCTGGGGTAACCTAGATAAAGCGTCAGCCAAAAAGTTTTTTCTTCCTGGCAAATACTTAAGGGTGAAATTGAATTGACTGAAAAACTCTGCCCAACAGATTTGTTTTGTACTTACATTTCGGGGTGACCTCAAAGGTTCCAGGTTCTTGTGGTCAGTCCACACTTCAAACGGGTGTGGGGACCCTTCTAGCAAATGTCTCTCTGTAGACAAAGCATGCCTTACTGCAAAAGCCTCATTTTCCCACACATGCCACCTTCATTCAGTCTCTGAGAATTTTTGGGAAATGTACGCACAAGGTCTTAACACATTTCCATCATCCAATTGTAAAAGCACATATCCCACTGCCATATCTGATGCGTCAGTCTGGACTATTAGAGGCTTTTGTGGATCGGGATGTTTTAGAATGGGCTCTGTCATGAACAATGATTTCAGCTGCTCAAATGCTTGCTGACACTCCTGGCTCCACTTCAATGCCACCCCAGGCTTACTTGCTTTCCGCAGCTCCTGAATTTTGGTTTTGAGGAGGTCAGTTAACGGTATCGCTATTTGAGCATAGCTGGGGATGAACTATCGATAGAAATTAGCGAACCCTAAAAAACTTTGAAGTTGCCTACAGGTTCGTGGGGTTCCCCAGCCCAGCACATCTTTTACTTTGGCCGGGTCCATTTCAATGCCTCGGCTTGATACTCTAAAGTCCAAATAGTGCAAACTTTCTTTATGGAACTCACACTTTGACAATTTTGCATACAACTGAGCCTGCAACAGTCTTTGCAACCCTTTCCATACCAGATTTACATGTTCTTCCATAGTCTCTGTGTATATGAGAATGTCATCAAGGTACACCAAAACACCTTGATATAAAAACTCATGTAACACCTCATTAATCAAATTCATGAAGACCCTGGGCCACATTTTAAGCTGAATGGCATGACTCGATACTGGAAACACCCCAATTGACAATTGAACACAGTCTTCCACTCATCCCCCTCTCGAATTCGCACTCGGAAATAAGCTTCCCGTAAGTCTAGTTTTGTAAAAATGTTCCCTTTTGACAAGTGCGCTAGGATATCTTTCATCAGTGGTAAGGGGTATTGGTTTGAAACACAAATTGCATTTAAACTCCAGTAGTCAGTACACAGTCTTAAAGACCAATCCTTCTTTTTCCTAAACAATACTGGAGCAGCCATGGGAGACGTAGCCGGTTCGATAAACCCTCTCTCTAAATTTTTATCAATAAATTTTCTTAACTCCTGAATTTCCTTATGGGTCATGGAGTACAGTTTTGTTTTAGGTAGAACTGCTCCCGGCTCTATTTCAATTGTACAGTCCATTTTCCTATGGGGAGGTAACTGATTTGATTCAGTTTCATCAAAAACTTCTTTTAAATCCTGATACTGTTCTGGGATGGCCACTTCCTCTCTCACACAAATCTCCACTCCAACTGCCCCCAATTCAACTCCAGGACCCAATTCATCTTGGGTCAGTCCCTCATAAGTTCCATCCACAAATATCATCTCTCCAGAAACCCAGTCAATGTGTGAATTTCTTTCCCGCAACCACTTTAACCCCAACACTATTGGTTGGTTGGAAATTGGGGCCATTATGAATCTCAAAGTCTCTTTGTGGGTCCCAATCCTCATTTTGACTACATCGGTATAGAATTCTACAGGACCCCCTTTCATATCCGACCCATCCAATTGACAGAAAATGATGGGAGCCTTAAGTCTATGTACTTTTAGCCCCAGTCCAGTGACTATGGCAGGATGAATTAAACAGTGAGAACACCCCGAATCCAGCATGGCTAGTAAACTGGCTTTATCATCCCCATCCAGAGTCTTGAGGCTAACTCTCACTTGCATTGTGGGGCAATCTCCACTCACCAATGGGTCGGTGTGCCCATTGGAAAATGCCTGTCCTCTTGCACACTTTAGGACAGGTAGTTAGAGTTTCCCGCCGGCAAGAATTCCTCATCCGTGGAGTCTCCCTCTCCCCCAAAGTGCTCTCGTGTCTGCTTTTCTTCAATTCCAGCAGCTGTCCATTTTCATTTGGTAATTACTGGTTTGTTGCTCCTCTCTTCTGGCTTCTTTCTCGGGGGATTTGTGGCTTGTGGACAATTGCTGAAGCAATGACCTTCTTTTCCACATTTAAAACATAATCCACTCTTCACACGCTGTTCTTTTTCTTCTTCCCAGGGTTTCTGTTTTGGCTCTTGTTTTCCCAGAGGTGTGCCTCCCGCCGGCTTCCTTCCTGCTGCTTGAATCTGCATATGCTTTTTGAGGTGTAGTTTGGTGTTCTCCACCATGCCAGCTAGGTGGATCCATTCCGACAGTGTCTCTGGATCACCTCAGCCAAGAGCCGTGGCCTCCTCTTCCGCCAAGGTTGGGACAGGGCTTGGCGGTCGCTAGCCTGGCTCCCTTCCCCCCATTTTTTGTAGGATTTGATCCACCGCCAGCTTAATCAATGCCACTTGTTGACTTACATTTTCCAGCTCGTAATCCACTCGAGACACCTTGCTTTCTAGGGAGGCCACCCTCTGCCCCTGTGAGACTCGTTTCTTAGGGGCACGTCAAGCCGCCTCACCTCCCATGCCACCTCCGATCCCCAATGACTAACTCGCTGTCTGTTTTGACATCTTGGGTTGAGGTTTGTCAGCTGCTTCTAATTCTTCCATCTCTGAGTCCAGGGCAGAACTCTTTTTCTTTCTGGTTCCCTTGGCTTCGAACTTCAGCTTCTTCTCTTTCTTTTGAGTCTCCCTTTCTTGGGGTGCTGTGTCTTTGGAGGTGCCTGGTTGGCCGTCCTGAAACTCGCAAGTCTCATCAATTGACTCCTCCCTCACCTTTCCCTCTGACATACAGAGTGTTACTCGGCTACAGTATCGATTCTCTGCCGTAGGATTTTCCGCTACTGTTTTAGGGTCCTCGTGTAGAACCGACATACATTAGATTTGGGTCTTTCTGTGATGACCCTGAGTTCAAATCCCCAATATACACTTCTCAATGCAGTTCATTATAATTGCAGAATAAGCTTTATTAAGGATACATGTAACTCAAAGAATTCTCAAAGACCCGAATGAATATTCCTGCCAAAAGTCTGAAAGTTGAATTCTCCCCCTCCCCCACAGTGCCAACCCCCTCTTCGATTCCCACTCCATAGCCAACCCCCTCATCTCTGCCTCTTGCAGGTGCATGTCCTTGAAACTGGCAAAGACAGTCTCTAAGAGTCTCGAGCGTTCTCTGGAATGCGCTCCCCCTCCCAGTGCTGAAACTCTCTCCATGGCTGGCACGTATCTTCTCGCATATTCCCAGTGCTTTGTTAGCAGTGGCAGGATTTTCATTCAGGCGATCCTGACAAACACCAATCCTGACTGGAGAAGTTAGTATTATACATGACAATGACAATGCCAGAGCCAGACCTTGGATAACAGTCAAGAGCTGGACACCTGAGAGGGAACTGAAGAAGTTCTGATTAGAAGCTAAACCAAAAGTCAGGACTGGAGAACAAAGTTCCATTAAGAGTTGAAGCACTCTTCTACTCTTTCCTTCTCAAGAGCAGGAAATAGTTTGCATAATTAAAAAGTTTTTACCAAGATATTCTAGTGGCCGAGCATGCCATATGAGCTGGGCATTCAGAGACGGAGTGCACATGGACCCATATTTTATTTATATTGCTTAAACTTTGCTTCCCTTCTATACATTTGCCAAGCCATTATATCTGTTAAAAACCACTATTGGTTCCCACTTCCACTAACAGAGCAATGCAAATGTTCTCTTAACAATGCTCCAATGACCGAGTTGCCAATAAATCTAAAGTCCTGTTGGAGACAGACCAGCAAAATGAAAGTAAGTGAGGCTCAATATGTATTACCCCCTTTCTGCTGTTCAGGTCTTAATCTTGCTAGCAATGGGAGGAAATTCTTTAAGATCAACTATAGAGGGTTAAGAGCTGGGAGAACTCTAGAATATGCAGTTTCTGAGCCTCTCATGATCAGACCATGCTGTGACCATAGGCAGGCCCTTTTCACCTCTGCTGACACTAAGCCTTCAATGCCAGTGAGGTGTTGGTGTTGTACAGGATAGGTTTTGTACAGGATAGGTTGGGGTATAAAGTCAGAATGCTCCCTCTTGCCTAGTTAAAGCTTTCTCTACAAGGTGTGGAACAGTCAGCTGGCAATTATGTCTTCTGCTCATCATGGTCATGTGGTTGCAGTAGTCCCATAACTTTCCAGTAGTTCACTGGCTTTAAAAGTGACAATTTACCACAGATTATTATGACAGCTGAAGTATTTGATGGCATTAAAGATAAATTTGTTAATTTATTTGTTTATTTGTTAATTTATTTATTTATTGTGGATGGCAAGGAAAAGAGGAAACCTACAGAAGTCTAGATAAGCTCTGCTAACTTATAGCTGACTTAGCCTCTGTTCACAGAACTTTATTCATGAATTCTTATATGTAACTGAACTAGAGTCTTGAATGAACTATTGATAGCAACCAAATAGATTGTCAAGTTAAAGTTTGAATGAAAATACAGATAAATGTGGAAAGGATATGGCCAATCTAATTCAGGTTAATTATTTCTAACATTGTTACTTTAAGACTGACACTGGAATGAATCACAGATTATATCAAATTCAGTCTGACAGGGCCAAGTCTAATAGTTTTATCAGCATCATGGTCTTCTTTTAATTTAAAATTACCAGCTCCTTGCCTGCAGCTCTTGCTAAAAATGCTTGCCCCACCAGTAAGGCCATTCTACCAAGGAAGGGACATTGAAAAAAGAGGAGCAAAAACTTAGTAGCATCCACAAATCTTCTTCAGAAACTGGGACTAAGGAGTGGCTGGGTAGAAACCAACACCAAGCAGCTGTAAATTATGCACTTGATATGAAAGCAAGAAATGGAAGAGGCTTTTTGATTTCACATTAATGTAGAGCGATCGCTCTGAAGTGTAGATAGCAATTATATGTTCCTTCAGCACACATTACAAAGGTCAGGCTGTCGCACCACAGTTGGATTTAGTGACTACTCATACATTGAGGCCTCAGACTAGCAACATGCTCAACAGGCTCACGGAATCCATACAAGGGTTCATACGAGGCTTCCCCTCTGCTTTTATCTCCCCCAACAGTGCTCTTCACTTGAAATGACTAGATAGGATGAAAGAAGACTTAAACGCCTACCTGTTTTATTTAGCAGATATAGCTTCTGTGCCAATTTTCATTCAAAATTATTGAAGAAAACTATTCTCTTCTGAAAAATAAAAGGCTCTCACCACTGGAACTCTCATGGCATATTAGCCGAGCACCTGTGGGCAACATCATCTCAGTGTCTGACAGATTCAATATGACTGGATTCCACAAAGAGCATAGGAGGAGCAGAAATAACTTAGGTGATGAATACAATCGCTTAATGACCACAATTGGGACCAGAATTTTGGTTGCTAAGTGAAGTGGTCATTAACCAAATCTGACCCAACTTTATGACCTTTTTTGCAGTGGGCGTTAAGTGAATCGCCGTGGGCATTAAGCAAACCACATGATCATTAAGCAAATCACGCTGTTCTCCATTGATTTTGCTTGTCAGAAGCCAGCCAGCCAGAAGTCATGATGCAGTGATTAAATGGTAGCTGGCCAAACACAACAAGGATTGAATGGGAAAGTTTGCACAGCAGATCTAAATTGGTGTTTGAAATGATACTGGGGTCTCCTGAGCCACCTCTGGATACAAAGCTTCCTTTACAATATTCTGTCAAGGTTTTCTAAAGGTATCAGATATTGGCTGATGTAAAGATTTTCTTGCCTTACACGTAGTCCTCACTTAACAACCATTTGTTTAGTGATGGTTCGGACTTACAATGGTGTTGAAAAAAACACCTTCCTGGCTGGCTTCTGGCAAGCAAAATCAATGGAGAACAGCGTGATTTGCTTAATGATCATGTGGTTTGCTTAATGCCCACGGCGATTCACTTAACGCCCACTGCAAAAAAGGTCATAAAGTTGGGTCAGATTTGGTTAATGACCGCTTCACTTAGCAACCAAAATTCTGGTCCCAATTGTGGTCATTAAGCGAGGACTACCTGTATTCCTAGATATGAAATGACTTGGGAGTGCAGTTTTCCTCACTCATTTGGTAGAAGTACAGATAAAAATATAATACATGAATAAAGCAAGGACATTCCAAACTTTTCTGGCTGGAAAAGGAGTACATGAAAGTAACTTGGCTCTTGAATGCTGTCTGGGGAATTCTGGGAGCTGAAGTCCATACATGATAAAGTTGCCAAGTTTGCAAAACATTGGTGTAGACCAGGGGTCGGCAAACTTTTTATCCCGGGAGCCATTTTGGCATGCTCGTGCACATTTTGAAATGCTTGAGAGCCAGGGGGCGGGGTTTGCGGGCGGGGGCCAATCGCGTGGAAGGGGGTGGGGGCTCACAGAGGGCTCACGGAGGGAGGGGGCGCAGCCAGCGGCTCCGCGAACCCGGCCCGGCCGCCCCACCGGGAGTGGCGGAGAAAGAGCTGCCACCCTCCGGCCGGCAGGACGGGCGCGGGAGAGCAGAAGGCTGCGCCCTCTCCACCAGGCGGGACCCGCGCCTCCTTCCCTGCGGGCGGGCGAGGCAGGGAGAAAAGAGGAGACAGAGGGGCTCCCTCTCCGGCCTCTGCGCCCCTTCAGGCCCGTCTCTCCAAGGGGGGTGGCGGGAGGGAACTCCCCGTCCATGGGGAAGTGCTGGGAACCAGCGGCGGAGGTTGGCCGGCTCCTAGAGCGTCTGCCGCGGGCAACTTCTCCGCTCTGCCCGGCTCAAAACCTGGGGCGCGGGAGAGCGGAAGGCTGCGCCCTCTTCACCGGGCGGGACCCGTGCCTCCTTCCCTGTGGGCAGGCGAGGCAGGGAGAGAAGGGGAGATGGACGGGCTCCCTCTCCGGCCTCTGCGCCCCTTCAGGCCCGTCTCTGCGAGGCCCGGCGCGGCAGGGAGGCGCTGCTGGCCCGGGACGCGGCGCTGTCAGAGGCGGCGCAGGAGCGGCTGCAGGGGCTGCTGCGGCTGGAGATGGCGCTGCTCCGCAGCATCCAGGTGCTGGGCGAGGGCGCAGGCCCGGGACGCGAGCGGCAGGGCAGCGCAGGGGGCCTGGCCGGGGCGGTGGCGGTGGCGGCGGGGGGGACGGAGCCGGCAGAGGTTTGCCGGGCAGCAGGATGGGGCGGGCGGCGCTGCTGTGGCTGGTGGCGGAGCTGGAGGGAGCGGAGGAACCAGGTGTTCCCGTGGGTGCAGCGCGCGCTCTGCAACCCGCCTTGGAGAAGCGGCCGCGGGAGGCCCTCCGGGTGCACCCTCCCGCCCCATCAATTCCCCCACCCCACCGTTCAGCGTTCTCTTCCCCCGCTAACCCGAGCCCTGTGGCGGCCGGGGGAGCCGAGCCAGGCTCGGACCGGAGGCGGCCAAGGGGAGAGCAGGCGGCTCTTCGCCCTGCGCCGCCCTGCCGCTCGCGTCCCGGGCCCGCGCCCTCGCCCAGCACCTGGATGCCGCGGAGCAGCACCATCTCCAGCCGCAGCAGCCCCTGCAGCCGCTCCTGCGCCGCCTCCGACAGCGCCGCGTCCCGGGCCAGCAGCGCCTCCCTGCCGCGCCGGGCCTCGCTCAGTGCGAGAGCCAGGGGGCGGGGTTTGCGGGCAGGGGCCAATCGCGTGGAAGGGGCGGGGGTGAGTTCAGCTGCGGAAGAGCCACACTCAAGGGGCCAAAGAGCCGCATCTGGCTTGCGAGCCGCCATTTCCGACCCTTGGTGTAGACAGTATTGAACTAGATAGATCAATACTTTGGTCTCATATAAAGCAAAGAGGGTCCTGTCCTCAGTGGCTGAGTTCCTGCTCTTTGCATGCAAAAGATCTCAGACGCTTTATCCATCATATTCAGATGGAACTGAAGCACCTGGAGCACCTGCTGTCACTTGATGTTGAAATCCTAGCTAAATATACCAATGGCATATGATTGGTATAGCAATGCAATTTCCTGCACTCCTTTGTTTCTAGCACTTTATTTTCCTAGACAGCTTGCAAGGATCACCATAATATACAAAGGTTATTTTCACAAAGTGTTCAATGAGTCAGTGAGGAATTTGGGAGGGGGGAGGAAAGAAACAGTTAGCAATGCTGTAAGAGCAGCCAAAAAGGTCAACTAACTCCAAGGAAATTAAATCTAGCAAAAGCAAATCTAGTATTACACAGGGTTAAAGTACACCCAGTCGGTTGTGTAGTGAGAACCCTGGAATCCAGGTAACTGAGTGGTTTTGCCTATCTAGTCCCTCAAGTAGAGAGCTGGAAAGAAGGAGCAGCTGGAAGAAAATCCTTTCCATCTGAGAACTCAGTACTCAAGCTGGCAGCACAGAACACCATCCCAAATTTTGATCTAATGTGGTGACTAAACTATACTACTGCTGCAAGCTTAGCCAATGGAGAAGGAAATAGTGATGTAACCAAGGCTCATCAGTATTGTCCTGGCAAAGGGCTTCTGGATATCAACTCTGTATTCTTGGTATGATGTTTTAAACCAGTTTGTGTGATTATTTGTTGCCAGAACACGGTTAAGGAGATGGGACTAGATTAATAGATAACTGGATTAAGTGTAATGTATGAACAGAGCCAAAGGAAGGAGGTTCCACGTCATAATACTGTCAGACATGGACATTTTCTGTAATTATTCTGCTAAATTATTTTAGAAAGTATGAGGAAAATCCAACAAAATTGGGTTTTTCTTGCGTTTTTCTTTGTTTGGGAATGCGGTGCAAAGTCCATTTTGCAGGACTTCCTTTAGGTCAGGAATAGACACTTTTTTTGTGGCCAAGAGCCATACTCAACATTTACAGCAGGGGGCTGAGAAGTGTAGAGTGGGTGGTGCCCCCATGAGAGATATGGGTGGGGCTGGCTTTTTCTCAAGAAGTTTGGGGGAAAATTTTAACAAAGTAATGTTTTGCCTTTTTAAGGGTTTACACTGGTTTTCATGTTTCCCATCTCAGAATAATAGGAGATGGTGCCTTCAGTTTTCATAGAATCAGAAAGAACTCCAGCACCCCACCCCCCAAAAAAATTAATGTGGTGTCCCACTTTGCCTATGCCTGCTTTACATATTCCCAGTGTAGTGGATGCTGTACCTTATTATACTGCATATTTTGCTAAGGCAAAGTCATTGGTGTTTTAGTTGAAGTCTACTAAAGTGGGAAACAAGCAACATTAAAGAGATTTCACTCAGTTTAATATCTGTAGCTGTTCCTTCTGCTTCTCCTTGTCAACTAGTCTATCTTGTCCCCATATAACCTTTATCCCAGGCAGCCTAATCCACCCCATCCATTAGGGCCGAGAAGACAAGCTGAACTTTTCCAGCTAGAGAAATTTGTTTTTCTAGGACAGCCTAGAAAGAGTGTGCTTTCTAATGCTAAGCTCATTGCCTTGTCTTTGTTATTTTAAGTGCACCTTAGGACATGAGGGTAATTACTGTGTTCATCAGCTATCGTAATTGGCAGCAAGAATGGTCACCTAAGATAGAGCACACATCACCATGGCAACACAGCCAGAGATAAGAAGTATCAGTGGTTGGGGAAGTGGAATCCCCAGTTACAGATCATGGGTACCTGCAGTTTTAAAAGACGTTTCCATCCATTTCTTGAAATGTCTCTCCTAAGGGTAAAATCTAGGAAGGGGGAAGAGCTTTAGCATTCATCAAAGACAGATCTGCAAGAATCTTCTCTTACTACTAGGTAAAAAAGTGAAGAGGACACTCACAGAGCTGCAGTTGAAATGCTTTGCAGAGAAATGGATTCTTACATGTTTCAAGCCACTGGGTGGGTAAAAAGATTGGGGGACAATCTTGCTGATTCAAGGCAGATACTCCTTCCTCTATTCCAGTGGCTTTCAGGGGGCATTTTTTACACTGTGACTTGAACCACAGTGTAAATAGTTTGAAGGGCCTCTTCCAAACCAACCACCACCAACAAAACAACATTTTCCATGCTTCTTTTCACAGCTAATTTTGTGGAAAAAAGAACTTTGAAAGGGGGTATAGACAAATTCACAGAGGAGAAGACTATCAATGGCTACTAGCCTAGAATGGCTGCACACAACCCTTCTGACTCTGCTTACTACACCCTGAGGAACAGTTTTCTTCCCAGCCAGTTCTGTGAGCTCCTTAGTGGGAGTTGGATGCCTCATTAGTCAAACAAGAACTGAATCGAAGTCGAAGAGGCAGCATACCACCTCACCTGGGCAGTGGCATCTACGGGGTGCCAGTATGGTCAGAAAACAGCCTCATGGAATCGCAATACAAGCCCTGTATCTTTTCTCCATGCTTCTCAACATCACACATACACACACTGTGACACAATGCTGCTTTCTTTACTTTTTAATGCATTCCGACGAAAGGAGCAGGATCCTGTGCCCTCAACTGCCCATGATTTTTCAGCATCATTCCAAAGCTGGCACTCCAAAAAAGCAAGTGGGAAAGAAAAGGTGGGAATGAAAATAATAGTTTTGCCAAATGTTAAAATTGGATCTTTCTGCATTGGCTCTATCAGCACAAATTGCACTATTTGCTGAATGATTTGGAAGCTACTGTGCTGTTCTTTCCTTATTCTGACTAGCTGTGCCTTAAAAGAGGTCCTAGGGAAATATGTCACAAATTTATTGCGGTGAAACCCTTCAAGATATCCAGCTTGGAACTTGGCAAGGTTAATGATCTCTAAAGGGTCTACTCTTCTAGTTCTCTTCACTCTGGTTTCCCCTCAAAGCTGAAGCAGCTGCATGTGTTTTAATGCTTCCCCTATACAGTATATGGAGTAATCTTTTTTTCCAAATTACATCTCAAATCACAGTGCAGCTCAAATCAAAATTGAATCTCAAAGTGTAAATTGAATCACGCCTCTTTGAACCTCAAATCTCCAATCCAAATCAAATGGGGGTCGATTTGCATGGACCTATTCATTCCCTAACATTTATACTGTAAGCATTAAAACCAGCAGGATATTTATTTATTTATTTATTTAATTTTTATCCCGCCCTTTTTATTATTTTTATAAATAACTCAAGGCAGCGAACATACCTAATACTCCTTCCTCCTCCTATATATATACATTCCTTTAACCTTACAAGTGAGTCCAGAAAATAAAACTTTACCCAAAGGAAAAACAATACAATAAAATTACCTCCAAAAACGTTTCTGCACAAGAAAATGGCCAAATAGCATTTTGCCTGTGCCAGCTGATCCCATCTGGCTGCATGTTATATTAGAAGAGGGGTGTCCATTGGGGGGTGGGGGTCAGAAAAATCAAGGTGGTGCAATTGAAGCTCTGCCCCTTTGTTACATGTGCCAAAACGTGGCAGAGCATTGATTATGTGGTTGTAGCCACCAACCTGACTTTTTTGACATGCCTCTCTGGACATCCCTGTAGTAGGTAATAACAAGAAACTGCATGAATACAGCCATCAGGAATTAAGCTTAACAGGGAGGTCTTTTAAATTATGTTTAGACATGCCCATGATTGTCCATTGTCATTCACAACCTGAAGGCCTACAGCATTCAAAAGCCTTGGATACATCTGCCAAATCCTTACTGAACTGTCTTTTTTAATATGACTAAAGGTGGAAATTATTAAATATGTGTGGAAAGCCTTTATTTTAATTAAACTGTATGCATTTTATATATTTTTTTAAAAAATTAAACCACCCAGTAGGCAAAGCTCTTGCAAATTTAAATGCAAATTAAATCAAATGCAATATTTGCCTTGGTCCTGCCCATTTTTTTGTCCTGGTCCCACTTGGTGCTCCCCCCCCCTTTTTTTTTTTTTACTGTAGTCTATACTACCCCTTGGCCTAAGAAACACTGTATGCTTCAAATATAAAGCTCCTTAAATTATATCTCCACTACCACTGCATACAAATTTTGCTCTCATTGCATTAAAAGGCACGGCATAAAAATCCTGGAAACGTCTAGTGGAGGAGAATGACCGGGTCACAAGCCTGCAAATGCCTTTGGCAGGACCATCCCCAGTGATAATCTGCTAATTGTATCTTTCTTCACTTATTCTCAAAGAAACTTCATTAGGCTTGCCCTGTCATTCATTCAGTGTTCTCTAACAAAGTTCATGTATGCCTCTTAGGCCTAGCCAAACTATTGGTCTTTCTTCCAAAAACTCTTTAAAATATTGTACAGCTGAGACAAATAGCCAGCAAAGTGGCTGTAACAGCCTTGACTGAATCAATTATCTGAGAAGTGGGAGAGGGTAATAGAAAGTAGCTCAAACAACTCATATGCTATTGGTGGAGGGAAGGCCTTACAGATTGCATGAAGCCTATTTATTAGGGCTCTACATATTTAGAAAAAATGATTCAGAATAGATGTTTTGGATCCTGGGCAAGCATATACTCTCCCTGCTCTTTATTAGACCAGCCACATTTTTCTTTTTCATGCTTCCACATGAGCTTGAAAAAAAAGATGAGGCTGTTTTACTCAGTAGCAGAGGGGGGGAGGCATGCTCATGTGAGGAATCAAACACTTTGTCCAATTTTTGAAGTGAGTACACCCTATGATTTGTAATCCTCAGGGCTTGGTTTCTTGAAACTAAGTTCCATCAAACATTGGCTGGGGATTATAGAATTGGGTTCCAAAACGTTTGGCAGGCAGGAAGGAACCAGGTTGGAAAAAGCTGTACTAAGCAACAAGCTGCAAAATGGGTGATCCACCAAATGGAACGGGGTCATGATTTGAGGCCTAGCAAAGATTTGATGAACTTCTCTTTCTTTCCCAACCTCTAGATAAACCACTAAATTATTGGCTGTTGGACTGCCTTTAGCCTGGCGAGACATTATTGTCCACACATTCCAGAGAAATGTGGCAGAAACCACTCTTGCTCAAAACCTCCTACTCAGAGAGTGGGAAGGAAGGAAGGAAGGAAGGAAGGAAGGAAGGGAGGGAGGGAGGGAGGGAGGGAGGGAGGGAGGGAGGGAAAGAAAGAAAGAAAGAAAGAAAGAAAGAAAGAAAGAAAGAAAGAAAGAAAGAAAGAAAGAAAGAAAGAAAGAAAGAAAGAAAGAAAAAAAGAAAAGAAAAGGTTCTTATCTTGGGACTGAAGAGTATTGTATAAAATTTCTACCCTACGAAAAACAAAAGTATGATATGGAGCAGAACAGGGTTGCAAACAGATTTCAGAAATGTAGACTCTGAGCACTTAATTCTAAACATATCCTGTGCCAAATGTTCTAGCATGGCCACCTTGCAGCAATCCTAGACAGATGGAGCTCATTTTTCTTCTTTGCCTCGTTCTCTCCACTTTAAACAGATGGCAAATCTGTTCATAGGATCTAGGTAGAGTAGCTTATGTTGTCTCGTAAATAACTGCAGAAAGAATTTTGCCAGACCAAGTTCACCACCCTGTATTTTCAAATGGAAGGTGACAAATCATTTGTTCTTGGTGGGAGGGCGGGAAATATTCTCTTGATTGTATTTTATAAGTTCCTTATGTTTGTGGATTTAACTATTGTGGTGGTTAATATCAGCTTCTTGGATTGAAAGAAGCAAGGTATAAAATACTGAGCTAAGATCAAACTAGATGTTTGTCTTGCTATGCAGAATGCACTCACATATTAAGATTTTTCCCTTAATCAATTGATTACATCCATTGGAAGAAACAGGAATGAGCCTTACTGGGAACCCAGAACACAAGGAAGAAAAGTTTCTCTCCTTCTTATCTAATATTGTGAGAGGTCCCAAACTGGAAACCATTATGATTTGAAGCTGCCTGAATAGCTGAATGGAAAGTTGGGTTGTTCAGATCTTTGAAGCGGTGCTTCTTGAGATCAAAGCCAAGCTTCCCTTCGAAGTGCCTAAAAGGGGCATCTGCACATGTGCAGAGGATCATTTCTACTTCAGGGATAATTCATCTGGTCCACTAGTAGTAGGAAGGAGAGAGGAGAAGCGTTTCTCCTTTCCTTTTATTCTAGAGGGGCTGCCAAGCAACTATTCCCTCCAATGGAATCCTGGGAGTTGAAGTCCATACATCTTAAAGTTGTTGAGGTTGAAAAACACTGGTCCAAAGAACTGACTTGTAAATTCAGAATGGAAGACAGGGACAGAAAAAATTCCTGTCACCAGATTTCCCCCTCCAAGATTAGACCCTCTCTGACCTTCCAGGATACTTGTGAAAAACCCTAGGGATCATTGGACTGCAATCCTAAGGGAAAATACTGTATCATATTGTCACCAAAGAGAAATGTTCTACTTCTGTTGACTTGCAGAGATGCTATACTTTAAAGAGAAGAAATAAGCCTTTTCAGTAAAGAACACACCTACCTATTGTTGTGATCATGTGACATTTATTTATTTTATTTACTTATTTAGCCTATTTATAGAGCTGCCCACCTCACAAACATGCAGCTCTGGGTGGCGTACAGCACAACAACAGTTAAAAGCTCCATAACAATCTAAAAACAATCAAAAATAAAATAAACATATAGAGTGAACATATAAAATAAACAGATAAAACCCAAGAAAGTGGGAGAACAAACATCACTTAATCTCACACAACCACCTTTCAGGTTCTCCCTGGGATCCCCAAGGCTGATGAAAACAATATGTTTTAAGGGCCTTCCAGAAGGCTAACAGAAATCGGGCTAATGTCACCTCAGGGGAGATGATGTTCCCGATGGTGGGGGCCACAGCAGAAAGGGCAGGCCAACTGGGTCCCATTAGATGGAGCTCCTTTGGAGACAGGACCCGCAGCATACCCTCCTGCCCAACCTGGTGGGATGGGTAGATATAATTGGGAAGAGGCGGTCCCTCAAATAACCTAGTCTCATGCCATACAGGGCTTTAAAGGTGAAAAACAACACCTTGAATTGCACTCAGAAGAAACTGGCAGCTAATGCAGCTCGTGGAACAGAGGTGTAATGTGTGCCCTCCTGGGGCACACATAACTGTCCACACAGCTACATTCTGCACCAGCTGAAGCTTCTGGATGCTCTTCAAGGACAGCCTCATGTAGAGTGTATTACACTAATCCATTCTGGGGGTGACCAGGGTGTTAGTGACTGTGAGTAGAGCCTCACGATCCAGGAAGGGGCACAACTGGTACACAAAAGGAAGCTGTGTAAAGGCCCTCCTAGCCATGACTACCAACCTATATCTCAAGGAAGCATCTAACCCAGTGTTTCTTAACCTTGGCAACTTTAAGATAGGTGGACTTCAAGTCCAGAATTTCCCAGGTAGCTGATTTAGCCTGAATCTTGAGTGGAGATATAATATAAGACATACTAACGTTGACATATTATCCAGCTAAAAGAAATATGCACCTTGCATTTGAGTTTAAGTACACATGGGAACTTTTCTCATCTCCTTTGATTCTGGAGGTCTGGAGCAAGCCCACCAAGGATGACAAACCAAGGATAAATGCTGTTGTATATCTTGATTTCTGACCAGACTACTGTACACTTGAGCCCTATTCAAACGAAAAAAGAACATGTGAGACTAACAAGGAAGAGACTATGAGTGTGCACACAAGAGTTTGGATTGTGTGTTCTCCATCATGAGAAGGATTCTAAAAATATAAATCTAAACATGTTTAGAATTCCCCTTTGGGCCTTTGAAAATTGGGTTTACAAGAGCATTCAGTGAGGGATTAATCTGTGAACTCAGTAGCCTTTCCTCACATAAACACCTCCTACATTTTCTGCACCCATGAATAGGTCTATGATACATTTTTAAAAGTGATGCAAAACCATATCAATGTTATATTATTGATGGCCCATGGCCACATCATGCAAATCTTCCCCTGATTTTGCAATCACAATGGAAAAAATGTACATCTGTGGACTAGCTTTGAACAAGTATTTTAAAAAACGATCTCAAGATAATACCAGGACGCATATATAAAAACCAAATTTCATATGAAAATTCCAGGAACATTGTAGGAATCTGTCAAAAGTAGGACATGTGTATGTGTGTGTGTGAGAGAGAGAGCAAGATCATAGAACCAATTACAAGAGTGCAACCAAATGAAAAGCAGCTTTGCTTTCTTAAAATATGTGCAAATTTATTGACATACCCAGAAAACATAGTGCATTAATGGCTTCTGGCCAACACAAACTTGATGAGCCAAATCGACAGCTACAAATTGAATCTGTACATGGTGGAAAGCCTTGAACTAATGACATGTGATGTCATTATAAGTTGTGATCCTATATTGTTAAAAGATTCAAGCAGAATTGTTAGTTCAATGAGAATAACAATTCTCAAGGAACTTAGGAATTTATCATATGAAAAGAGGCCATATAAATTATCCCTAAGACATTGGGTTAGGATGCAGTAAGTCTTACATGAAGAAGAGATAGTAAGAATCTTTTAAATACTGGGGAAAAAATGATCTCAGGAAGGCCTTTTGTGCAACCTGTTCTGAAACATAAGGACAATTAAACTCAATTCAGTGCATGCTTATTTGGAAATATATCCTGTTGAGCTCAGTAAGACTTGCTCCCAAATAAGTGAGCATAACATTGCAGCCATAGGCAATTTTGATTTAACAGATATGGTTTTAATTGCCTTATGATGAACTTAACATGATGAGCGAACAATGGCCAATATATACTGAGTTCTGGAGCTCCATCACTGCCTGTGATTGGGTATAAGGATATGAAGTATGACTCTCAAATTTAGCGGTTGTACAATATGAATAGATGAAAGCTGTGTATTTGTGTCCTGTCTCCAGGCTGCCCATTTTCATCTGTTTGACCATTGTGGGAAGTAAACTAGATGGGTTTGTCTCTGGTCCAGCCTGACTTTTTTATGTCTTGTGTTCAGTCAGAGGATTATTCTATCTAGGCTTCCACTGTCTACTCTGAGGAGCACAATTTTATCATGTTGTGTAGGCTGAGGCTGCTGGAAGTTGGTTTAGCAAAATCTGGAGCCTGCTGATATACTCCATGATTTTTTAGAAAAACATGCTTGGCATGGTGTAGTAAGGTAAAGGTAAAGGTTCCCCTCGCACATTTGTGCAGTCGTATCCGACTCTAGGGGCCGGTGCTCATCTCCGTTTGTTAGCCAAAGAGCCAGCGTTGTCTGAAGATGCTTCCACAGTCATGTGGCCGGCATGACGCACGCGGAACGCTGTTACCACCCCACCGAAGTGGTACCTATTAATCTACTTGCATTTGCATGCTTTCGAATTGCTAGGTTGGCAAGAGCTGGGGCGAGTGCGGGAGCTCACTCTGTCACGCAGGGCTAGGGATTCAAACCTCCGAACTTGCAACCTTCCGATCGACAAGCCTGGCGTCTTACCCGCTGAGCCACCACGCCCTCTACTGGCATGGTGTACCAGTGAGCTAGTTAGATGTGATCTAATGTTGACTATATCAACAAGGCATAGTTTTGCTCATTTTTCAGTAATAGGTGCCTTTGCGCCTTCCCCAAACTATTGAACATTCCTGTCAGATCCATGACATGTATTACCATACAGATAATTTAGAAAAAAAAAAGTTTTATAGTATCTTACAATTGTGATAATAAGAATAATTATATTAAATCAATGTATTTCTACATGTGTCTCTGATAGAACAAATACATGTTTATTTATTGGATTCTACGATTGCATTAAAATAAAAAATATATAATTTTCCATCACAGCTGAGTTCACATACAGTGCTAAGCTAAGATTGTTAAAATTGTGGTTTATTGAACACACCATAATAGCCTTGTTTATCCCTAATGCTATGTTGTATAATGATGATGTTCCCACATCACACTTAGCTGAAAACAAAACATACTAAATTAAGTCTTAGGGTTATGATTAGCCTAAATCTCATGAGATCTCAGACAAAAAATTGAAAATCCAGGGTTCTCTCATGAGAGCTCTCAAAACTTCATGTTCTCATAAGATTTCCATTTTTTTTGAATGGCCTTATCACTCATCAGAAAAGCCATGGTGATCACAGCTTGAGCATCCTGTGTGATTTCCAAGACAGCTAATTTACTTTGAAAATACTACTTTTTCCCCCTATTCTTTCACCTGACTATAAGGCAGATTATAATGTAGAGAAAATAGTTGCCTTTCCTGCTTAAGAGAAAAAGAAAAAAGAAACATACAGAAGTTTCTTCAGATATCTTTTCCCATGCTCAGTTCTGCAGAGTTCTTGGCCCCGTTGACTTGTCATCTCAGGAATACCTATGTGTGGCATAGATTCCTTGTGCTTTCTAGGATGTCATCAAAGACATCCAGTGAAACACTGGCCAGCCTGGTGGGAAATGTGAATATGCTTTAGTTTTAGTTTTCAAACTCCTTTTTTAGCAGCTTCTCCTTCAGCATCCTTAGCAGCAGCTTGAGCAACAGAGTTTAGCAAAGGAGACAGTTTCACCTGCTCCTTTCTGAAGGGAAACAGTGGTTGGCATTCCTTGGCCAGTTGACAAGTTTATTAGAAAAGGCCCCTCCCTGTCCTACAGCTATGCATTGGGGAGGAGGATCAGTAACAGAGTATGAAGTATTTTTCTGGGAAATTTCCCACCTGTAATTAACATTCTTAGTTAGGAGGTACCTAGGAAGACAGTTGAAAACTCTTGGCCTAACCTTTTTTCCCATCCCCAGCTCTTCCTTGAACTTCGTAACTGGAATTTAAAAGACTCCCAGTTAAACCAGTTTTATGCTGCCACTGATATTTTCAGCTGGATAAATGAAAGGGCTCTCCTGTGCCTCTTGGTGCTTTGTTTACTTTGGTAGATTCAGAAATAATTTGGCTGTTGGCAGAACACCTTGGTGCTTATGGATTCAGCTGGCAGAACAGGGATCTCTTCTCATTATCAACAAGTTCTTCAAGTCTTATGAAGAAATGAGACCTAAACTGTGGAGCAGGCAAACTTCTCCTAGCTGTTTTAATGAATCACACTGATGATCAGTCACATTAGAGTTAAACAAACTCTTCAGCTTGTAAATGGCTTCCTAGAGCACATCATCACAGCAAGGCAAAGTTGATGCTAACTTTGGGAAAGTCAAGTGAAGTTATTACTTTGGCCAGCAGAAGCTGAGAGGGAGTGATGGCAGACTGCTGAAATGTTCTGCCGGGGTCTCCCTGCTGATTTCTTCTGTTGGGGGGCTGAGCAGCACAAGGCAGGTGTCCTGGGCACCCTACACCAACCTTCTGCCTCAGCTATAGTTGAAGATATTATCCCATCATCTGCTGAGAACTTCTACGTGCAGAATGGGGAGGATAAGTCCTCTTGTCCATTGCCTTTGGCAGCAAAAGATCTATTTGGCTGACCCTGTGGGAGGGAGATCCATCTGAGAATGACTTCACTCTTAGGACCTCTCTGAATACTTTCTTGGTACCATTCCTGGATTGGCTCCAAATGTGTTTCTTCCTTTAAGATTTGGTGGGATGAGTTGATGTTTGTCTTCTTAAACTGGAGCAAAACACATTTTTTCAGCTATGCCAAAAGAGGTGCCCAATAGTAGCCACAAGGATATCAGACATATCATTATGGCATCATGCAATGACACAAATGATGCAATTTTCATCAGTTACATCAATAATGTAATTAACATGAATTTGAGTAAACTCTGGGAGACAGTGGAGGACAGGAAGGCCTGGCGTGCTATGGTCCATGAGGTCATGAAGAGTCGGACACGACTAAATGACTGAACAACAACAACAACAACAACAAATAGGGTAAAGGACATCATTCACATTATTTTCACAATTCTTGTAAAACAATGATATCCTGATTGATTTTTTCTGCTTACATAAGTAGCATGCCCACTTCCCCACCTCTGGTGTCAAGAAAGCCATTGTTTTCTCTCCCCCTCCATACACACTCATAGAGGCTTTGTATTTCCATATACACAATGGTTAAATTATTGTGGAAACTACCGGATATAAAAATGCTGCCATGCTATCTGTCCAACATCTGACTCAGAATAGGGTATTGTATAGAAATAAAAGCAATAGCACCATCGCAGCAGGATGGCTTCCCCATAACATTCTTTTTTAATGGCCAGATAAATGCAAATATGATTGTGTTTACACAATACATTTAACATGGTTACTGATTTAAACAACATTCTGGACACATGCAATGCATTGAATCTGCTTGTTATGCAGATTATATATGAATTGATCAGGAATACAAGTCTTAGTGTGTCAGTTGCTTAATAGGTAGGCTGACCATATTTCCTTGAGAGAAAAACGGGACCCTAACCTACCCACGGCTCGCCATACAAAGTGGGCGCGCGCGGGAACTTTCAAAAATGGGACAAAATGGATATTTTTCTTAAAACGACGGGACGGTCGGGAATTATTTAAAAAACAGGACTGTCCCGTTCAAAACAGGACGTATGGTCAGCCTGTTAATAGGATCATTTGGAAGGGAAAGTGATTTCATTTCTGGTCTGTTATGATTTTTTTGCAGGTCTCAGTGTGACTGGGAGCTCCCAAGCTGATGGCTGTTCCTTATATATGCAACCAGAACTTCCATTCTGTCAATTCAACATGCATAGAGAGCTATCAGTTTGAAAAAACTGTTGTTTAGCAATGCTTCCATCCCCCCCAGTTTCTGGCTCATCTGAAGGTTTTCTGCAATATATATTCACATTTATATAACCCTCCTGTGACATTTTAAAAAGAAAATATCAAGCCTTGTTCTTAATACCGTGTAACTTGATCCTTGATCAGGAGAAGTTCTAATCAAGAATACTATTGGCATTAGTAAACCAGTTATATATATATATATATATATATATATATATATATATATATATATATAAAATATATTTATTATATATATTCATTCTATCAATTCAGGTCAATGGGAAGAACAAGATCCACGCCATCAATGCGTATATCTTGCCAGTCATCAGATAACCTGCCTGTATAGCGAGCTGACCAAAGGAAGGCATGGAGGCTGCCGATGTGAAGACCCGGAAGCTCCTCACAATGTACAGAGGTTTCCACCCCAAGAGACTGTACACCAGTCAAAAAGAGGGTGGGCGGGGTCTGGTGAGTGTCAAAGCCACTGTCCTGGACAAAACCCAGAGTATCCAGGAGTACATCAGTAAGATGGCACCTAAAGATGAGCTGCTGAGAGAATGCCTGAGGCAGCAGCAGACATGGGAGAAAGATCAAGCAGAGGAAGTTCCATGGCAAGAGAAGACCCTGCATGGGATGTACCATCAACAGAGAGCTGAGATAGTTGACACTGGGAAATCCTACCAGGGCTGGAAAGGGCTGGACTAAAAGACAGCACTGAGGCACTGATCATGGCAGCACAAGAACAGGCACTAAGCACTCGATCCATAGAAGCAGGGGTCTACCACACTAGACAGGACCCAAGGTTCTGACTGTGCAGAGAGGCCTCAGAGACAGTCCAACATATAGTGGCAGGGTGTAAGATGCAGGCAGGAACAGCATACACTGAATGGCACAACCAAGTAGCTGGCATTGTGTACAGAAACATCTGCACAGTATATGGGCTAGACCCTCCCAAGTCCAGATGGGAGATTCCACAGAAGGTCATGGAGAATGACAGGGCTAAGATCCTGTGGGACTTCCAGATCCAGACAGACAGGCAGGTACTGGCCAATCAACCAGACATTGTGGTAGTAGACAAGGACCAGAAGACAGCAGTGGTGATAGATGTAGCGGTGCCAAGTGACAGCAACATCAGGAAGGAGTATGAGAAGCTGGAGAAGTACCAGGGCCTGAAGGAGGAACTAGAGAGTATGTGGAAAGTGAAGACCAAAGTGATCCCAGTGGTGGTAGCACTTGGGGCTATGACTCCCAAACTGGGAGAGTGGCTCCAACAGATCCCAGGAACAATATCAGAACTCTATGTCCAGAAGAGTGCAGTGCTAGGAACAGCTAAGATACTACGTAGAACCCTCAAAGTCCCAGGCCTCTGGTAGTGGACCTGAGGTTGAGGAAGAAACGTACCACCCATAGGGGTAAGAAGTGTGTGTGTGTGTGTGTGTGTGTATTAATAATATAGGCATCTGAGGAAGTGCAGAATGCCACATCGCTTGTATCTGAAGAAGCACTAATTGCGTGTTAGGAAATGCATCTCCTATATTGTTTTAGCTGTTGGCATTTCTCTTGCACAGAAGGCCAAAGGCAATTTCCCAACTCTTCTTGGCTATAGAAAACTAGTAAAATCTGTTTGGAGGATTTACAACAGAAGTCGGGAACTTATGGCCTTCCAGATGTTGCTGAAATACAGCTGCCAGATGCTCCTGCCAGGATGGATAATAATACTGTAGTTCAGGGTGGAAATTATATTTCTACAGCATCTGGAGGGCCATAGGAATCCCATTTATGAAGTATATATGGTGTAGCATATTCTAAATGATTATTCTTTAGAATGGGAGGTATCCTGTAGTGTACGAATCCCAAGCATCCCTAAGCAACTTTTTTGCAACCACTGGAGCACCCAAAGATTGCAATTTTCCATTGAAGAAATAATAACAATAATAATAATAATAATTTGCATTTCTCCCATTGTTTCTGCTTGTCCCATAAGATCTGACAAAGTGGGCCTATTATGGGTCCCTGCCACTAAGTAATGCTATCTGATGGGACCTAGGAGGGATCTTTCTCTGTCACAGTGCCTAAACTCTGGAATAGTATTCCTCCAGACATTTTAATAGCCCTACTTCTGCTACTCTTTGAACAAGCCATGAAGACTGGCTTCTTTCTCAGATTCTCAGTTAGATAGGAAGGTTGCCCATCAGAATGGAATTAAGCTTAGTATACTTGTGGTATGTTTGTTTCCCCTGGTCCTGGCCAACTTTCATTTTCTTATTTTCTTTACTGATGTAATATATTTGGGTGTTGTTTTTAATTTGTACACTGTCCAGAACTGCTGTGAGTTGGGCAGACTTAGAAATTTAAGTTATAAACAGAAAAATAAATAAATAGATTAAAGTAAGACTTCTGCTTAAAAACTAAGGGTTGAACAGTAGTAAAGAAATGTAAGTTAAATTAGAACATACAGAAATACAAAGTAAACATATTAAAAGCCCAAGCAACTCTCACTATAAGGCTGTATAGTTCTGGCTCTGAACTCTTGGGTGATATCATACATGTCATGGTCATGGTCCCTGTAGAGCTCAGCTACTAGCGGGAAAAAATCCTAAAAATTAAAGAGCCAGCAAACACGTTTCATATTCATATACCTTCAGTTGAAAGGTAGCTACAACCCTATTTTAAGAGGCTAATTTAAAGGTAGCTACCCAGCGCTGTGACCTTATTGTCACAGCTATTTTCACTACCACTGCTTCAGTGGCTCAGGTTTTGGATCAAAGGGAAAATGGAGTTATTTAAAATGAGCGTGGATGGTGGTGTAAATGGGTATGGATGAGAACACCATGATAGAGCAATGAAACAGGAGATGTGATTTTGAATTTCCTTTGAAGTAAAGGCCCAGATTTTCTTTTTTCTTTTTTCTTTTTAAGCACTCTTCTGAAGCCACTCCAAGCAAAGCAGGACAATTCATCAATAACTATTTTCAACTATTACATAAGCATACACATTCAGAACATTCACAGATTGGGAAAAAGAAAACGAAAACGAAATAAAATGAAAGAAATCTCCCAAAATAAAACTAGGACTCAGCTACCAAAAAAAGGCTGACTGGCAAAGTGACTCATTCCAGAATGATAAAAAGATGCTTCTGTTCTTGCTAAAAAGTTTAACAGTATGAGTAACATGGCTTCTGTAGTGAATTAAACATCACACATTTTTAAAAAGCCTTTTAATTACTTTCCTTATTTGGTTTGATTCCTTCAAAACAGGCTGTATCCTAGAAATCCAGTTAGTTAATATCTTTAAATTGTTTGCAGTTTATGATGAAATCCTACCACTTCTCTGAGATTAACCCTCATGGAACGCAGTGGAACCTACTTCTGAAGAGAGAGAGAGAGAGAGAGAGAGAGAGAGAGAGAGACAGACAGACAGACAGACAGACAGACAGACAGACAGACAGACAGACAGAGGAGAGCTACGCAAAGTCTGAAGGGGTTATTTCTGACTGTGTTCAAGCAAAACTTTTTGTGAAGTAATTCTCTGCCCCCAAGAGTAAAACTGATGCTTCATGTCATCTCCACTACTTCCAGTCACCAGAAGGGCAGAAACTTCTTTTTCAGTGTTGAGAGTGCTGGAAGAGGTTGGAAGGGATTGACCAAGTGACCCCAAACCCCTTGATGGGACATATAACTGTCACCCTCCATGGTCACCTCACACAGGACTAATTCTGAGCAATATCCATTTCTCCTGTGGACAAGAATTAATTTGGGATCTGAAGTCCTGAGTTTAAATCTCATCTTTGCCAACAGCTCTTTGTTTTGAACAATGATAGTGACTTCTTTCTGAACTGTCTAAAGACTGCAGTCTATTCACAGAGAATAAGATAGGAAAGGCTATGGTGAAAGTGTAGTGGTTTTGCCCCCAATAATGGCACATCATGCAAAGAAAAAGATAATCTAATTGATGTGATCAAGTGCCAAGTAAATGAATCTTTACTACAATTTAAATATTTTATTTAAAACCTCTATATTCCACCTGCTACATTGGGCAACTCCAGGCACGGCCCAATATTAAAACACAGTTTACACAGTTTAAAATAATACATATAAAATCATTTTTAAAAGATAGAACAATTGAAATATATTTTAAAAAGATGAATTAGTGACTGGGGAGCATTACCATCATGGGATAGATACCTGAAGACAAACATACAAACAGACAGACGATAGATAGATAGATAGATAGATAGATAGATAGATAGATAGATAGATAGATAGATAGATAGATGATAGATAGATATGGCAAGATGAACAAAAATATTTTCAGCAGCACATGCCTGAAATTGAAATAAGGATGATGCACATTTTGTTTCTAAGAGAAAGGTTCTGCACAGTGAGTTCTGTGTCAGTAAAGGCCCTCTTCCTGTTAAGGACAAATAAATATCTACAGGACATGGCATGACTAGGAGGCCCCCCACTGATAATTGCAGTGGTTGGAGCCAATCTCCATGGGAAACATTGAGTGAGATGGGCGGGGATGAAATTCGAAATAAAATAATAAAAATAAAACTGTCCTGTTTGTACAGCAGTTGTTAGAATCCACTAGTCAGTGATGTAGCTGCTTAAATGTTAAGAGATTGACTTGGAAAGTAGAGTAGAATGTCAGGAAACACTGAGTGTTTAAACCATGGTTTGGAGCTAGGTCATATTCTGACTTCAGGGGCAGGAGTCAACTTGAAGGGTTTGTCTAAAAGAGAAAGTCTCCACTTGGTTTGAGGTCCCAGCACATGGTTTGGGATAACCTCGGAGATTCACAAGATACCCTGAAAAGGATTACATTTTGTAGGCCAGGTAGAGGAAAACCAGGAAGAGCCTTCTAAATAGGGTGTCACCCCAAGTGTTGCCGAATTATTCTGCGGGAACATTCCTGGTCCTTCTTGCTCTTAACTTCAGGTCCTGCATCTCTCTTTTCTTCTGCAGTCTTCATTTCTCTCATTGTTTTCTTCCCCAAGGAATTCCAACAACTCCTCTCTAGCTCTGTCCTCTTTCAAAGAAGAGTTTCTAAGAATTTGTCATCTGACTTTTCTCAATGAACTGTAGAAGCCTATCTATCTATCTATCTATCTATCTATCTATCTATCTATCTATCTATCATCTATCTATCAAATTTCTATGACCGCCCATCTCCCCCTCAAGGGCAACTGTATGTACAAGATATCTGCATTTCTTGTAAGATGTCTGGTTTGTTCATGTACTAAAGGTTTGACAGTAACCATTTACCCTCTTCCTCCTCCTTTGTCTCTGCTTTCATAGGAGAGCAATAACTGCAATATCTAGACAAGCACAAACTATGACCACCTTTTAAAATCCCAAGGTCCACCTTACTGGAATAATTTCCATAGAGCTACACCAATGAACTGATTGAACTATGTTAATTTGATTTGTCAGCATCTCTATTATTCCCGTAACTTCAAAACCCCAATTTGTAATACGGAAGAAGATTTGTTAGCATCTCTATTATTCCCATAACTTCAAAACCCCAATTTGTAATACGGAAGAAGTGTTACGCTGCTATGAAAAGGTAACAAATAAAGGGTGAGGTCAAATATTATGCACCACAATTTCAGAGCAAGACCAAACTTTAATTTCCTTTACAGTTTGACTACACACCTAGATGTACTACATTATACATTTCCATGACTGGTAGTGTTAAGAGCTTTCTGTCTGGAAGCTTCCCATATGTTGGGAACTGTTTTACAGTTCATATTGAGGAACTATTACATGTTGTACAAAACAAGTTCTTTCTCCCAGGGCAATTCTAAGTTATAAAGCAGAGAGAGAACATCCTGCTGTACTACTTCTGAGTAAGCAAATATAAGATCTGGCTGTAGAACCAATTATAATTCTCCATTTTTTTTGTTCAATTAATTTTATAAATAGAAATGTCAGTGTATGGAACTAAAGGAACTTTGAAACTGTAAGATTTGCCCATTTTTATTAAATGTAAAAGGAGGTAGGAAACCAAATCTGACATATAGATTGTCTCTTTCAACTGCCTCCTGGCCTAGGAAGAAGCATTGTTTGGGGACAATGAATCAAAAGAGGATTTAACCCCCCCCCAGTTTTCTTGGAGGTGAACCTCCCAAAATCCAGAGGTCAGTTAGAAATAAATTAGAAAAAACAAGCAACTTTGATAGCCCAGTTGTGAAACGAATCTTGACAAATCAGGAATTACAGTCCCCATGTGACCGAATTTCCTTGGAAATCAGGTTGCAGGTTACAAGCCATTTTCTTTGTATTAAAAATGTAAATAAGTTTAAGTTTACACACAAAGTCAAGGTGCTAAAATGGTGTTGAGAAAGGCTCATTTGGAAATGTTGGAAGAAGGAGTGTGCGGCAAGCATGAAACATGCATTGTATGTACCCTTGGAGGGAAAGGCAGTGAAGACCTGGAGAGAGCAGTGGAAGTTGGCGGAAGAGCCATCATCTCTAGAGTTGTACCACAGCAGAGAAGGTGACATGTTGTTGTGGACAATATCATTAATGGTGTAGGGCATTGACTGTTCTTTTCTACCATAACAGCAAAATAGGCCATTACTGGCCTGGTTGGCAATATAAATTGAACATAGTTCATACCTGAAAACTCTGAGACCATCTCATAATAGAAGAGCAGTGATTGGTGGCACTAGAAACCCTCTACTCGGGGATCCAAGGAGACACAGATAATGTTTTGGGCATCCTTAGGTTTTTTAATTGCTTGCTTTCGATTAAACCTAAATTGCAGTTCTTTAAAGTTTCAATGTTTCACTGTTCCTGTTATTGCCAATATGCTGCTGGTGTCATCACAGCTCAAGGATTTCTCCTTAACTTGTTCTTTATTTTTATGGTCAAACCCTTTCAAAATAACACAGCAAGAAAACCATCAAAACAAACCATTGGCAATGTTTCAGAAGCAGATGAGACAAGATTTTTGGAATCATTTTAATTGGATTTCTGAGCCACCATGGAACTGGTTCACTCAAAGCTTTTGTCAGGGCCCACTAGAGGCCTTTCAGTTGTCTCTACCAAATTGTAAAGGGGAACAATAGGGAGGAGTGATCATGTTAAAATGCATTCCATTTGTTAATTTAATTTTAATTCAATTTAATTTCAATTAAATCATTTTTCATTTTTGGTCTGGCTGTACTCACTTTTTTGATAAATGCAGATGTTGACTTTAAAAAAGGTTGGGCACCCTCACTTCACATGAACATGTGGAGCTTAGAGGTATATACTGTAAGTATTTCTCAGTGTATACATGCAACCTGGCCTTTATACAGTATATTCCTGCCTATTTCCTCCCTCCCTTCACTCCTTCACAGAAAGTGTGAAAGGAAATTTTGTCAATTTCCCTACTTTTCTATGTATTTTGTTTTCCAGTATATGTAACCTGATCTCTACAGAGACTATATCCCTGGTGAGTTCTGCATAGCATAGAGCATAGAGCATAGAGCATAGAGCATCAGTTTGGTCTAGTGGTTAAGGCAACAGGCTAGAAACTAGGAGGCTGTGAGTTCTAGTCCTGCCTTAGGCATGAAAGCCGGCTGGGTGACCTTGGGCCAGTCACTCTCTCTCAGTCCTAGGAAGGAGCCAATGGGAAACCAGGAGACTGAGAGTTCTAGTCCCGCCTTAGGCATGAAAGCCGGCTGGGTGACCTTGAGCCAGTCACTCTCTCTCAGCCCAACTCACCTCACAGGGTTGTTGTTGTGGGGAAAATAGGAGGAGGAAGGAGTATTAGGTATATTCACCGCCTTGAGTTATTTATAAAAATAATAAAGGCAGGATAGAAAATAAAGGGCGGTGCGGGGGCCGTAATGGTTAAGACTGCCGACTGTTAAACAAAAGGATGGCAGGCTGGCAGGTCGAGACCCAGAAGCACTGCGTTACAGGGTGAGCTTCCGTTCTTGCCCAGCTCCTGCCAACCTAGCAGTTCGAAAGGACATAAAAATGCAAGTAGATTAATAGGTACCACTCCAGTGGGAAAGGTAACAGTGTTCCGTACGCCTCGGTGTTCAGTCATGCTGGCCACATGACCACGGAAGTGTCTATGGACAATGCTGGCTCCCTCAGCCGAGAATCGGAGATGAGTGCCGCCCCCTAGAGTCGGATACGACTGGAAGGGGAAACCTTACCTTACCTTACTTAGAAAATAAAATTAAATAAGAAAGCAAGAAAGCAAGAAAACAAGAAAGCAAGAAAGCAAGCAAGCAAGCAAGCAAGCAAGCAAGCAAGCAAGCAAGCAAGCAAGCAAGCAAGCAAACAAGCAAGCAAGCAAGCATAATTTGGTCAAGCTGTCATAGAGACCCGAGCCTTAGTGCTTCTAAGCTGCAGGGGGGAGGCGTTCATAACCTCCTTGATCTTATTGGAGAACAACTCTCTGGCCATTAGTTATGATGGCTGAGGCTGATGGGCTTTGGAGCCCAGCCACATTTGGAGAGCCCCAGATTTCCACCCCTGCTAAGGTCTTTCTTTCTCCCATTACCTCCCCTCATATATATAAAATGCTGCTTCTCCAGTCATTCAGATATTGATCGTTCTCACTCCGGGACTGTCTCCTGTGAATTCCTGAATCGGCAGAATGAATGGAATATCTCTACTGCTATTCACTGACACAGCACTCCTCTGACTTTTTGGCTCCTTGAGACATGTGCTAAGAGCCAACACACATTTAGCTCAGCACCAGTGGCGTCTCTCTTCCTCTGACAGGTGCATGGGAAAGAGGAACTGTCTGCCTTGGCTCCATGCTATGCCTCCCACACCCACACAGGACAAGCCTGAATTGTTGCCTTGAGCAGATAGTCAGTAGATCATCCAAATAAAAGCTAACTCCTTTTATTCCGCCTTCTCATTAAATAATAATCCTCTATTTGAAGGGATGGAGCGGCCCTGAAAGATTTATTTTTAATATTAGTATCTCTCTCTTGGGCTCTGAATATTTTAATGTTTGCTTTCCAACCCGCCTGGATTTCATTGTAATGAAACTTACTTTACTTTCCTGTTTTGTTTTGTTTTGTTTTTCAAGACCATGCAGATTTCCCAGTTTCCCAATTTCTGATGGGAGATTAGAGGAGCAGATTAGCTCACCCAATCAGTATCTTCCAATATGTCACAACCATAAAGCTTCAGGATTTGGTGGTTCTGCTTTCCCCTTCTTGCAACATACTTAGATAAAATATTGGTGAGGGTGGCTGAGTGGGCCAGCAATGATTGAGTTATACTCTAAAGAAAATATTAGTGTCTCTTCATACTGTGACAGTCTCATCCCTGTTGCGTATAGATCTAGCTGGCCTATACTCTAGCAAAATGGATGCTAATTACAGGCAGATGATTCACAATGAGCTCCCGCTGTACATTCAAGGCTCAGTGACAGCGATGGTTGTGGGTTTGTTCCAGGACAAAGGCGACCAGTTCCAGAATGCCACTGGGGAGAAGGTGTTGATGAGCAGCAAGAGCTCTTTGTGAGCAGCACAGCAGCCATTTAGAGCATGCATTGTGTTGCATCCTATGTGAGTCTTTGATTGACTGCAAAGTGTATGTGTGCAAAAGGACGGTGAAGTTGGATCTGTTGTAGACTTCTCCAATCCATTCTGGGAAAAAGATGCATATAGAGATTCAATTGACAAATGGTCTGTCACATGGTAATATTGTTCCCCAAACTGACTATTTCCTAGGAGGGAGATTCGGTAATTCAGTCCTTTGTTACAGCAAAAATGAGTGATCAAATCAACAAATCAACACAATCCCTGCATGTAGAAAAGTAATAAGTCAGAACTATAGTGACAATTCTTATTGCCCTTCTGTTTCTCTCCATTGTTCTACATCCATCTTCTTACCATTCTTATTTTTATATACTCTTCAGATCATGAATTCTCTTTTAAAATGAAATCAGATAAAATGCATAATGGAATGACTAATAAATGGGGCATTTGATAACACAATGTGAGTTTCTCTTTTAACTTTGATATGTTCTAGAGCACATCTAGAGCTCTTCTTCATGGCCATTTAATGTGCTTTCCTCCTTGAATCAGGAGAAAAGTTTATCAACAAAGTGTTGCCTGTCCTCACTCAATTTAATGTGAAATAGTTTCAGGGCATCAACTGATGGATTTCATGTCATCCTTTCTCCTCCCATCCAGCATCCCCTACCAGCAGGAGAAACAGCCAGCAGTTGCTCTCCTGAAGATGTGTTGGGATGGGGTTGGAGGTTCAAACCTTGGTTTTTATTACTTCCTAATTGCTTACAGGTAGTCCTCACTTAATGACCACAATTGGGACTGGCAACTCCATTGTTAAGCGACACGGTCATTAAGCGAGCATCATGTGACCGTGACTTGTGATTTTACTGCTGACTTCTCCATTGACTTTGCTTGTTGGAAGCTGGCTGTGAAGCATGCAAATGGCGATCACGTAACTGCGGGATGCTGTGACGGTCATAAACATCTGCCAGTTGTGAAGTGCCTGAATTTCGATCATGTGACCGTGGGAACCTTGTGATGGTCGTAAGTGTGAGGACCACTCATAATGTTACTTTTTCAGTACTGTCATAACTTCAAACAGTTGCTAAACAGGACAGTTGTTAAGCAAGGACTGCCAGTATTCTGACAGGGTTATCAGTTGACAGAACTATGAAAAGTTTTCATACATGATGCCATCTAGAGGTCAACAGATTCCAACCTCCAGTAATCTGGATGACTTGTAGACAGCAGAATCTATGCAATTCATATGGCTGTCAATCTCCTGGGAAATTGGTTGCCCTATCAAAGAAATAGTCTTGTATACTATGCCAAACAACCACCTGTTCCCCCCACCCCAAAGTTTCCCTAAATGCTTAGAAGACCTGCTTTGAAATACAAACAAAAATAGTACTGCTGTATCAGTACTATTGTGCCTCTGGATCTTTTTTTCTTTCTTTTCCTTCCCGGCTTCTGAAGCCAATTACCCTGCAAATTGTTTTTAATCAAGAAAGAGACTCTTCTCTCTCTACTTTCCCAGCCACACTCTACATTTGTGTGTCATGAGCTTTCTATACATTAGAATTTCCCCAACACCCACAGAGACATAGAAACACACACACACACACAAACTGTGCATATCCAGTATATGGGCACCAAATAGCAGGATTTCCTGCTGACAGATCAATTGATGTCCTGGGGATCTGATATTCCAGTGTAAAGAGACTTAGATGGAGATTGAGTCTCTCTTGCAGCCTAAGCCATAATGGCTTTGCCACCATAGTACCCTGAAACCAGGTGGGGAGGGAACATTTTCACAGTAAAGTTGGCAAGCCAATTGGAACTGAGAAGATTGTGGTCCTTGACTGCATCATCCCTAGGCAGGTGTCCTATATGGTCTGCATAGGATGTTTGTGTTGGGAGATGAGGAAAAACACCACTTCCAAACAGGAACAGTTGTTCTAGGCTGACGTGAGATGAGATGGAAATAACCTCTACCAGGCACTCCATCCTGAGTACTGCAGTATTCCTGGGAATAATTCCACCAGATGACAGGTAGTTGGCCTAAGGTATGAGGGTAGGGCTTGGAAATTCTAAAGGAACTCTGCATTGAACTGCTCCCTGTGTATGTTTTTTCAGTAATGCCCTCTCAATGTGGCATGGTTTCATCACAGTTAGGTGTGGCTTTGGCCCATAGCTCTGACAGGTATGCTCAACCTGTTTCGCCTAGTACAGGTTTCCTCCTCCTCCCCTCTCTCAGTCTTGTCAAGCAAGAATTACTGAATTCACACACACACACACACACACACACACACACACACACACACACACAGGCATGATCTGAATTGCTTCCCACTGCATTTTTGGAAAATAACCTGTTTATTTGTTATATCATAACCTGTTTATTTGGCATATCATTTGTTTCATATCATTGTATGCCACTTTGCCACCCCATTGGCCTATTATGTTGGGTTGCCAATGGGTGTGTCTGTGAGTAAGCATGTAGTTGTGTGGAATGAGGCCAAAAGATCAGTAGCTTGCCAATAGTAGTTTGGAGATGCAGTTGAGGGTCTGCTCAGAAATTATGAAAAGCATACAGCTACCACCATTCTTAGTTCACACACACACCCCTGTGTGACTTCTTGTTCATCAGCAGCATGTGTATGGGGCCAGTGGAGACATCTAAAATGTTGAGAGTGTATTGTGAGAGCTTTCACAAACTGGCTGTGAATGAGAGAGGAGGAGAGTAGCTTATTAATGGCTTCTATGGTAGTATGACCAGGCTCAAAACATTCATTCTTACAATATATATTCTGCCTTGTGCTGGTTAATGACCACAATGAAGACTGTTGTTTTATATATTCTGCTCTGAGTACTCAAGTTGTCTAAAGATCCATCCATCCATCCATCCATCCGAAAAAATGAATATAAAAACAAATACTGACTAAAATTAACAGTAAAAGAAATGTTAAATCCTTTACCAGTTAAAGATCTGGTGAAAGAGATGTGTTTTTACAGATGTTATAAATGCTGAACGAGTGGGGTCAAACAGAGTTCCTGAGAGAGCCAACTTCATAACCTGGGAGAAACACAAAGAAAGGCCCACTCCCCTATGCCTGAAGCACAGGCCTCTGATAGTGGGAACATCTTTCAAAAGAGCCCTTCCTCCAACAGGCAATTATTTAGAGCAGAGTTTCTCAACCTTGGCGACTGGAAGATGTGTGGACTTCAACTCCCAGAATTCTGGCTGGGGAATTCTGGGAGTTGAAGTCCTCACATCTTCCAGTCACCAAGGTTGAGAAACACTGCCTTAGAGAGTTAGGCCCTGAACTGTTTACACCTTTAAAGATCAATATCAACACCTTAAATCGTGTCTGATAAGCAATTGGCAACCAACACAGTTCTTTCAGGGTAGGCTTTAGCATTTTGCACCAACTACAATGTCTAAGCCAGGGCTTTCCAAAGTGCCGCCGCTGGCGACACACCCGGCGGCGGCAGCAGCGGCAGCGACACGTGCGCGCACGGCGGCGGCGCGGGGGGGCGTGCGGGGGGCGTGCGGCGGCGCGTGCGTGCATGGCGGCCGCCGTGCACGTGCGCGCCGCCGCTTCCGGGTGGTGTGGCGACACACCACGCTGTGTATGGTGACACACTTTTGTGTCGTGACACACAGTTTGGAAAGCTCTGGTCTAAGCGTTTGTCAAGTATAGCCCAATATACAGCACACTGCTGTTGTCAGGATAGAATTTCCCCAAAGGCAAGCTGATGAGGTGCCTCCCTGTATACAACTGCAGCTTCCTTTTGTCCTTTTCCTTAGTCAGAGGATCAAAATGCAAAGCACTGCATTGCAGTCACCCATCATTTTGATTTCCGAAAAATGCCTATGGGGTATAAGTGGAACCCAGAGGCATTCTTGCAAATAAAGATGATGCTAGAAGCTGGTAATTTGCTATGCAGCACGCCAGCTTTCTCATTTTTTTAATTAAAAGAACCTAAATATAAAGTCTTAATTCTAACTAAATCTATTGATCTAAAATAAGAAGAGCAGGGAGCTTGTAAGCACCAATGGAAGTTTCCACAGGCTGATTGCTGTAGTTTGGCTAAATGTATTTTGTTTATAGTTATTTGATTCCTATCCTTTCCACCAATTAATATCACTCAGTGCCATCTCTGTACTTGCCTTATCTTTAAAGGCCACAACTGAGGTGAGGTTTTACCAGACAGTTCCTGGTGATAACTTGACATATACCGTACATTATTAAGCTAGAAGAAGTTGGACATGTTTAACTTGGAGAAGACTTGTAGAGATAGGATAGTGGAGTAGAGAAAATAAACCTAGCAAACAAGATTGAGGTTGCACCTCCCAGTCTTTTAGGTATGAGCAGGGTCAAAATCCAGTTCTTCTCTTTGCCTAATCTCATTGGAACGAATCTCATAGTAAGCCCAAGGGCAGTCCTGCCAAGGGAATTGCATCCTAGAGAAACCCCAGCCTTCCATCCTCCATCAGCTGATGACCTCAACATTCCATCTCCTTTAACAATGGACTTCCCCAGCTCTGCTGCCCTCCTGAAAGGCCCATTTTGCCTGACAATAGAACTAACCCCAGGACCTGCCTAGCTTCCCCAAACTGGCCAACCAATCAGATCCTGAGGATTTCCCGCCTTGTAGCCCTCAACTTCTATAAAAATCTTTGCTTTCCCATTGTTTGGGGTCCCTCTTTCTTGTAAAGCAGGCACCCAACGATCTTTGCAATAAACATGGTTCTGCTTCTCAGTGTTGTGTTCCTTCTTCAGACTGAATCCATAACAATAGACTTTTAAATGCTGAAGGACTAATTTGTCCTCTGTTGCCACTGACAATCAAATTATGGTCAATAGGCTTACATTACAGAAGAGAAGATTTATTTATTTATTTATTTATTTATTTTCTATGACCCCCCATTTCCCCCTCAAGGAGGGACTCTGGGCGGTTCACAGCCACAATAATATCACTAAAATACAATAAAAACACAATAAAATACAAATACAATAAATATTAATTAAAATTAAAACCAAGTGGCAGGTGGTTCGTACAGTGACGCTGAACATATTTAAAATATTTGGGGCAGCTCTAAGAAATCAGCCATCCCCAAGCTTGACCACTTTCCCTCTTGCCCCAGGCGAGATCACAGAGCCAAGTTTTCAACTTTTTTCTGAAGTCCAGGAGTGAAGAGGTCTGTCTTATCTCTGGGGGAAGGATGTTCCATAGGGCAGGTGCTGCTGCAGAGAAGGCTCGCCTCTGAGACCCCGCTAGATGGAACTCTTTCATAGAGGGGGTCCGCAGCATGCCCTCTCTGCAAGATCGGGTAGGACGGGACGATGTAATGGAGATGAGGCAGTCCCTCAGATAACCTGGGCCCATGCCATGTAGGGCTTTAAAGGTAATGACCAACACTTGAATTGGACCCGGAAGCAAACTGGCACCCAATGCAGCTCATGGAGAAGAGGTGTTATATGTGTCGATCTTGGTGCACTTAAAACTGCCCGTGCGGCCGCATTCTGCACCAGCTGTAGCTTCTGGATATTCTTCAAGGGTAGCCCCATGTAGAGTGCATTAGAGTAATCTATATGGGAGACAACCAGGGCGTGAGTGACAAATTTATTTATTTATTTATTTATTTTATCTTATTTATACCCCGCCTATCCCCTCCCTAAGCGGAGGGCTCTAGGCGGCTTACAATCATCATACATATATTTATACAATCAGATTCTAAATTACCCGCGCGGTTAGGGAAGGGGTGAGGGAACCGGCTCTTCAATCGCAGGTCGGACTACATGTCCCAGAAACCTTTGCTTCAGAGCCGGCTGCTGACGTCCAGGAAGTTGATGTTTTTTCGGGCTCCGCCGTCCTCTGCCGTCCTCCATCGCCATCCACGGGAACCAGCTTCTTCTCGGTCCGAGGGCGACCCTCCGAAAAGGACGCCAGCAAATTGGCCCACGTGAGTGGTCCCCATTCATCTACTTGCCGGGCTTTCGATCAGCTGGGTGGGCTGGAGCTGGGGCTAGTGACGGGCGCTCACCCCGCCACGCGGATTCGAACTGCCGACGTTATGGTCGGCAGACTACCGGCTCAGCGGTTTAACCCGCTGAGCCACCGCGCCCCAAATTTAGTTGAATAATAAGAAAATCTCCTCCTTACTTAGAACAGGTGCCCAATGGAACAAATAACATAGCAAGTGAGACGTTGTTGGATGTCTTCAAGCCAAAGCAGGATAGCAGTCTTTTGGATTTTGAGCAGAATGTTAACCTTCAAGACTCCTTTGAAGGACTCCTCCCTTGAGACTCTATGATTCCAAAACCTACATCATCCGTCTCCAATCTGGCATCCACCATTACACTGGATTGCCGTTCATATCATCCCTGGCCAGCAGGGCATTGTGCGTATGCTAAGGCACACAAATAGCAGCAGTGGTATGCCTCTCATAACATTTAGTGAAATGCTTTTGTGAATTAATGACTTCTCAGTTCACTCTACATCATACCGTTACTTTAACAGGGTCAATGGCCAGATTGTGTCTTATGCTTGAATATATATTTTAGCCAAATTGCATAATATGCCTTTAGTTTGTGCTGGCCAAGAACTCAATGTATAACTAAACAGATTTGTCAACATGGAGGGATGGAAGATTTTTTTAATTAAAAAAGTATAATATGAGCTTGGGAAGGAAGCTGATAACAGCATGACTAGTGATGAAACCACTGTAGAAGTCACGGGCACATCTCTGTGATTCTTGAACGTGCCTGAGCCTGTAATGTGGAACTCAGAAAGCTTGATAAACCAACTCACTTGGCAAGGACATATACTCTGGAGGATTTAAAAGACATTATCAAATGTTTTAGATATTAATAATCATCCACGGAGAGCTAACCAGAGAAAAATGAACAGGTGTTATAAGGTCACCTAGTCAGCCAAAACAGATAGTTGTTTCTATAAAAGACTGAATTATCTTTTCCAAGATAGAATATTTTCTAGAGTTGTGGAAAAGAAGAAACCCTGGTGCCAGGGTGAATTGGGATAATTTGAAATAGCTTTTCTTTCTCCTAAGGATGGACAAGTATAATCTGTCCTACTCTGATTTAAATCTGTACATGAAGTTCTAATCCCAATCTATTGTTCCAGCTCCAGCATATTGTAAAAGGTGGTGCCACAGTAGCTGCATCAAAAAATGGTGTGGGTGGAGGAACTGGAAGTTTATGCAAAACATTGCAATCGGGGTAGGAAATAGGTTCTGCAAATTTCATCCTGCTCTGAGGAAAAGCAAAAGCAGGTTAGAGCTTTTGAGTTTTTTCCATGGCAGATCATTGATAGGAGTGATTATTTTCCCCTGAATAATGCTCTGGAACCAGGGAGTGAGTCAAATCAGACATATCTCCAGAATAACCCATAACTAAAGCAGTTATGGTACTCAAAGGGAATGTTGTAGTCTCTGCACCATTCTATTTTCCATACATCAATGTCTTAAAATAGTTCTTTTTAGTAGAGCCTTATTTGAAAGGATAAAAGCAACATACAGATAAATATGAGCTAGTCCTTCAGAATACACAGAGACTTGTAATGCTGTCATTTTTTGTATGAATGTTCTGATGAGTTTCCTTTTCAGGGATGTATTTCCTTTGACTGAGGGCCATAGCATAAATCAGAACAAATCCACCAAGTCAGACATAATATTTTTGTGCATTATTAAGGAAACATAATATATACAGTATATATATGTACAGTATGCATGCATGCATGTATGAATAACAACATAATGGAGAATTAAAAGTAGAAGTAAAAAAAATACACAGTATAAACAAAGAAAAAAGTAGCCAATTTGCTTAGAAGTCCTTTCCTATGCCCCTCTGTTGAAAATAAATATTTAAAATGTTGACAAACAACACGTAACAGCAGGCCTTTACTGCAAATCAGGTGTATATTTGTCATTTCATTGTGTATTATAGTTATGTCCAACAGTCTACAATTCTTGTTATCTAGGTAAATTCCAAATACTGAAGCCAAGAACATCTTTGACAAGCAGAGTTCTTTCTAAAGTCATGTAGACAATACTGGGAATTTCAGCTTCAAATACATAATAGCAGGACTAGCCCAAACCATAAAAATCAAGATTCTAGTTCCCAAATAATAACTCCAACAGCAAGGTGATTACAACTCACCCATATGACACATTCTTTGAGGTATTTATTTATTTATTTATTTATTTATTGTTCAATTTATATCACCGCCCATCTCCCCCCACAAGGGGACTCTAATATGCATGAAGAGGTTTTGACATAAAAACCAATAATCAATGCCTTAGCGACTTAATTTTAAAAAAATTAATGCAACACGCACTTTATTTATTGATTTATGCATTTCAGAAGAGGCTAAGGCAACATAAGTCAAGTACATGCCTATGTACAAAACAGTGGGCAATAACCAATGATGTTCCTTCTTCACTCCCATCCATGCATCCCTCAAATGGCAATGAAATGGGGTTCATATAGACTAGATAAGGGACATGTGCATGGAAGTGAGGGGAGGAGTGCAAGGAAGTCCTGTTCCATGAATAAAAATCTACTGGTATAACATTGGAGATACTCCAGCAGACAACAGTGTTAACTACAGAATTAAATAGGATTAACATGTGTATGCACCTAGACACTCAAAACTCTAATATCTGTATACTGGAATAAGCTAGATTTTTTAAAGGCAGCTTGCTAATGTTGAAAATATTGAGTTTGGCTAATGTTGAAAAAACGTAGCAGGGTTGGAGTGGGTGAATATTTAATAGGAGACCACGGTACAACCAAAGATCTGTAGTCTGGGACAGTCATCCCAGGAGAGGGCAATGAAAAAACTATTTCCATAATGTTGTCAAGAAAATGTCTTCTGCCTCCTTCCCCAATCCTTATTCAGAGGTACAGTGGTACGATTTCCAAATTCTGTCATAAAATAAATTCATAAATGACCCATATAACTATTGCATGGCGATTCAACATGATTTATTGACTTGCCATATTGTCCTGTTCCGACTAAGACCCAATGCAGGAAGGGGTGATACAACAATCTTTATTTACAATAATGTACACAATAATGCTTAAATAAGTGGATGGTCCTTACGCGCGATTGGCGGGGAGTCCGGTTTTGGCGCGGCGGCAAGGTAGGGCTCAGGATCAATGTCTGGAGCAACAGCAAGGCAAGGCTCAAGGTTGAGGTCTGGAGGTCTGGTGGCAAGGCAAGGCTCGGGAGCAGGGTCTGGCGTGGAGACTCGAGGCATCGGCATTGGGCAGTTAGAATGGTTATCTCCGGCAACTTGTGCAGGCTTCATAGCCTTTTTATTCTTTCAATTTTCCTGCTATTTGCGAACGGGAACCAATTGGGCCTCGCATTGCTCAGCCCACCTTTCCAACATCCTTTCTCACGCGCTGATAGGTGGAGGTGGTTCTTCCTCCTCACTTTCCCCAATCAGCGGCTCCGAATCTGATCCACCACCTGGTTTGAATTTCGCGCCTTCCCAGCTGTTTCCCACTTTTTCCATTACCAGCCCATCCTCCTCCGACTCAGCCTCAGCCTCCATCCTGTCTAGTGGTTAAGGTGCTGGGCTACAAACCAGGAGACTGAGAGTTCTAGTCCCACCTGAGGCATGAAAGCCGGCTGGGTGACCTTGGGCCAGTCTCTCTCTCTCAGCCCAACTCACCTCACAGGGTTGTTGTTGTGGGAAAAATAGGAGGAGGAAGGAGTAATAGGTATGTTAGCTGCCTTGAGTTATTTATAAAAATAATAAAGGTGGGAAGATGATAGATAGATAGATAGATAGATAGATAGATAGATAGATAGATAGATAGATAGATAGATAAAATATTCAGATAAATGTGGGACTGGCCCCTATCTAATATCCAAACAAGTCTGTATTGACTACCCATTTCCTAGCAATACCTAATTCCCATCAAGCAGAGTCATCCTATTGTTTAGTTGTAGCACTCCAATACCAGGGTTCTCTGAGGTGCAGCATTCTTCCTGCTTGCAGTTTGGCAAGACAAAAACGAGGATGGGCAAGTTCTAAGGAACTAGTCCTGCCAATTTTTATCAATGATCAAGGTCATGGTGGAAGGTTTGATGGAGAAGGAGCTATTCTGTGAATCCTTGCACTATTTTGTTCTCTGGATCCTTAATCTCCCAATCCATGCCCAGGCCCTCTCTGCTCTGCTTGACTAGTCTAAATTTCTCTACAGTTAGATATACAGTACATCAGAATGCTGGGAGAAGTTTTGATCCTCTGAGTTTCCAGCCCCAGTTGTCTCCTGCCAGGCCCCAACATGCTCTCTTTTGAAGATTAAGACCTACATAACTGGGGACATCATCTCCATCTATTCAAGAAGTGTTTTCTTTTACTTTATTTATTATTTGGATTTATCCCTGCCCATCTCTACCGTGGCAGACTCTGGGCGGGCAGAGTGGGCAGACTCTTTACTTTAACACATCAGGTTTACTCAAACAAAGCTGGCAGAGGGAAAGTGACCTCCGAAAGTCCGCAAAATGTCCAGCATGTTTGCTGGTGTTGCATGGATTTTTTTTTCTTTTTTTTTCTTTTTCTTTTTCTTTTTTCTTTTTATTTAATTCCACCTCCTTGGTATCTCCCTACCAAGGTGCTTATGACTTCTTTTATCACCACATTATCAGTGTTTCTTATCATTTTTATTCCACTCTATGTGCTGTTCTAGCTGTACTATGAGCTAGTCACTGCCTTCTGAAAAGCAAATTGCTAACAGAAGGTCAGCAATTTGGCAATAAATGCTTTGATTCTTTTTCTTTTTTCTACTCCCCCATGGCCTCCGTTTCTTTCTTTTCTGCTTCTCCCAACTTTTGAGATGAGAATAAGTATTGCAGCTACAGCTTATACAAGCACTCCTTAAGAAGTTCAGTGGCATAAACATAATGAATCTGAACGTCTCGAGCCAGTGAATGTGAGCATAATGTACCTGGAGTGCTCCATGAACTTAATGTGTCATCCTGTTTAAAACACTGGGCTCATAGTCAAAGCTTTATCAATCTGTGTTAACATTTTGGGGAGTTAAGAAGAGAGATGCCCTTTTGCTGATATGTGTCCTAATAGGACCAGTAGGTAATGTTCTAACCATGGTATAGCACCCATGTGTGTGCAGAAGATAAAGTAATATTCACAGTCTGACAACTGGCCAACTTCTCATGGATTACTTAAGGCAGGACTGAGGGATTGGTGGGGAAGACCAGACAGGGCAAGAAAGACCAGCAAAGCAAGAAAATGGTGGGTCTGTGGGGAAGCAGGGCTTCAGGAGAAGAGAAGGTGTATCACCCTACTTGCTGTAGGCTAGTTCATCAGGCTGGATTAAACCCATGGGCCAGACTAAAGTAATGCTGGGGAAATTTCAAAGCATATGAAAATAAGTAAAGGTCTCTCTAATTCAGATTCTTTTAGGGTCTTAAAGATTGCTTAACTTGAGATCATTTGCAGTGGAGTAGTTATGTCTTAACTGTTGAAAAGATCATTGAGTATGCAACCTAGCTGTATTGGATGACACCACAGAGTTCAAAGTTGAAAATGAGAAAAAGAAGCAAATGAAGTTAGAAGCCACGAAGGTAGCAGCTAGAAGTAAGCAGGAATGGGGAGGGGCAGGTTTTAGTAGATGGTTCAGTATGGGCATGTTCTCTGATGCAGGCTAACAATATAAACTTCCCTATATAAACTTTTTTTTTAATTTAACGTATTTATACCCTGCCTATCCCCTCCCTAGACGGAGGGCTCTAGGCGACTTACATACATTGCAATTTCATATTTATACATTCATATATAATTAACAATGTTTACCGCGGGCTAAGGGAGGGGGTAAAGAAACCGACTCTTCTTCCGTTCTTGTTGCCGTTCGGGATCCGTCGTCCTCCGCCGCCATTCACGGGATTCACGGGATCTTCTTTCATTCCAAGGCGACCCCCGACAGGACGCCAGCACATTCTCCCACTTAAGGTGGTACCCATTTATCTACTCGCATTTTAGCTTTCGAACTGTTGGGTTGACAGGAGCTGGGGCGAGTGACGAGAGCTCACCTCACCACGCGGGGATTCGAACTGCCGACGTACTGATCGGCAGTCTCTTACAGCTCAGTGGTTTAACCCGCTGAGCTACCACGCCCCTTTCAAAATAATGATCCTTCCGCAGGATAATACTCAGAATACAGGTGGCATGAGAATTCAAGCATTGTATTAGGGTTTTTTTTACTCTATGTTTAATATAACAACTAAGTTCTTGCATGCAACTTTCAGAGGAATCTTCCACTGTAATGGGCTTCTCAGAGTCTAGGTTATAGGATGGTGGCTTAATAAATATTACAAGTGCAGAACGTCTAAGCATTCTTCCTTTATCAGGAAAGCCAACTCCCCAGTGCCTCAGCAGGTAGTTAGCAAGAAATTCAAGAAATTTCCACCGTAATATAGATGCAAAAATGGAAAGATTGATTAAAAAATACCTTTAATGAAAAGAAAATTTAAATAGACATTACTTCAAGGAGCGGAAACCACAGATGGATCAATGGAGAACTGCAAGAAGGGTGAAACAAATATGAAGATCAGAAGATTGGATACAGAAACTAGAATGTACTAGACAAAGAAATTTCCTGTTTATTGTATGAAAGACTAACATTTAAAGCAGATTATTTTTCTTAACGACCAAAGATAGATTGAAGGCTATCTATTTCTTATATTTTTTTGTGTATTATCTTTCTTTATCTCACTTTTTCTTTTCTTTTCTTTTCTTTTCTTTTCTTTTCTTTTCTTTTCTTTTCTTTTCTTTTTTCTTTTTCTTTTTCTTTTTCTTTTTCTTTTTTCTTTTTCTTTTTCTTTTTCTTTTTCTTTTTCTTTTTCTTTTTCTTTTTCTTTTTCTTTTCTTTTCACTTTGTATTTCTATTTCTTTTTCAAACTTTTAATATGTATTTTAAAATTTAATAAAAATTTGGGGGGAAAAAAAGAAATCTCTACCGTAAGAAATCTAGAGATAAATCAGATGTTAAATGTTACCAGTTGCCAAGATTTCTGTAACTGAATCCCCTTTCTCTTTCAATAAATCTAGTTAAAGAAGACTCTGTGAGAATCCTGATTTTGGTTATAAGCTGGAAAGGACTTGACACCCACAAATAAATTGTGCAAATTTTCTATCAGAGGACAGTTGCAGGACTGCTCAGTGCTCTCATTTATGCTGTGGATAAATGGATAAAATCCATTTTGACAAATCTTCCAGATCTTGTCTCATAGAAATCCATGGTAAATTTCTTTTTCCATCACTGATTGGGACTATGATTAAGACAACTAGGTCTGAGCTGCAAAATTTTGATGACTTAAAGAGATACAGAAAACTCTAACTTCACTACTATCCTTGAGACAAAAACGGGACAAGAGGAACGGGCAGAGTTTCTGTATCTCTTTTCTATCATCTCTTAGTTTTCTGGGTTGTTGCAGCCTACTTCCAGTAACCCTAATACAATGCTTGAATTCTCATGCCACCTGTATTCTGAGTATTATTGTCCCAATGCATCCACAGGGAACCAATCTGGAGGGAAAGGCTCTAACACTGTTTCTCAACCTTGGCAACTTGAAGATGTGTGGACTTCATCTCCCAGAATTTCCCAGAGAGCCATGCTGGCTGGGGAATTCTGGGAGTTGAAGTCCACACATCTTTAAGTTGTCAAGCTTGAGGAACACTGCTCTAGCATATGACAATGTTAATCTTGAGCCTATAATACTGGAGACACATTTTCAAATTCGACTTGGGCAGGGGAGCTAAGTAATTTCTCCTTTTTAACATTAAGTGCTGGCATTCACTGCCTGCTTTTGCTTTGCTTCCCGTTGGCCTTGAGAGTACCATCTCCATGACAAAGGCTCTCTTACGTTATCTGGTTTAAAAAGGCTCTTTTTAAAAAGGCCATTGGTTGTAATTCATTTCAGGAAAATGATCGGTAGTTCCTTTCTTCTGCTTGAATCTCTAGGTTTATATTTATGTTCAGAAGAGATTCCAACAGTGATGTTGTGAATGCCCCTATCTATCTCCTAGACTGTTGAGTTCTTATAGCTCCCATGAATGACATATGCTCTATTAAAGTCCAGAAGTGAGAGAAAGAGAGAGAGAAGAAGTTTGCTTTTCAATTCAACAATGTTATTTATGGCTGCTTCTCAGTCATGTCACTTCACTGGATGCTACTGCTTCATAAACATGGCCATTCCGGACATTAGCAGTAACAGCCATTTGTGTGCTCCTAGTGTTGTAAGCTTGTCAAAATTGTGCCCCATGAATTACCATCAAAGATACCACTCCATTGTTTCTCCATACCATCTCAGTCCAGTGCAGGAGACAATATTATTATTTCTGTCAATCACCATTGCCTTTGTGAACCAGGACTTGACTTATTTTTCCATGTCTAGAATTTATTTCAATCATAACTGTAATTTAATTTAACTTCAATTACCAATTGAATGGCTACTGGCATGGCATTCGAAGGACATTTGTGACCATCCTCTACCTGACAGTGGCTATGCACACTGGATTAATATGTTTACTTTTATCACGTGTTGCTCACAAGCCTGCCTTGATCAGCATTATCTGAAAATTGTTCTGTTGCTTTGTGTTTTTTCAGCCTGTTTGACTTTTGGTATAGCAGTTTATTTAATTCTCAATTCACTGAACTCACTCTAGATTTTTATGTACTGTACAAACAGGCCTGGAACCTTGTTACTAAAAATCAAAAGGACTACCATGAAGCTTATCCTTATGCAATATTACCAGGATATTTATGGAACAAAATGGGTTACAAAAGATGCACATGCATCTTTTTTCTGCAGTGCTAATATTTGCTGCTTAAATTAGGAACTCTGTCTTCACTATTTTCCACCCAGTGCTTGGAACTTCAATTTTTAAATGAGAAGTTGATATATATACTGTATGTGCATGTGTGATATGTGGAAGCACAAGGATTCTCCCAAATCTTTGGCAGAAAATAGAGCACCAATGGTCACTTAGCATCACTAAATTCATTGAACAGCAGAAAAAAGGAATAACCTTTATACCAGCCACCAAAAGTTAATGTACAGTCTGAAATGTTGTTTTCCAAGCTTGATAGTCTTCCTCTGATCAAAATCCAAGAAGATCATATTCGTAATTAATCATCCAAAGAAGAATTTCATTCTTGAAACAATGGAACTTGGGGGAAAACTGTAATTAATATTAGTTTGCACCATTTTGTGATTTTCTTTCATTCTAGTTAGAGTCCAAATGTTTTTATCTGGAAACCTGGAGTTTTATGAGTTTCTCTTCAATAGGAATGTAGAACCTGTGATTTTCCAAACTATGCTAAGCTGCAGCTCTTAGCAAGCCAGGCAGAATGGCCAGCAGTGAGGGCTACCAGAAATTGTAGGCCAGCAATATTTGGTAAGGTCAAGTTTTCTCCAAACTGCTCTATACCCTGAATTTTCTTTATTTCAATTATTCCTTCCAGTTTACTAGGTTCTATTTTCTCAACTTTTTGATACATGGATCAAGCATGTCATATGAGTTATGGGATCACACATAATTCTACTTTCTTGCTGTCTCAACTGAAGAATTTCCCAGGTCCTACCTTATCAGGTCTTGCCAAGCAAGCCTTATTACACAGTAACATCAAGTGAATTATGAAATGGTTTCCCCACATTAAGCACTGAGAAATGTTGCAATGTTTGCAGTTGATCTGATCTTCAAATATATCAAACATCTAACCTACCCATGACTATTCAGTTCAGATTCTCCCAGTTTCACAATATGCTCCTTTGGGCAATTGCATTACATGCCCATGGCCCCAGTTCAAGAAAAGATCTGTGCACAGTTAACTCTTGTAGGAAGTGTATAGTCCACAGATAATTTCACACAAAATGGGATTGTAAATCTTCTCTTTTTGTGTTTTTCAAAGCATCAAAAGCAGTATTTGCTGAAAATAATTGTAATTCATTTACCATATCAGATTGAAAATGAGATGCAGTCATCACCATTATCCATCATCCCATTTTATGCAGAATTGTCCAAAATGTCTAAATGATATATCAGTGTACTCTCTGAACTAGATGGGTTAATAGTCTCACTTAGTATTTGGCACCTCAGTGTATTGATATATTCTTATGTTCGCTATTACAAGAAAGTGTAGGACTTCAGCTAATGGGTTTAAATTATAAGAAAATGAATTTCAATTAATTAAGGCAAAATTCTTAGGTAAAAAATTCCACAACTATCCCAATAGCTGAATTCAGTCCTAGGAGAAATGTAATGTTTACATAAACATATATTTAAGCTAAGAACAAAACTGTGATATTGAAACCTAAGTGTCCGAAATGGACTTAAGTAGAATTTAAACAAATGTATGCCATCTTGGATAATGTAGTCCAATACAATTTACATTTGCTATTTTTTCGCTATTCAAGATCTTTCTTGGTTCTGTTTTCAAGATGCTGCAGACCTTTATGCCACCCAAACCCTTCATCTGTGTCTTCCACAATGGCCAATTTGGCACAATTCCCATTTAAGTAAGGAAGTGCATGAAGACTGTAGAACAAGCTCTAAAAATTGCTTAATAAAATTGATAAAACAAGAAAAATTGCAGATCTCCCCCAGGAATCCAGGGGAAAACTCTAATTTTTGGCCTTGGCCACATGCATGACATGGTCTCACTCACTTTCCTATAGACACCTGTGGATAGATATAAAAGACAGACAGACAGACAGACAGACAGACAGACAGATGATAGAATGTTGATTTGTTCAGGAGTCATAGTCTGTTCTAGTTGTTCTTTGAGGCTGTCTATTGTGTGTTGATATTTGTTTAATCTGAGGTGGGCGTCCATGATCATTAGCCGTATCATTTTTTGCCCACTTTGTTGCGCAATCTTCCATTCAGCTGTGCAGTTGATTGGAGGTTTGGATAGATGATAGGTAGGTAGGTAGGTAGGTAGATATACAGATAGATTTTCAAGTGCTTTTAAGCTGTCTTAGTCATATGATTCTAAGTGCATACAAAGGTGTCCACACAGATTTATGTGTAATGCACATAAAAAAGAGGCAGAGCATTGATTGCACTGTCACTGCCACCATCTTGACCTTTTTACTATATTCTGCAGACACTCTTGGTGCATAGAACAAATTTTGTCCAATTACAAGCCCACTTCTTACAACCCAGTTAGAGGTGGCAGCACCTAGCCAAATAGGATCTCAAAAATACAGATCTGGGTCAGATCTGGTTAGTATTGGATAGGAGCCCATGAGGAAGTTCCACTGAAATAGAACATGTTTTAGTAATATGCCTTATTTTCCCTTACAGCAGCAGTGAGGGGTGAAAACCTACTTTTAGAATGATGTCTTAAAGAAAAAGGTAGCGGAATTTTCAATACCAGGTGGTGTCTCATCTAAATTCTAACCAAGTCTAACCCCAATGACCTCTTTGAGATCAGCCAATGTTAATTATGTTCTCCTGTAACTGAAGTTACAGTTTAAAATGTGTCTTGTGTTTCTACTACCCACTAAAAACATGTAGCACCAGGGTTCTTCATTGTTTCTACCCTTTCAGCTCATTAATAAGAATCAGTCCTTCTTTTGAGAGTCCCATCTCCTTGAGCACTCAGTTGAATGAAGTTATCCCTGCAACTGCTCTCTGCAAAAACCCACCACCTGCTCCTGTCAATTAATCACATAAGGCCTATTCCCCAACACACAATCACCGGAAGTTTCATTGTTCTGCAGCCAGCCCCAGATGAATACATGCTGTCTCCACCAAGGCCAGATACACTTTATTGAAATTTCTTATAGAACTGACAGTGATAGATGACAGGAGCCCATTCAAGCCAATCATTGTAGGCCTTCCATATAACAGTAAGTACAAGCCCTGCAAAGTAACATGTCCACGGCTAAGATAGTAGGCAGGATGGCTATTTTCCCTGAGAAATGCAGAATACAGTCCAATTGAAGATTAAATAACAGGATTGTTTAAAAACAGATCTAAAATATATGGCATATGCCCCATTCCTGCCACAGTTCCATTTCACACTGCAAATGGGAAAGCATAACTGGGTGTTCCCCATCTTAAAAAAATGTTGCTTATAACAATTATGCCTGGAAGAGAAGAGTTTGACCTTAAATAATTCCTTGATCTGGTTTTCTAATCTAGGGCAAGCAAGCTCAATTTAGTGCTTTCCAGACATTTCAGACTGCAAGTTCCAGGTTATTGGCCTGGTGGGCTAAGTCTTATGGGAGCTGTAGTTCACAACATCTGGGGACCCCCAGGTTGGCAATCCTTAATGAAGAGGATGCATTCATGAACCAATCTTCTAAAATAAAATGATATTATATGCTTCTTCAGAACATGCACATTGGTTACATAGGAACTAAAAAAATCCCTTCATGTTGCAGGGAATATGTACATCGTGATGGTATTATACACAATTTCAGAATAATTGTACCTGTGACACTCTTCCCACCTTAGCAGTGGTCCTTTGTTGTACTATTAGGTGGTATTATGATGTTGGTAAGAGATGTATAAGGGTACTTGTTGGGAGCATCAGAGTACTTCCATGCCACATAAGTTCTACTCTCCAAGACTTCAGAAAGTAGTCTGAAATCAGTTGTGGTTATCTTCACTTATGCTGACCTGAAAATGTTAAGAATACCATGAGCCAATCAGTGGTCCCTTCAGATGACCAATAAAAAAGCAGAAAATAAGCCATCCAGTCAGTGTTCTATCCCTGATCCACAGTGGAACCAAGAACAGCAAATAAAATCAGATCAGATCAGATCATCAGATCAGATCAGATCAGATCAGATCAGATCAGATCAGATCAGATCCCCTCACTCCTCCCACCCCCACAACAGGGGAAAAAAAACTGATAGTGACCTGTTCCCCATGCCCTGTTCAACATTTTAAATACATTTTGTACACCTCTGTCTGGTGTTTTGGAGGGGGAGGGGATCTGAGCAATTCCAGCAACCACTGGAAAGATAGTTATACAAAGAAAGGTAGGATGTCCACCTTGTAACTGTATCTCAGCCACCTGGTAACTACAGGAGGAGCAAGAATCCTGCACACAATACAGTCTTCTAATTTGAAAAGAAATGGAAAGTATTTCCAGCTTGTCAAATGGAAGGAGAATTTCCTCCCCATGCAGGAACAAAACAGCATTAACTTGATGAGAGGAATACCATCAAGGTTCCCTCACTCTTTATACAACATATCAAGGGTTGCACTTCAAGAGATCACAGCATGCCTTTTTTTGCAGAGTGAGGTTGGGGATTAAGAGATGAAATGTATAGGACTTATTTTGTCCCTTTCCTGCCTCTCCTCAAAATTTTCAAATAAAGTGTTGACAACCATACAGTATTTATATTCGGCCACAAAAGGGAGGCTGGAAGAGGTCATATGACTCCACACAGCCCTTCTGGCATCTGTACTCTATGGTACTTGACCATAGGATCTGTTATAGATTGCCTTCACAACTGTCCACTGTTAAGAAGAGCGTTCAAGTAAATAATGGACAAATATAAAAACAAACCACTTGTCCCCATTCTGATCTCCAATCATCAAATGAATAGCAGTTGGATGAAAGATTGTGAGATGCTGTTATGAAGAATTTATTTAAGCATCTGTGTTAAAATAAAAATGAGAATGAATTCTTCCACAAAGCTAAATTAACATTTGATTTTGTTATCAGTTGGGGTTCTTTCTTCAAAATGAAAAAAAAAAAAAACTGGAGGCTAAACTCACTTGAAACCACAGGACATTTTTTAATGTGCTCTGATGAGGCTACTGAGGCAAAATGCTTCTCAAAAGTTATCCTCTCATCGATGCCTTCGACAATACATATCCTCTCATCGTTTGTGCTAACCACTTCAAATAAGCAAATCTACATTAATTCTTCATTGTGTTCTAGACAAAAAAATGAAGTGCATAAACAAACTCTTTAACTCTACAGTAGAGAATGGCACAGCTGAATTTTGCCTCTCATGGCGACATAAAAGATATCAACCTTATCAATATTTGATGGCAAGCCACTCAAATTGATGGAGGCAGAGGGCCAGAAATTATTTAGAATGAACACATACATAAACATTTTGTGTTGGAGAAAAGATGAAATAGTAACAACAGCAACAACAACAACAACAACAACAACAACAAATCCTTACTGGATACAATCAAATATTTAACTTTCTGTTAAAATCCCCTCTACTTGGACCTCAAATATTTTCATTATTTTTTTTCCTGGAATAATGACAAAGCTAAGTCATATTTTGTCACAGCAATCTTTGGCCCATTACAGCATAATACTTGTGTGATTGAGGTATAATGGCCCATCCCATATAAAGGTACAGGTAAGATTATGTAGGGGCGTGGTGGCTCAGCGGGTAAGACGCCAGGCTTGTCGATCGGAAGATCTCAAGTTCGGAGGTTCGAATCCCTAGCCCTGCATGCGGAGTGAGCTCCCGCACTAGCTTCAGCTCTTGCCAACCTAGCAATTCGAAAGCATGCAAATGCAAGTAGATTAATAGGTACCACTTCGGTGGTAGGTAACAGTGTTCCGCGCGTGTCATGCAGCCACATGACTGTGGAAGTGTCTTTGGACAATGCTGGCTCTTCGGCTAACAAACGGAAATGAGCACCGGCCCCTAGAGTCGGACACGACTGCACAAATGTGCGGGGGGAACCTTTACCTTTTAAGATTATGTAGATTTTAAGGACACTTCTTCATGGTTCCGTTCTTTACTCTACAACCCTGCTTCAAAGTGGGCCATGTGATTTCCCTTTTTTCTGCCAAACTCAGAATGCTGAATATAAGCCAGAATACAATGAATCAAGCAGTGTTCTCTCCAGCCTAACAATAGAAGTTAGTGGTCCACCTTCTGAGCTATGGAATGAGAAAAACCCCTTTGCTCATTCCACACAGCAAGGAGGGGAAATATACAATGCTAGCTCCTTCTATGTGGCTTTGATTGTTTTGCAAATAATAATAATAATTGTAAGCATACACAGCAGAATCTCCTCTGATGTTCTAAACAATTTCCGAGGTCAGTGCTTTAAACATATACCACATTTCAGTCCTTTTCCCCCCAGCTCAGAGTTATTTATTATATTTGTACATAAGTTTTTAAAGTATAACTTCACTGTAGTTTTAAATAAGAGAGATAAAGAGAGCAATATACAGAAATAAATTAAATGAGTGTAATATACACATGTCTAACAAATTAAGTTTTAATGCCAAAACAAACAAAAGGAAAACAAAACAAAACAAAACAAAAACCCTAAAAATTAACATACTAAATTGATCTAAATCACCTACATACTGTATGTCACAAATTCATTTAATCGTGTTATAGAAATGTATCAAATTATGCATAAATATTTATGCAAAATATGAAATCTATGCCAAAGGGAAATGTACTGTGTCAATTTTTGATTAGTAGGAAAAAGTAGCCTTTCAAAAATTGGTAAGTTACACATTTTTTTAAAAGCTAGTCTTCGATATCTGTTGTAATAGTTCTTTTTTAGTCTCTCAATATAAGTATCTTGGCTATTCCCCACACCTGACATAATATTCCTCAAAAATGTTCAGATTCCATGATTTTGGAATATAATTCAAAATAATATTGACATTGTTGTGGCCAAAACCTGCTTTCAATGAAAGCAACCGAATCACTTTGAAGATACAACATAATTTTATTAACATGCGTACAGTATATACTGGCCTCCCAGCAAAGCTGAGCAGGTCTGATCAAAAGCGGAACCGGAACTTATATATCTTTGGCCTACTACATTGCAAAGAAAAAACACAGAAAAAAAGCAGACACAGTGGAAATTGCAGCATGATGTTAGAATGTTTTAGATAAACCCATCCATGTGAACTTATTATTATTTATCCCTTCCTACTTGGTCAGCAGGCTAACCATACTATCTCTGATATATTGTATGCTTGGTGAATAAAAGCAATTTGGTTTACAGGTAGTCCTCACTTAACAACCATTCATTTAGTGATGGTTCGGACTTACAACGGTGTTGAAAAAAACAACTTACAACCGGTTCTCACACTTATGAACGTCGTAGCATCCCCATGGTCACACAATCACAATTTGGGTGCTTGGCAACTGGTTTGCATTTATGACCTTTGCAGTGTCCCATGGTCACATGATTGCCACTTTTTACCTCCTCAGACGGCTTCTGGCAAGTAAAATCAATGGGGAACCATGTGATTTGCTTAATGACCATATGGTTCACTTAATGCCCACAGTGATTCGCTTAACAACCGCTGCAAAAAAGATCGTAAAATTGGGTCAGATTTGCTTAATGACCGCTTCTCTTAGCAACCAAAATTCTGGTCCCGGTTGTGGTTGTTAAGCAAGGACTACCTGTACTGGGCCACAGGTTCTTAACTGAGTCTTCTCCCTGTTGTCAATTCACCTTGCTGGGAGTGTTTTCTTACAAGGGCACTTTCAGCAGTTCATATGTATGTGGGATGGGGGGCATCTCAGAGGTTTGGTAGTGAATGCAGCTTACATGTGCATCTTTTACCACCACAACATCTTTAACTTGAAAACATTTGCCCAGATATCTCCTTATGTATATTACGATATTATTCCCAAAAGAAATCAAAATTAGACATGACCAAATCATATGAGTTATTAAGTCTTTGCCAATTTGTGTTCCCCAGATTTGTTTAGACCAGTGTTTCTCAACATTAGCCATTTTAAGATGTGTGGACTTCAATTCCTGCTGGCTGGGGAATTCTGGGAGTTGAAGTCCACACAATTTAAATGGCCAAGGTTGAGAAATACTGGTTTAGACTATAACTCCCTGCATAGCCTTCCCATTATGGCTAGGATTTCTGGGAGTTATAATCCCAACATATTGAGGAGGGTGCTAGTTTGGTGAAGGTTGCCATATGTGATAATTACTATATATAGTTCTTCACAATGCATCCTTTGCTACTGCATGCCACATTTGGCCTTAATCAAGAAGTATCACTTCTAAAGTGATTCTACCTCTCTTTCAAAATTTCAGCAAACTGTTTTTGTATAGTAATATGTGTTGGATCCAGATAGGCATGGAAGGAAGTAGATAAGAAGTTGACCTTCCCTGTCCTTTACTTCCTGCCATACTCCAGAGAGGTATGCATAAACGTAAATACATTGTATGTAAAATAACCTGAATTAAATATTACTACTAGTATTATATGAGAGCCAGTCTGGTGTAGTGGTTAAGGCACCAGGCTAGAAACCAGGAAACCCTGGCTTTTAGTCCTGCCTTAGGCACAAAGTCAGTTGGGTGACTTTGGGCCAGTCACTATCTTTCAGCCCTAGAAAGAAGGAGGCAATGGCAACCCACTTCTGAAAAACTTTGGCAAGAAAACCGCAGGGACTTGTCCAGGCAGTCACCAGGAGTCAAGACTGACTCAAAGGCACCCCCCACCCCAAAAAAGTGGTATTGTATGGCTATGGAAATAAAAGAAAAGAAAAACGTCAGGTGGATAAAAACAATATCAGACTTTTCCCAGAAGCTTCTTTTGATAAAATTTGAGAGATGCTGTTGATATGGATATGAGTTAGTGACCAATATGCTCCAATTTCATTATTCATCTGCACCCAGTACCATTGCAGTTGCATCCTCCTGCTTCTTTCTCAGTTTATCAGTCTGCGTCATGATTTTTATGCCTCCACCGGCAGATAAAATGTTCTTTTCTGTGGCCAATATTGATTAGGTAGCTTGTTGTGATGAGCGTAAGCAAATTGCTTGCTTGACAAGATGGGGCATATCCATGCAACCTTGTGCAACTCTGTCTTCCTTGTAAAACAGTCTTTGAGTTTGATGCAAATCATAGCCTCTTCACCAGCACTTAGAAAACGGTTGATTCATGCATTCCTCTGACTCTTCCCGTGCTATTTCCTCACAAGACTGACCATAAGTCCTGAGGAAAAGCCAAAGGAAAAAACATGCCACGTGTCTGACACTAAAGGGCTGGGACCCTCCTCAATTCAGTGAAGCTGAAAATAAATGGAAGGGTTAGAGGCACATCGTTAATTTTTTTTTTACAAACACTTAGACACAAATGATCATTTGTAACTGTTGGACTAGGCCAAGTATTAACTGTCATTCCAGAACAAATACCACTGTCCTTGATCATATGCTATTTTAAGTTTAACCTCTCTCATATGGCTTTTCTGATGAAAAATTAGAGTTGGAATATATTATTTAGGGGATAGAGTCACTAAGAAATGTCAATCACACTCCTCCAAAAATCAGTGTATTGATTCAAACATTGGTAGCCAAAACTATTATAATTAGGATCACATATCATGCTAAGCTATGATTTTTGAAAAACCATAATTAACTTGTCACACAGCACAGTAAACACGTTAGCCAGTATACATAACATGTTAAACAAGCCACAAAATGCCATTAGGTGTTGTGTAAATCCAGCCAGTGCTATGGATTAGAAATATAACTCTAATGGAGGCAGTCAAGCATACAAGAATGTAAAATTACCATGACAGTTTGGCCTGATTCTTCAAAAGTGATCACTTTGCATCAAGAGACTCAACCAACAGCACAAAACAATAGATTCTGCCTTCAAATATTTGTGTTTTGATTGTCTGACTGAAAATATAAAAGACCAGAGGCCCCATATTCTCCATCCTGCTGTTATAGGAGAGATATAATTGTTTGACGCTCCTGAAACTTCAATCTCAGCGCACCCATTACAACTCTTTGAAGAGGTGGTTGTGTTTGAAGGTTTCTCCTTCAAAACACTGCACTTGACCTATGAATAGTGATTCGAGGAGACTGTCAGAGTCATCACAATTAGCAGTGATTGGTTTGACTAGGGAGCTGTATTGCTGTGTCAAACATCAAATCAGGTGTAATTTGACTGCCTAGAGTGGGAAGGAGACAGGAAATGAAAGTCCCATGGAGTCAACACAATCACTGGCAAAGTGCCCATTCAAGTCGGGTTCTTGCTTCAGGGAAACTTACAGCATTAGGGAAATTACAGTGACATGAACTGATGACACAGTGGATGTGCTTTTAGAAGAAGGAATAAGAAAAAAAATATGGAACTGGTGAGAAAGCAAAGGGCCACAGCCAGCAGACTTTATTCTTCTGCCTCAGAGAAGGCCAAATCAGTCAAATTAATGCATTTCTCACTGCCATTATTTACTGGGGCACCAGCCACCTTTCATTCTCACATACCAACTTCGTCCCACAACAGTCATGGGATTAGCACCCTAAGATGTGAAATAACATGTTTTGTCATGTGCATTGCAATGCAGACTACAGGGAATTCTCCGCTTTCCAAACATTTATAAAAGCAACAGATCCAGTCCTGACACCTCTCTCATTATGGGGGGCAGCTATAAAATGAAGTTAGTTATTTCTATCCTCCTCCCAATAGGCATCTGTTTGTTTAATAGCTATATGATGACTCTCATAATAAATAAGGAGAGGTTTCTTGTGATTATAAGGCCTTGGGGCATCTCTGACATATCTTGGTTTCCATTCTAAGAAAGCTTTAGATGTGGATTGGCTCAAAAATGCAGAAGACAGTTACTGAGTACCTTGGAGAGAAAAAAATAACAGTAATACATATTGTTCTCTTCTCCAGTTAAAGAATAGCACTGAACCATTTTTTATTCCCCTGCAAAAGAGGCTTCTATCTTTCTCTTTAGTCTTAAGGCAATATGGAATTTATTGTGGATTTCCTTTGGTGCTGTTTTTGAGCTTACATTATCACCCTGTGTCAGCCAAATGGTTTATTTTCCATCTCTCTTACTTATCTTTCTAACTCTCTACTGCCTCTCTATTTCTACACACACACACACACACACACACACACACACACACACACACACAGTCTATGAGAAGGGGTTACATCTCAATAATCTTCCCAAACTTGTATTAAAAGATCACTCATACAGCCTCCTCAGTCAGCTCATAAATAAGTAACATACAAAACCTTATTCCTCATGTGTAACACTTTCCATTCAATTTTATTTCTCCTTTCACTCTTTTTTAGAGCAATGTGTTCTCTATCAAAGTAAATGATAACAGTTCAAATTGATGGTGGTGGTGATGACAGAGCAAAATGGAAGTATCATTCCTTGAATGGCAGAAGTGGTATGAACTTAGATGTGGTCAGTGGTGTCCCCAGGGGGTACGCTGACCATACGTCCCGTTTTGAATGGGACAGTCCCATTTTTTAAGCATTTTTCAACCGTCCCGTCGTTTTCATAAACATCTCAATTTTGTCCCGTTTTTCAAATCCAGTGGGAATGACACAGGAGAATTCGAGCTGGAGTGTGGACTGGGGGGCAGGGTTTGCAGGCGGGAGCCAATTGCGTGGACTGGAGGGCAGGGTTTGCAGGTGGGAGCCAATCGTGTGGACCAGGGGGCGGGGTTTGCAGGCGGGAGCCAATCATGCGGACCGGGGGTGGGGACCCCTGTCTTTTTCATGAATACGGAATATTACATAAGACCCCATCCGGTTTTGCCATCCTGAAATATGGTCAGCCTACCAGGGGGATAAGCAGGGCCTGATTGACAAAATCAGCATCACAATGCAAGCCCCATCTCTTTTATATCAGTGTTGCCATGTCATACAGACATAGAAAAGGGGGGAAGCTTGTGTCATGAGGCTGAAAAGTTGTGCACAAATACTGTAGCAGGAATTAATTAAAAACAATAATTTATATCAAGGGAATTTACGCAAGGGATATTTGTTGTCAATGAATGAAAGCAGGATCATGTGCACTTAAAAAAAGAATTGGGGGCATTTCTGTTCAGAGTTCTGAGTATTGGGGAAGATGCCGTAGAAATGCTCTTAGGGTCACTTGCGTATATCCTTGGCTTCACCTCCTGACCTTCAGCTGAACTTTCACACTGTTGCCCAAGCATCTCATGGTTTAGGAAGGGGAGGAAGGAAGGGCCATTGTTGGCCAACTGAGAAGTAGGAAAATTGGTGCTCCTTGTCTTCCTGCTGGGTTTTCTTTGACTCTGCAGGGGGAGTTGCAAAGCTGCTCCTGAAGATAAGGGGAAGGACTCCACCTGCCATGGTCCTTCAATTCCAGGCAAAAAGTGGGAAATTCCAGGATCCAGGAAGCAGGATAAGATGGGAGCTTCTGCCAAGGAGAAACTGTCTGCCCTGCAGCAACCACAAGAACCCTTGTATCCTTACGGTACAGAATTTCCCTGGAACAGAAGCTGAGCCCCAAATTAATTGGCTCAACTTCCCAAGTGCCATGGAAGCATGTGGAAGGCACTTATGGTAGTAGATACTGCAAGCTTTAACTGTAATTGTGAGCTTTTCAATCCTTTTTCTTTTAAAAGAATTGGCGTTTAGATATCTATCAGACCCGTATACTTTCCTATTAATTTAATGAAATGGGCAGAACTTTTACTAATCCACATATCCCTATGCACGAGGAGTCTAAAGGTCTAAAGGTCTCTGCCCTGTAAATTGAGCTGCAGAAGTGCCTAGGGGGAACATTTGCATGCAGTGTTATTATGGAAGTGAAAAAGAACAATTGTAAACCATGCTGTGTTCCCTAAAAAGTATTAATAGTGGCTCAGTGGTTCCATGATGATTTAGGGTTAAACTGCCCTGCATCCCTGGAAACAGGCAGGATATAAATGTTTGCATAAATGAATAATAAATATGAATATTCTTTTTGCAATTCTTTAAAGAATGCACTTATTTATTAATTATATTTAATTGACTTTTATGTCTCCTCTGCCACAGAGGTAACTCTAGGCTGCATACGTATTTAGGACTGACATAAACAGGTGACTATGCTGAATTAAGAGGGCTGTGCTGGATTTTTATCAGTATGGAAATGGATTAGACATGAGGCCCAGATCCAGTGGATGTCATCACTCCTCTAACTTCCTGTACTAGAAAACCATGAAGTGGAAGAATCTTGAGTTCTAGCGCTCAGCCTGTCAGATGTTAAAAGTGATCAAAGCAGTGTGGAAACACTGCCTTAGCTCTGAAGAGAAGATTAGCAGGAAGTGATTAGTGATTGCTAACCTCTTGAGGTCTTTCCTTACAGGCTGAGCCTGAGGGCAGATAAATATTTCAAGAAGCCATATCAACAGTGATCTGTGTTTAAAATCATGCCTATTTTTATATTACCTTGGACAAGGTCACAGCCTTAGCACCAAATTAACAATTCCCAGGAAGCATTCATGTAATGTTTTAATCCAACCTTGAAGACTAGTAGTTCATTATATGAATGTTTTAGATGTCTTCCTTTATTCTTGAATAAACATACCAATATTCTGCAAATTTGGACACAACGTGGGACATTTGGTATCTACAGGCCCAATTTTCCCAGTTATACCTCAAACCAAGCTACTTCTGGAAGTTCTCAAAACATTAGTTATTAAACTTGGCTCTGTGATCTCACCTGGGGTAAAAAGGAAAGTGGTCAAGCCTGGGGATGGCTGATTTCCTAGAGCAGCCTCAAATATCTCAAATATTTTAAATATGTTCAACGTCACTGTAAGAACCACCTGCTACTTGGATTTTATTGTATTTATATTTTTATTGTTGTTTTTATTGTATTTTATTGATGTTATGTTGTGAACCGCCCAGAGTCCCTCCTTGAGGGGGAGATGGGCGGTTATAGAAATTTGATAAATAAAATAAATAAATAAATTAGTTATGAATATTTGCCATGTCTAGAGCTAATTTATATGCTTGGCTCCAGCTAACTCTGATCTCTGTCACTTTTGCATTTGCACGTCCTCATTAATTGGATTTTTCCAAAAAATAAAAATTGGCGCTGAAATGTACTTTTAAATAAACGGACTCCAATGTTTTTCCCTCTCAAAGTGTATACTAAAAATCTATTCTGTTATCATTCTTGAGATGAAAAAAATGCATTAGGACATACAGAAAGTGCCAAAAGTCACTTTGCATTTTACACTGGGAAATGCAGATTAGGTCACTTCCTATAGCAGAACTCTCAGTAGAAAAAAAGTTTTCAGAAAATAACTGCCACATATCAGAAAGGTGGAATATGAGGAGTAAATAGCCCAGGAACAGGTCATTTGCAATGCCATGGTAGCAGCATTATTTATTTTCTTATATCAAACTAATTAACAGCCAAGGACATGGAAGGGAGGTTTTGGTCCCTTAACTCTTTAATTCTCTATAACTTCCTTTAAAACAAATTCAATCAAATTATCAGCATCATTTTTAACTTCTCCTCATTCACACAATGGTAATAACAACTGCCAAATCTCCCGGGGTAGAGCATTCCAGATGGTAACACTAACTGTGGGATAAGCCAAATACTATTATGCATTTGTTGTTTTCTATTATCTAAAAGCACAGATACCCACTCTTTAACCAGAAAGGCCCTCACGGGGACTGATAAACCATTCAGCCCTTCCTGCTCTTGTATGTCAATGGCTTCCCCCCTCCTTTAATGTGCTTTATATCATTTTTTTAAAATTTACTACATGTTTCTTTACTGTGCTTTAATTATTTCTTTTTCTAACTATGAACATCTCTTCAAGGTATTTTCTAATGTTAAAATGCATATGTATATGTGTATGTGTATGTGTGTGTATCGACTGTATATCCATATCTGTATATCCATATCTATCACACACTCAACCCCACACATTAATGGGGTTGAGAATCCAGCACTGGTGACATTTCACACAGTCCCTCCCAAAACATTCAAGATTCCATTTATTTATTTATTTATTTATTTATTTATTTATTTATTTATTTATTTATTTATTTATTTATTCGTATGTACTATATATCTCAAATATATTATATTTGAGAGCCAGTTTGTGTAGTGATTAAGGCACCAGCTATAAATTGGGAGACCGTGAATTCTAGTCCTGCCTTAAGCACAAAGCCAGCTGGGTGGCCTTGGGCCAGTCACTCTCTCAGCCCTAGGAAGGAGGCAATGGCATACCACTTCCAAAATCTTGTCAAGAAAACTTCAGGGACTAGTCAAGGAGTCAACATTGGCTTGAAGGCACAAAAACAAAATATACATACATTCATACGTACATAACTCACTGTTTATACTGACTACTCCATTAGGTCTAGTTGGTCTGCAATCACAACACCTAAAAAGCATGCATGAGACCTCCATAAAAATGTAACCAACATCATATTGGCCAACTGATCAGCCAACCCCTACCCTATAATGGTGGGAGTCTCTCCTCCCCAAAAGTTTTGTGGAAATGCAGTTTTTATTGCCTTCCTAAATGGCAATAGGGAACAGACCAACTTGACCCAGGGGGTAAAATACTCCAAAGCAGAGGCTGTAGCGCAAAATCCATCTGTTGAATTGGCTCAGAAGCCACCCTGCAGCCTGTGCAACTCCCATCCTATAGACATCATCCTGCTGTACCATCTTCCACTAGTAAGCATAGCTGAATTCTGTGTGAGCTGTAGCTTCCAATTTGAGTAGCCCAACGTAAAGTGAATTGCAGCAGTCTAGCCGTGAAATGACAAGGACCTGAACCACTATAGATGACCTCATGGCCCAAGAAAGGTCACAACTGGTGAACCAGATGAAGATAGACAAAGTATTCTTGAAAGGAAATGATGGAGATAGTTCCTCCAAACTAAGCAAGGTGCCATGGCTTCCCTCAGTAAAACTCAAGAGACGGCAGCTCATCCCAATAAGTGTAACTACTATAGCCATTCTAGTCTTGGTGTACTTTTTCTTAGCAGGACACCTCAATTGTCTTTCTCACTACTACTTTTATCCTCATAGCTAGACCACCTCTTCATTCTCTTCATTTTCACAATAAATAATAAATTGCCTTATGGATGTGGTAAATGGACCAGCCAACTAATTGAAGCAAAGCATTATGTGCCCCCTCCTTCTCACCCCTCATTGGATATACAACTCTTGTCTTAGTAGATTAGACAAGAATGCCATGTAGTGCCTTGGAAGATGCATCATTGCTCAGGGTTGCTACATATGTTTTGCTTGAGAAGTTCAGTTCTTTCCCCGGTTTCCCAAATCCTGTCCAATATTCTGAAGTGTGATGGCTAGTCATTGTGGAAAATATGTTGCTAGATCAAAGATAGGAAACTTTCTTCCTATCTAACTTTAGATTGCCTTGATCACTAAGTTCAAATGGTGACTTTGACTAGAAAGAAAATTTGGTGGAGCCAGAATCAAAGTGGGTGGAGTTTACAAGAGGGGTAAAAACCATATCTGGCTTTCAAGCTGCAGGTCCCTCCATCCTGTGATTGAGGGTCCAGTGGTTAGCTGATTGTATGCAAGATGCAGAGCTTCCCTCTATAAATAGATTTTGGTGTTCAAGGAACGCTTCAGGACTTCCTCAGAATTAAGTAACTTGATAGTGGAAAACGATGAGTGTTTATTTTCAAAGATTGGAACAGTACATACTAATATTGCGCTGCTTTGGAGCCAAGAAATAATGTCAACTTGATGTACAACGTGATGTTCCTGAAGAGTTTGCTTCCTTTTGTAATATGGGCTCTTTGTTTCCTGCTCCTCCATTTCCTGTGTTTTGCCCACTCAACTCCTCAGTAACTTTGGTGTTCTTCATAACCCTTAAAGGCTCTCTGGATCCTGAAAATTTTGCTCACTTTGGGCCAAGTGCCAAATTCATGCTTATGCCTGATGTTTTGCAGACTTTATGCGGGTCCCTTGAAAACTTCTACAATTATATTAAGTGCTGTGCGGCTGCACAATTTTAATCCTCTTTCCATTTTTTTGTGGGGAAATTGCAGCTGTATTAAAAGGTTGCCAGAGGGTCTTGTGTGCAAGATAAACCCTTATTGATCCTCAATCTTAAAAAATATACACCTTCTAGGCACAGTGGTATCCATAGATTTATATGTATCAGTCACTGAACAAATTAGTCTGTTCCTGCTTTTTGTCCCTCTTGCATGTGAGTGTTCATGTCTATCCATTTCTGTGTTCATGTTAGCTAGCAGTTAAAAAAAGGGCAAGAAAAAAAAAGCACATTGATTGATATATACAGTATGTGGTTTTTTAGTGGCAGGGTGTAAGATGCAGGCAGGAAGAGCATACACTGAACGGCACAACCAAGTAGCTGGCATTGTGTACAGGAACATCTGCACAGTGTATGGGCTAGACCCTCCCAAGTCCAGATGGGAGATTCCACAGAAGGTCGTGGAGAATGACAGGGCTAAGATCCTGTGGGACTTCCAGATCCAGACGGACAGGCAGGTACTGGCCAATCAACCAGACATTGTGGTAGTAGACAAGGACCAGAAGACAGTGGTGTGATAGTGCCAAGTGACAGCATGCTGGCTGAGGAATTCTGGGAGTTGAAGTCCACACAGCTTAAAGTTGCCAAGGTTGAGAAACACTGATCTAGACCAACTGCTATGCTGCTTTAAATATATTTTCTGTTTTACTCAACTCAGTCCAACCCATCAAACAACAAGAACAAAATGGAATGGCAGAGACATCACTGTTTCTAATAGTGAAACTTGGGTTTGACAGAGCTTTCCAAGGTTGGAACACTCTGACTTTAGCTAAGAATGTTCATATTTTCTTTTCTTTTCAAAATGTAGATATAAGTTAATATCTCTCTGAACCCATGAACTGCATTGGAAGGATATTTGGTTAGACTGAAAGCTGACAGATAACTAATTTCTGATCTACACATTAATGGTGAGGTATGGATCAGGTTGGTGTGGCTCATAATTCTCAAAGGTCAATCTCATCAAGCATTACAAATGAATAGAAATTACCATTTGTCAAGGTTAACTCCTTGTAGCATACAGGCCACCATTTCATTCAGGCTTAGCTATAGCATTCTGCCAGGCAAGAAAGTCAATTTCACCACCCTCTGATTCTTTAAATATCAGGTATGGCTACATAGTAAAATTCCACATTTCTCCCTCTTCTCTTCTTTTCTGTTGATCAAAATCTCAATTGGGGGTAAATTCTTTGGGTGCATATTTTTTTTCTTTGAAGTGGAAAGCCTTGGGATTGTTCGACCAGCTTAATCTTTAGGTCATCTTCTTCCAGTTTATGTAATGGAATGATCAATAATACTATTTAAAGCTCTACACTAGTTAATCATTATAAATGGGAGGAGGGGAGGAGAACAGTTTCTGACTAAATGTAGGTGCCTGCTGGAAGAATGTGTGTTTGTGGCTTTCACAAAATTAAAAGTAAACTTCTTCCTAGAGAATCCAAGAAAAATTAAAGAAACTAAGCTGAAATGTACCTGTAACTAAGTGGGTTTCTATGTATGTGTGTATTTCTGCCATCCTGCAATACCCTGAAGTTTCATATAAGAAGGTATGCAACAAACATTGAAAATGGCTGTTTAAGGCCTTGAGATGATGACCATGTGTCTATGGAGCACAGCCCTTTATCTGAAGCAGAAAGAGGGACTAATCTGTTTGAAGGGCATACAAACCAAGCCTCCTTTAATCAAGCATTCTACTAGATGCTAATACCCTTTTCTGAAATCTGATACATTAGAGCAGGGCTTTCCAAACTGTGTGTCGCGACACAATACTGTGTCGCCTGGGGCCCCCAAGTGTGTCGCGTGACAACTCGGAAGCACTAATGAAAATGCCCTTGGTTCCGGCAGGGAGGCGAAAATCGTGCATGCACGCTGCCGGGCTTCCCAGCGCACAGCTGATCGGCGCGGAGAATTTCCACCCTGGCCCACCCCCCGCCGATCAGCTGTGCAGCAGGGATGCAGCCCGGCAGCATGCACATGCAATTTTCGCCTCCCTGCCAGAACCAAGGGCATTTTCGGGGTCCCCAGAGCCTGCCTTTTGAAGGGGCAGTAGCAGCGGTGGCACGCCGCTGCTGCTGCAGCGGCAACCCAGAAGTGCCACTGCCGGCGCTTCTGGGTTTTTGCGTGCCGCACCGGCGGTGGCGCTTCTGGGATTTTATGGGCCAGCTGTTGGTGTGTCGCCAACGGCAAAAGTTTGGAAAGCCCTGCATTAGAGCAACAGCATACAACCTGTGTCTCTTCTCCCTACCCACACCGCCAAACTTGGGTGAAGTCTCCAGAGCCATCCAAAGGTTGTCATCACATTGTCATTTCTGATGTGATAGAGAGGGGAAGCATTAAATACGTTAACTTAATTTTAATTTTAATTAAACCTGTTCTAGTTTCATTTTTTTCTCCAGGCCCTGCCAAGTATTTGGCATGTAGCTCCCAATTTTCCACTCCAAGGCTAAATCTAACCCTTGTCTAAATTGTCCAAAATAGATTGCACCTTTTGCATTAGGGTCTTGGGAGACTAGAAATGGTATTTGACATTTATTTTATTTAATTATTTAATTTTTATCCTGCCTTAATCATTTTTATAAATAACTCAAGGTGGCGAACATACCTAATACTCCTTCCTCCTCCTATTTTCCCCACAACAGCAACCCTGTGAGGTGAGTTGGGCTGAGAGAGAATGACTGGCCCAAGGTATATATATATAAATATATTTATATATATTTAGAGGAAATAAAGTGGCAGTAAAATGACGTGGACAAACGGCCTTTAGAAAAGCAGTAGACTTCATATCCTGGATTAGGATAAGAGACATAAAATAGAAATAAACTATCATTTCAGTTTTCTTAATTTCCCATATTTTCCCAACCATAAATCAGTTTGTTTTGTTTCTGCAGCGTGTTTATGTATATGCATTTTAAAAGCTACCATGGTTTTGTAGCTTCTTCTTCAGCCATGTGCTTCTTTCCCAAGTCATACCTTTCATTGACCTTCTTGTAGATATGGATGAGGGGAAAACTTGCAGAAAAAATGCTTGAAAACAAAGCGTATTTTTCTTCTGAAGGTAAGAGTTGAATCTGTAATTCTTCTCTCTTTTAGCCACACCCAGTTTGGGAACCATTTACACTCACCTGGGCTGCAGCCACACCCAGTCTTGGAATGTAGACTCAGTCTTTATTGAAGTAATCAAATTATTCCTCTACTGTAATTGGCAGTAGCTCTCCATGATTTCAGACTAAGCTGCCTCTCACCATCTGTTCCCTTTAACTAGAAATGTTGGGAATGACTTTTCAAACCTTTGCACCTACTTGACCACTTAGCCATAGCTCATCCCACATGGCCTTGTATTTCTGCTTTTTAAAGCTTACTTTCCCACTCTACTGTGGTATTTTGCACTCAAAGGTTTTATGATCAAGGCTCACCTACTACATATATTCTTGTCTTTGATAGAACGGTATTTTTTCTTTCTTTTCCAATTGCTCCTTTCTGATAATCTACGGAAGCCTGAAAAGTATGTGGCAATTGAAATCTGGAGTTACAATGGATATGAAAGCATTGCTAGGATGCAGCACAATAGTAACTTTTTAAAAAAATATCAGGGAGTCAGGGAAATCCCCAAGTCTAATCTAGTGGTCAAAATGACATGATCTCACAGTTAAGATGTTATCCACCATCAATGGTTGATTGAATAAAAATAATGTATTCTTGAGAAAACCTAATCATGATTTATAGCTAAAACTCCAACAGTTAGTGTTGCCAGCCATGTTTACTTGGATTTCAATTTCTACCTTATGAAAGGTAAACATAGTAGGGAACCCTTATAGAAGAGCCATTCTGTGGAGTATCAGTACAACAGGTTCTGTATTGCATTCTGCAGTCATTAAAATGGTATACAGAGCAAAATCCACTTTAAGGCCCAACCTGAGATGAATTAGAGTAGAAGATAACATATGTCTTTTCTTAGCACTGTTGTTTCCTGCTCTGGTACAGTAGGGGAAAAGAGATCCAAAATATTCCAAACATGGACTATGATTAGGACTATCAACTACAGTTTAAATTTTATGTATGTATGTATGTGTGTTTGTGTGTATGTATGTGTGTATGTGTGTGTGTGTGTGTGTATGTATATATATATATATATACATACATACATACATACATACATACATACATACATACATACCATAATTAAAGCTAACCATTGATTGCTTCAGTTCCAGCAGAAGGACAAGCTGCATAGAGTTGAAAATCTCTTCTCTGCAGCTATATCAACAGAGGAGGGAAGGAAGGGCATTCAAGTCCAAGGGTTAATTGTATAGTACTCCAAACAAGTTTTTAAAAATTATATCTGAATGCAATTGCTGATTTCTAGACTGTACAGTGCTTCAGATAAGAAGGCAAAAAGATGCTCTAAACGGTCTGCAACTAACTGCCCAGGGTCCCTCCTTGTGGGGGAGATGGGCGGGATATAAATGTGACAAATAAACAAACAAACAAACAAACAAACAAACTTGAAGAAAGAAATGTGAGAAAAAACACATTTCTTTAAGGAGTGACAAAAAGGTTCTGCGTTTGCATATTTGTGCACTCTGAGCATCTCTTTGTCTCTGCATGCAAAGAACTTCAGGCCCAATATATAGTGAAATACCTTCCAGATATCTAAAGCACTGGTGGGTTTTCAACCTGATGGAATAGATTACATGTTTATATATATCCAGAAAATCTGATGGTTTCACCAGAATGATGAAACAAGCACTGCAATGTTGTTATGCAAGCGCCATCGCTTATGTGCATGCAGTGGGACTTTTCATGATGCTCTTTTCATCATAATTTGCTCCCCTTGCCCTGGCCCATGGATGGTAATGTTCAGAAGACCAGTGAAATTTAATTAGTAGCGTAGAATTATTGACTAGGGAGAAAAGGGCTATACATGAAGCTTTCCAAGGCATAGGCATCCATCCTTAACCACAATGACATGAAAACAATGAAATGCGCATCATGACTTCAAGACACAAATGCTGCCTTTTTCTGCTTTCATCATGATGTCACACATAACTCCATAAAGGGTGGAGTTTGCATTGTAACATCATGATTAAAGTTCCATCACTTACCCCTTTTGCTTCGCCCCTCCCATCCCCCACAGATGCCTATGTACCAAACCATTCCCACTCATTTTCCATTCTGTAGAATCTCAGTGGCTGGAGTTTGAAACAGCTATTTCCTTTAGCTCAGGGTTTCTAAACCAGGATTCCCTGGAACCCTAGGGTTCCACGAGAGGTCACTAGGGGTTCCTTGGGAGATCACGATTTATTTAAAAAGTTATTTCAAATTTGGGCAACTTCACATTAAAGAAGTAAGTTTCATTCTTTATTTTTAGTTTAAGAACACTGTCAATGCATATATACAGGCCTACACATGAAACAAATATAATCATTTTGTAACTTCTGGCCTATATTTGAGCCTGAATGTGCAGGGGTTCCCCAGGGCCTGAAAAATATTTCAAGGGTTCCTCCAGGGTCAAAGGTTGAGAAAGGCTGCTTTAGCTATTTTAATAAACTTATTGTATAGCTCTCCAATTACATGTGCATGCAGAGATATGCTTATCAAAGACAAACACAAAAATATCTAGTACAAATTATGTACAAAATGTTTCAGATGAAGGGTAATTGCTGATCAAAAGACAAATATTAGGCAAAAGGCATTAAAATGGCTATATGAGCAGAAAGACATAAAAATGAAAACTAATCTCTCTCTCTCTCTCTCTCTCTCTCTCTCTCTCTCTCTCTCTCTCTCTCTCTCTCTCTGTGTGTGTGTGTGTGTGTGTGTGTAATTCTAACTGGTGTAGAAATGGAAGTAACTAAGCCTAGCTATGGAAATACAAGAAACAAAAACTTCATCTCTAATTTCCGGTTCCTTGTTTGTGCATGGACAGGTTGAAGTGAAAATGTAACTCCATTTTACTAAAAGTAATTACTGTAAAAATCACTGTAAAAATGAGAGGGGCGTGATGGCTCAGTGGTTAAGACACCAAGCTTGTCAATCGTAAGGTTGGCAGTTCGAGACCTGAGCACCGCATGACGGAGTGAGGTCCTGCACTCGCCCCAGCTCTTGCCAACCTAGCAATTCGAAAGCACGCAAATGCAAGTAGATAAATAGGTACCACTTTGGTGGGTAGGTAACAGCTTTCCGTGCACGTCATGCCGGCCACATGACCGCAGAAGCGTCTTCGGACAGCGCTGGGTCTTCGGCTAAGAAACGGAGATGAGCACTGCCCCCTAGAGTCGGACACGACTGTGCAGGGGAAAACCTTTACCTTTACCTAATTACTGTATACCTCTCTATATGATCAAAAGCTTTACTCTGTTTGATTTCATAATATCATGAAGATCTATAGCCAGAAACACAATTACATTCCTATTTGAGATCCTCTAGTTTAATATGGAAAGCATATGAGTGGAGAGTGGAGTCTAGATCGGACTGCAGCACACCTACAAATTTTGAATATCTAAAGGTTGTTCATCTCCAGCTGTTATTCATATATCTAAAAGGAACATCTGGTACCATATTGACCTATCCCTATGATGTGACCATCTGCCAGTGCTTTTTTTTTAGATGTCTCCCTCCATAAAGGTGAGACTGAGGCTGATTAAACAGAATTTCACATGGGTCACCTGAGTGTAGAATTTTATCTCTGGAAAATCTGAATACCAACTTTGTTGTTGTTAGATGAAACTTTCCCTCCCCCTCTCCCTCTCTGTTTGTCTTTCCTGGCTTTTAAATATATGAAATCATATTTTAAATTTGTACATTTTTATTTTTAAATTATTGCATTAACATTATTTTATATAGATATAATCTCTTGTGGTTTATGCTTTTAAATTTAGGATGCACAGCCTTTTTCAGGTTGGGAGCACATTTGAGATGTGACTTATAGAGCAGGGCTGTACTTTAAAAAGCAGACAGAGCTGGACAAACATCTGGATGGAACTGTGAGAAAAATTAAATCAGATATTCATATAATTTTAACTGAATTTAGGGTCTTGTATCTACTAATTTCTCACTGTTGTCTTATTGGAATTTACAGTTCAGCAGCAACTTTTTCAGACTTCTGAAAAGTTGCGGGGGCAGGAACATGTGGCCCTGAAGTCCAGGATCATGAAGCTTTTTAAAAACTGATCTGAACTAAGTTTCAGTATGACTGAAGTACCCATAACTATCTCTAGATAATTTTTCTTGTCCATTTTCCTTCTATCCCTCCCATCCACTCCTTCATCCATTTCTCTCCGTCCTTACTTAATACCCAAACAAGTAGTAAGCCAGTCCATTTGGAGACATGGATTGGCTTCATATCACATCCTGTACTTATATTTAACAATCATTGGACAAGGTCCAAAACACTTTGGCTTGTGAGACGCCCACAGTTTGGTTTAAGATGCGTGGCCATATAAATGTTTCAAATAAATACAAAATAAAATAATAAAAAAATAAAATAAAATAAAATAAAATAAAATAAAATAATAAAATAAAATAAAATAAAATAAAATAATAAAATAAAATAATAAAATAAAATAAAATAAAATAAAATAAAATAAAATAAAATAAAATAAAATAAAATAAAATAAAATAAAATAAAATAATAAAATAAAATAAAATAATAAAATAAAATAAAATAAAATAAAATAAAATAAAATAAATGAAGGTCCAGAAACGCAGGTCCCCAACTATTGCTACAGTGATGCATTTTGAATATGCCAGTCATTTTTGTTTCAGGCAATAGATTGAATCATGCTGAGATATATGGTTGGCATGTTGCTTCATCTCAGAACCAGTATGATTAACATTATGCCAGATTTCTTGGTGTCCAGATGAATGTCCATTTGGGGCTTTTAAAATTAGGGAGTTTGACTACATGGAACCATTGGGAAATACCTGTGTGGCTAGTGGGAAAGAAGTTATGGAACTTTGTTTTTGTACATGATAACTGCAGCAAGATTATTGTATGCACAAAGATGGAAAGATTCGGCATTACCCACAATGGAGGAATAGTTGGTGAAGATGATGGAACTTGCTGAGTAAATTGATTTCTTTGATCAGAGAAAAGACAATATCTATGTTTATTGCTGACTGGAAACCCCTTATAGACTTTTTGTGTGAAACAGAAAAAAAATGAACTTGTGATTTATGGTTCTGATGATTAGACATGATTGATTATAGAAAAAAGAGTTATGTTGTAACCATAGAGTAAGAGGTAAATTTATAATTAATTTATAATTATATTTATAACTGTGGTGAAGAAGATCAGAAGCTACTTCTTTGTATCTTTTTTCTTTCTTTTCTATTTTTCTGTGTGGCTAAAACAGTTGGCTGTGCCATTATATATACTGGTGTAGAACTGTAGGTGTCAGGAGACTGTGTATTTAACATCTGAATGCTTATCATTTTAAGCATCTTATATTCTCCTTTAAATTAACCCTCTTCTTTTCATTTGCCATTTCCATAACTATCTGTCATTTATCTGTTTATCTGAGCAATTAATGAGATGGGCTCAGAATAAAAATGCATATATTAAGGTGATAAGCTTCCGGTATTGATGACACTTGGTTCTTCTGTTGCATGTCTCTTTTTAGTGTATTGGGAAAGGGAATTCATTAAGTAAAATGCAAAAGCATTCCAACGAGAATGATTAAATGAAGATCTATTTGACATATGATAAGTCTTAAAATAATGTTGTTTCTCTTGCCAAGGACTTCACCTTTGTTTTTCTTTGGGATAACTAAGATCTCTGGGGCATAAATTGTTGTCTCAGCCATATTTTGGACTTCTCTTGAAATTAATGTAAACATAAGATAAATCTTAGGGTCAAATAGCACATATGAAAATAATAAATTATAGTGAAAAATTGGGGGCAGGCATATTCTGTACCTCTTTAAAATGCATATTATTAGGGTTCCCCAAATCTTATTTTCCGACATCAGCATCAGCTTCTGGTGCCCTCCATCTGGAATATAGATGATGGCTTTCTCTACAACATGCTGCAAATGGCATTAGGGTTTGGCAGGGATGAAAGCACATCACATGCCACACTGCTATAGTACCCCCTTGAATGCCATAGACTAGAATCATAGGGTTGGAAAGAACATCTCAGTTCCTCCCTCTCTCTCAGCTTAACCCACTTCACAGGGTTGCTGTGGTGGGGAAAATAGGAGGTAGGAGCGTTCTGTACACTGCCTTGAGTTGTACAAAATGAAAGTAGAATATAAATCTATTTAATATTTATTTATTTATCTCAGCACTGACATGGCTGCCCAGCTCAGACCATGTGCCTCTAGGCAGGGTACAAAAGGAAAAGAAAGAAAGGTCATAATCAACCAGTACAAAACAACGTATCTCATTGAAACGTACTAAAACAATCAAATGGCTGTCAGAACTGAAATATCTTGTAGCTGGTCCACTGGGAACAGAATGCCTGTACCTTGCTACTGGAGCCCCATTGAGTCATTCACACAAGGTTGTGAAGGTCCAGGGCTCACAAGTACACATGTTAAGTCCATCCCTTTTATTTCTTTGCTTCACTTAGATCTTGGATCATAGGAGAGCTGTGCTCCAACTCAAGCAAATGTGAATTCAGTTCTCTTTCAGACCTCCAGCGGAACATGTGGCTATCAAAGAAGGTAGGGATGATCATGCATGGCCCTGTTCTCTATCTAGTTTGAAGCCCTTCATGTATTTAGCTGAATGCTTGAAAAGGATTTCATGGAGCTTTTTACAGTGTGATTGCAGCTACAGGACTATAATCCAGCATTGCATTCAGATAAAGTGACCCAAATGCTTATGAACATGGAACCATTGAGAAAAAGTATTTTGAGATAGGGGACAAAACTCAATATCCTTTTCCCCCAGATACTAATATGGAACTTGCTGAATCCCAGAGGTATGTCTTGAGTTTTCCTCTCATCGTCTGTTTCCATCCAACTCCCAATATGCTGCTAAGTATCTATGAAGCTTAAAAATAATATTCAGTGGGGGAGAAAGGAAAGCATTTCCATAAACAACTGCTTTATGGGATATTTCCACTGGTGCTTTCACAGCATTTATCTCTGCATTTTTTTCTGAGCATTGACGTATGCATGGCTTATCTCTCCACTCCATTCCCCCTTCTGTAAAATGATGATGATTGTGCCCTACCATAATTTATACATGAGCAGTAACTTCATTGCATGTGGACTGTGCAGCCACATTTGTAGGAACAATTTCTACTCCAGTGATTCAAACACACACACTCAGATCAATCTTTTATTTTGCTTTGTTTTTCACCATTCCTTTCAAAGCGTTGTCTCTGCTATTTTGGCAGACTCTGATAAGAGCAGCCTTCAACATATATCTCTCCAGTGTATCCTACAGAGGTTTTTCCATTGGGCAGAAGCTGGCCTGAGACCCTTGTCACCTGCAGCCTTTCTGGCTTCTTTAGATCTTGGCCACTGTTTGATTTTCCATTTCTCATCAGAGTCACTTTAAGTTCACCTGTTAGTATTGGACAAGGTACAATACTTGGGACCCAGAAACCTGTCATCCTGAGGAACACAATGTTTGACAATGGAAACAAAATGCCTCTGATCTTGTTTCTCAACTAGAAAAAGGCAGCTTGCCGTACGTCAGGCTGTTTAATCCATGCGAGAGCAAACAACCTTAAATACAAACTGTACAATTCTTTTCTCTAAAACAACCTGCTCAGATCGTGTTACTTTTTAAGTTGCCTATGTCCCATTTCCAACTAGTTGAAAAAAACTGCATGAAAATATATATGCATTTTGGTTGCATATAAAGGTATATCTATATGTACACAATTTTGCCCCATTTACATTTTTGCCTGCAACATCTTCGAATATAATGCATTTTTGCATTATAATTTCCCCTAAGATATACATTTTTTTCTGGGTGGTTTTTCCTAATATATGCATTTTGCAGGCTTTGGGTGGTGAGAACATAGAGAACTCATCTGCAGAATTTGGAGAAGTACAATTTAGAAATATGACTACCTTTTGGTTGATTTATTATTCTAGGCAGTATAAATTAAGTTAATTTATATCAAAAGGTGAATTAAACCATTTTCTTCAAATTCCCAAAGAATGATGTCAGGACCTGCTAGAAAAATAACTTGTTCTGTGTGACTCAACATGTGATTGCGTATTTACACAAATACCAGAACTTTAGATTTATGAAAATAATTGCAGTTACAGAGATTTGTTTTCAGCATATGGAATGCAGATTGCCATATTGTGTTTATTATCCCATGTAACTTAACACAGTCTTCCTTTGGTGACTAATTATAGAAAAACAAATATGAGTAAAATGTTCTATTTTTCAGGAAAGCAGTTACCTGACCACTGGCTCTGGTAGCCAAAACGTTAAGTATATGTGATTTATTTGGAAAGTAGATACATACTTCACATACAGTATACTGTATTATGGCTCCATAATACTGCACTGGAATGTATACCTTTTTTTGTTACAGAGTTAATGGAAATAAAGATCAATAGGCCAAATTGATTTTGGATGCATCAGTTAATTAAATTAACTATAAGACATTAACTAAAAGGTATTAAAATAATTCAATAAAATCAAGACACAGATAATTCAGATGCAGATAATTTCATATATTTTTTCCTTTGAGTAAAAACTTTAAGTGGGGCGTCTGCAGGGATGTCAAAAAAGTCAAGATGGCAACTTCAACTGTGTGATTGAAGACCTCCCCTTTTTAATCTGCATTGCGATTAAAACACGGATAGAGCTTCAATTCATGCTCTTGGCCCCCATCTTGAGTTTTTTGACCCTCCCCTGTGGATGCCCCTGATATCAGCCAAGCAATTGTGTAGTTCAGACTAGCCAGGCAAACAGTTACATGGTTAATTACTCTAACAATCATGGCCTCCCATCTTAAACTGTCTTATCCTGAAAGACAGTATGCAAATATAATACCCTAAATATAATACCCTAAAGAGCTCCTCTCCTAGACTGGATTAAGTAAGATCACTTTACCACCTTGCCTCTTGGATTTTAATCTTGTTTTATAATTTTGTATTTTATATTTCTGTTTTTACTATTTTGTTGTAAACCACCCAGAGTCCCTCCGGCGGAGGGAGATGGGCGGTGATATAAATTTTATAAATAAATAAATATCAAAGTTCAGAAATAAAAAGATCCAAAATGTTTCTTGAAATGCAGTTTTATTATTTCTCTTCCCTCCCCCCCCCCCCGCATTCCGCAATCTCTTGTGTCCACCCCTCTGCTGACTGAGCTACAATTCTTGGATTTCTTTGGAAAGAAAAAGTGATGAAGTAGTTTAACAGTGCAATCTTTTACATGTCTACTAAGATGACAGCCCCACTGAGTCCAGTGGGATTTAAACCCAAGAAAGGGAATATAGAACTATAGCTATGTCCAATATTTTAATTACCGTAACCAACTACAGGAGCCCAAGGCAGTGTACATAATGCTCTTTCCTCCAATTTTAACTCACAAGAACGGCCCTGTGAGGAAGGTTGGGTTGAGAGAGAATGACTGGCCCAAAGTCCTTCAAGGACCTTCTGTGGTCCTCCTGCTTCTAGTCCAACACCTAGTTGGATTTTGAGGGAGCACCTCTCATCTGGACTTATGATCTATTTTCAGCTGGTTGCCTAACACATAATAACAAAGTTAAATATCTTATTGTTGTTTATTTCTTGGACAGTATCCAGGAAGGGGGGAGAAACCATAATCAAGTACATGGGGGGGAGTTAAATCGTTTTCGTCTTCTATGTCCCATGTCCCCTGCTTCCAAAGCTGCTTACTGTCACTGGAAGAGACATTCCTTTTGTCACAAACAGAAATTTCTGCTGGAGGAACTGCAACCCAAGGATTATCTTCTCTTCCCTGCCTTAAATTGTCCTGCCCACATTTCATTTAAGTTGTGCCAAAGTTTGCCTTTCAGTTCCCAGACATTTTCTTTCCCAGGGAAACAAAAAAGGGCTTCTGTTTTTCTATCTCATTCTCCAAGTGGTTTCTAATTTATTTTTTATTTTAATTAACTTTTGAAGCTCTCTTATTATGGCAAAATGGAGATGGATGCTGGTTTCTTCAGGTTTTCCTTCTCTTGAGAGGAATTCTTTCATGAGCTCATCCCTTGCATTGAAGGCTGGGAAGCCAGAGTGGCTGCGGACCATTGGAGAGATGTGTATTGGACTCCATAGCACAGTACCCTGAAATAACTGAGACAACCCTACATCCATTCATCAGAATGTCATTAACATTTTCTTCTTCTGGGGTGGGGTGGGGAGAAAAAAAGGAAACAATTTCTTTCCTGTCCAATAGAAGAGTCTGTAGATGAAAAACGTGGCACAGCAATAATTAAAACTAATAATGACCACACATAAGCCCTTCTTCTCCAAAGATTCTTCTTCATTGAAAAGGACCATAAATTACAATTATACTCTTCTGTATTTACAGCCCATCATAAAAAGTCAGCTGGTACTACTCAGAGGAGTTTCCTTATGGAAGAGAACCCTTTTGTGCCTCCTTGGCTTATATGAAGGAACACTGTGCATTAATAGCAGCAATATAAACAGTTGTGGCCTTTATTTAACACAGAGATAAATGTAACTCATTGTTGGCCCTAGAATCCTATGTTTTCATTGACCAATGTATTGTTGTTCCTTTCAGATTCAACTTTTTCCTCAACTATTTCATGTACCGTGAGTATTTCACATGGACGTTGCTTTGGCAAGGGCGAGCTTCCTTGCTGTAGCCCAGGTTGGATAGGTTAACTGCACATCTCAAACAAGCAGAGTATATCAAAAGACTTGCCAACTTTTCATGACCTTGGCACACCTTTAGCTCCAAAGGAACTCAGGATAATCAGCCCCTGCCAAGCTCTGACATTTAAGAGTCAGGTTCAGCTTGGTTGTTTTTAATGATAATATTTTGAATTATTTATGCATATATTGTCCTCAAAGACATTGAAGGCAAGAGAACTCAGGCTCGTAAGCCCACAAAGCTTTGTCTAGCCCATGCTAATATAAGCCTTTGTATTGCTGTTGATATTCTGCTTCCCAAGACATACCATTGCTACTACAGTTCTACAGGTAGTGCTGCGCTGATTCAGACGCAAAGAGTCTTCCAGGCTGAAAGGCCACATTATCTCCTGTGGAACCCTTTGGGAGTAATGGTCACACAAAGTGAGCTGTGCTGGCAGCTGTAGACAGGGCACATATATACTTACCACATACCACACACTATCTACCCATCTCTCTCTTTCTTCTGCATCATGCATGTACCAGCACATGCAGGTGGGTGGTCTAAACTGTAGTCGGTTGTCTGTTGAACAGCTTCTAGCTGTTTGAGCTACTTATGAATGTAACAGTAACTCCTCACCCTGAAAGTTGGGCCACAAAAATCACATTGGGAAGAAAAACTTGATTATTTACTATACCGGGGGTGGGGAACAGACATGGAAAAAATATGTATTATCTACACATCTATGGTAGATTTTTTTTCCTAAAAAGCGAAGTTATGGTCACATAGGACCTGCCCTATTGATTCCCATGCAAAATTCAAGAGTGGAACAGCATGTCATGAAAATTAAAAAAAAACCCACATTGCCAACATTATCGATTTTAATGTGTTTGCCGTAGTGGTAAGTCTGATATCTTGAAAACTGATGTGCCAAAATTCAGCATTTAGATTTCCTTAATTATGCTGATTATGATGGAGTCCCAGGAGCTAGGAGGAGTGATGAGTGAAGACTCATCTACAATGAGATTGACCCTTCAAGTGTGAGACAGTGCTATGCTGTTCTTTCTCAAGCAGTATTCCCTGCCATGAGAGGACATTTCCTTATCCATAGATACAGTGTCACTGATGTGGGATGTGTTGAAACTGCTACCAGTTGCAAGCCCCTGAGTTATATCATTTGATCCACCTGGAAGTTGTATAATCTTCTACTGGAACTGCACTTTCATCTGGAAGATGGCTACGTGTGTAGAATTCTACACATGGACATCCTTATAAACTGAAACCCTACTCAAGTAGGATTCCTCCATCTCGTAGGACTGTGTCAGTATATGAACATTATAGAACAGGGCCAATGGGTAACTAGCCAGAATGATGTTCCACCTTATTTATATGATGACTTTGGGACATAAGGAAAGCTTCTGCAAGAAACTACTGTAAATTGCTATGTCTAAGGTACCTAATGCTTGCACACATGCCTGAGATGGAAGTTAAGAAACAATTCTCTCTATTGTGATTTATGGTTTTGATGATTAGATAGGAAAGATTATAGAAAGAAGAGAGTCATGATGTAGCTTAGAGAGAGCGGTTAAAATATAATTGTACTTACTGTATAACTGCTGTGAAGAACGTTGGAAGCCACTTCTTTATGCTTTTATATCTTTCTTTATATCTTGTTCTTTCTTTTTGTATTTTCTTCTATTTTCATTTCTTATTGCACTTTTAGCTTTTAATGTTATTTCTGGAACAGGCAAAGTAAAAAAGAAAGAAATAACATAAAAAGCTAAAATTTAGTTTGTTGCAGTTCTTATTATTGTTCTTAAAACTTTTAATAAAAATTACAAACAAACATACTACATTTTGAAAGAAAAATACAGCATTCCTTCTTAATCTCATGTTTTCCTCATATAGCAAAGGTATACATAGGACATTTGCAGGAAAGGACTTGGCGATACATTTCCTCCTCAAATTCAACTGAGGGAGAAAATGGCATAATACCATCATTGGCATGGAAATATTCTGCACTTCACTCTTCTCCCTTTCAGCTTTTCCCACTCTTACTTCTGTTTCTGTCACTCAACCAATATACCCTTGGGAAAGAAACTTGTACCCACAAGTTTTTTGTTCTCTGGGAGGGCAGAATAGCAGGAAGTACATAAGGGCAGGGGAAGGAAAAAGCTGCTATAGAGCCAATCCTAGCCATGGAAGCAGGAAAAGTGGGTGCAACACACTGAGCAGTGAATTATGCCATTATCTTTGATGGATGATGGCTAGCAGGGCAAGGAGCCAACACTGTTGTTTTGCCACGCTTCCAGTTGAGGGGATCCAGAACTGAATCTGGTTGCCACAGTATTTTGTATATCACTGCATATTTAAATATTTCTGTGGTGGTATGTTTAAGGTAGTGTTTCTCAACCTTGGCAACTTTAAGATGTGTGGACTTCAACTCCCAGAATTCCCCAGCCAGCATGCTGGCTGGGGAATCCTGGGAGTTGAAGTCCACACATCTTAAAGTTGCCAAGGTTCAGAAGCACTGGGTTAATGTGTTGGGAGACCCAGGTTCCAATCCACCCTCAGTCAGGGATGCTAGCTAGATGATTCCGGTCCAGTCTGTCTCTTCCTCAACCCAATCTACAACACAGGGTTGCTTTTGTGGAGAAAAAATGAAGAGAAATATCATTGGAAGCTACCTCGAGCTTCAAGAGAAAAGGGTGGCATATAAATCATTCAAACAAATAAGCAAGCAATAGAACACCCTTCAGAAACTCCCCTGGCTACAGATTCAGATGAATCAACATGTTTTAAACTCATTTACAGATTATCCTTTCTTCTTAACACTAGGGCAAAATCAATCAATGTCCTTTAATGTTTGTAAATGCTTTTCCTTTTCAGGGTATTTCTTCCATTTCTCAAGACTTTGGTTCACCAAAGAATGGGAATCCATTTTGGCAACTGAAAATTAGTCAGATCAATCCCACCCAAAGCTCTAAATTATTTGTTGGCCCTTCCATATGTAATCCATGTTTCAATATGCTGGCATGCAGGTATATGCAGACGCCATTCAAATTTGACAGACAGCCCTAAGGCCATCTCTTCCCAGCCTGGAGATATATATCAAGTTCTATGTCAGTTGCCAAGGATGCAAATCAAGGGAAGAAAAGGGGCTTGCCAATTTTTCTTTCATGTTTTAGCAGGTGACTGGAATTCTTAAATGCCTTCCAATTCCTCTGATAGAGAAAAATGTGTGCCCCCCCATCCAGCCAATACTCTTTAATGGCATTCCAGCTGTGTCTGTTCGCAGAACCTTGTTAGCAGACAGCAGTGTCAGCATTCTAAGTGAAATAAACGTTATTGGCCTGAAGTGCCAGCACAAAATGGCCCCATCACAATTGCTGATTCACACACTTTAATGCCAGGGATTGCTTAGGCAAAATGAATATATGTTCAATGTATTGTCGAAGGCTTTCATAGCCAGAGTTCGATGGCTGTTGTGGGTCTTCCGGGCTGTGTGGCCGTGTTCTGGAAGTCGTGGTTCCTAACGTTTCGCCAGCATCTGTGGCCAGCATCTTCAGAGGGCAGGAGCACAGACAGAAGCGATCTCTCTGTGCCCAGATCGCTTCTGTCTGTGCTCCTGCCCTCTGAAGATACTGGCCACAGATGCTGGTGAAACGTTAGGAACCACAACTTCCAGAACACGGCCACACAGCCCGGAAGACCCACAACAGCCATTGAATATATGTTCATAATTTTTTGGAAGGAAGGAGAACATTTAACATAAGCTTCTGGTCACTATTGCCTGACTTGAGAACTGAGAAAAGATGATGGTCTCACAATTGCTCTCTTTAATTCTGAATTAACTAGTCAAGAAAAAATTCCACCGCTTGGTTCTGGTTGGCATAATTACTGATGCAAATTGAGCATTATTGTTTAGTGCTCTAGACTGCCTGCTGGATTGGTAAGTGTCTAATCTCAACACTTCACATTCTGCAATCCTTAATTTATCCAATCTTGATTTGGACCAAATATTAAAGAAGCAACTGCCTTTCAGCATATTAGGAATGCCTTTCCTTTACTGGCACATTGCTCTAATGGTCTATTGAATCTCTCTAAAACAGAGCTTTCCAAACTTTTCATGTTGGTGACACACTTTTTAGACATGCATCATTTCGCGACACACTCTTACAGCAGGACATCATTTCGTGACACACTCTTACAGCAGGGCACAAGGCAGGCACTAGGACCTGCGTGGAATCACAGTAGGTTTGGAGGCAGCAAGGCACAAGGCAGGCACTAGGACCTGCGTGGAATCCTGGCAGGCCAGGTTTGGAGGCAGCAAGGCACAAGGCAGGCACTAGGACCTGTGTGAAATCCAGGCATGGCTCGAAGGCAGCAGCAGCCGCGACACACCCAGACACTGCAGCCGACACACTAACGTGTCCCGACACACAGTTTGGAAACCTCTGCTCTAAAAGTTTCAATCAATTTGTGATTTAAAGGGAATTTTAATGAATAATCATATTAACAATATTTAATTCATTTAAATATAAATACATGTCAGTTAAATTTAAGTTTTGCCATGTCCTTTTCCATATTTTGGACTGAAGCCCTAAGCATGTTGCTCAAGTGTAGCCATTGGTTTCTACAAGGATTGTGGGTTCTTTTCTAAAACTTAGTATTTATTTGGAAGGGTGATCCACCGTTGGTTACCAGCACAGATGTTTCAGCAATGTGTAGTATCAGAAATGGGCAGTGGCTAAATGTCAGCCTTGTGAGGTAGACCAGGCAGGAAGCACAGCCAGATGAGCTAATTCTACTTTATTCTAGGATTACACTAACAGAATCTTGCAAGTCTGAAAGTACATTTCTCCCCCCATCCCCTTTACAGCCCAAGAAACTAGGGACAGTCCCTTCTGAACCACTTGTCCCATGACATTCCTGCTGTGGGCTAAGTTGCCTTTTATCTGACCGTTCCCTTAGCTGTGTCTCTTCTCCTTGTCTCCCAAGGTCAGTCCCACATACCATTACACTAAATTAACACTTTCTACCAATGTCTCCATTGAACAACATACTGTATATGATGCCATATCTGGGACATATGTCTATGAAGGTTCTCAGTCATCCAGGTGGAATTTTCTGTAGCTTGAATCATGTCAACTGGATTTCTATTTTCTTAATGGAAACGTTTCGCTCCTTATCCAAGGGGCTTCTTCAGTCTGAGCAAAGTTGGTAAGGGAATCCTAAATATGTTCCTAGGTAGCTGTGTGACCTTACACCTGGGGCTAGATCATGGTTATATTGAGATGTAATTTTTAAGTCCTTTTATCATCTAATGGAGGGTCGTTAAAAAACACCATGCTGCTGTTGAGCTTCTGAAATGGTCTTAATCTTCCTAGGCACAGAAGACAACACGGGGAGGAAGATGGGGGAGAGTTTGTGCCTGAGGCCCCCACCTCTATTCAAGGAAGGATTTTCCAAGTTGGCATAAATGGATTCCTTGACCCCTCTCTCAAACCACCTATCTTCTCTGTCTAAAATGTGAACATTAATGTCCTCAAATGAGTGTCCTTTTTCTTTTAGATGAAGATAAACTGCTGACTCTGGTCCTGTGGTGTTATTTCTCCTGTGTTGTGCCATCCTCCTGTACATAGGTTGTTTGGTTTCTCCAATGTAGAGTTCAGAGCACTCCTCACTGCACTGGATTGCATAAACTACATTGCTTTTCTTATGTTTTGGAGTTTGATCTTTGGGGTGTACAAGCCTCTGTCTCAGTGTGTTGGTGGGTTTGAAATATACAGGTATGTGGTGTTTGCCAAATATCCGTTTTATCTTTTCAGACACGCCAGCCATGTAGGGAATGACCAGGTTCTTTCGTTTACTCTGAGTCTCAGCCCTATCTGTCGCTGTTTTAGGTCTGGTAGATTTAGATTTGGTGAAGGCCCAATTTGGAAAGACTGAAGAAGCCCCTTGGATAAGGAGCGAAACGTTTCCATTAAGAAAATAGAAATCCAGTTGACATGATTCAAGCTACAGAAAATTCCACCTGGATGACTGAGAACCTTCATAGACATATTGCCATACATTTTGGGGATGAAACCCTGAAGTTGGTAAGGAAATTCGAGAAGACAGCAAGAAAGGTGGCAGACTATAGAAACCACCTACGTTTTAACCTCAGATGCAGACAACAGAGACTCATCCCGACAAGCCTACGCCTGCAATCTACAGTTAAGGGTCACAGAGCAGATCAGATCCTGCAGCAGGCACAAAGACATCTTCTAAATGAAAGAATAAGGCAAGTCCACTTCACCATTGATGCCCTGCAATACAATTTTGAAAACCTTCACCAGGAACTCACATCCACCCTTCCTGACCCAATCCTGGATAGAGTTATTCAGCTTGGCAATAAAGTACAGCTGGCCCAGCATCACAAGACAAAGGAGAGGCAAACTAAGAAATTTGACATTCTTCTTTCTCGCAGCAAGCAGAAACAAGGAACTGGAGAAACCACTGGGAGGAACAACAACAACAGGACCACAGAGGACAAAAAGAACATGTGGGTGAAAAATCTCTCAGACAGAGAACTTACCCAACCAGAGAGAGATGTCCTAGCCAAAGGTCTTAATTTTGCCATCACTCCCAAGCAAGTTCCGGTTGTGGAGCTCATTACAGCCACAGAATCTGCCATCCACAACAACCACCTACCTTTTGAAGAAGCAGAACAACTCCGGCTTAAAATATCTGCAGCTCTGTCCAGTGCTCAACCTCCTCCCCCCAACCTTACCGTCCAAGAGAGGAGAGCCCTGACAGCCCTCAGCAAAGATGAAACCATCACCATTTTACCTGCTGACAAAGGAAGATGTACAGTGGTTCTAAACACTGCAGACTACCACAATAAAATTACCTCACTTTTGGAGGATCACCATACATATGAAAAACTGAAAAGAGACCCCACCAACAATTACAAGAAAAAGGCAATAGACAGTTTGAAACAATTGGAACATGATGGCTCCATCGATAGGATTACCTACCACCGTCTGTATCCTGGAGAAGCCATCCCCTGCATCTACGGACTTCCTAAGATCCACAAGGAAGGAACACCCCTCCGACCCATAGTCAGCAGCATCAATTCGGTAACATACAACATTGCCAAACACCTCTCTACCATACTAGCACCTCTAGTTGGACACTCTGAACACCACATCCATAATTCGGAAGAATTTGTTTCCAAAGCAAAGATCCTGAAACTGGATACAGATGAAACTATGGTCTCCTTTGATGTGTCCTCCCTTTTCACCAGCATCCCCACCACTCATGCTCTATCCGCTGTCAGGAAGAGACTAGAAGAGGACAGCACCCTGGAAAGGAGAAGCCATCTCAACCCAAACCAGATCTGCCATCTTCTGGACCTGTGTCTTAACACCACTTATTTCACATACAGAGGTGACTTTTACAGACAAAAACACGGCTGTGCCATGGGTTCTCCTGTGTCACCCATTGTGGCCAATTTATACATGGAAGAAGTGGAGAAGAAAGCACTCAACACATTCCAGGGAACGGTGCCCACCCACTGGTTTAGGTATGTGGATGACACCTGGGTCAAAATCAAGGCCCAGGAAGTACAGGCCTTCACGGACCATATAAACACTATAGATGCCAACATTAGCTTCACCAGAGAAGACACCAAGGACAACAGACTGGCATTCCTAGACTGTGAAGTCCTCATTGGGACCGGTGGCAAGCTAGAAATAGGGATCTACAGGAAACCCACACACACAGATCAATATCTGATGTTTGACTCCCACCATCCACTGCAGCACAAACTAGGAGTCATCAGGACATTGTCACACAGAGCAGAAACCATCCCCACCTCCATGGATTCCAAAAAGAATGAAAATCAGCACCTGAGAACAGCCCTGAAGGCCTGTGGATATCCAAATTGGGCCTTCACCAAATCTAAATCTACCAGACCTAAAACAGCGACAGATAGGGCTGAGACTCAGAGTAAACGAAAGAACCTGGTCATTCCCTACATGGCTGGCGTGTCTGAAAAGATAAAACGGATATTTGGCAAACACCACATACCTGTATATTTCAAACCCACCAACACACTGAGACAGAGGCTTGTACACCCCAAAGATCAAACTCCAAAACATAAGAAAAGCAATGTAGTTTATGCAATCCAGTGCAGTGAGGAGTGCTCTGAACTCTACATTGGAGAAACCAAACAACCTATGTACAGGAGGATGGCACAACACAGGAGAAATAACACCACAGGACCAGAGTCAGCAGTTTATCTTCATCTAAAAGAAAAAGGACACTCATTTGAGGACATTAATGTTCACATTTTAGACAGAGAAGATAGGTGGTTTGAGAGAGGGGTCAAGGAATCCATTTATGCCAACTTGGAAAATCCTTCCTTGAATAGAGGTGGGGGCCTCAGGCACAAACTCTCCCCCATCTTCCTCCCCGTGTTGTCTTCTGTGCCTAGGAAGATTAAGACCATTTCAGAAGCTCAACAGCAGCATGGTGTTTTTAACGACCCTCCATTAGATGATAAAAGGACTTAAAAATTACATCTCAATATAACCATGATCTAGCCCCAGGTGTAAGGTCACACAGCTACCTAGGAACATATTTAGGATTCCCTTACCAACTTTGCTCAGACTGAAGAAGCCCCTTGGATAAGGAGCGAAACGTTTCCATTAAGAAAATAGAAATCCAGTTGACATGATTCAAGCTACATATCTGGGACAGTTTGTTCACATATGCAAGCCATCATATCTGCGGCAACCAGGTACGCATTTCCCTGTGAGTACATTTGATAGCATTTAAAGTAGACAGACGCAAGATTGTGCTGTAAATATTTCCAACCGCAAACAAGGAAAGTACATAAACAACTTTTTTCATTATAATGTATGCTTAAATTCTTAGTACATACTATGCAGGCTTTGAAGCACTTTCTATTTATTGCTAAGTAACTTTGGCAAATGTGTTCTTTTTTTCCTACAACTTTCTCTACTCTCAGAATATAGTTGCACACATTTCCTTTAGATAGTTTTATTTTTATGTTTTGCTTGGTGAATTCCACAGCTCTGGTTTTTTTTCTATTTATGGACATTACCCTATGTGAAAGCTTTGAATGTCATAAAATTGATAGCTTCTGCATTCAGACATGGAAATGTCAACAGTGTTTAGATTCAGCTGTAATCTAACAAACCTTTTAAAATTTCCATCTGCTTAGGTCTTGTTCCCAACAGTCAGACTAGCAGAAGAAAAAGATGATATAAATAGCCTGACAACATGCTGTATATCCAAATTATCTACACCTAATTTAAGTGAGTTTTGTGCCTTTGTTGATTATTTTGGAACCAAGCCATTTTTGTTATGTTTTGTGCTTAAGCTTAGAGCTGCCAATAAAAAATATACTATAAGCACTGCTGTTTGTATCTGTTGCACTTGAAAACTATGGCCATTCCTTCAATGATATTTCTTCTCCTTCTCCTCCATCATTCCTCTGCCTTCCTGAAGCTACAAAGAAAACTCAAGGCTTGCATATTCTTTCTGAAAACATAATTCTAAGCAAGAAAAGGAAATCTTAAAAAAGCTCTGTCCATTTTATTATCCTTAATAAAACTAATGTGGAGGTAGCAGGGAGACATGAGGAATATTTCTTTATTTTACAATCTGGCATTCTTATAGTGATTGGTGGGCATAGTTCAAATGAGAAAATAATTGGATGGAGACTTTTATATAGTCCTTCTAGACCATTGCCTGAATTCATGAATGCCCCAAGTATGTAGGGGGAAAGGACCCACATGTGTTCCTCCCCATTTCATGCATGTGTACCAATATCATTTCTTCAATTCTAAGCTTTGCTGTGACAAAGTGGCAGTGGAGAAGTGATGAGGGGGACTACACTCATGTGGATATAAGGGATGAGACTATCATTCTTACACAGTTTTGAGGCCACAATTATTTCTAGAATGTGGATTTTGCTCTTTATGTAAGGCAGAGATTGGTAAGTTTTTGGTGGCAGGGCCAGTGGCCATAATGATGTGCCAAATGCAGGGAGGAGTGGATTGTTCAAATTTTTCATTTTTGAAAAACTGGAATAAGCTTATATGGCGTTTATAGTATCACATATTTAGATATTTCTTGCCTTCCTAAGATGGAAGAAACTGCAGTCATAAAGGATTCTGAGGGTCTTGAAAAGGGGCTCAGAAGTTATGGAAGCCAAAATTTAGACCACCTGAGCAACAGGCATCACATTATATCATTTTAGTAATGGTTGGTTAAGAGCCAGAGTATATATTCTAGTTGAGATGTTTCAGCAGACAAAACATCTGTTGATTTCATGTGAAGACAAAAGAGTTTCATTAAGACTGACAACATCTCAACATCCAAACATGGCCAACTCTACCATTAGTTGAGAGGGTAGCACATTGAGAAGGTGGTGGACTGTGGAAAGTGACGGTGCAGACCTGGAAGGTAGGGCTATAACTGCTACCTGGTCTGCTGTTGGTGGACAACACTGGGCTATCACCAGTTGGGAACATTCAACTGCCAAGAGGCCTTCCATGTGCAGAATCTGAAGCCCCCATTTTGTTACGCATCTAAGGCTACAAAGTATCTTGGGTTGGCATGCCAAGATTGTAAATGGATTTTGTTTACATTGAAACTTAAAAGTGAATTTGGCAGCTCTTTCTGAAGGAAAACATTTGAGAAATCATAAAGGTAGCCAAAAGAGTGTTGATAAAACAAATACTGTATTGGATTGGGGAGAAGAGCGTCACACAGTCCTAATATCCTTATTCTCATTGAATCTTTGGAAGGGGAGAAAGGAAGAAAATAAAGGCACATAGTAAATTAGTAAATAAATAAATCAACTTAAGCATACATTGAAGATCCTAAGCAAATGGAGGCAAGCCAAAAGAAACTAAAGCATAATCTGACAATAACAAACATTTGCATACATCAATAACTTTCCTATGCAGTAATCTCTTACAGGAACTTTTTTCATTCATGTACCCACATTAACTGTTCAGAAAATACTACTACAGTGCATTGACCTGCTCAGCAAACATCACCTTTAATCAATCCAATGAATAGCTCTTTTGTTTGCCAGTTGCTGTATAACGTGTCATTTGAAAATGTGTGGCATAGAGAGTTTGTATCACTTGAAAATGTAGGAGATGGTGAAGTTAGCCTACAGATGTACTCAAAGGGCCTTCTTCCTACTTCCTAAATACAAAGAAGCAAGAGCAGCATGAAAAGAGGGGAACAAGTTGAGAGAGGTCTACATTTGGGACCTAAGTTTGGGATAAAGAACATATAGTGAAGAAAGTATCCAAGTTCTGCTTTAAATGATCTAATTGGAATTAGGGAGAATGAGTATTGCTGCATCTAGCTCTTTATTCTCAAAACCATGCAATCAGGTTTTACTCCATTTAGAAAGTATTTAGATTGTCCACTTCTGTTAGGCTCATTACCCTTCAGAGCATTTGGACATTTCCAGAGAAGATAATGGTGGCAAGTGTCCAATGCTAAGATTTAGCAGAATGCAAGTGACATTCTGGAAATGAAGCCATTTTCCAAGGAAGCATCAAGGTGTTAATTTCAAGTGGTGTTCAGATGCTGATCTCTGCCCAGCCACCTGGTTTGGAAGTCAACATACTGCAGTGATCCAAGTTAACAAGAGGCATGATGGCAGTAGCTCAATGATAGCTGAGGACCAGGGATGATTCTCAATTCTACCAGCAAGGCTCAAGATGAAAGCAAACAAACAAGAATAATCTGGGAGGGATAATCTGTCTCAGAAGAAAGAAGACCACTGTTCTGTAATCTGTTTATCTATAAAAAATGAATTATAAGTGTCAGGCAGACTATTCAGTTTTGATTATTTCCCAGAAATAATAATTACTACATCCTTCTTTGTAATACTGTTGGTACCAATTGACTCTTCCTCTCAATTTTTTCCTTTTAAAAATCAGATTCCATTACTATTATCTTTGTAGATCTACTGTCTGTTCCTTGGCTCTGTTAGATCAGAGTAACGTTATTGGATATACTTCAGCCACTATGCTACATTGGGACAAACTCTAGACCTGAGCAGGAATGAATATTTTACATTCTTAAGAATAACTAATAATAATTAATACAGCAACCACCACCATCCAAGTAAACCTTTTCTTCCATTGACATCCCTCTTATTACAACCTTGTTTTTTATTTGGACATAAACATGACTGTAAACATCTTCAGGTGGCTGCTACTACTGTTGCCCTCATCATTCCTATCAAGTAACAGCAAAGCAAGAGTCATTTTGCAGACTTTTAAACAACCCTGTGAGATCTGGCAAGTCCTCAACGAGTCTGATTTGTCTGACTAATGGTTGGAGCCAGAGAAGTATGATCTTGCTTTGAAAAGCTGAAGAGAAATATGTCACGTGTCCCAAACAGATAGTAAGCAACTGTTTAAGTCAGCCTCAGTGTTCTCTTGGGAGTCTGCATTCTTCTAAGGGGAGTGATAAGAACCTTTTACTATTTACCCCCATGAACACATGCCAAGAACTTCAAAGGATTTTCTTAATTGACTACAGATTGAATAAACAGAGTACTTTCTGCCAACACCATTGCAGCCTGCTCTAACTCTTGACTGTTGGCCCCACATGAGCTTTTAAAAGGAGGGAGTCAATTTAGGATTTGCCAAAAATGACAAGAGATTGGTGCAATCTGCTTGCTTGGCTATCTGTGGCACCAGCTCTCAGACTCACTCCTTTGTATCTAAAGTCCATTGTGTTGGATGTGGACATGCATAGGGAATTCAGTGGAACTGAGGATAACTCCAGTGAGATATTATACTGTAGCTAAGTCTGGCAACTGTTCAGTGTAAAGTGAAACTGGAGGTCCTTGTTTGAAGCCAGTGATATCCCTTTACCCATGGCAGCTCAATGAGAAGATCTTACAAGTTTGTTCTATTTATTTGCGTTCATTTCAAAGATGTTTCAGTTGCCCTACAGGAGAACAATCTCTCATGATATTTTTAAAAACACAATGTCACCTATTGAATCAAACAAGCACAGATTTCACAGCTGAGGAGCAATTAAAGGTATATACAGCTCAGCATAAAATAACCAGTCCAAAAGATCAACATATTAAAGCATTTTCTTTGAGAAATCAGCAACCTAAAAGTCATCTCAACTAAAAGCTTGATTTCTCCATTGGTAGAGATTTCTGTTGACAAAAGATGCCACTGAAAAGGCTCTATCATACCTTCAGATCTAGCTGATCTTAAAAAGGTAAAGGTTCCCCCCGCACAGTTGTGCAGTCGTGTCCGACTCTAGGGGCCGGTGCTCATCTCCGTTTGTTAGCCGAAGATCCAGCGTTGTCCGAAGACGCTTCCACGGTCATGTGGCCGCATGACGCGCACGGAACGCTGTTACCTACCACCGAAGTGGTACCTATTAATCTACTTGCATTTGCATGCTTTCGAATTGCTAGGTTGGCAAGAGCTGGAGCTAGTGCGGGAGCTCACTCCGCACGCAGGGCTAGGGATTCGAACCTCCGAACTTGCGATCTTCCGATTGACAAGCCTGGCGTCTTACCCACTGAGCCACCATGCCCCTTAGCTGATCTTAATGACAGGCAAAATGACTGCAAGGCCTCTAAAGTCATCTTATGATCTGTATTAGAGAAGATTTTATTTATTTATTTATTTATTTATTTATTTATTTATTTTTCAAATTTATTCCCCACCCATCTCCCATGCAAGGGACTCTGGGCGGGTTACAATAAATAAAAAATTTAAAAACTATACAAAATATCTAAAAACACAAGCATAACATAATAAAATAAAATCCAAGATGGATTTGGACCCGCAGAATAGATCGTGGAGCTACGGGGCCAGCCAACCCCAGGAGGCACTACCACCTCTGTCGTCCCAGGCCAGGTGGCAGAGCCAGGTCTTAAGGGCCTTCCGAAAGGCCAGGAGGGAGGGGGCCAGTCTCACCTCCGGGGGCAGGATATTCCACAAGGCGGGCGCTATCGCAGAGAAGGCACGCCTCCTGGACCCCACTAGATGGAATTCTCTTGTTGAGGGGGTCCGAAGCATGCCCTCTCTGCATGCACGGGTGGGGCGGGCCGACGTTATCGGGACGAGACGGTCCCTCAGGTACCCTGGTCCTATGCCATGTAGGGCTTTAAAGGTAATCACCAACACCTTGAATTGGACCCGGAAGCAAACTGGAAGATACATTTTCTTACTGGAGATGCACAAGGGGAGATACCTACTGTGTACCAGCTGGGTTCCATGTTGGATGAAACCACATATTCCTCTTCCTGGCATGCAAGCTGTCTTCTTCATATGGTCTTTATCCATACTACTTTCATGTGAGCAATTGCTGGATTCTGCTTTAGAGTGCTCATGATGGGACAGGCCAAAACTCCAAAAGCATCATTCCTCCACTCTTCAAAAATTTGACACTGATCTCTTATGTAGGCTAAAGTTGCTTTCTTAGCCTGTTATTGAATCAGCCATTGAGTTCTATATGAATATTTGGTATTATATTACAGAACATTTCCTTGCCACCTCAACTATGCTAACTATTCTACATTCTTCTGACATCCTATATTTAAAAGCATAGGCAAATATTGTGTTTATATTAGTTAAGAATATTGATTATATTTTTAAGGCAGAGATGGACAACTTTTGGGAGGAGATGCATTTTTTAAAATAAAGTTTCTGAGGGCCACAATAAGAAGGCAATCGTATGATGATGTCATCTGAGATTGATAAAGAGATTTTTTCCCCACTGCAATTATTAGTGAGGAATGAAGATACAGTTCTGGTCCCATATTCTTAGGGATAAGTGCCAATGAGACTTATGTCTGAGTATACATGTAGGATTGTTCTCTCAGCTTATTTCTGGTCTGCGCCACTTTTACATATGTCTGCCCATAGGTGCCATCTTTTCTGATCTCTCATTTGTCTTCAATGTTAAAAAAATTACCTAATTTAAAATACATGTTTCTTTATCAAGAGAAGCAAAACCTCATGGCCTCAAAGGCAATCTACTGTATTTATAAGTGGAAGCAAATGTCAGTCTTTTCAGTTATATAGTTACATGTGAATACCTCAAGGAATATATTTTCATAAACAAATCATTCTGCAATGTTTTTGCTATCAGGAAAAGTTCTAACATACCTTAATAAGAAGTCCTGGAAAGACTGCAACATAATAATAAAAAAAGCATTTTTCCATTGATCCTTCCTAGGGATGAGAGAGAATGACTGGCCCAAGCTGGCTTCGTGCCTAAAACATATCTCTAAAAACTTTTCTCTCGTTGATCTAGAGATATGTTTTCAAAACACTTGAAAGCACACACAAAAATGCTTCTTATTATGTCACAGTCTTTCCAACATAGGGTTTGAAAGGAAGTAGTGGGTGGGCAGGCCAACCAGCTTTTGAGTGTGAAGCATTCTGACTCTAAATTTTTGAGAGACCATAAAGCATTATCCATATGCAGTAGTACATGGATTATCCTGTTCCAACCTGACAGTCCCTAGATATCTCAGTCTTTTATTCCCAGCCAATATTGGGCTCCACTAAATCTGGAGATGCCAAACTGAGAAGATCTGGAGTAGGATGTCTCCAGACCATGAAAAAAAATTATTAGTTCTTTTATAGCATGTCCATTTCCTCCCTTTCTCCAAGAGCTCCATCATTCTCCTTGCAAGAACCTTAAGGGGTCGGTTAGGCTGAAAGTAATCCCATGGAATAGCATCTCAACAAAAGCACGAACCTAATCTTTAGTCTTTCATTACTGCCCTACCAGGAGACATTGACATTCTGTTTGTGGACAGAGGTATGTTGCTCTTGCTATGTGCTGTGTCGGGCTTTTATGACAAACATGTTCTTTCTCACTTGTACATAATTGCTCTGATCTTGTTCTTTGGTTTGGGGGCTGAAATTGAGCTACTTTGATTTTTTGCTAACATACTTGTGTGTGTGTGTGTGTATGTAACTGTTTGTTGTGGTTACACTCTGGATTTGTATATTTTGGTTGGGTGTGTGTGCCCATGCATCTCTGCCTTATTTTTCTGGGCTAGCTTTTATTGTAAAATAGAACTTGCAGTGTTTTGCTGAGGGTGTAGTATATTTAATTCATTGTGTGTCAATAGAGAGTATTATCATTAGTTTATTCTTTAATGACCTTTGGGGACGCACGCTTGATTTCTTACAAATATTGCTTCCTGCTGTATGCCCAAGGAGTTTTCCCAAGTTAAATACCATGAGTAAATAAGCCTTGCTACGATTCAAATGACAGCCCAGGAAAGAGTTAGTTAGCATTTATAATAAGAACTGCTGATATTATAGTGTATTTCTACTTTCTAAAAGTCCTTAATGAATCAGAAAGTCTCCCACATCTGCCTCCGCCCTCCTTATGTATGTTTAGCTGTTGCCCTATCAATTTTTTTCTGTGCCCCATTTTGCTTTTCTATAGTCCAAGCAATGCAGCCTCTTCATCTTCCGCAGCATCAATCCGTTTTGAAAGGGCAACCTTTTCTTTACACTGCTACTATTTTTATTGCTGGGAGCATGGTGCCTTCTCCTGTGTTTTCCAGTTCAAACTGCAGGATGAATCTCATCTGGACAGACTAACTATGGCCAGTCATAAAAGGACAGCCATGCCAATGCTGCATGTCTCCTGGCACATAGCATCAGTGCAGACTATCTAGTGAGCAGAGGCAAAATAAACTGGAATGCTTCAAGGCACTCAGGAAAGTATGCAAAATGCAGATAGACAATGCCTATGTGTTCCACATCTACAGGACTTGGATATTGAATTATTACTACTACTACTACTACTACTATTATTATTATTATTATTATTATTATTATTTTAATTAATTGATTTACATCCCTCTCTATTCACAAACTCTGGATGGCTCACCTTAAACTAAATAAATGAATAAATAATCATAACAATCCATTTAAAACAAATATAATAGAAACAATAGCACCTGATAGGTTCCCCAGGCCCCCAGAGCTTGATGGAAGAGCAGGGTCCTCCTAAACTGTGTGGGATAATGCTCTTCAAGTTCAGTTGTGGGCAGTTTGTGGGGGGTTAACAGAATTAAGGTGGGATTATTTTGAGTCTCTTTCTCCTACTCCTTTCCCGGGACATGAATTGTCTTTTAATTGTCCCTTACTTGTTCTTGTATACCTTCTTGAAGATTATCTCCACATTCTTCTAGAGCAGTGTTTCTCAACATTGGCAACTGAAAGATCTGTGGCTGGCTAGGGAATTCTGGGAGCTGAAGTCCATACATCTTTCAGTTGCCAAGGTTGAGAAATATTGCTGTAAAGGGAGAGAAGAGGTGCCTAAGGTGATTTCTCTTCTCTTCTCTTCTCTTCTCTTCTCTTCTCTTCTCTTCTCTTCTCTTCTCTTCTCTTCTTTCTGTTTCTTTAACTTTGTAACAACAGCTTTTAACAACTCCCTGTGAAGTAGGTTGTGCAGTGGAAAAGGGCTGATTCAAACCCATTCTGAGCTTCATGGCTAAATGGAAACTTGAACCGAAGTTACTCTTGACCTTATCCACTATGCCACACTGAGTACTTTTTGTTTATTTACTAGATGGGAAAGCATCCAAATATTTATGTTCCAAAGGGTACATATTCCTGAACTAACTCTAAGAGATGTGCATCAATGATCAGATTATCTGCTTCCTCAAGATTATAAAGTAATTGGGCTTCCTGAATGACCACAGTAATGTAGTTCATTAGTAGGAGTAAACTTTCTGACAGTCTTGAGCAGTTCATGATAGAAAAGGCAGGAGAAAAGAGCTGTCACTCATCAACCCTTCTGGTAGCTTTTTCTCGCGCATGAAAACAACTGATGTGGCAGCATTTCATTTTGTCAAACTTTCCCCAAGACCTCTGGACAAAGCCATGGAGAGCATGATGTTTGCCTTTTAACTCTGATAGTATTTGGCATTTTGAAAAATGCTCCCAGCAAGAAGGCTACCTCTCCTTAAATATGTCAGTAGCCATCTCTCCTCATTATCCAAATAGCCCTTTTGATGGATGCCAGTAGCAGGCGGCTTTCCCTGCTCGTTCTAGTTAGTGGAAGTCTCACTGCTGTTGTTTTAGCATAATTATCTTCAGGGTTAAGTAGAGGCCAGACCATTCCCCAGGAACGCTAAAGCCGCAGTTGATTTCTGCTCATAATTCTCCTTTCATTGTGAAGCAAGAACCGATCCAGGATATGAAGAGATAACAGACATTTCCGTAGTAGCACAGGACTTGAAAACACCATTTGGGGAGCTGTTGCTGGTTTCCTTAGAAAGCATCGTTCAAGAAATTCTTTCAAGGATGTCAAATGAAAAACATGTCAGTTCACATCTTTTCTGCAAAGTGAGCAACAGGTACGATGCATTTCTAAGAAGAGAGTCACAGTATTCTTTGAAATAAAAATATGGTAAACCTGTGGGTGGGTGTGCATCTGAGCAGTGTGTGTTTTGTTCCTACTTGTTGCACTGAGCTGAGAGGTATGTTGCATTGTACTCAGAGAATCTCACTTTTGTTTGAGACCTACTATTGGTTGTATCATAGATAAAATGGGGGGGGGGTGCTCTGTGGAATCTCTAATCAAATCTGTATATACCCACTTTTTATTATCATTCATTTCTTTCTGTATTACACATATAGTCCACCTTTTCATTTATAGAATGCTTCAGGCAACTGAGAATGTTTTAAAAAACCAAAAAGATGAAAACAAGACAATTAAATCTATATTAACATATACAAATACTGTAAGTTTCTTCCTCTCTGCCAAAACCTGGAGCCAGTCTGCTTATATAATTATGTTATTAGCATTGCTGCTGACTGGAATTATCTCCTAAAGACCTGAATTTTTGCCAACTTCAAGAAACATTCTTAAAGTTGGATGGAGGGAGTGCTATTCCGGTAAATCTAGGGCTACATGCATCGCACACGTGTTGCACATAAAAAAGAGACAGTGCTTTATTCTAACAGTCAAACTTGCCATTTTGACACTCTGATGCAGGGATAGGCAGTGTTTTTTTCCAAAATGGTTTTCCATTGATCCTTCCTAGGGATGAGAGAGAATGACTGGCCCAAGCTGGCTTCGTGCCTAAGGCAGGACTAGAACTCACGGTCTCACAGTTTTTAGCCTGGTGCCTTAAACCACTACACCAAACTGGCTTTCTTGCCATCCTTAAGGGTGTTAAAATAATGTTTTCCCCAAAGATAGCTGCAAGATGTGTGAAATCTGTTATGCTTTACCAACATTATGCTGGAATCGAGTCATGTGACCATCAGTCACATTGGCTTATTGGCCATTTCCTTTCTGATCCTGTAGAAGAATACAGAGATAAAGTGGATGAAGGAATGCATAAACTGTTAGCTGTAAGAATGTAAATGACAACTTGTATAATGGGATGTGAGAATAACCTTGGGAGACAGGAGGAAGAGCCACCATCTAGACAACAGTCCGATAATGAAATCTGAGTCCAAAGGAGGGATGGGGTGGAGAAAGGATCTCAGAAGGGACCCTCCCTAGTTCTCTGGAACGTGAAGGCAAGGGAGGGGGAACTGCTTCAGACTTGCAAGATTCTGTTACTGTAACCTTACAATAAAGGTAGTATTAGTACTCAGGGTTTTGATTTCCTGTCTGGATTACCTCAAAGGGCTGACAACATGGTCTTGGGAAAGCAGGGAGCATGAGAAAGAGTCAAAATAGCCCCACCTTGATTCTGTGTTGTATAAGAGGGGACAGAGGGAAACGGCAGACTTTCAAGATTCTGTTATTGTTTTGTTGCTTATTCATTCAGTCACTTCCGACTCTTCATGAGTTCATGGACTAGCCCATGCCAGAGCTTCCTGTCGGCCATCGCCACCCCCAGCTCCCCCACGGTCGTCTTCTGATTTCGTTTTCTCCCTCTATTTGCCAGTTATCAATCAAGCTGGTTGCCATAATCTTGGTTTTTTTGAGGTTTAACTGCAGCCCAGCTTTTGCACTTTCTTCTTTCACCTTCATCATAAGGCTCCTCAGCTCCTCCTTGCTTTTGGCCATCAAAGTGGTATCATCTGCATATCTGAGATTGTTAATGTTTCTTCCAGCGATCTTAACTCCAGCCTTGGACTCATCAAGCCAAGCACGTCGCATGGTGTACCCTACCCAATAAGTAGAATTTCAGTAATTCTTGCAGTGTCTGTTTGCTGACCTGGCCTACCTAGAAGTGTTGACAGGTCCCCAGCCAGCTTTGTGTGCTTATGTTCTGCTGTGATCAATTGCAAATGGCAGCCCCCGAAACTTCAAACTACTTGGCAAGACCTGAAATGGCCTAAGAGTGAAAAAGTGAAACAGGCTGAAACAGCACAACATTGAAATTACCAGTCCAAACCTCCTCCTGCACAGAACATGGAGGAACCGAGAAGTTGGCCTATGTTTCCTATGTAAAGGAAGGAAAAGAACAGGACAAAAAGTGCTGCATGTGACTCAGCTGTTTTTGTGACTCAGTTGCTGTTAAAATAAAAGCAAAAACAAAACCTATCCTGCTTAGGTCATGACAAAATGGGGTGAAGGAGGCAGAGCACAGGAAAGAGCCTAGAGATGGAAGAATTTATTCTGTAAACCACCCAGAGTCCCCTATTAGGGGAGATGGGCGGGTATAAAAGAAAGAAAGAAAGAAAGAAAGAAAGAAAGAAAGAAAGAAAGAAAGAAAGAAAGAAAGAAAGAAAGAAAGAAAGAAAGAAAGAAAGAAAGAAAGAACCTGGAGCTGGGCAGAGAGTCCCATCCCATTTCTTCTGCAGTGCCTTCATTGGTGTATGTTGTTTCCCACCACTTTATTGCTAGGCTAAGGAGGAAGTGCTACAGAGCTGGAGGATGAACCCAGTTCTCATGTCTATGGTCCATGCACAGTCAGGAGAGTTTCATGTGAAAGTGAGCTCAGAACAGAGGTGATAAAAGCAGCATAGGGATTGGCAATGGGAGCAGCCAATTTCATCTTCTGCCAACTCAAGGATGGGTGGAGAGCAATGAACTCAGTCATGGGGAAAGGCCCTAAAAGGGAAAGAAAGGCCTCACCCTAGAGATGAGAAAAGAAAATGTGCTACTTCTTTAACACTGTGCATATATTAGATCTCCTTCCAGTTCCAATTAAGCAGTATTGCTACAGCAGTCAGGTTTTAGTCCCTGTCTTGCTCTCAAAACAGTAATTCCTTCCCCACAGGCCAGGCACACAGCAATAGCTTAGCTATTGCAGTAAGTTTAAGAGTTGTGTTCTTTGCTGCTAGGTCTTGGCAGTGAGTCCTGTGAGGGAGAGGCTTCCTTTTTCAGACACTCTTATTTCCACATCATTTTCTTGGAGGACTTCGTCTGCAATCAGGGTCAATGATGGTGTTTAGGCAACTCAACTGACTGGCTAGAGTTAGTGGAACCCTATGTGTGAATGGGTCTGTTTTGGGCAAAGTTTAAAGAGGTTAATCAGTTTGGTCAACACAACCCTTTTTTACTATAATATCTTACCCCTTCTCATCTACTACCTACTGACTAAGTGTATTATGGGAATAGGGCCAGTATGTATGTTAATAATCATTATTAGAACTGTCCATGCACAGGCTAAAAATACTGAAAGGAACAGTCTTTTTATATAAAATGAGCAGAAAAGTGACCATACATTTAGATTTATATCTCTACTTCTAGAAAGACCAGGAATTAATCATTATTTTAAGAAAAGGAAGGAAGGAAGGAAGGAAGGAAGGAAGGAAGGAAGGAAGGAAGGAAGGAAGGAAGGAAGGAAGGAAGGAAGGATCTGGGAATCATAGCTCATGGGGGAGAGGAGACAATTATCTCCATGCCCGTTCCCCCCAGATATCCAAGAACCTTACTTTTATCTTTTTAAGATTTAACATTACTATCATAAACTTTACCTAGTTGGCCAAAATGGGTTTATTGCCCTAGCAATATGCAACCATCAAGCCAACAATAGCACCTGAACAGTTCTTAAAATAATGGATGCCTGACTCCCAGAACATTCATGTTATTTAACTGTGCATGGAACTTGAGAAGGCCAACGGAAGCTGAAGTATTCCACATGTATATGTGTAATGTGTGTATTTGGGAACTGGTTACACTGCAATCTTTTGTATCCTTACAGTACATGGGAATAAGCCTCATTAAATACAGTAGAGTAGAATTTACTTCTTTGTATGCATGCAGAGAATTGTGCTGGCAATCTTAAATAAGAGCCATATGATGTGCTCATTATCTTGTGATCTGAATGAAAGAGGGCATCAGCAATTGTGGTCTTTAGCTTCCTTCCTTCCGCCTTTCACAGTCTACCACTCTTTCCTTTTATAGGAAAAACATACCATTTTAGAAACGTTTTTAGAAGAGTGGATATTTAAGTATGAAGACAGAATACAAGGTAGCTTTAACTGGAAGAAACAATGTATTTAAATGAGGGAATCTATCAAAAATAGAACATAGACAATATCTACTCACCAAAGAGGGAATGATATTCTATTTTAAAGAGATATTCACCCCCCCATTTTCTTTTGGCACTCTCAAATGGCCCTTCTTTCAGAGCTCTCATTATTTTATCCCACATTCTTGATTAAGCTTGTCTCTAGTCAATCTGGATATTTCAGTAAGGAAGAAGGAATTGAGGCATGAATGCTGGATAACCTAGAGACATAATGTTTCTTTAATGTACATGGACAATTTGCAACAAAACCTAACAGACTTGGGGAAGCACAGCCAATGAAAGGGTGGTGTAAGATTTCTCACTATATGTTTAAGGCTGAACTTCTACCCAGCCCATGAGTCAAGCAAAGCAAAACAACTCCTGCATTATCTAAGCTGTGCATCTTTCACTTTAGGAGGCCCTCCTGGATCACTAACCCCCATTGTTTTGGATGTATACTGAAATCTTATGGAAATATCTTTATCATAAAGATGATAAAGATGATTTTATTTCCCTCAGTCCCCTGTCATGATAAAGGACAAACTTCTCCTTAGTCTTTCTTACTGACTGTAACAGATCTCCTCAGAAAATTCTGCTGCTCATCATTGGCCATGTCTGAAAGATGTATCCTTCCTGTACATGTGATTTATTTCCAGGTGGAAAATATACCCCTAATGTTTTGGATATAGCTCTGCAGAGGTCCCACATCTCCTTTCTCTAGCCTTGTTTCCACAATATGTTCACCTATGTTAAGGGATGGGAGCTAAGAAGTTGTAGAAACAATATAAAAACCAACACCCAGATATGCAAAGATTAACACCAGGATTAGCACCAGAGGAACAATCAAACAGCACAATATACCTTAATCAAGGAACTATTAACTCAGTCAATCAACCAAGCAGCAAACAACAGCCCAATCAAGGAACTCCTAAGGAGAGAACAACACCTCCACCAACACCTCCACCATGGCAGGACAAGCCATGGTATATAAACAGAGAGCAAATCCCACTCCCTTTTCGCACTGAGGATGTTTCCTAGTCTGGCAATGAAATGTCTGCAAGAAAACAACAAGGCTCAGAGAGCACCAAGGACTCCACAATATAAAAAGGGCCAGTTGTCCCATTTTGCTCACCCAGTCTTCCAAGAAAAAGACCCAGAAAGAAAGAATGGCTGAAAAAGCAAGCTTCTCCCTAAATGACCAAGTAGTACAGAATGTCTCCTGCTCCCTGCCCAGCCAATGGGAATGGCTAAAAATGTCATGGAGCTCTGTCAGTAATCTCTTGGCACAAAGGTTAATGGGTTCCAGGCATTTCCTGGAGGTGGGTGAGGACTCTGAATTCCCAAAATGGTGACTTGTCATACAGGTTGTGTCCTGCCAGTATGGAGATTTGACTGAATTAGTGGCTGATTTGATTAACAAATGGCACTGGATCTCTCTCAGGTTTGCAGAGTATTTTTCCCTGATGGGTTACAAAACACCTACCATGTTATGAGCATAAACTCAACAAACACACGTCATGTGTGATTAGCCAGTCAACTGTTGTCTGCTCACAGAGATGCAATGAACTGAATAAGGCTCCAAAGCTTTGACCTCATAGAATAATGGCCCTGGAATTAACTTCTAACCTACAAAACATTTAAAAGTTAGCATGCACTTCTTCTCCTATAAAGCCTCTGCCTAATTATTGGGCCATCACGATATTAACCTAATGCTGGAAAACTTTTGAATTTAACTTCCCTCAAATCTCTGAAACCATCAAGTGGCTCCACTTATATACAGTTTTGATCAGCTTTCTGCTGAGGTATGAAAATAGTGAATTCACCCATAAAAATACAATCAGTGTAGATATTGGGAAGATGAGCCAGAATGACTCCAGTTCTTGACACTCCACCAGTTCCTTTCAAAATGTTGTTAGCCAGCACTTCTAATCCTTCAACAGGAGGTTGTTAGCAATGTAGGGTGTGGATCTTGATTGTTGTTGATATTGCTCACTTCTGACTCTTCATGACCTTACAGACATCATTTCAACAGGATTGTTTGTCAGTATGTTTATGCCAGCAGTGATGGCATCAAACCACCTTGTCTTCTGTCAGAATCTTTTTAATTACCTTTGATTTTTCCAGATTCTTCTCCGATGATTTTTTCCTTTGTATCTATGCATCCATATTTAAGTGTTTAGCATCATTATTTGTGCTTCCAATCAAATTTTACATTGGTGTAAAATGTACACCATCTAAAACCAAAATTTGGACATACAGTACATCTCAAGTATTTAGCATTGCTGCTATCAGGGAAACCTGAAAGCTAGAGAAGTTTAAGCAGACTAGGACCTTCCCAAATATTATGTTTCCCTGTTCCTTTTCATATTTCCTGAACCTTTTGTGATGCTGAATATGTGCTAACAGCGTAAAACCTCCTAAATATAACACTTGTAGAAATATATACCTCTCTTTTGCAAGCCTCTTGGAAGTTGAACTTCAGTAGAATAAGGCACTGTTCAACCATATAATCTGCTGACCTTCTGGCAACAGACCTGGACACCACATGGCCTTGCAGGAGGTTATTGTCTATAGAAAAAGGTAAAGATTCCCACCGCACATTTGTGCAGTCGTGTCCGACTCTAGGGGCTGGTGCTCATCTCTGTTTGTTAGCCGAAGAGCCAGCGTTGTCCGAAGACGCTTCCTTTTTATTGTCTATAGCTGTGACTTATTTGTTTCACTTCAATCTGGGCTTAATTTCTATCCTTATAAAGATATTCACATCATAACAAAAATTATTATATCCATATACCTAGGCTACAATCAATGGTACAGCTTCCATTCACCATTACTATATACAGTATGTTGGGAATCTTGGAAGCATGAAACAGTATTTTATGCTTCTTCTTATACTTCTCTATTTCTCTTTCCTTTTCAGAAGACAGACCATATCCACATACTACTACTACTACTACTACTACTACTTAAATTACTATTATTATTAGCCAAGTTTTAATTTGATGGAATCCTCAGCTCTTTGTTCTTATTATCAAATCATGTTTTTTATTTTACAGCCAAAAGGCCCAAAAACAAATTACAAATATAATCCAGACTGAATATTAGATAAAGCAGTTTAACAGATAAAATATTTGATAAATATTACATGATACACTTAAAAGTCCAACTCATTGATTTGTTACTAAAGTCCTTGTTTTTATAACCATAGTTAAAAATCTGGCTGTTCCCACTGTGATCTCACGATTTTCATCTGCAAGTAAAATTTTTACATACTCAGATTTATATCTCACCTTTTTGCCAGATGATGCTTATTTTCTTCCATACATGTTATTGGGTGAACTAGACAATCCATAACCCATTGGGTCATCGTTTCAGATATATTTTCTTACCAGATTCCTCAATGCCTTCAACAATGGCAGAGCTTTTAATGTACCAGAAAAGTTCTGAAAAATTCAGGGAGAGATGTATCTGCCTTGAAAGTAGCCAATATTGAACTGTATAGCACAGTCAAACATCAGGAGTTGACCACAGGAAATTTTTTATGACATTTTGTATTATGTCATAATTTTTTTTTGATATTTTATGTCATAAAATGTTTTATGAAATTTGCCAAATTTCTATTCTGTGGGAGTCATGGGCCCCAGATTTTGGACACATTCTGTAAGTTAGCCCATTTGAGGTACCTTGTTTCAAAAATTATTACCCTATGATACACCATTTTACCCAGTTAAAGGTTACAAAGTATCAAACGGACATGAGAATTTTAGTAGTGTATAGATTCTAGCCTTGAAACTTAAAGTTGGAGAGGGGGCATTAATATATTATCAATATGCAATAATATCCAGAATGTTGGACTAGCATTGGGGAGATCCTAGTTTAAAACTCCATTCAGTTCTGAATCTCACTAGTTAACAATCAACCAGTCACTATCTCTCAATCTATTTTATAAGGAGAATATAAATCTTATGGAAGAAAAGTGCAAACTATAATAATTAGTAATCCTTTCTACATTAAATTCCTTCTCATGCTGTGGAATTTTGCAGCTGAAATAGCAACAGCCATCACAACATGAATGTAGCTGTAGACCTGGGGAAGCAAGAGAATTTGCAGAAATGGAAACAGTATTTGAGGGAACATGTCAGAGAGAATAACTGCCCCCACAGCTCAGTCAACAGGTTTAGTAGTCTTGAACTGCCAGTGAGACTCTTGAGAACAGGAACAGGATATTGTAGAATTAAATGAAGGGGACATGGTTGGTTGGAACATGGGACAAATGGAAAGTAATATCTTGGACATGGATATGACTAGTTCCCTGGAATCTCCAATAAGAGTCCTGCAGATCCCATTGTAATACATAAAAACTGTCCATTTGTGTCTTTATTTTTGGCCTGTCCATTTTGATTATACAAATAATAATTTACAGGAAAATAGTATGACTATGAGCATTAGCTCACAGCAAAGAATCATTTTAAAGAACAGAATTTGAATTATGCAAGTTACACCTGCTTCTTAGCTCTTAAGCAACTACCTAATGCTTTGTTTTGTTTTTCCCTCTGATGGAATTAACTTTGGTGCTGCAACACGAACTTTGTTCACCACAACTGCTTGTGATGAAATGTCATTAAGAACAAGGAGAAATGGTTTCGTACTTGGCTGTTTACCAAAACAAGGAGAATTATAAGATGGGAATTTTAAACCTCAGAGGAGGTGACAGAGGAGGTGATGTTGTAGGTGTTAAAATACAAAAAGGTTTATAATCTTCCCTTTTGTGTAATGGCGTGTGCTGTATTTTTTCCTTCTACTTAACTTGCCAAGTCTTTTCTTCCCCCGTAACTATATAATTGATTTGTGGTTGAATTGGCGAGAATGAACTAAAGCTATATTTGCAGCACTCTTCTTATCCGTGACTACTGAGAACTAGGGATGTTGTAGAAATCCACCACAGATTCCTTTTAAAAAAAATAGCATGACCTGTCAAAACAGAATCCATCATTGCCCAGAGGAGTACACAATTTATGGAGTCTACTAATGCTCCTCTTGAAAGATTTTCCAGCTCAAAACATCAAATACAAAAAATGGTTATATTGAGGGAATATTATATTGAAGTACTGTATATTGAGGGAAAATGTATACTTTTGAGAAAGTTATATGGAAAAATGCCTAGATTCAGGAAAAGTCTCATTTTTAAAAAATCAAATAATTAGGCACATTGCATAAACTTCCTTATATCTGGGAAAAATCTAATAATAAAATGCATGTTTTGTACACTTTGTATACAGCTGTGTACAAGATACATACAAAATGTGCTTGTAAGGGGAGATACTTAGGTGGAAGTATATAAAATGCTGTAGATTGAAACTGGCAAGACTACTACCTCTTTGGAACTTGGATGGAATGGGTTAATGATTAAATATACACAGAAGATATGGCCCTTTCCCCGATATATCTAACCATGCTATAAATTATGTCCTGGCAGCTTCTTTTTTCTGCCCTGCACACATGATGTTGTCTTCCTCTTGTCCAGTCCATGAGTGGGACAGATTTAAGTCATCCCCAGTTGTTCTTAAAGTAGCATTTACCTCTTATTCCAGCATTGTCCAATGATAGCCTTGAGTTGTATAACATCTGTTAGGCTTTATCACTTACCTGGCTAGAGGGAAGTCAGGTAACTGCAGTGCTTGGGAAAAGAGGCAATAGAATCAGGATAGAGATTGACAATGCGGATAGCCAGTTTGTGCCAGTATTAGAAATTCAGTGAGCAGTTGTGAAAAGCAACCCAGCTGATTGTCTAACCCTCTCAGAAGTTAGTCTCATTGGTCTCAATGTGTGTATAAATGATAGCATAATTCTTATTTATTGCTGTATTCTGGACATAGAGGTTAGTTGATAGAGGTAACTTAGTTGTCTTTTTCTACTGCACTATCAAGAAGATAGCCCTCTAGATGACAGGCAGCCTATCCTACTGTAGATGAACATTTCCAAAATAAAGTCAAAATAGCATTAACATATCCCTTATCAATTGATGGATTAAGTCCTTTCAGGACTTAAAAAAACTGATGTTTGTTTCTCTCCAAAATGGTGTTGTATGCTCTGTCTCCTTTCTGTTCTTAATGGAATTCAATTTAATTTTTGTAATCTCAGTCAGAGAGGTTTGTGCTATTGTTATAACTAAATCCTCTCCATCTTGCCGTTTCTGATTTGAAAGTTCCAATAAATTTATTTACTCTACAGATGAAGTATTTAAGGATATCTTAGACAGTTTTCTCAACCTGCAGATGCTGTTTATTGACATGTGAAGAAGGCATTTAAATACAAACCTTGATCGACTGACTGACTGATTGATTGCAATCAGTAACATGGTATTTAATACGGGATGATAATGGAAAACTTTGTCTACATATACTCTTATTAATTGGGCAAGTAGTGCTTATACAAACTGAAGTTGGCTTACAGCCATTCACCGGCAAATTTTTGATTGCTCATCATCTCTCAGTTAAACCTAGCTCACATAGTTGCTATTATAAGGATTACATTGGATGAGAAAGTACAATGTATACCCATGTGTATCCATAATGAGCTTTAATAAGAAAGGTGGAATAATAATAATAAGTAAAGCCATTTTCATTACAAGTTCTAACCATGCAGTCAACACAGATACATTCATATAATTGCCTTCTGCTAGCAAAAGTGCATTGCTTCAAAGGTCTGTGTCTGTTGTATGGAGAAATCAGTGCTAGTTACAGACTAGGAAAACTTTAGTTCACATTTCACTAAAAACTTAAATATGTATGCTTCCTGACCCAATTTCTAAATCGGCACAAGGTTAATATTTAATTTAATATTTACTCTGCTGGAATATGGTGGTGCAGCTCTCTAAGCCATCACATGTTTTTTTTTTGTATCACTTAGCTTGTTCAAGAACTTGAAAGCTTATATACATATTCTGGCATTTGGGCTGAATAAAAGTATTACAATGCAACTGTGGATTTTGGATATTTTTCTTTATGGAATGGTAAAATGAAAATCTTACAAAAAGACATGATAGTAAGGAATGACTATTTTCAAAAATAAATATCTTAGGAAAACCTTCACACACACAAAAATATGTATATTAGGAACACTTTGTATCAACTTTTGTGCTGTTCTTTTTGGAAGATAATGGGAGTCAATTCAGAGCTGAGATGGAACAAATGTAAGTTACAGAAAATGAGAAAACGAAACTGACAGTTCTTCCATTCAAAATGAAATCTCTAATTTTTTTTGAGGAGAGACAGGGTCTCTGGATAAATGGCCTCATCAGACATCCTCTTTGCCACCATCAATTTCACATAATAAAAGAAGTGCCACGATGAATCATCCATTTCCAAAGAGTCTCCCTTTTGGGGGAGATGGGCAGTGATAGAAATATGAAAAATAAAATAAATAAATAAATAAATTTCTTCATGGTGGAAACACCACAGGCAGGAGAATATGATAGTGATAGACTTCATCTACTTCTGTTTCCCAGAAACTGATCCTGGAAGTCTATAGGCAATGTGAGTAGTAGCCACTGATAGTCTACTCTGCATAATTTGCCCACTTCTTTTAAAGTCATCTAAGGCAATGGCCATCATCTTATGTTGTGGTAAAGAATTTCATGATTGTTCTGTCAATTAGCATCACTAGATATTGCCAGGGTTTGATATTACGAGAAAGGTTGTATTATGTTTCTCTTTTCAGGTTCTCCATTTAATTTTTTCCTCTTCTCACTCCCTCAGGTTCCAGTCTTCACAACTGCCCATGTGAAGAGTTCTGCTTCAGCTCTTCACATATGACACTGCTTGTGGGGGATTAAATGAATACTGTAGGATAAGGTCAAAGAAATGAAATACAACCAAGATCTTCCAGTAATAAGCAGGTCCACAATTCCTTGAAAGAGACTGTCATCGATGTGTGGAAGCTCTATATCGGACAACACAGATATTTAAACACATTAAGACATTGCAGTCGTCTCATATCAAGGGCCCATATAGATACCACAGGGCACATAATTACTTTGTGCAATTGTGCCTTCCTTCAGACCTCAGCTTGGTCACAGAAGCATGAGTAATCCCATGGACTAATGAATCAAGAACCTGCTCCAAAATTATTGTAATGTGGGCTGGTTTTATTTCTGAAATTAATTGTTTATAGTCTGCTGTTGTTTAATAACTTTGGCTATAATCCACAAGTTGCAGCATTTCATGCCAATTGAGAGCACTGCATTCACATCTGTATGTTCTACATTTACAAAGAGCATGACGTAAGTCAACAGAGATTTTTAGACATGGTGGGCAAAACCAAATACATTCCCATCTTTTTTTTTAGATTTAAACTTTATTGATTTTCAGAGTATAGATAAAATACAAAATAGAAACTACAGAAAAGCATCAAAATAGAACTAAAGAAAAAAGAAGAAAAAACTATAAAGTGCAAATAGAAAACAAAGACGGAAAAGTGACTTCCGACTTTCTCCAATACAGATATAGATAAATTTACAGAAATAATCTCTTACCAATGATTAAACCATAGTAACATTATTTCTATTAAAATAAACCAATTAATCATTAAAACTCAAAATCAGAACATCATTTTTTTCTACCACAAGCAAGTACTCTAGAAGTGGTTGCCAAACAGATAAAAATCCAGAAACTGAATGTTCTTTAATTAATGCTGTCAATTTAGCCATCTGGGCCAGATCCATTAATTTAACAATCCAATCTTCAACCGTAGGTATCTGTGGATCTTTCCATCTCTGTGCATATAAAATTCTTGCAGCTGTGATCATATATAAAAGCAAAACTCCATGTTGTTTCTCCAGCTCTTTCTCCATCAAACCCAAAAGGAACAGTTCCAGCTTTTTTTGTATATTCACTTTTAAAATCTTTTGAATAATAATACATATTTGATCCCAAATTTTTTTAGCTTTCTCACAGGTCCACCAGAGATGATAAAAAGTTCCTTCTCCCTGTAAACAGTTCCAACAAACATTAGTTACACCATTATACATTTTTGATAGTTAGATACCAATGATACATCATCTTATAAAAGTTCTCTTTTAAGTTATAATTTAAGATAATTTTCAAACCTTTATTCCACATATTTTCCCATTGTTCAAGCATAATATTATATCCAAAATTCTTAGCCCATTTGATCATACATTCTTTTACCTGTTCATCTTCCAAATTCATCTGTAACATTTTATACATTTTAGTAATAACATGGTCATCATTCATACAAAGTTCCATTTCAAACTTAGTTATTTCATTAACAAATTTAAAGTTCTTTTTATCCATTTTAAAGCATTCTGACAATTGCATATAGGTAAACCAGTGACATGTAAAACCTTCCAACCCTAACATTTCCCTTGTTTTAAACTTTGGTTCACTTTCTTCAAAATTCAACAAATCTTTATATTTTAACCAACTTATTCCTCCCATATTTTCTCTTCTAACAAATGCTTCTTTAAAAATAATTTTGTCAGGAGTGCCATACTAAGGATCTGGAACAAATATAAGGTAAGATTGTCTCCTAATGTACCATTGTGGTTGTCACCTCAAGAAGTGCATTCCCATCTTAAAAAGAGCCTCCTACACATTGTTCCATCCCCTCTTTACTCCCCCTGCTTGTCCAAACAACATCATTTAATTGCCTTTGTAATACAAATGTAGCAACACCATTAAAAGATAACCATCTTATCCAAAGAGGGCCTGAATAATCAACATGTTTCAACAACAACACTCTGAAGGATGTCTTTTCTCAAACAGGTACTTAGACCTGTTAACAGGTGTAAGCAATAGATTTATAGATGTCATCAACCCTGTCATTTTCAGGAGCTGAAATAAGCTTTTTGACACTTTCAGCTGGCACAAAATGTTCAGGCACAGTCCTTGTTCTGCAAAAAAATTTGGTCCTACAGCTGCCATCTCATCCAATGGCCATAAGAAGCCCATTCTTCACAAGAGTCTTTACATGTAATGACATTTTTTTCAGCAGATCTGATAAAAAGTAGACACCCCTTTGATTCCTGGTGACCAAAAAGGTGTAACAGTCTGAGACACATAGCCATGGGTTAATCCCAGACTAATAGTGTCACCTTCCTTTGGGAAGAGAAAGCAACAAGGAGCCAGAAGCATTAGGAGAAGTAGCCACAGCAGTTATCAGCCCCCCCCCCCCCCCCGGAGAAAAGACAGTACTGCCTCCAATGGTTTTTTTTAGTGCTGGGCACAGAAATTATCTTGCTTTTTTGGGGGGGGGGGCTACTAGTTCTCTCATTTAATTTGATGAGAAAGAATTTGCTTTCAGAATTTATTTCAAAAGAAAAGAGAATTTTGGAGAATTTCTCATGGGGTATGGTGGTGTTTCTGCATGTGTTTAGTTCTAAAGTGGCCACAGATGTGATTGTAAAAGTTTTGTCATTCATTGTGCTATCATGCCTCCATCACTCTGCACACTTCAAATAGATTCCCAAGGAAAGCATCACGAGGGAACACCTGCTATGTCCCTCTTGCAGTAAATATGCTACTGTTCCCCTTAAAGGGAAATTCTGCTCTTAAGAAAGGGTTGAAGAATTTCTCTTCCCCCTTGAGAAACTGTTCAGAATTTTTACCCACACGTTGGGTGGTGAATTACAAAAAGTCTTTTGGGTCCAACTCTAGTTTCATTAGCCTTCATAAACAATGAAGTCATTGGCATTGTGCTGCGTGGGAAGGCATATCTCTGCCCACTGCAGCACCATGGAGGGTGCTATAGCCTTTCATAGTATCCTAGCATTCTTACCACCCAGTTTGTCACCTGAGCCAAACAACAGTAACATGAGAAAGATTTGCAATCGACTTGAGGGTGAAGAATCCATGGTGAAATCATTTCAGTTCTGTTCTCTTTCTCATACTGTCAAATTTGTCAGTCAGTCTAATTTATATCTTCACCTTCCCAGTAAGTTAGCCCATGGGAGATTACAAAACAACCATAAACAGCATTAACTAATCACAAGTTTTCATCAGTAAAAGCATCATCAAATAAAGTAAGAAAACAATATTAATACATGCATACATAAATTCCAAACCAGGCATCATTGCACAATATTGGTGGCATGACCAAGAAGACCTTGGGCCAAATTACTTCCAGATGGACTTCCTTTCTAGGCAGATTTCATAACAGTTTTATGGAGAAAAAACAGAAAAATGGGAAAGTCATTCATTTAGGTAGGCAAGACCCAGAGTTGTTGAGAGTTGTTGAGAGTTGGGCAGCATACAAGTTAATAATAATAATAATAATAATAATAATAATAATAATAATAATATCCAGGCCATAAAAAGGTTCATAAGTTACAGCAAGCTGTTTGGAATTTTGCTCAGAGGAAAGCCAATTCAACTAATCCAGGGCAGGTATCACATTCCCCCAAAGAAGCATTAGACAAACACTTGGTCTGCCTCATTCTGGACCCATTGCAGTTTTGGGGTTTCTTTCAAAGGCATGCATACACAAAGTGCATTATATCTATTCAGGAAGTAAGTAGCACATGGATCAGGTTGGCCCTATCTAGGAAGGACTGAAGTTGGTACATCAAAGGCAGAGGCAGACTACTTGCCACCATACTCAGCTGAGACCTCAGAGATAGCACAGAAGCCGTACCTTTGAGCTGTGAACCTGCTCTTTCAAGGGAAATGCGACCATATCCAGAGCAGGTAAGGACCCCTATAATCAGATGGAGTTATTACCAACAACCCAATCCTTTGTCCCTCTTGATTCAGTTTTAGCTTGTTATGCTTCATCCAGACTGCAATCTGGTTGAAGCAAGACCTCACCATGGAAGCCAGCATACGTGACCAAAATGGAAAAGAAAAATACACGCAGAAGTAAATCCCTGAAGCATAAATCATTTACCCTTAATCTGTGCCATTTCATAATCCTTGGATACTCCCTACAAAGCAATAAAAGAGGTCACTGCTACACAGTTTACAAAGTTGAGGTTGCTTAACATTTGAATCCACATCTTCCACCTTCCCACATAAGGGCAACTGAAAACACTAATCTCTACTTTCAAACAAATTATAGTTCTACCCGGGCCACTGTGATTTGTTTAAACTATGTTTTCAGAACAAGAAATGATTTGAAACTTATCGAAGAGAATATTTGTAGCTCAGGGTTGAACTGCGGAGTCCTTGGTGCTCTCTGAGCCTTGATTTGAAACTTTTTGTAGTGTTTGATCTTGAAATTGCAGATTGAACAAACTCCTGATCCCTAAATTTTGGATATAAGAAGGATGTAAGTGGACTTCTGTGGCATAAATCATGTTTTGTTTAAAAGAAGAAACAAAAACGAAAGGAAGGAGGGGGAGCTTCATGCAGACTCATTTACATATTAGAAAACAATATCTGGACCAATACCTACCTAAATGTTAAGCGGAAGTTAAGACGTTTAAACACTCAACCCTTTGAAATTATGTGCATCATGTTTCTTGGATACTATGGGAATTAAAAATGCTGATAATTATCAACTATAGATACCCTTCCAGTACAGAACAGATATTACAAATGTGCAGGGATTTGGATTTGAAAGAGAAAAGGTGCTTCAGAGTATTTTGGGAACAGTCATATAGCACTGGTCTTAAAACAGTACATTTTTTCCCAGGATAACATGGTTGCCTTTTGCAGCTGCTGGAAAGAGAGAGGTGCTGTGTGGGATTGGCCTTCAAACCTGAAGTACTGTACTGCAGATATAATGTAACATAACAGGCCATATACATCAAATTGAATAAATAAATATTAATGCATCATCATGTAAGGGAGATGTTTACAGTCAACTGTTAACTATGACAATATCCCCAACCTCCATGAAAGATGTATAGGTAGTCTTTGTTTTGTGATTGCCTCATTTAGTGACCACAGTTACAACGGTGATGAAAAAGTAACTTTACAACCAATCCTCACATTTACGACCTTCGCAGCAAAGGAAAGTTGAAGTAAGATCATAAGCACAGTCATGGTTTCACTTAGCAACCACTTTGCTTAATGACCAATTTGCCAGTCCCAATTGTGATCACTTAAATGAGGACTACCTGTGGTGTTAATTTACTGTATATTCATCCTCTATATACTGGATGAATGTTAGATAACTGTTGTAAATTCTTTATTCTTTTAATATCTGGGTCCAGCATGCCAGCACATGAGACACAGAACATGAAGAAGTTTTCTTTGCTCACTTACCTTCCTATTACTTCCTCTGCTTCTAATCCCTCTTCATCTGGCTAGACAACAAAATACTTTTCTATTAAGTCTAGACACCAGACAGAAGCCATTTTGCTTTCCATTCAGAGGAAGAGGAGGAGGAGAAGGCAGCAGCAATGCAGTCAAAAGGAGCAGGATGTAACTCTGTGCTCCATTGACTGGTATCGTGGAGAAGCACATGCGTGAACAGCAAGTTCACTTGCTGAGCTATTGCTAAAAGAGGGTGGTTGCGAAGCTACAGGGAACTATCAAGATACTCAAGGAACCAACATGTTTGAAGAAGTAGAAAAATGTTTGGAGAGAAACCCATAAGGAAGTAGATCCAAAATACCTTCATAGGGACAAAGTATGCTCACTGGGCATGGGATGATGGCTGAAAGTGAAAGAAGGAATTGTGTATCCTGGAAAGTGACAGGATTGGCTGGTTAGAACTCTGAGAAGTGCTGCAAGGCTTACTTGCATGTAATAATAGCAAAGAAAATTCTATGGATGCCAATCTTTATGTAGCCAAAATAATCATATCCATGTACAAACCAGAATTGTAAGTTTTCATGAAGTAACCCAGAGAATGCAAGAACATTTTAGAGGAAAAGTTTGCAAAATACAAGAATATTTCAGAAGAAAAGTCTGAAAGGGGGTAGAGATGATAATCTAAACAGTCCAGTGGGGCCTGAGGATACTCAGTGAGTGACTGGGGTGGGATGGGGGAGAGACTGAAAACCAAAAAGGGAATGCAATGATACATCTTGTGAGATGACATGGCTGACTCATAAGGACCTTGAACATAAATATATATTCAAACCATCTCTTTTTTTTCTGTCTTATTTATCTGATGCTACATAATAACTTTAATTAATAAATTAATTTTAAAAATTCATAGTGCAGTGAACAATATATTTCTTGCAATCTTCACTAGGTGTCCAAAAGTGCTTTCTACACCCATTTCTTGGTCAAAACATCTTGTCTATGATTTCTAGAACTATACAATTATTTCAGCCCATTCGGGAGCCCTTTGGATACCTGCTTCTTGATAGATGTGTTTGCCACCCTTTTCTGTCATATTAGATTTTTGTAACTAAAATATATTTTAAACCATAGTATTGTAGAAGAGTTGGACACGACTAAACAACTGAACAAAAAAATTGTAGTAGATATGGGGTGATTCTAGGACTTCAAGTGTCAAGAGTTCTATTCCTTGTATGGAATGCGTAATTTCACTGCCCAGGATGTTATTTTGTCAGATTATATTATTTTCTACCTCCCATGGGTAGCAGTCAATCATTCAGCAGATGAATGATGAAACATAAGATGACAATATCAGGCCATGGGTGAGTGAAACTGATGGATGAGATGTTTGGGGAATGGAAATGAAGAAGGGATGAGGTGGGATTGAAGAAAAAAGTTGCAGCCAATTAATCAAGCCCTCCCCTTTCTACCTGGCAAACTGCCTGGGCAGTTAGCAATTAATACATTGGGGAGGGCATGATTAATTGGCTGCTACTTTTTGTTAGAGTTGGCAACTGCACTCTCTGCTGCTTCACAATTGGCATACTCTTTCGCGACCTTATATAACTCCATCAGCCATTCTGATCCCAGACAGATCAAATATGTGAGCATTGCTCCTATTTCTCTCTTCGTCCACTGCCTGCATCTTAAGAGCAATCAGAAAGCATTCCTTCCCTGCCTCACACAGGCCTACTTGCAATGTACAGGATGTCCTTGAAGGTACTCTTAGAGAACTGAACAGCTCTGGGAGTGTTTCAGGTTATTAAATCAGAATTATTGGCATGAACTAAACAACTGCATGGGGAACAGGTAAAAGTATCAAACCATTAGAACTATATGTGCTACAAACCTTCTCTTAGTACATTTACTGAGCCATGCCTAAGGCATTGAGAGCTATAGTACTTTCCTAACAGAATTTTAGATTTGTTTAAGAAGGAAGGAAGGAAGGAAGGAAGGAAGGAAGGAAGGAAGGAAGGAAGGAAGGAAGGAAGGAAGGAAGGAAGGAGCAAACAGAAGCTATCATATGAATGTAGCCTGGCATGCTGTTAAGTTTCCCAAAGACACGGCTTTATAGTGGTACCTAAAATTAAGAGGAACCAAGGGCAACGTTAAATGAACTATCATACTCTATATTTAAAATATCTAGAGATATTCTGGCAGGAGGTAAATATAAGATACTGTTGGATGCTATTTCATTCAAAGTTGATTACAATTAGAGAAGACATATTGAAAGGAATGGGAGAAATAAGTCATTACTTTTTATGGGTCTACTGAAAAGGAAGGTGGACTTCCAGTGAGTCAAATTAATTCCTTGTAACTGCATTCAGAAGTGATTTGTCATTGCCTTCTTCTGGGGCATATATACTGGACTTTCCAGTCTAGCCAACAACCCCGGAATTCCCAATGCTTACTCCAAATTAAGGCAAACTTCCAACTACTTCATTATTAAGGCTGGAATTATCCAAGTACCTATAGAATTCACCAGGTTCTCTTATGAGATCATAGAGAAGCTTCTTATTACTCAGGTGGAAAATCCAACAGCTGAAATATCCTCCCATCACCTTCCCTCCAGCCTCTGAGTCTGACTCTTTATGAGATGGGAAACTCCATTCCTGTGAAGGCTGAAAAAGAGGTGAGAAGATGGACGGGTAGGAGGCATATCATGGGAAAGGTAGATCCTTTACTTCTTCAGCCAGAGAATAATCCTGCTATTGGTTTCAGTGGAATAGTGAAGCAGCCCAGGTTTAACACAATGAACTGGAGGGCAATAGTTTGGGAGAAAGCTTTTTATAGGATTATAATCTAAGGTGATAGTGGGAGATCAGGCTGTCACCAGAGCACCAAGGCTGACATGTATGGTCTTTTGGTACTTGAGATAGAATGTCAATTCCTGCTCCATAATTATTTTGGATCATGATTTGTCCACCAATGTGAAGTTCAGGAATGTCATGTTGCCCAGAAACATAAAGAGAGTAATCGTGGCATAGCAATTAAGGTGTTGGTCTAGGATTAGGGAGGCCTCAGTTAAAGTCCACCTGTCGTGGCTAGGCGAAAAACGATGCTGAGCCCCAAAGATAAGCTCTAGATCTTTTTTCTCTGCCTTACACAGAATCTTACCAAACTAAGCCACCAGAACAGTTCAGTGGGGAAAAACCCCAAGCATGCTAAGGCGGGCCTGGCCTGATTCTCTTGGATGGCTGCCCAAGGTCTTCCGTGCTATGGAAGCGCTTCTCACCCTGGAAAGTGCCCCCTCCTACTTCTCTTGCAATCTTCATAACACCACCCTCAGCCATGAGAGCTCGCGTGGTGAGTTTGAACCAGTCTCTCTCTCACACACTCCAACTTACCTCACAGGATGGTGGTGGAGAAAAATTGGAGGAGATACTGCCTCGAGTTGCTCTCAAAGCGTACCTAACAACATCCATTGAAGAGGAGCCACAATCTTGCTGTGTAAATGGTTCTACTATGGAACCATTCTTATCAGTAGTAAGTTTGATCTACCTTCCTGTAATTTAAACCAACTATTTTGTGTCCTGTACTCTTAGATGATAGAGAAGAGATCTGATCTTAGTCTGTGTGGTATCCTTTCAAATATCTGGACAGGGCATGACCTCTCGATCTCCACTTCTTAAGGGAAAAGATTCCCAGACTTTTTTTTCCAATCTCTCTTCTTGGGACTTAGTTTCCAGTTCCCTGATCATCCCTGTTGTCTTTCTCTAAACCTCTTCTATCTTGTTTGTATCCTTCTTAAAGGGCATATCTGGCTCCTACAATCTCTTTTCAGAGGTCTTAGTTGATTGTTTTGGCCTTTCTCTGAATGTGTTCCAATTTCTATGAATCCTTAAACTGTAGTGCCCAGAATCGGACATAGTACTTGAGATGGGGTCTCACTAATTCGGAATAAAATGAATAAAATTAAAGTACTATTTCTTATTATTTGAAAATTACACTTGATATAGCCTAAAATTTCCTTTCCCTTTTTGCAGCCACATAGTCAATTTGCAATCAATTACAATCCCAAGTTCTTTTTTTTTCCCCAAGCACTATGGCCAAGCTGGGTATTCCACTCTTATTTCTGTTTCCTGGATAAAGAACGTTGAATTTTTCTCTATCCTGTGTCAATGTTTCTTTAATTTCTATAATCTGCTGAGATGATTTTGAATTTTATTTCTCTCTTCTAGGACACTAGCTGTCTCACCCAATTTTATATAATCCTCATCAAAGTAATTAATAAGCATGTTGAAGGGCACAGGATGAGAAACCTCAGCCAGTACCTCACTTTACTTTGACTGAGGAACCAGATGAACACTTTTTAAATATGATTTTTGAGCAAGCTACATGTCCACTTGATTGTCATACCATCTCACACACACTTAATTAGCTTGCTAACTAGAATGTCATGGGCTACTTTGTCACATGCTTTGCAGAAATCAAGATACATTATATTTACAATATTCTCACAATCTACTAAGCAATCAAAAAAGCAGATAAGTTTTTTTCTGGCAAAACTTACTCTTGATAAAGCTATACTGATTTTTGGTCATTATTGCATTGTTTTCTTTTTTTTTAATATAATTTTTATTGAAGAAATTTTTAACCAGATAAAAACAGTACAAATATTAGAAAAGAAACAAAGAAAATGAAGAATAGTGAATAAGTAAGAAAGAAAAAATAGAAAAAAAGAAAGAAATAGAAAAGGGAAAAGGAAAAAAAAGAAAAAATATATAAAAAAGAAAAGATTATAAAAAAGAAAAGATTATAAAGAAGCAGCTTCTGATCTTTTTGACAGCAGTTATAGATACAGTTATGTTTTACCCCCTCTCTCTAAGGTTACATCATATTTTCCTTCTTTGCATAAGCTACCCTTTCTAATCTTCAAACCCATAAATGACAAGTTCATTTTTCTCTTTTTTCAGCAAAAAGTCCATAAGGGGTTTGCAGTCACTGATAAATGTAATTGTTGATCTTTCTTAATCAAGCAAGTTAATTTTGCCATCTCTGCTAGTTCTGTCATCTTCACCAACCATTCCTCCATTGTGGGTATTTCAGAGTCTTTCCATTTTTGCACATATAATAGTCTTGCAGCAGTAATCATATATAAAAATAATATTCTATGGCTCTTTTCTAATTGACTGTCCATTAATCCCAGCAAGAAAAGTTCTAGTTTCAATTGAATGTTGATCTTTAAAATTCATTGCATTGTATTCAAGGTGTTTACACATCAATCTCCTTATGATCTCCTCTAGAGACTCCTTAGATATCAGTGTCAAACTGACGTATCTGTAGTTCCCTAATTTTTCCTTTTTCCCATTTTGGAAGATGGGGGAAATATTTGCTCTCATCCAGTCATCTGGCACTTTTCCAGGATTTCTCAAAGATAAGATGTAAAGATTTAATCAAACCTTCAATTAGTTCCTTCAGTATCCTGGGATACAATTCATATGGACATGGAGATTTAAATGAATTAAAGTTATTTAAAGTAAATAAGTATTCCCTAATCATGTTTAAGAGTCCCTTAGACTGCAAGGAGGTCAAATCAGTCAATCCTAAAGGAAATCAACCCTGACTGCTCATTGGAAGGACAGATACTGAAGCTGAAGCTCAAATACTTTGGCCACCTAATGAGAAGAGAGGACTCACTGGAAAAGACCCTGATGCTGGGAAAGACTGAAGGCAAAAGGAGAAGGGGATGGCAGAGGATGAGATGGTTAGATAGCATCACCGATGTAATGAACATGAATTTGAGTAAACTCCAGGAGACAGTGGAGGACAGAAAGGCCTGGCGTGCTATGGTCCATGAGGTCACGAAGAGTCGGACACGACTAAACGACTGAACAACAACAACAAAATCATGTTTATATTAGTCCTAAGCTTCAATCTTGCCCATTCATCCTGCTCTTCAAAAACTGTCTAAATTCTAAGTAGCATTCCTAGAAACTTACTGGGTTACAAAAAAGGTCAACAATTTGGTCTGTCCATTCACATCCAATCTGTATTCAAATATATTGTTTGTTCTTGTGAGCACATAAGATCCTATGCAGGCCTGAGGAGATCTGCTTGCCTCAATAAATACCAGTGACAACATTTGTAGCAACGTTCTACCATACTAACATTCCAAGGGCATGTGTCACCCCTTTTTAAACCTCAAAGATATGCAAGACTCTTCATCTGGTTTCTAAAGAAGTTATGGAAAATTACCATCCATCAGAAACTCAGATTATCAGAGGAACTTCAAATACTCAGCTCTTTCTGTTTTATCCACTGGCAGGATGAAACCACAATCATAAACTTACAAATATAATAAATGAGCTCAAAGAATACACAATAACTCATGCGAGATCAATTTAAGGCATAGTCCTCTATATTTTCACATGTTACATAACTATACCATAAATAAAGAAATATAATAATGTGCACTTATACCCACACATTCATCGACAGAGAAAATAGGTAATAATACTATGCTGAATTGGTTCTCCAATTTCCCAAAAGTTGTTGTCCCCTGGGAAAGAAGCTACTGTTTTTCTATCTCATTTTCACTGTTTTAGAATCTTTTTACAATGTCTTTTTGTATAGTTTTGATCTGACTTCATTGATGTGACATGATAGAAGGTGTGGATGTTGTGATTTTACTCACCTCCCACACTTCCTTATCTGAAAAGGATCAATGCAAGGATCGCAACCATGAAATCTTCCCTTGGTATTTAACTGAAGCACACATAGCCAAAAGTGTGATTGTATAAAATAAGTTAGGAAAATCAAATTTAATGCTTGCCTACCTTATAGTCAGTGCAAGAATCCTTTGTCCACATCATAAGAATGTTACTAGACTTTTCTCTTTAAAAAAAGAAAAGCATTTTTCTATTATACACAAACACAAACACACATACACACATAAAGACGTACATGGATATAGGCTAGGCTGACCATATTTCAGGATGGCAAAACGGGATGGGGTCTTATGTAATATTCCATATTCATGAAAAAGACAGGGGTCCCAGCCCCCCACTCCGTGCAATTGGCTGCTGCCTGCAAACCCCACCCCCGGTCCACGTGATTGGCTCTCACCTGCAAACCTGGCCCCAGGTCTGTGCAATTGGCTCCTGCCTGCAAACCCTGCCTCCCGGTCCGTGCTCCGGCTCGGATCCTCCTTCCGTGCCGTTCCCGCCGGGTTTGAAAAATGGGACAAAATTGAGATTTTTATCAAAATGATGGGACGGTTGAAAAATGCTTTAAAAACAGGACTGTCCCGTTCAAAATGGGACGTATGGTCAGCCTAATATAGACATACATGGATGGCAGGTCTGCCATAAAATGTTGCAGAGTTGAATACTTCTGGTTAGAGTTCCAGGCAAAAAACATCCTGCCTCAATGTTCAATTTCACTGTCCTGGGACCCCCCTCCAAATATTCAGTATTTTAGGGCCAATGAACAATCCTGCTTTAAAGAGTCTTCCCTATAGTTCTCTACCTATTTTTAACAGACTGCTGATGCCTCCTACTTTCATGTGGATAGTGTCATTTTTGACTGCAGAAGGATCAAAAGATAGAGAATGAGCATATGAATAATACTCGGGCAGAAGTGAACAACTAGTGTCCATGCTTTTTTTTAAAAAAAGAACATTTTTGTAGACGCAATGGAATTGCAGATGGAAATGATAGACCAATGGAAGTGATATGATGATATTAATGAAGAATGGCACTTTTAGCTGTTTTCCATATTTGTGGAATTTTATGGGGTCCTTGTTAATGTTAATAGGTTAAAAATACATCTATTTCCTGCTAAACACTGGCTGGAAATTGCCATTTTCATTTGCAAGCTCTTGGGTGATCCATCCATCCTTGGAAATCTGAATCTCTGAATCTTCCAGTGACTATAATTGAAAATAAACAAAAAGCTCTAACTTTCTCTTTCTCTCCACCCCCCCCCCCCCGACAGAATTGTGTGATCTTTTTTATGGAATAGGCACTGAGGAAATGAAGGATTTGGGACAACTACATCAGGGCCAGAACTCTGTACTAAGAGCCACCTTTTTAAATGAAATATTCACTAACTTTAGTTGAGTTATATAAAATGTACACTGTTTACTGTTCTGAGTGGATTAAGCCAGCTGTTTGGAGTGGGGCATCCAAAAAATGCATGTATGCGCACATGGGTGCACACACAGCAAACGTTAGGAAAATTATATGAAATTCAGAAGTGGTCCAAGATAAGTGTCCTGTAAATGTTGAGAAGGATAGGTGCAGTGAGTTTTGTAGAAGAGGGATCTTCAAAGGGGTGGGGCAGGATTCATTTTCCTTCTCCACTCCAAGCAGCAGGCAGGAAATTAAGATGAATGAAAACCATCTTAAAGGCTTTTGAGGGTACTCAGTTGACACCAAGTCTCAGAAAACACAAGAGACAGGAACAGATGATGGATATGGAACAAACAGTGGCATAAGTGGAAAGATTTAAATATCTGACATATTCCAAACAAATGCAGAAGGATCTCTTCTCAGGTCAGAGGCAGAGAATAAGGAAGAGCCCAGAAGACTGGAACAGAATGCCTGAACATATGGTTTCAGCATCTCTCCCCAAATCACTGTGATTTCAGAGCCATAGTAAAACCATACACTAAGATTACAGCCCTCCCTCCCTGCTCCATTCCTGCACTATTTTCCTTACATGGACAGCTTGCAGAGAAGTGTATCAAATCTATTTTGCCAGATGTACAGTCTATGTCCCTCCAATTCTCTGCATTAACAACAAAACTTCAGAGAGCACCCCACCCACACACACTTAGATCTCTTCAAAATTTGCTTGAACCAGTCTAGTTCAGTCTAAGTTCAGCCAAATCTGTTGCCCCTCACCTAATGTCTAGCATGGAAAAGAGATTCCTAAGTAAAGGGAAGAACTCTCAAGTAGGGAGAAAAGAACATGAGCGTGATCACACTTCAAATATCAAAGAACTACCATACACAACTGGCCAATGATATATCCACTGCTGGTCCAAGATGGCAGGGCTAATTCCCATAGACTTGAGTGACAGAAGAGTAGAGGCATTTGGTCTGATCTGGTATGGAGCATATTCCTCAGCTCCTTCTGAATGAATGGGAAGAAGAAATTGTCAAACAATATTCCATACAAACTGAATTTGTAGGGATCACTGCATCTAGACATGCATCAAACAAATGAACTGAAATTACAATGGACCTTTTGCAGCAGAAGGCCCCCTGTTTGATCCCTGGCATTCATAGATAAAAGGATCCAAGATGGAAGACAGAATGCCTTGTGCCCAAGACCAGCCTGAATAATTGTGCTACTCAGAACAGAGAAACCATGTTTACAAGGAAGTCCATGGGAAGGATTTTTTTAAAAAAAATCCAAATGTCAGGTGCGGCAGCATGACCAAAGCCCCACCCCTTTTCCACATGTATGTGACAGATGTTAAGTACAGGTGGGGCTTCAATCATATTCAGCCACCACCTTGATTTTTTTTACTCTTTTGACCCCACTTGCAGATACCCCTACCAGACTAGATGGGCAAAGAGTTTGACCTAAGGTATGGTAGTTTCCATCAGAATTATGAAGGATAAAATGACCCTGGAATGTCCCCAGCCCAGCCTCCCCAAAGATTTAATAACCTTGTTAAACTGGACATTTTTCTCTTCTTCCCTATTTTCAGAGCCATTGTCTGAAACAATTACACTTTTAGGTTGTGACCCTATACCAGTTATTAATTTAAAAAGATAGTTTTTAGGGCTACATTTTTCAAACCAGTATGCAAACAAGAATGTGATCAAGATGCAACTTCCACCATAGATAATATTTGCAAAGCTTATTTAACCTCATAAGCCAATTACAAATCCAGTCAGAGGCACATTTAAATAGAAAGTTCCTTAATTCCTGTACAAATGTCCAGACATTGGGAGTTCATTAATAGGAAGGAAGTTCTATAGTGTTGGGTCATGGCTATAGAGGCCTGGCAACTAGTATGCTCCAACCTAACAGCTCTTAATGGCCTTCAAGAAGGGCTTGGATGCTAGAATACAGACAAGATTATATGAATAAAGGAAACAATCCTTCTAATAGTTGGGTTCCTAACTGTTTAAGGTTTAATGAATCCAAGAGAACTTGCTTTTGAATTCACCTGAATAGGATTGCACTCTGAAGCACTGAAACTTTTATTTCCTCCTTGATTATTATTCAGTTGAGGTAGAGTATTTAATTTTGGCAGGGGGAAAAGAAATAAATTTCCTTACAATTGGGTACTGCATTTCTTTTTATGTTCAGGGTATAACAGAAGAGACAAAGAGAAAATATTCTCTGGATGTAGAGCAGGTAATCAAAGGTTAATCTGTTTCCTTTCAGAATGTCAGACCTGAAATAATGAAGACCGCATGTGAATTGCTAGCAAAATAAATAATTGTTCTGGATATTTAATTATGTAAGAATTTGTGGTTAAGAGGGAACATACCAAAATCCAAAGAACAGTGGCCTTTCAGCATGAGAATGAACTTGCCACACCTATTGCTTTATCCTGGTTCCCAAGGATTCACCAGATATTGGATTCAACCACCATGCTATGCCATAAAGGCTTCCTTAAACATGACATTTAGAAAGCAAATATTGTATTATGTGTGATTTGTAACTTCAGGCGGGTTTTGCTAAATTGTATTATTTCTCTACAGTTAAGTAAATTCAACTAATAAATAGGCATAAAATTTTACAGGCGTTAAATGTGAGCTGGAATTTACTTTAGATGGGTGGCTTTTATGCTTGGATAATTTGAATATGTAGTCTAGTGGTGTTTCTCTTCTTTCTTTTTAAAGGATAACTTATAACATGTTTCAGAGTATCTCTTTGGAGGTGATACATCTATTGGTCAGTTCTTCATGTTTCAGAGAAGGTAATACATGCTTGGATAACTTGCAGTACCTTTATCTCCCAGTGTCACCTCAGAAGTTTCTTCAACCTCCTGCCCCCTGCAAGCTTAAGTTTGGCTGTTTTTCACCCAAATGATCAGTTATAGGCAAAATTGATATAATTAAAATGGGATCTTGCCCACTTTAGTGACATACAGTATCTGTCTAATTCCCATAAAGGTAAAGGTTCCCCCCCAAACATTTGTGCAGTCGTGTCCAACTCTAGGGGCCGGTGCTCATCTCCGTTTGTTAGCCGAAGAGCCAGCGTTGTCCGAAGACGCTTCCACGGTCATGTGGCCGGCATGACGCACACAGAACGCTGTTACCTACCCACCGAAGTGGTACCTATTAATCTACTTGCATTTGCATGCTTTCGAATTGCTAGGTTGGCAAGAGCTGGGGTGAGTGCGGGAGCTCACTCCGTCACGCGGGGCTAGGGATTCGAACCTCCGAACTTGCGATCTTCCGATCGACAAGCCTGGCGTCTTACCCACTGAGCCACCATGCCCCTTCATTTTCCCATACCTCCCAAGAAAAGAGAGAAAGACAAAATAGGGCCTCAGGATGAAAAAGGTTCCATCCCCTTTTTTAATGACATGAGAGAGTCAACACTACTGCTGTGGCAAATGTCTTGACAAAGGAAAGGGAAGAAGAAGAAGGAATCAGGTAAGCCATAGAGAAGAGAACATGATTCCACAATTCCACTACCCTGAGCCTTCACTTTCCAGTTCCTTTTCACTCCATAACTGCCTGCCCTCTGATATTCTTTCTGTTCAGTGAAACACCTTCTAGGGTTTCCACAACTAATGGCCAAGCTGTTAGCTCAGGGGTGGGCAACGTCAGGCCCGCGGGCCATATAAGGCCCACGGGGCTCCCGCCCGCAAACCCCGCCCCTTCCATGTGATTGGCTCCTGCCCGCAAACTCCAGCCCCCGGTCCGCAGAAATCCCAGAAACCCCCCCCCACCCCCCCAGTCCCTGGTTATAAATATCCAAATGGCCCTTGGCAGAAAAAAGGTTCCCCACCCCTGTGTTAGCTGGTTCTCTGAAGTCCTATTTCCCCTTTCTTTTGACTATCTCCAATTGATTTTACACTTGTTGGCAGGCAGCACAATATAAAATGTGATGATGACCTACATACTGACAGAAATCTATTTGGTTCTTTAATTCACTGCCAAATAAAGCTGTTATCATCTTGGAATGAATAAAAGGAACTAGGCCAAATGATGATAAAGCCTCAGATATGAAATGAGATTAAACCAATGCAAATTCACCTGGCTATTTTCTAATTATGCATGCACTGGTCAGCTATACTTATTTTTTTTTATCTAATCTTGTGTCAGGAGGCCAATTTAATGCAACTGTTGTCAGCAACATGACAGCCTGCAAGAAGAACATAGAGGCCTATTTTGCAAAACTTCTGTTGAAGTATGATGATACGTAATTGATGAGTTTACACTATTTTGTTAATATTCAGAACATAAGTACTGACTGATTGCAGTCAAAAGTATTTCACAGAAGAAAACAGAGTGGCCTAAATATTAAATAAAGTCTAAGACATATTCCCAGTGTATTTGCTTATTTATTTTTAATAAAGAGTTTTGAACTCATACTGTATATTCTTAGAAGGTAGAGTTACTGAACCTGCCACCTGGGCTGTGGCTGGTGATATTTACTTCAGCGCTCTCTCTCTCTCTCTCTCTCTCTCTGTGTGTGTGTGTGTGTGTGTGTGTATGAGAGAGAGAGAGAGAGAGAGAGAGAGAGAGAATGCATAAACTTAATAAATACAATAATAAATGCAATAGGAACTCTTTCTATAAGCAGCATGCTGAGTGCTCAATGAGCAATGGAAAATGGCTTCAAATATTCATTTATCCACCAACCTTTGTTAGTGGTCTTGGACAATTCATGAGTTTTAAGCTTCTCAGAAGCTTGTGAGAATTGCTCTGGGAAGAAACATGGGGCACAACATGATAAATAAGTTTGATACAATTTGATACAATTTATCTGAGCTGAACCTTTTGTCTAGTTTTTATAAATATTTTAGCAGTGCTCTTAAAGACACTTCCAAAGAGAATGCTTTGGTATCGACACAGGTTGAATGCCAAATTGTGGGTTAGGCCTTCATCAATTTTTAGATCGCATTTGAATTATTCCCTTCTTCGGTTAATGAAACAGAATTTCAGCAACTTCCCTGGAATGAAATGGAAAAGAAAGATGGAGCTGGATGCCATCTGTGTATTGGTTAACACCAAATCCGAAACAACCTTCAAGAATGAGTTGATACAGATATTAAACACCATGTGGGACAAGCTGTAAAAATAAATCATGGGTGCTTTTCCTGAACCTGGAAAAAGACATGGCTGCTTTAAAGAGTTGCAGACAAGTGTGCTATAGTCATGTCCCAGACACTCAGGCAGTTGCTGAGAATAAGACACGATTGAACGGGGGGGGGGAAATACTAACAGAATCTTGAAAACCTGGCAGTGTCTCTCCTTCTTTCCCTCTCATACCAAAGACAGTCAAGGCAGGGCAATCTTGAGTTTCTTTCTCATGCTTTCCTGTTTTCACAGGCTAAGTTCACATTTTCTTAATGGCTGCCACATATTTTCTTCAGGACCATCTCTGTACTACTCTATATGACCCAGATATGCATGTTACTTCAGGAATATGATCAAAAGAACCTGAGATGTTTTTTTAGGGGGCAGGGAAATAATGTGAAAAAGTTAATTGATTCCCCCGGTCCTGAACTCTGATTTAGTTTCTGCTCCAGGAAGAAGGAGGAAACAGAGGAAAGCACAGTTAATTCTTAGAGCAACTTTTTACAGCATAGTAATCATGATTTTATGAAGGGAACACACTTGAGCTTGATGTACTTAGAGTCTCTTTAGCTTCTTTCAAGATTAGCTCAGGTTGTACCAAGGAATTAATCAGCCTTAGCCCCTGAGAGCATCATAAAAGCCAGATGAACAGCAGCATTGTATATGCCAGGCAGTTTTGTTAAACTGGCAACTTTAATATATGGCTAGATTAACCTTTACACTGAAAGCTGACATGGGTAGCTAGTGATGTATACATTTAAGGAATGCATTAAGCCAAAGACGGATATTGTGTGCTTCAGTTATTGTGGTATTATCTGAAATGTAATCCTTGACTCCTTGTTGAACTAGGTCTATGAAGTAAGTTTCAGACCATGCTGCCAGAATTGTTAATCCAGCTACTAAAACTGAGAGAGGAAATATCTTGTATTATCACAGGTCAGAAACTAGTTTGATCCCTCGTTTCCCTAAAGAGGCATAGAAAATGTTCTGAGAAACAGCAGAGAAAAGGCCTTTACCAAAAAGGTCTTGACACTTTTAGCAAACTGCAGTTCCCAAGATGCTTTGGAGGCTTGTTACAACCAGTAACCAGAATAACAATAGATATATTGTCATTGAAGATGAAATCCCCGCAGGGCAAGTTTAAGACACTTTGCTGCCTGGCACTTCCTTTTTATCTAAGTGAATTTGCATTAAACTAAAGACAGCTGAATTTCTGACACATGAGGTAAAAATCCCTCAGGTATGTTTCCCCACCACTGGCAGTAACAAAAACAATAAAAAGGAAATCAATGACTAACAATTTGCTGCCCTTTCATGTCATCCAAGATCTGTTCCCAAAGGTGGCTGCTTCCCTCCCCCTAAGGTAGTGCTTGCCTGGGGTTTTGACCCTTTTTTAACATCTGGGATTTACGATAGATAAAGTATATTGGTCACAACTCTCCATTCTGCTCAAAACTGAGATTTACAGAATGGATGAGATGTTACAGGCTGGCAGTGATTCCATTAAAATCAGAGAGGACGAAGAAAAGAAAAGGAGCCAGGAATTACAAGGAATTTCTTTCAGGAAATTTTGAGTCTTAGTTCAAGGTTAAGCCTTTGAGCAGAACTGATAGTATGAACAGAGTAGCTTCTTTACATGGATACCAGTAGTATCTCAAGTTATGTCATTTAAGTTCTTGTTCATTGCCAGGGATTTCAATGCGATATACCATAACTGATTACTAGCTGGTGAAACACTACTTCGTTATCCCACTGTTCTTTTCTGCAAGGCATACAAAAAGAAAAAAAAGAAGGAAAAAAAAGAAAGAAAGGCAGCATTTCTAGCCAGCTTCACAGTGTTAATTTATCCCGAGGGAAGTTAAATGTAAACACTTCTCTTTGGATCTGAAAGCTTGCAAATGTTTTTTCTAGACACGGTATTTCCATTATCACGTCAGAGACAAATGCCAGAAATATTTCAAGCAGGATACAAATCCTGTCTGTGCTTAAAATTGGAATGGAAGACCAGCATGGAAGCCTCATCTAGAATTTTTAATAGGCAAATATCATCTATCCCTTTCAGGCCCATTGGAGTAAGGAACCTTATCTGCTGTCCCTGATTATCCCTCCTTTGGCAGAAGCAGATGGTTGCACACAAGATGCAAACAGTTGTGCACCTGTTACACCTTGCTAATTCCACACCTACTCTTGACTCAAATCCTGATGGAATCCTATCAAGGATGATGCATTATAATCCTAACCCTGTTGAATTTATGCAGAAATGAAGTGTGAAACAGGGACACCCAGAGTTAGTGCAGGTGGGTCCTGGGTGCAGAAAAAACTCACAAGCAATTGGAAGAAGAGATGCTAGGCTCTATTTAAAAAATCAAATAGAAAACAAGGCAAACATTCCAGGAAAAATTTGGAGTCTGAATGCCAAAGATCTAGCCAGGTTCCTTGGTTGGTTAGAAGATACTTTAGGCATTGTTTTGACCCTGCCTGCTGAAAACAAAGAGTTTTTAAGCTAGAGCCTTCAGGGCCACACTCAATATGCAGCTGCAATTAAATCAGGCTATCTAAAGATACATATTCTTCATAAGTATAACTGTACTCCTATTGCCTTTTTTGCACAGGGAAGCTTCTTTTTCAGCAAACACCTTCTCTTTGAAGTCCATTTAGCACTCTGTTAGAACTACTGAAATTGAGCAGAGCAGCTAAACTCCTGTACAGAAAAAGAATATTGTTAAAAACAGAGCCCATGAGCATATTAGAGAGATCCAGGTTAAACTTACACCTTTAGCCCACCTTAGCACAAAGAAACACATGCTTAGACATGGCAGTTATGAAAAGTAAGTACAAAAGAGTCCTTACATTTATTCATTGCAGGTACAGCATTTTTGGTAGATAAATGATGTTCCATTTCTTCTTCCTGTTCTCTAAACTTAGTTAACTCTTGCCCCTCATTGCTGGCAAGAGATACGTGTGGAAAGGGGGAAAAATCTCCTAGGCCCATCCATGGCCTAGGATGGAGCAGCACACAGCCGTCTGCTTTGCTCCCAGTCGGAGGACAGAGAGAAAGGGGGGGAGAGGGAGAGAGAGAGGGAGGAAGTGGGAGTGGCCAGAAACAGCTTCCCGAAAAGGCATGGAGAGCTTGCATCCTAGAGCAGCCATCCATATGCTGATGAGGCATGCTGGATTTGCCAGAATCTCCAACACTCTTGTGGGTCTCAATTATCACTAGACTCTGCTGTCTGAGCCTGGGCAATGCTTCAGTCTCAATGTCTGATTTAGGCATGGAAATCTTGGTGGAGTTCAGAGCTTCATGAAGCCAGATATTCCCCTGAGTTTGGAAAGTTTTAATCATTCTCTGACGATGACTTCTCAAGTGAAGTTATTACAAGATCCAAGACATACTTGAAGTAAAATAAGAGATAGTGCCTTTTTAATATTCCACACCCAAAAGCTGACTCTAGTGATAATTAACTGAATGGCATTCTCCACCACTGATGAGGCAGCAGGCTGGATGAGATGATTCAGGACAAGCTGTGTCCCCTAACAGAAGGGATCACCAGGAAATGAGGAACAGCTTAGGTAGGTCTGTCACTTCTGGGCTGCAAGAATCTGGACAACCACTAGATGGCAGCAAAGTGATACTGTTTCTGCATGCCAGATATAGTAGCTCCAAGCTGGGGAGCGGGAGAAGAGTTTGACACCATTCCTTCTTAGCATTTGCTGCTATAGGCAGTTGCTTCACTTTGCCTCATGTTAAGGTCGGTGTCCATAGCCCAATCAAAAGCTCCAGCACAGACACAGTGCTCACTGTCAGTGAAAAACTGGCATATAAACAAGAATTATCTTAAGATAAATCTGATCTCCTTAACCCCCCCTGTGCAAAATGGAAGGAGGAACATTGTTTGGGTATTCAACCTTCAGTTGTTCTTGTAACTTGGCAAATGTCCAGGCTGCTACTCTGTGGAGGGTAACGGAGGGCCCACTCTAGACCTAAAGATTCAAGACTACTGGATGATGCCATCTTTCACACATTCTCTCAAGCTCTTATTTTTCCTCAAAAGAATGTGTTACGGTCAGTTACTAAAGTGGAAACTTCTTACCTCTTATGGGAGTAATAATGTTCGTGTCTTTTAAACTGCCCAATATTTTTCATTTCTACTGGAAGTAAAATATGCCACTATAAGATCTTACTGATCTACAGCAGGGTTTACTAGGTACTGAATGACACAAGGCTTCCTGCCAATTTTTTACTATATAACATTTACTTTAGTTTGTGGAAAGGAGAAAATGCTTTTGAAACAAACACAAAATGGCCACTCCTTGAATTATTTTTAGTGTTCAAGTATTAAGAAGTGCTGTGATTTTTTTTTTCTTTTGGAGGGATTTGTGTTTCAAAAATAAGATATGGATTGTTGTGTCAAACCCTTACAAGTAAAAGTCTGTCTACATGTATAAATATGTTGAAGAAAGCTTCCATGTAGTTCTTTTCAAAGTCCTATAAAAACTTTTCAGTGAGATCAATCAACAACTTAAATGAATGACTTACTTTCTGAAAGAGGATCGTGGGTGGTTAAAGTTCAACAAAAGTTCTGTCTTGTCTCGTCGGCACTATAAAGGTTTAGCAGTTTGACCAACTAAATTTGAATTTATGCTTTTTTAGTACGGTGTTATCAAACCTGCCCCAGCATTGTATGGATACTGTTTTATTTCCCCCCAGGTTGGATATCAGTTCTAAATGTCTTGAGCTTTGGTTAACCATGAACAACAGTGCTTATACCTAAAGTATAGATTTATATATCAGTTATTCAATATGCAAGTTTTTTTTAGCACAATATGAGCTGTTGGAAAAAACTTCCAAAGTACCTTCATGGGAGAACCTTTACAAATCTTACTCTGGATGTAGACACAAGTCAATTCAGGTTACTTCTAGAATGACCCATAGTGGAATGAGTCATTTATGGAGCTCCAGATCAGATAGCTTCTGCACACTCATCAAATAAACCTTTTATTCCAATATCATGGTAGACATTGCCAACCAGGTTGGACAATTGAACATGATTCCAGGAAAACTAGAAGTCATGCTCAGCTGAATGCATGAACAGCTTGAATGGGTAGAGAATAAAGTTGTGTACACTGGAACCCTTCTTACTCTCTGATCTCCATATAAAATACTCATCTAGAGGTATGGACAGGAACTATACTCACATAGACTTGAATGTGAGTTCAGCTGTCTGTGCATTTGGGGTTCCTGCTTTATTACAATCCTGGGTCACATGGAAAAATGTACTTGCATTCAAGCCTTCATCAGTACATCTGTCTATGAAGGTTCTCAGTCATCCAGGTGGAACAGTCTGTGGCTTGAATCATGTCAACTGGATTTCTATTTTCTTAGTGGAAACGTTTCACTCCTTATCCAAGGAGCTTCTTCAGTCTGAGTAAAGTTAGTAAGGGAATCCTTAAATATGTTTCTAGGCTGGCTGTGTGACCTTGCACCTGGGGCTAGGTCATGGTTATTTTGAGATGGTTTTTTTTTTTTTTTTTCCTAAGTCCCTTTATCATCTAAAGGAGGATCGTTAAGATTACCCTGCTGCTGTTGAGCTTGTGAAATGGTCTTAATCTTCCTAGGCACAGAAGACAAAGCAGGAAGGAAGATAGGGGAAAGGTTATGCCTGAGGCCCCCACCTCTATTCAAGGAAGGATTTTCCAAGTTGGCATGAATGGATTCCTTGACCCCTCTCTCAAACCACCTATCTTCTCTGTCTAAAATGTGAACATTAATGTCCTCAAATGAGTGTCCTTTTTCCTTTAGATGAAGATAAACTGCTGACTCTGGTCCTGTGGTGTTACTTCTCCTGTGTTGGGCCTGTACCTTTGTACAGGAGGATGGCCCAACACAGGAGAAGTAACACCACAGGACCAGAGTCAGCAGTTTATCTTCATCTAAAGGAAAAAGGACACTCATTTGAGGACATTAATGTTCACATTTTAGACAGAGAAGATAGGTGGTTTGAGAGAGGGGTCAAGGAATCCATTCATGCCAACTTGGAAAATCCTTCCTTGAATAGAGGTGGGGGCCTCAGGCATAACCTTTCCCCTATCTTCCTTCCTGCTTTGTCTTCTGTGCCTAGGAAGATTAAGACCATTTCACAAGCTCAACAGCAGCAGGGTAATCTTAACGATCCTCCTTTAGATGATAAAGGGACTTAGAAAAAAAAAAAAAAAAAACCATCTCAAAATAACCATGACCTAGCCCCAGGTGCAAGGTCACACAGCCAGCCTAGAAACATATTTAAGGATTCCCTTACTAACTTTACTCAGACTGAAGAAGCTCCTTGGATAAGGAGTGAAACGTTTCCACTAAGAAAATAGAAATCCAGTTGACATGATTCAAGCCACAGACTTCATCAGTACACTTACCTCCAATTTGAATGCATTGGATGCTAGGGAAAACAGAGTGTAGGACTGCTTCTCTATCCAGCCAGAGGCCTTCTACATTTAGCTGAACACGTGAGCAGAGCTAAAGGGAAGAAAGGATTACAGATCCCTAAGAGAGTTAATGATAGTAGCTTGAGATGATCTAAGTTATTACCTTGTCAGTTGGAAGTAATTTTGAGTTAGAACAGTATAGCTGGCTTTGATGGCAGCGATTCTCCATAATTTCAGGCAGTGTAATGGTATGTGGGAATGACCTTGGGAGACAGGAGGAAGAGCCGCAGCCTAGATAAATGGAATTTGAGTCCAAAGGAGGAGGGGTGGCGAAAGCATCTCAGAAGGGACCCTCCTTAGTTTTCAGGAGAGTAAAAGTGAGAGATGGGAGGGGAACTTTCAGACTTGCAAGATTCTGTTAATGTAACCTTAGAGTAAAGATAGAGCTAGTACTCCAGGTTCTGCTTCTTGTCTGGACTACCTTGCAAGGCTAGCAAGCAGGGATCTTTGTTTGCCCCCAGGGATTATACTTTGGATCTTCCACATGTAAAACACCCATTGTATTACCAAGCAACAGTCCTTCCCACCATCTTTTAAGACTGTTGGTTTTATTTATTTTAGATCCTGTCATGGGACAATGAACTGAACTAGGTGTGACTGAAAATTATGCTTATAAGATGACACCTAAACAGAAGAGTTGGGTTTCCCTGTCCTTTTCGTGGCACAAATCTGTTCCTATGACTAAACACTATTGTTATATTCTGGAAATCAGAGATGTAATATATTTAGGAGGATATACATTGCTGTCCCATGTCATGTTTGTACGTTCTCTTGTTTAACATTCATCTTTTGAATTAAAAATAGCCCATATATATTGCATGTGCAGGTAATTCCCCACTTCTACCCTGAAAATGGGCTTTTTGTTACTCGTGTTCCACTAAAAGTTATATTTTTATGCAGCTTCCTCTAAAATACACATTGCCCCTAAAATACACAACTTAATGCATTGTTGAGCCAAGAATTATGCTACAAAATTTAGGGAATCTATTATCCAAAAGATAAAGTGTTTCAGTATATATACTCATCCTAGAAGGGTTGATTAATTTGGTTTTGATTAAATGTTTGAATTTCCCCTACTAAAATAATGTATCTGAAACGGTGGTAGACATAGGTCATTGCATTAAACAGGGTAGAAGAAAACATATACAATCCCATCATTTCTTCTTCTACTTACTTTTTTAAAATTAATTGACAGTTTTAAATTTAGGTGCAATTCCACTAAACTGGTTCCTTAAAAAGCATTAATTAGAGCTATTCAAATTACTTAATGGAAACTGCTGTAAGCATATTTCAAAAGTATTTTAAATGTCTCCCATTTGAGAACCAGTCATTCCAGTGTATTCTGGGTTGAGAATAAATCAAAATACAACAACAGGGCAACAGAGAAATGCTTGGCTCATTTGGCATTCAGAGGCCACCCTCGATGGATATTTGCAGGAAAGCATTTTCTTCCTCTTTTTTGGACTGAATATTTCCTTTAAGCACATTAGTGCACAAAGTCAACACAACAAGATGTGGACTGAAGCATCGCTGCTGAAGAAGACCATGTGCTAAGACATTTCTCATTGGTACAACCACAGAATTAGGTAAACCTTTATCGAAGCCAAATATCTCAAGATTATTATAAGGTTATATTGAAATTCAGTTTCTCTCAGGTTTCCCCAACATACTCATATTCTGAAAATGACGGCTGGTTTTTCTTCTGTTTTCTTGTACGGATGGAATTTGAATAACATTCTTAAGGAAGGGGTCTCCATTTTTATTTATTTATTATTTAAATTTGTATTACCGCCCATCTCCCCCAACCGGGGGACTCCATTTCAACTCCACAAAGTTGCTGAGGCATTTCTATGTTTTTTCCCCTTGTTTTTAATTTTTTTAAAAAAAGATATTCATAAAGACATTTTCTCTATAGCAGGAAAGCATAACCTAAGACCCCCAAGCCTCTCCTTCTGTGTTTCTTTCCGAGCATTTCTAACATAGACTTTTGGAGGTGCCCTGAAGAGGACCTGGAGGGACTTGGACTGGGGTTGGTGGTACAGGGCTGGGTGGTACGTTTCCCATTGGGACATTTCTGCCACTGTCAGAGAGCCTCGTGGGACCATGTTCTGGACTGGGTCTGGAAGTGTGGAGTGCCATTGGAGGAAGACAAAGAATGAATCTGATTGAGCATGAGCTTGGTGATTGTGTTTGCTGGTAGCTGCCTGGCAGCCCTGTTTAGGGGAACCTAGCCCCTGCTGGGAAGGGATGGGTCACAGGACTATCTGCAGAGTCTCTGAAGGAATATTCTTGCTAAAGAATAAAAGTTGCACAGATTTTATTTATATTTCGACTTTTATCACTGCGCCATCTCCCCCAAAGGGGACTCTTTGCTTAGGTTTGACAGATTGCTTAGAGTTGGATTCCAACTAATCAGGTCCAAGGCCTTGTGTAGTTATCTGGAATGAGTTTGACAGGGTTCTCCAGTCAGTTAGCTCAGCCACTTGCTTGTTAGATCCAGATTCCTTGTAGATGGTTCAAGCCACCTGGGAGGTGATCTGTGGTTGGTTCCATGCAGTGGTGTCAGCTTTTTTGAGGGAAAGGGTGGTCCCCTCAGCTTTGAAGAAGGCTGTGGTATGCCTTCTCCTGAAGAAGACATTGCTTGACCCAATGGTCCTGGCAATTATCACCCAGTCTCCAACTTTCCCTTTTTAGGAAAGGTGGTAGAGAGGGCTGTTGGACTTCAGCTCCAGAGGACCATGGAGGAAGTAAATTATATGAACCCATTTCAGTCAGGTTTCAGGCCAGGGTTTAGTATGGAGATGGCTTTGGTTGGACTTGATGATCTATAGTGGAGCCTGGATGGAGGCAGTGCATCTATCCATGCGCTCCTTAATCTCTCAGTGGCTTTTGGACGGCTTCAAGGGTTGGGGTGGCAGGCACTGTTTTATGGTGGTTCTCCTTTCTCTTTGGCCAGTTTCAATCAAAGCTGACAGGTGGGGAGAGATCATGCCCATTCCCCCTCACATTCAGAGTGCTGCAGGTTTGACACTCTCTCCCCTTTTGTTTAACATCTACATTTAACTGCTGGGATTACATTCATCTGCCAGTTGGGATCAGTTATCATCAATATGCAGATGATACCCAGTTGTATATCTTGATCCCTGATAGGTCAAGCAATGCAGTTGAAGTCCTAACCCGGTGCCTGGAGGTTGTGCAGTTCTGGATGGGAAGGAACAGACTCAGGCTCACTCTTGACAAGACTGAGTGGCTCTGTCTATTTGGGCTTCCTGCATCCAGAGGCATTCAATCATTGGCTTTCAGTGGGGTTCCACTTCTCCATTAGAGACTTGTAAGCAATCTGGACATCCCTTTGGACTCTCAGCTCCTGCTTGTAGAGCAAGTGGAAGTTGTGGCCAAGAGGTGCTTTATATACAGTAGTTGCACCCTTTCCTGGACCGGGAGGCCCTTCAGACAGTCATTCATGCCCTAGTCACCTCACAGTTTGATAATTGTATCCCACTGTACATGGAGCTGCCCTTGACCACCCAGAAGCTGCAGCTGGGCTAGAATGTGGCAGAGTGGGCAGTGATGGGAGTGCCATGTTATACACACACGACCCTGCTGCTCTGCAAGCTGCACTGGTACCCAGTTGGTTCCAGGTGCAATTTAAGGTGCTGGTTATAACAGCGTTCCGTGCGCATCATGCCGGCCACATGACCGTGGAAGTGTCTTCAGACAACGCTGGCTCTTCGGCTAACAAACAGAGATGAGCACCAGCCCCTAGAGTCAGACACGACTACACAAATGTGCGGGGGGAACCTTAACCTTTACCTTATCACCTTTAAAGGCTTCATGGCATAGGCCTCAGCTATCTGAGGGTCCACTTATCTCCAATTGTGTCTGCCTATTTGGTTCAGTCCAGCAGAGTGGTTTACTCCAGGTCCTGACAATCAAAGACTGTCATCTTGTGGGACCCAAGAAGCACACCTACTCTGTTGCAATTACAGGTAACCCTAGCTTAACAACCACAATTGGGACTGGAAATTTGGTTGCTAAGCAAAGTGGTTATTAAGTGAATCTGACCTGATTTTATGACCCTTTTTGCAGTGGTCGCTAAGTGAATCACTGTGGCCATTAAGCGAGCCATGGGGTCGTTAAGTGAATCACGTGGTTCCCCAATGATTTTGCTTGCCAGAAGTCAGCTGGGAAGGTCGAAAATGGCGATCACGTGACCATGGGATGCTGCGACAGTCATACAGTAAAAGCAAATCAGTTGCCAAGTGCCCAAATCATGATCACATGACTGTGGGAATGCTGCAACGGTTGTAAGTGTGAGGACCAGTTGTAAATCGGTTTTTCCAGCACTGTTGTAAGTCTGAACTGTCACTAAACAAATGGTTGTTAGGCAAGGACTATCTGTACTGCCCTTTAGAATGATCTCCCCCCAGAGATTTATGTGGCTTCCCCCCTCAGGTCATTCAGGAAATTATTATAGACCTGGTTATTCTCCTAGTCCTTTGGAACAAGATGATTGTGTAGCCTCTTTTTGTTTTGTTTTGCTTTAGTTTTGGTTTTCTTTGAGTATTTTGCTCTTCTGGTTGGTTGTATTCTTTCATAAGTTGCTTTTTGATTTGTAGCTACCCAGCATCATTTAGGAGTTGGGAAGCCTGCTAAATAGACAGACAGACAGACAGACAGACAGACAGACAGACAGACAGACAGACAGACAGACAGACAGACAGACAGACATCTACCATCATTTTCTCCTACATAAAAGCTTAGATCAGTTGGCCTAGAAACACATACATACATACATACATACATACATACAGTACATACATACATACATACATACATACTCATTGTTCTAATTAAACTTATGTATTACCACACACTAATATTTATTGTAATGCTAGTGTTAACTTTCAATCTTGAACGGAGCCCTCTGCTTTGACTTGGCCATCAATCTGTGCTAATGAATGGAATGAGCCACACTGCAATTTTACTGGAAACACTTGTTCCTTCCTTTTGCATATTTCATAGCTATTCATCTATGAAATAATTGCTGCTTCATTCCTTATTGTAAATCTTTACTTGGTCTTACCCAGCTACCAATGCCTATACTGTATGTTCAATCTATGTTTTAGGAATAAACTGTATTCCTGTTCTAAGCAGATTTTTCAGAGTATAAATTAAGATAGATTTGATCAAAATAAAATAGTTTAACAGGGTAACTTGATACCAGGGAGCAATGGGAAAAAGTGAGAACCAATGACCAGTCTTATAAATGTTGATGCGGTTTGGACCAAGTACAGAAGCCACTACAAACGTACCAACTTCTTGGGATTGGGGGAAAAGAAATTATGGTCCTCTCTCTTTTCTAGACTTGGAGGAGAGAAAAGATTTTCAGTATGGCTACCTCAAAAATGTTTTTGGTCAGCTATTCATATAATTAGAGATAAAAGAATCATTACACACATACCCAAACACACATAATTGTTTTATATTTTAAAGCAATGATTTTGGGATATAATTTCTATATCTTCAAGGCAAGTTTGGGGGTGTACAACTGCAGTTCTGCAAACCTTGGTCAAAATTCTGCCAAAGTTTAAAAACTTCAGATACTGAAGCCAAATTTCCATGAAAAAAATTAGGAACATGCCAAACTTAAGACTTTACTTCAAGTTATATTATTAATAAGGATTAGATTTTCAGCTGTAATGTCCACACAGACCTAGTTCAATCACAATTTTTGTCTGAGGAACAGCTTTCTCCAGCTTGGTGCTCTCTAGATACCTTGCACCCATTCCTGTCATGCATCAATATAGGCACTGGCTGTGGCCCAGGAGTGTTCACATGGTCTGGTAAGAAAAGATGGCAGGCAGAACAGTGTGATGAAAGCTCCACCTGAGACATACATAAAAAAGCAGGCAGAGTTTTGATCACACTGTCACAGCTACCATCTTTACTTTTTTGACAACACAGCGCTGTGGCTACTTGGAGTTGAAGCCCAACACAGAGAGAGGCATCAAGTGAGGGGAGGGTGATAGAGGCTACCTGTGAGAATAAACATCTAACATATGATAATGCTAATTAGAGCCCATTTGTTGGATATTACATTTCTATAATGCAAAACAGGCTCAAATTAACCTACTTTGGACACATTATGGAAAGACCCAGCTCTCTGGAGAAGGCTGTAATGCTAGGGAAGAGAAGGAGAGGATGACCAACAGCAAGGTGGATGAACTCAGTTACAGTGGCAATGAGTGCACCATTGGAAGAGCTGAAGGACCAGATTAAGGACAGAACATCATGGAGAAAATCTATCTATGTGGTTGTTAAGAGTTGACAACAACTTGATGGCACATCATCATCATCACGATTATGCAAAATTATGCATAAGTTTTGACCTACAGGGGCATTAATCTGTATATAATCTGGGGAAATATTGCATAATTCCAGCCTATATATTCTGAACTTTACAATAACAGGTATGCAAATATTAAGCAAAGGCAAGAGAGGCAAATGTAATAGCTTAAGCAATTCTCCTAGTTTGTATCATCTAGCTTTCTATGACCACAAGGTCTTCACAATGCCTTTTCACCCTTTCTTCATCCTTAGAAAGAGAGATACTTATTTGTGGATTTCTGGGTACATCTATAGAAAGAAGGTTTGATTCCTATTTCAATGAAGTACCATAAAATAGGTTGGAGCAAAACTGAGACCTATTTTGATCCCATTTTTCTTCTGCATTTACTGTATATGACATGGTGTAGAGCTTCTACAATGGTGATGTTGAATGTGACCTAGAGATGGATTCTGCCACTGATTACGGCTAATTTTTTTAATGTGGTTTTATTGAGGGTTTTTATATGTTTGTATATTTGTTTTTAACCTGTTCTGTTTGATTGTCATATTTTAATTATTGTGAGCCGCCCAGAGTCACTTACAGTAGGTGAGATGGGCAGCTATATAAATCAAATAAATACATACATACATACATACATACATACATACATACATACATACATACTGTGCATCTCCTCACAAACTTTAGTGCAACCAAATGGCAATTTTTCCTCCTCTTTTTAAAGCTGCCATATTTATTACTTCATAGCCATTCCTGCAAAGCTTTTTTTTTTAAATTAGTAGTTAAGCTCATTGTTTGTCACTTGTCTAGATACAATACATTATTAATATCATGTTTACCAATTGTCCCAGTTGGTTCCCCCACCCTCAGAAACCCACAGATTTTTTTTCTTCGCATCCCGAGGGAGAGAACAAACAGAACAATACATATCAGCCGTAAGGCGATCTCCTACTTATTGAGCAGTCAGAAACAGGTGCACGTGGTTGGTACGTTCCTTAAATCTTACTGGAAGGACAACAGAGAGCACTCCTGAACCAGCTGGCCATGTGGTGCTTCTGATGCACACAGAGGTGACAAGTCCTAAAGGAATTATTTTGTCACATGACTTCTGGGAAAGGGAGTGGGAACAGCCAAAACAGAGCAAGAGAAAGTGCTGAAAAAAATATCAGAAGATATGATGAGGTCTGAGGCTTGAGTGGCCGCTGAACAGAAGAACCTTTTACAGGGCTTCATAATCACTGAAGCCAATGAGATTATTTATTTATCACTCTTTCACTTTAAATAATAGATGAAAGAGGCTTTCTGCTTACAGGGGAAAAAAAATCAGTTTCACTACAGAAATTATGGGAAGAGCCTGGCTTATCCAAAACAGTATTTATTTCTAAAGTTCATTTCAGAGCTGAAATTAGACTGTTCTCATCCAATGAAGCAGTTCATTTTCAAATACAGATGAAATGCTCAAACCAGAGATTTTCCCAATATCCCACAGTGGAATTCATGAAATAAAGGAAAATCCAGATACCGTTAAGCAAAGGACAGCTTGAAAAATCAAGACTTTAAAATGTTACCGAGTGCTGCTGGGTTGTTAGTTAATCTGCACAACCCAGTGACAGAGCTGTGAACACAGAAACATTTTTTTAGTGTGTTTTTTTAACTGCAGCACAATTTGCCATTTGCTATAAATGACAGTTTCGGAAAACTAGTAGGCAGAATATTTCCAGACAGTGAAACAGAAACATGCATGAGGATGCACAACAGCCAATCATCTTGTCGAATACACTGAAAACAGAAGCAAGGGTGCCATTCAAAAAACAATTATCACAGAGTTCTGTTTAAAAAACAAAACACTTTTTTTTACTGCATGCAAATGACAGTTCTGAGGAAGATCACAAGTTTTACTCAGAATTTGTCACTTTGGAAGATTCTCAGGGTTCAGTTAGAACTCACTTGCTTGATATGCCCATAGTAAGTGATATTACGGCTGAAAATATTACAAATGCCATTGAAAAATGCCTCTTTGATTAAAGACATAGCCTAGAGAATGGTGGGGCTCCAATGGAATGGAGCCAAGTACAATGGAATTCTGAAGCTTCTATAGCAGAAATGAAATGATTGGAAAATTTATGCTCTTGGCTGTACTTGTTATTTAGCATCTCTAGCAGCAAAATTTAGGACAATGTGATTTTCTACTGGATCTGTTCTATCTCTTTGGAGAAAGTCCCAAAAGAAAATAACTTCTTGGAGAAGACTTTTCATTTTATAATGAAACAGTCAGAAAAATCTTCACATGCTGCAACTTGACGGTTGAGCATGTCTCACTTGAAAGGGTCATAAATATCTGGGACGGCCTTAAGTGTCATTTCATATCGCAGAAAGAGGGTGATAATCAGCTGATTCCACCAAAACACTACAAAACAGGAGGAATAAAAGCAATATCTGGAGCATGGGAGAATTCCATTTTATAAATTATATATTCTGTTTCAGCACACAATTACACCTTGTTCTGATAACTTAAATATGCTGCTTCAGAAGGAAGATCTTATTGTTCCATAGACTGTATCCCACCATGATAAAGCTATATGTGGATCTATTAGAGTGCTTTATTAAACTATTAAGGATTATGTATTCTCTGTTGATATGACCAAGGTAGAATTTCAGCAGTCAGACCTCTTAATAGAATTTGCTGCATCATGACTGATCAAGAATCTGGATCCTGATGGATCATTTGAAACTGCTTAGTTCCATATGAACTGAAAAGATTCACTGGTATAGCTTTCAGTATATGGAGTAAAAATTCCTAGTCAGTGACCCAATACTGAAGACAACAGCTGTGTTTGATCTTATTGGAAGAACAATCTAAACTGTTCATTGGCTTTTGAACAATCTCCTAATATAGGGCCAGAAACATAGGTATTAGTCTCTAATACCTATGTACTCTGCACACGCTATCAATAATATATGCAGCTACATCTAGCATATGCAAAATCACAAATTACAACTGCATGCAATCATCAGTTACTGATCTGATCCACAAAGCAAAATCTGCTAAATATAGAAACCTAAAGGCAAGGAAAGAAGCTTCTTAAGAATTTTGAATGGACTGCTGTCTGATAATTTCTGCTTCGAGCAATTTCCCACATTATGCAGACATATTTCCTGATCTGAGCTTAGAAGAAGTTTGCTCCTGCGTGCCTTAACGTTTCTTTAACCTTCATTACTAATTTTGTGGGCTCTATCTTGTTAGGATTTTAAGAAACAAAATGGGGGTGAAGGAACAAAATAATTTTTCATGATGTGGCAGACTTTGAAAACCACATCTCTATGCCTGATCTTAATGTGTTGGAGGATATGTTAATATATGATTATATATCAGCATTTAGCCAGCAGACTGGGATCAAGCCACCTCCTTGTTTTTTTACTCATTTTGTTTAGATGATTCTAAAACTAGGTGGCAACGTTTGTATATGTTTACAGAATATGTGTGAAAAGACCTACAAATTTCGAAAAGCATATTTTGGATGCCTTGCAGAGTAAATCTTCCAAACTTGTTGGAACCCAACAATTGCTCCACCTTACAATTATCTTCATTTAGAGCTATCCTTGTCAAGTATAGTTGCAATCCTCAGCCAAAACTCGCTCCCCTCCCCCTGCCCTAGCACAGGTAATTATTTAAAGCGGTCTTTTTTGTTTGTTTTGAGGAATGCAAAAAGTACTGTAGACTATCATAGAGTGAGATCATAAAACAAAGATATATTTTCTTCACTTTGATCAAAGCAAATATGGTAATGGGGGCATAAAATTATAGTGCTTTTCCTTGCCAAATCAGAGACTACAGGAATTTACCACTGACATCCATTCCAACGTACTCTTTCTCTCCACATACTGTATGCTGCATGCAGTGCACAGAGGGAGGGGCAGGAAGGCTATTTAATGACATATTCAGAAAGTTGGTGTATTCCACTTATTAAAACAGTATGTTTGAGACTGACTGAAAATGAAAGTATTTCTGCTAAATTCCTAAATAACAACTAACCACAGAAAATGTAAAAGGAAAAGTGATTGCACTTGGATATTTGACAAAGGGATTTTTCTTCCCTTTCAGACATTCCTTTGGAAACATTTCTTTTTTAAAATAAAAACATCCCTTTCAACGTGCTTTGATGATATCTGCTGTCTTTTTAAAGATAGATCCTGCCAAAGAGTTGAAAACACTGCAGGATAACCTTAAGCTATTTCACGCAGAAGTGGAGGAGTGGAGAAGAAGATTTTCGTAAGCCAGCTTTGGAAAGAAATAGGAGCCTCTGAAACGTTCATCTGAAATGACTGTAGGAATCATTGAAGGAACTCTACAGGTAGTCCTCGCTTAGCGACTGCCTCGTATAGCAACCTTTCTCAGTTTCGACAGTGATGAAAAAGTAACTTTGCGACCAGTCCTCACATTTATGACCTTCACAGGTCTTTAAAACAAAGGAAAGCTGAAGTAAGATCATAAGCACAGTCGTAGTTTCACTTAGCAATTGCTTTGCTTAATGAACAACTTGCCGGTCCCAGTTGTGGTTACTAAATGAGGACTACCTGTATCTGCTATGGTCTCTTGCAGTAATGACAATATGGAATGGCAAGATAGGCAACAACCGAAAACTCTTTGCAACCAGAAGCTGCTCTGGGGGAAAAAATCGCTGCAGACGATGGTGGCTGGCTAGGGATTCTGGGGGTTGAAGTCCAATGCATCTCTTTGGGGTGGCTGGTGTTGGCTCTGTTTGGATAGATTGCTATCAATTGATGGTTGGGAGCTGACTAGTACACATTTCAGCTTCCCATAATGTAACAGTCCTTGATTCACCCTTCTTGTGTGATGTTTAGTCACATGTTTGTTATCTGTGAATACTAAATGCCAGAACAGAACAATTAATTACCTATATGCGATTGACAAAATTTGTAGTCAGCAAAGCACTTAACCCACAGAAATGACCCCCAAGAGAAGGGGCAACACAGAGCCTTCTTCACTTGGGATACTCTCCCTCCACAAGGGCCTTTCCACCAAGTGCTCTATGGGAAGGATTCCAGAGGAGAGAGAGTTCCAGCTGCAATTTTGGTTTGGTTTGGTTTTCTTACACTATTATTCCTTATGTCTTTATGAATCATTGTTGATACAAGTAGCCTTGAAAGGATGTGTTCTGAGAAGCAGGGTATAAATAATTGTAAAAAAAAAAACACCCACCCCAAAACAAATTATTTCAAATTTCGGCAACTTCACATTAAAGAGGTAGGTTTCACTCTTTATTTTTAGTTTAAGAACACTGTTAATACATATATACAGGCCTATACATGAAAGAAATATAATAATTTTGTAACTTCTGGCCTATATTTGAGCCTGAATGTGCAGGGGTTCCCCGAGGCCTGAAAAATATTTCAAGGGTTCCCCCAGGGTCAAAAGGTTGAGAAAGGCTGGTATAAACACTGTGTATACATTTTATTTTAAAGTATTAGATTTAAGATACAGTATATAACTAAAAGAAGAAAGCTCTATACAATGCAATGTACAAAAAGAACCCTAGAAAGAACAGTAAATACTAAAACAAGAGAAAAGGAAACTGATTTTACAATGCAATTAAAATTTTATACTTTTCAACAATATTGTAACAGCAATACTATATACAGAGCATTACACCTCAAGTTTTGAACAACTGATTAAACTTCGATCATTCAGAACATACTGTCCAATCCATTAGCTAGTTCAAAAGTTTGAAATTTACTAGACTAAATCTCAAATTTATTATTATTATTATTATTATTATTATTATTATTATTATTATGACTCCAGAATGACTCTGGGTGCCTTACAGTTAAAAATTAGACAAACATAAAGAGAAAATAAACTTCCAGTTTGGTCTAGTGGTTAAGGCAACGGGCTAGAAACCAGGAGTCTGTGAGTTCTAGTCCCGCCTTAGGCATGAAGGCCGGCTGGGTGAACTTGGGCCAGTCACTCTCTCTTAGCCCAACTCACCTCACAGGGTTATTGTTGTGGGGAAAAGAGGAGGAGGGAGAAGTAATTGGTATGAGGTATGTTCCCCACCTTGAGTTATTTATAAAAATAATAAAGGCGGGATAGAAAAAAAATGCTGGAGAAGACCCTTGGACTGCAAGGAGGTCAAATCAGTCAATCCTAAAGGAAATCAACCCTGACTGCTCATTGGAAGGACAGATACTGAAGCTGAAGCTCAAATACTTTGGCCACCTAATGCGAAGAGAGGACTCACTGGAAAAGACCCTGATGCTGGGAAAGACTGAGGGCAAAAGGAGAAGGGGACGGCAGAGGATGAGATAGTTAGATAGCATCACCGATGTAATGAACATGAATTTGAGTAAACTCCGGGAGACGATGGAGGACAGGAAGGCCTGGCGTGCTACGGTCCATGGGGTCACGAAGAGTCGGACACGACTAAACGACTGAACAACAACAACAAATAAAAAAAATAAAAAATAAAAAAATAAAATCTGATGCATTTGGACAACCACATCGTATGTACCAAAAAGACCTATCCAACAGGGGCTCCACAAGCACCCTACTCCAAGATCGTTTTGACTCTTGGCAACCAGACAGACAGGTCCCTGGAGTTTACTTTACAACATCTTTCAGAAGTGGTTTGCCATTGCCTGCTTCCCTGGGCTGAGAGACAGTGACTGGCCCAAGGTCACCCAGATGGCTTTGTGACTAAGGTGGGACCAGAACTCACAGTCTCCTGGTTTCTAGCTCAGTGCCTTTAACTACTACACCAAATTGAGTCTCCATTTATTTATTTACTTACTATGTGTATTGGCATACTCAACAAAGATTCCCAACAGTTAACATCAGAAACATTAAAAAAAAGTATAAAATTCATAAAAATATAACAGAAATGTTATCATAAAGCACAGATAAATAGTTACCTTTCCCCATTTTACTTCATTGTTTGCTCTGCCTTGTTCTAGTCCTCTTGAACAGTAGCTTATATAAGAAAACCTTCAAAATTTCACAAAGATAATGCGTGCACAGAATGAATTCCACTCTGTACTGTTCTATGTGGGCACATCAGCAAAACAAAACTAATCCTCTTCTACTTCCTTAGCAATTGTCTGGGTAGGGCTGATACGTAGGGTTGACCTCTTGTAATGGTTTTCAACGTTTTCTGATTGAGGGATGCATGTTTCACATCATTTAAATTGGTTTTTCAGATGGCCTTCAAACTGCTGCACCCATATTTTCTTTGGTGCTGTTTGTTGGATCTTCTACTGTGCAGATAGCTTTCTTCACAGTAGTCTTTAATGTTCTGCCATTTGTATCCATGCCCAAATCATCTTATTCTGCACTTTTCTATTTCATTTTCAGTTGTAGGTTGTTCACTGCTTCTCAGCCTGACAGTATCCTGTAAAGCAGCTGTGTCTCCATCCACACTAGCTGCTTTAACCCTTTTCAGTAGTTTTATTGCTGCTTTTACTCCCTCTATTGTAGGCTTGGCATCCAAGGCCTGATTTTCTGGCACTTCAATGAGAGCAGATCTGCTGGTAGTCTTCATGGTGGCTCTTCATGGTTGTATAGTTGCTGGAATATTTTTTTTCCATCTTTAAAACTGCTCATTTGAAGATCATACAACTGTTCCATCTGTCATATATATACTGTGTGTCTGTGTGTATATATATACAGTAATGTGCAAAAGTTTTAGGCAGGTGTGAAAAATGCTGTAAAGTAAGAATGCTTTCAAAAATATATAGTAATTGTTGATGTTTATCAATTTACAAAATGCAAAGTGAGCGAACAGAAGAGAAATCCAAATCAAATCAATATTTGGTGTGACTACCCGTTACCTTCAAAACAGCATCAAGTCTTACACTTGCACACTTTGTACACTTGCACAAAGTCAGGGATCTTGTAGGATTAGAGTCAGGTGTATGATTAACAAATTACAGTATACCAAGCAGGTGCTAATGATCATCAATGTCATATGTAGGTTGAAACACAGTCATTAACTGAAACAGAAACAGCTGTGTAGGAGGCTTAAAACTGGGTGAGGAACAGCCAAACTCTGCCACTAAGGTGAGGTTGTGGAAGAGTTTCATGTCACAGGTCATACACCATGGCAAGACTGAGCACAGCAACAAGACACAAGGTAGTTATACTGCATCAGCAAGGTCTCTCCCAGGCAAAAATCTCAAAGCAGACTGGGGTTTCAAGATGTGCTGTTCAAGCTCTTTTGAAGAAGCACAAAGAAACTGGCAACGTTGAGGACCGTAGACGCAGTGGTCGACCAAGGAAACTTAATGCAGCAGATGAAAGACACATCATGCTTACTTCCCTTCGATATCGGAAGATGTCCAGCAGTGCCATCAGCACAGAACTGGCGGAAACCAGTGGGACCCAGGTACACCCATCTACTGTCCAGAGAAGTCTGGCCAGAAGTGGTCTTCATGGAAGAATTGTGACCAAAAAGCCATACCTCTGATGTGGAAACAAGGCTAAGTGACTCAACTATGCCCAAAAACATAGGAACTGGGGTGCAGAAAAATGACAGCAGGTGCTCTGGACCGATGAGTCAAAAGTTGAAATATTTGGCTGTAGAAGGAGGCAGTTTGTTTGCCGAAGGGCTGGAAAGCGGTACAATAATGAGTGTCTGCAGGCAACAGTGAAGCATGGTGGAGGTTCCTTGCAAGTTTGGGGCTGCATTTCTGCAAATGGAGTTGGAGATTTGGTCAGAATCAATGGTGTCCTCAATGCTGAGAAATACAGGCAGATACTTATCCATCATGCCATACCATCAGGGAGGCGTGTGATTGGCCCCAAATTTATTCTGCAGCAGGACAACGACCCCAAACATACAGCCAATGTCATTAAGAACTATCTTCAGTGTAAAGAAGAACAAGGAGTCCTGGAAGTGATGGTTTGGCCCCCAAAGAGCCCTGATCTCAACATCACCGAGTCTGTCTGGGATTACATGAAGAGACAGAAGGATTTGAGGCAGCCTATATCCACAGGAGATCTGTGGTTAGTTCTCCAAGATGTTTGGGACAACCTACTTGCCAAGTTCCTTCAAAAACTGTGTGCAAGTGTACCTAGAAGAATTGATGCTGTTTTGAAGGCAAAGGGTGGTCACACCAAATATTGATTTAATTTGGATTTCTCTTCTGTTCACTTACTTTGCATTTTGTAAATCGATAAACATAAACAATTACAATATATACTGTACTGTATTTTTGAAAGCATTCTTACTTTACAGCATTTTTTCACACCTGCCTAAAACTTTTGCACAGTACTGTATATGTGTGTGTGTGTGTGTTTGCTGATTTAGTTCTTCCACTTACGTATCTGACAGTGGTAAAGATAATATGATACTTGTGTTTTTGCACAGCTTCTTCCAGTTCCAGTGCCATGGTGTGTGTGTACCTCACACTGTGCCTTTAGCTGATGGCAAAGTTCATGGCTGAGCTGCTGATATCATGCATTGTCAGCAAGCTTGGTTTCTTTGCTCTGTTCTGCCAAGTCTAGGTACCAACCTGAGATCCATATCTGTTTTCAGTATGGCATATTCATAGATAGCTTCAGAGATTTGTTTTTCTTCATATCCACGTCATCAAGCAGTGTCAGGGTAGCAAAGCAGTTTGCTAATGCTATTTGGAATTCTTATCCACATCCAGAATCAGCCAGTTTTGACTGTTTTTTTGCTATCGGAACCATTTGTCATTTTACGTCTTAGAGTTTAAGTTGAATCTTTGCATAGACTAGGTTAGGATCAGAGCCACAATCATACCTCACTCACATGTACATCTTTGATGGATAATAGGAAGAGGTGTCAGGTGGAATGTAATCCAGGATTGATGCATCCTTGCCATCTGAGCACGTCACATGAGCTGATGCCTTCAGGAGTGGTGGAACAGGTTGTTTCTTACTAATAAGCCATTGATTGCTGCAAATTATAAACCTGATACCATTTTCATTTATTTCACCCAGCCCAAATGTTTCAAGGTTTCTTCCCAGCCTTCCTTTCTGTTCTCACATTGGCAGTGAAGTCACCCGCTATTATGAGTAAATCCCACTTGGGCACATTGTTTCAAAGCATTTTGAAGTTGGGTGTAAAAGTCATCTTTGACATCATCTGGGCTAATTTTGGTAGTTATGTAAATAGAGAATATGTGTGTTCAAATTATGCATTATGCCTGCAACTTTCAGAATGGTTGAAAAGCCCGCATAGTTTTGGGTTGTTCTCTTATCTGTCGCTCTCTGTGTGTTTATTGCCACCAAAGTAAAATAATGCAAACTTCTTCACTGCAATCTGGTTCTTAAATGCCTTTGCTCCCTGATTCAGTTTGTCTCAGTTCAGATAGTGCCACTATTGAAATCTGTGATATGATCATTCTTGGGCGATGATTTTTCACTGACATGGTGTCCAGTGCATACATTCCAAGCAGCTGTTTGGATGTCCAATTTTGGCCTAATAAATTTATGTGTTTTTTTCTGGGATTTATTTATTTAGTTAGTTACTAGATTTTTAAGGCCATCCAACTCTGTGACTCTGGGCAGTATACAACACAAAAAGCAATAAATAAATAAACAAAACAAAAACCCATCCCACCCCAAACTGTATAACATTAAAATATGTACAATATATAAATAGAAAATAGAAAATGGCAACCAAGTATCACAACAGAACAACCAAAAGGAGATTCCACTCAACTGGACAGTAATGCTTGGAGGAAAAGCTAGGTCTTAACAGCTTGCCTCAGTGTGAGCAAAGTTGGGGGCTGTCATATAATGGGGGGGGGTCATTCCAGAAAACAGGGGCAACCACAGATTCTTTGGCCAGTTGCAAACTCTTCACCAGCATCCTGGCCATGATTCTCCACCTATGTTAGTGAATTGGTTACCCTGAATGCAATAGGATTTCTGTATTAATTTGCCCATTGTCCATGTATACATGCCTGGTTCTATGATCCTTCAGCACAAGACCAACCTTTCTTCTTTATTCAGACTTGGAACTGGCTGCATTTTCCTAAATGCATGTATTAGTATGAAAAACTGTATTTGCTACTGTTATCATGTGTAAGAACAGAGTCCCATGTTGCTTCTCGAACTGTTGGTCCATCAAACCCGAGAGAAACAGCTCTGGTTTCAGTTGTAACTTTGAGAATCTTTCGAATAATAATACATATTTGATTCCAAAATTTCTTAGCTTTTCCACAAGTCCACCATAGATGATAGAAAGTTCCTTCACCCTGTAAATATTTCCAACAAACATTTGATACCCCATTGTACCTTTCTGACAACTTATCAGGAGTTAAATACCAATGGTACATCATTTGGTAAAAATTCTCTTTCAAATTGTAATTCAAAGTAAATTTCAAACCTTTGTTCCACATATTCTCCAACTATTCAAGCATAATATTATACCCAAAATTCTTAGCCCATTTAATCATATTGTATAATCTTTAATGTATTCATCTTCTAAATTCAATTGAAACAATATTTTATACATTTTCTTAATAAGATGCTCATCATTTGTAAAAGTTCCATTTCAAATTGTGTTTTTTCATTAACAAAATTATATACCTTCTTATCCAAATTAAAATGTTCTGACAGTTGTGCAAAATTAAACCAGTGACTAATGTGACTTTCCAATTCTAGTTGTTCCCTTGTTTTAAGTTTAAGTACACCTTCCTCAAAATTCAACAGACCTTCATATCTCAACTAGCTTGGTTTGCCTGCCATCTCTCTTCTGAAAAAAGCTTCTTGAGGAGACAACCACATAGGTACATTAGGAGACAATATTTGTTTATATTTATTCCAAACCCTTAGTATGGCACGCCTACCAAAATGATTTTTAAAATCTTTATTAACTTTAGCTTTATCATACCACAAGTAGGCGTGCCACCCAAATCTGAGATCATGTCCTTCTAATTCCAATAATTTCTTGTCCTTCAAAGTCACCCACTCCTTCATCCAAAGCAGACATCAGGCAGCAAAATACAATTTTAAATCTGGTAAACCTAAACCTCCTCGTTCTTTGGCATCTTGTAACAATTTATACTTAATTCTTGGTTTCTTCCCTTGCCAAATGAACTTAGGGGTATATTTTTGCCATTGTTTAAATGGTAGATCTGTTAGAAAAGTTCAACCAATGAGTAAAGGTCAACTTCATTAGTGATCTTAGAAAGAAAAGCTTAAAAAGTGAAGTCAAAAGCTCTATTGACTTATATTGCTCTCCATGTGTAGATGGTGTCTTCTACGAAAGGAATATAGCACAAAGGCACAAGTTAGAATGATTATTCCCACTCTACCTGAATGAAGATAGAAGAAGGCTCAAGATCAGTGTTTCTCAGCCTTGGGAACTTTAAGATGTATGGACTTCAACTCCCAGAATTTTCCAGCCAGCCATGCTGGAGAATTCTGAGAGTTGAACTCCACACATCTTAAAGTTCCCAAGGTTAGGAAACACTGGTCTAGATGGTAATCAACAATTGTCCATAGATGAAAACAGCCATTCCTATGCTGCAATTTGCAGTTTGAGGACAAAATCTCTATTGGGATCATGGGATATAGAGGCTTAATTCATCACAGCATGCAGTTCCAAAGTTTCAAAGAAGGCTACTCCTACACTATTTAGAAACACAGGGGTAGCAACTTTTAATCTTGCTTCCCTGGCAATCTCAATATAGCCAAGATTAAAGCTTTCTTCTCCAGCAATCTTGTTTGTGTGAGAGATGGGAGAGCATTGGTGGTGAAGGAATTTCTCTGTCTAGCCATGTGGGAAGGCACGTGATCATTATCGACATGTGAGAAAGGGCAGGCATAAGTTTCTGTATCTGTCTAAGAGCAACAGAATTGGAGAAAGATGTATTTCCTCATGAAGGGAAAAGGATGCAGGGAAGAAAAATAAATGTCTCTAAGAGCCTTTCCACACAACCACTATTTCTCCAGATGCTTAGAATCCACTTTGAAACCCTCTTTGATCGTCCTCATTGCCAGTATCTTCAAAATGCTAAGACTTCTGTAGGAGCTGACCAATGCCCCCTCCAGGTGATCAAGAGGGGAGTATAAAAAATAATGTTGCCTTTCCTTACTTTTGGTAAGGCTTGGTTCAGTAAAAATTCAAATGAATGGCCAAATTGGAGGGGGCATTGAATTCTTTGTTTAGGGTATTTGCCCGTTTCCTTACCTCCTACAGAAATACAAATAAATCAGGAGAATTGTGATTAAAATCTAATCATGGGGCCAGGATACTTGAAGGACCACATCTCTCCAGTGCTCTCTACCAATCCTATTAAATCTGGCAGGAGGGACATGTTTTGGGTCCTATCAATTAAAGATTGTCATCTTGCAAGACTCAGGAAACCTGTCTTTTCTGTCATATAGGCCCGGCGTTGGGGAGCAAGAAACACCGGATTGTGGGAGCTGTGGTGGATGACGGTCTTATCACCATTCACCATCTGAAAAAGCGATCATCTAGTTCTCTGGCAAACATTACCCTCTCGGGGAAGAAGAAAAGAAAGCTGCTGAAACAACTGTGCCATGCCACTAAGGAGAAAACAGAGATGCAGGTTGATGTTTCTCCAGCTCCAGGTGGGAAGAGGAAGAAGAAAAAGGAGTTAACGCCATCCGGCTTTCCAGTTGTGGAGATGGTGGAAGCTGCCATTACACCCGGATTGGAAAGCTGAGCCTCTGAGATCTTGAAACCCAGTTCCTGGCTGGCGGGGGGAGGAGACTGGTTGCAAAAAACTAGAAAAGTCAGCTTTTGAACTATTTTAGCTCCATAAAGCTTGTTTGCTTTTAAAAGGAATTTAAACCCGCCTTGCCTGGGATGAGGGAGGTAATAGTACCTCCTGGGGGTGGCTGGCCCCATAGTGTCCTCCTGTTGATTTTATCATCTTGGATTTGTACTTATTCTATCTATCTATTTTTTTACTGTAATTTTATGTATAGATTTTAACTATTGTTATCCTGTAAACCGCCCAGAATCCCCTATTCGGGGAGATGGGCGGGGATAAATTTAAATAATAAATAAATAAATATACAAGTTTACACTACCTCCATTCCCCTTCTTGGATGGGAGGGGGGATTTCTCTAAATTTTAGATAGTATATATCTTGCGTGATGTTTTCAATTACATTGATCATTAGGAGGCAGTTCATGACCTTATTTTCAACTTTATTAGGAATCTTCAGACATACATAGCCATAGATATTACTCTACAGCAGGGTTCCCCAAAGTGGTCAGTACTGACCCCCAAGGGTCAATGGGACTCTCCATTATTATTGTTATTATTTGTAGTACTATTAAAGTAGTATTCATTAAATTATTTTCATATAATAAATGTTGGGGGGTTGATGAACAATCTGAAACATCATGAAGGGGTGGATGAGTTGAAGAGTCTGGGGACCCCTGCTCTATAGGGTTTAAACCCTCTACCAGAAATTGAACTCACAGACCTTTGCACATTGGAGGACTATATATAGTGCATTAGCTTTAGGAGCTATCCAGGTCCTGGCGCTCAGGGGTTGCAGGAAGGAGGTTCATAGAAGCTATATGAATGGTATATACCATCCACCTTCCTTTACACTGTAACTGAAAACACTACAGGCGATATATCTTGCGTAAAAATAGAGAATTTTCCCCCACCATCTGAGAGACGCGGGATTGGAAGTAATGTAAAATACACAGGGGCATGACATAATGTACCACCCATATCGCTCTGATCTGAGAATTTAAGGGAAGGTGGAGTGTATATATCATTGACATATTTCAAAACTGCTGTGTAGTTTGCAGTCATTTGGGATTTTGCTATCATAAATTGGAGCAGCATATAAGCCCAGGAAAATAAAATAAATACATAAATTTACATATCGACACCCTCCCCCCCTTGTATTTTGATTAAACACTAAGGAAGGTTTATAAACAAACATAAAAAGCAAGCAAAAAGAAAGAATAAACAGTAAAATGCACATGAATAAATTTGCATACTTCCCTAACATGTCCAAGAGCTTAACTACACTACTTCAGGTGTTCTCGCAACAGCCTTAAAGGTTTGTGAGTTGAATGATTCCAAGTCTTCATTCAGAGGTTTCAGAGCCAAGGTGAGATTTTCACTTTGAGCCTTTTGGCTCACTGCTAAGCTATGCTATTTGGAGTGTTTTGAAGGTAGACATCTAAAGACATCCCCAAATATTAACTGAGTGGGAGATCCCAGACAGAAAGTGCTCCATAGTCTTTAAATTACAGTAATCTTGCAAAGTGGTTCTGTATGATTATTTGTAAAATGAGACAGTAGCTCATGAGAACATAAATTATAATGGCTTGTTTTCTTCACTTAGTGTTTGACAGCACATTTCCCCCAGCCCCTGCCCTGGAAAAAACAATACAGAAACACCTTAGATTCTCACTTAATTTGGCAAAAGGAAGAATGAAAGCGAAAGAGAAAGAGAGAGATGGATTCAACTGCAGCTCCTGTGGCAACAGTGTTTTGCACAGATTTAATAAGACAGCCAGCATAGTACAGTGGGCATTGAACAGGAATTGGAGAGTTCTGAGTTCAAAAATCCTTCCCTAACTTGAAGCTGGGGGCAGGGGATGTGTGACTTTCAGCAAACCACAATCATGCAGGCACAAAAAGGATGGACAGATTAGGTAATAATCTGAAAACGTGGTTCTGCTGCCTAGCGTGGGAGGGGAAAGGTAATAGCTCCTCCTGGGGGTGGTTAGTATCATAATGCCCTCCCCATTGTTTGAAATTGATTCGCCAGATTGAATTTTATACTTTTTTATGTCATATTGATTATTGTAATTTTATATTTGTATTTTAATCCTAATTTTTATTGTAAGCCGCCCAGAGTCCCCCATTTGGGGGAGTTGGGCGGTCATATAAATTTAAATAATAAATAAATAAATAAATAAATAATAAACTTGTTATTGCACAATAGCACTTCAGACTGCCAGTCAGAACTGATATGATTACTTCTCTGTACAAAAAAATTCCCAGAAACACATTTGTGGGTGGTGGCCTAGTTGTACAACACTTGCTTTGCATGCCACAGGTCCCAATGAGGTCTAATGAGAGATTCTAATTAGGTCTATTGAGAGGACTCAGAAATAATTCTTCCTAAAAGTGTGGAGAGCAACTGCCATCCAGCGTGGACAATACTGGGGTGTGTGGATCAATCATCTGAACGCGAATTAGGAAAACTCCTATGTGCTAGGCTATTGAATCATTATTTCCAGCATTATGGAAGGAAATCATCATTATCATTGTTGTGGTCATCATCATCATCATCGTCATCATCATCATCATCATCCAATACTATTAGCTCCTACCTGCACTCTAAATTGCTTTGGTTTATCCAAAGTTAGTTGTTATATGTGAGAATTAAGGCTAGCTGGTTGTTGAGAAGGAAAACGAAGATAACCCACATAGTCCAGGTACCTTGGAATATTTGGAGTTAAAGTGTGCCCTTCTTTACAGAATACAATCCTGTATAAGAAGGTGTTTTCTATTTAAAGGGCTGCCCAGTGCAGGTGTGTTTCAATAAGGAAGAACCATATTTAAAGGTCTTTTCTAAACCAGGATTTGCTCATCAGCCTTAGCATGTGGTCAACAGAGTGAGGAGATACAAAAGTTACCTGTTTGTTGTCTTTGTCACTATGGTGAGAATATATTGTACTCCTACCTAAATCTTAGGAAATCTTTACAAATTTGCATGTATACAGGAAAATCACTGCCTTCCTTTGTCCTTCTTTCTAGTTATTTATTTATTTCACATTTGCATGCCACTTTAGTCATAACTGGCCACCCTAGCAATATATATATATATATAATAGCCCATTTATTTCTTTATTCTATTTGTACATTTTAGAATCCAGTAAGAGGTAAAGTACTGGAGTAAGACCAGGAGTCTCAAGTTCAAATTCACTTTCATCTTATGGATGCTCACTAGATGAATTTAGGCCAGACATCATCTCTCATGCCAGCCTATCTCGTTGGGCAAAACATTGGAGGAGAGAATACTATGTATGTTGCCTTGAATTCCTGAAAGAAAAGTAAGGTATAAATCTTACAAATGAATGCATATATAAATATTTTACAGATGGTGGCTGAGAGGCTTTGACTGGCTCAAAGCTACAAGTAAATGATTGAGACAAAGATTTCAAGCAAGTGCAAATGCTGCTAGTTAATATCAAAATATGTCAAAACTGATATTTGTGATGCATATGAAAAAGTGATTTAAGAAAATGTGAGGAATTTAATATTTTAAAAGTTGGCATTTTGTTGCATATTGAAATGACACAGAATGCTGCCTAAACGTCAAAGGCAAGAAGGAAAGTGTGACTACAGCATTTGCTTGCAATTTTTAGATAAAGTGATGCTAAAGCATTTCTCAAAGGAATGGATTAAATGTTCATTATGTAAATGCATTTCCCCATCAATCTATCCTTTGTTCATTTAGATAAAGTGGTATGCCAATTCTATGTCAAACAAGTGCTGATTACAAATAAATAATTCAGCACTGTCTTCAGACTAGGAAAAAGAGCAACAAATTGGAATAGAATGTCAATAAATTTACACGGCTAAATTTCAATCAACTTTCTCTGATTGGATAATTATGTTCCCAGGTTGTCAGGAGGGTTAAGGGAGAAGGAGAATTTCAGCTGACAAAGTTTACCATTCAGAAGTGCTGTCTGCTAAAGGGGAGGTCAATAGAACAAACCAAGGTAATATGATACCATCTCAGAACTTGAAAATAAGTTAAATGGACTTTTCATGCTTTTTACAACAAATTATGTCCAGAAATTAAGTTAGTGAATGTTTCACTATCCCTGTAGGCTTCTGAAGTAAGCAACTGTAAATGAATGGATACATAGACATGAGTGAACCAGTATCACCAGTCCACTTGGCTATTATTAGGAATATTTGTATATTTGTTGTGAAGATCTCAAAAGTTTCAGTATGGTTCTCCAGTGCAGAGAACACTGTGTGTTCAGACAATTGGTCTAACTATTATGCCAAGTAAATCAACCATAACAAGTGCAAGATAATGGGATACAGGTGTTGAAGGACAGAGATGTGTCTATGAGCCCTGCCTTTCAATATCTGACATAACTTTCTGCCTTCAGGTGTGATAATGAACATTGTCCTATCGTTGCTCTAATCAACCTTTGAACATAAAAGAAGGGAAAGCATCAACATTCTTTGCACCAAGCAACAGAACATCTTGATCACCACTGGCATTTAATTGAACACATTCACTAAACTCTCTCATCTCTTTGTGCATTTGAAGTCCTCCAGAGAGCTGAAAATAGGGGAGGAGCAAGCCATGTTACTCAAATGTACCCTGCACATTCAGCTACCCATGCTATCCCATGCCCTCTGCCAGGTTCATTCTTACACATGTTACAGGTAGTAGCCTTTACTGGAGCTACACCTCCATGCCAGAAAATGTGTCCCTTGCTAAATATTGGTATATTAAGATCATACTAGACAAGAGTGAGAAAGGCCTAATCTGATATTCCAGTGCTGTCTTTCTTTGCATCAAAACAAATCACTGGTGGGTGCATATTGATTTTAAGTAATTTTACTCGGGACCTTCCCTAATCAATTTTTCCACAAGTTGATAGTAGGTTTACTGGAGGAGGGGAAGTACATGTCCAATACAGATACTCCCCTCACCTTACAGGAACAAGTTTAAGATGGAGAAGTTTCAAAGAAATAGAAGAAGGGAGAGGTTTAAGCTCCTTCCTTCCAACACTGCCCAGCCCTAATCAAATTCACAGCTGTTCCTGGTTGGTTTGAAAAAAGTCAATGAGAAATCCATTTGCAAATCTTCACTATTACACCTAATTTGGCTCTCCTGTTGTTGTGAAATGCACTAGAAAAATGATGGCAAGTTCAAATTTAGTTTTTAGCTTTCACAACCCAAGTAGAAATTCTGTTCTGCACGTTACTAATGCTACCAAAACAAACTGTTAGTAGAGATAGTCACTTGTTTTTTAATTCTAAATGCTTAGACATACTGTACAAGCCAAGTTCCATTCCTATCAACTGGATGGGTGGATTAGTGGGTTATAAAAGACAAGGGCTCATGCTTTGCACACAGAAGATATTTTAGGTTCAAACCCATTTAGAGAGCTCTTCCTCTCTGATCCTTCCACATTTAATTTCCAAGACAGTCAGCAAGCTAATTATGTTTCACCTGTAGCCTAATTGGTTCTTTCTTAATCTAGCTGTATGTTTAGATTTTCTGCAGGAAATAGGATTGATCCATATTAGGCTGAGATGATGGTGCCCCACCTTTTGCTATATTTGAATTGAATTATCCATTCAGTTGAATTGACCCTTGGCGATTCCATAAGCCAGCTCTCTCCATGATTTCTGATCTTGTAGGCGCAAAGATTACTGCAGATGCTGACTGCAGCCAGGAAATCAGAAGACGTCTACTTCTTGGGAGGAGAGCAATGGCAAATCTTGATAAAATAGTTAAGAGCAGAGACATCACACTGACAACAAAGATCCGCATAGTTAAAGCAATGGTATTCCCTGTAGTAACCTATGGCTGTGAGAGCTGGACCATAAGGAAGGCTGAGCGAAGGAAGATAGATGCTTTTGAACTGTGGTGTTGGAGGAAAATTCTGAGAGTGCCTTGGACTGCAAGAAGATCAAACCAGTCCATACTCCAGGAAATAAAGCCAGACTGCTCACTTGAGGGAATGATATTAAAGGCAAAACTGAAGTACTTTGGCCACATAACGAGAAGACAGGATACCCTGGAGAAGATGCTGATGCTAGGGAAAGTGGAAGGCAAAAGGAAAGGGGCCGACCAAGAGCAAGATGGATGGATGATATTCTGGAGGTGACAGACTTAACCATGGGGGAGCTGGGGATGGTGACGGCCGACAGGAAGCTCTGGCATGGGCTGGTCCACGAAGTCACGAAGAGTCGGAAGCGACTGAACGAATAAACAACAAACAGCTTCTTTCAGTTGCTTTAAATTTTGGCCTGTGTCTGCTTTGAATACTTCCAACCAGCGTGTTCTTTGGCGTCCTCTTCTTTTGCCACTGACCGTTCCAAGCATAACATCTTTCTCCAATGATGTTGATCTCATGACATGACCGAAGTAACTAAGTCTAAGTTTTGTTATTTTCCTTCCAGTGACATGTCTGGTTTTATGCGCTTCAACACTTCTTTATTTGTTATCTTTGCAGTCCAAGGGATTCGCAAGAGCCTCCTCCAACACTATAGTTCAAAAGAATTTTGCTATATTAGAGCTTCTCATTACAGACGGTCATCAGAAGAAGTAGAATTCTGTATTGGCCTGAATTACAGTCAATCATGACACTGATGTGGCTTAGATGGATCAAAGCATTGGATATCACATGTAACAAAAGTTGTTTAAAAAGAAAAGAAATGTACTCTGTTTTTAAGATTAAGTATACTGATTCTCCTATTTAATATCTACATGAAACCTCTGGGTGAGATCATCCGCCAACACGGGATGAGGTATCATCAGTATGCTGATGATACTCAACTATATATCTCCATCCCGGGTGAGTTAAGTGATGCAGTTTCTGCCCTTTCTCAGTGCCTGGAGGCTGTGGGGGTCTGGATGAGGAACAACAGGCTTCAGCTGAACCCTGGTAAGACGGAGTGGCTGTGGATTGATGGCGCCTCGGGATCCAAGGAGTTGTCATCTTTAGATCTGGACGGGGTGGCACTACCCCGTTCAGACTCAGTGCGGAACCTGGGGGTCCTTCTGGACTCATGACTCCTGCTTGAAGAGCAGGTGGCAGTCGTGGCCAGAAGGGCTTTTGTGCAACTTCGAGTTGTACGCCAGCTTCGCCCTTTCCTGGACCGAGATGCCCTCCGTACAGTCACTCATGCCCTGGTCATCTCCCACATAGACTATTGCAATGCACTCTACATGGGGCTACCCTTGAAGAGTATCCGGAAACTTCAACTGGTCCAGAATGCGGCTGCACGCGCAGTTATGGGTGCCCCAAGATCGGCACACGTGACACCTCTGCTGCGTGAGCTGCACTGGTTACCAGTTTGCTTCCGGGTCCAATTCAAGGTGTTGGTTGTTACCTTTAAAGCCCTACATGGCATGGGACCAGGTTACCTTAGAGACCGCCTCATCCCCAGAGCATCGACCCACCCCACCCGGTCATGCAGAGAGGGCATGCTACGGATCCCATCAGTAAAAGAATTTCACCTAGCGGGATCCAGGAGGCGTGCCTTCTCTGCTGTAGCACCCGCCCTTTGGAACATCTTGCCCCTTGAGGTGAGGCTAGCCCCCACACTCCTGACCTTCAGGAAGCAACTGAAAACCTGGCTCTGCCACCTCGCCTGGGACGGGATGAGTAATAGCTCTTCCTGGAGATGGCTCGCACCGTAAAGTTTGGTTCGTAAACATCATATACAGCCTCTTGGATTTTATATTTTTTATATTTTTAATTGATTGTATAAAGTATTTTATATGTTTTTAATTGCTGACTTGATTGTAAACCGCCCAGAGTCCCCTTGTGGGGGGAGATGGGCGGTGATATAAGTTAGAAATAATAAATAAATAAATAAAAATTCTTCCATATATAGGAAAAATATTTAGATTAATTGCTGAATTAAAATTCCCAGCTTCCCCAGTGAGCATGAGTAATATTGAAAGATGCAGGGAACTATAATTCATTAACATCTTGGAGAGAGGAGCACAGGTACCTCATTCTTGATGTAAATCTCCTTAGTTCTTCAATGATTTGAAATGTAGCAAAAAAAGAAGAAGCAGGCAACCCAAACATCCCCTCCCCTACTATTCTAGCAATAATGGAGAAATGTTTTGAACCATTTAAAGATATCATACTTATATAAGCCCCAAAATATGTAACTTGACCTCTTCTGACATTTAGTCTATGAACTTGGATGTATCACTTACCCCCAGGGAACCCTGAGAATTCTAGTTCTCACTGAGATCCACAGATAAAATTAATACATTAGGTCCAGCTTGGGAAAACCCAGATAGTTAAGCTGCTTTAGCTTTGAAATATAGGTGGAAACCCAACGCCATGTACTGTATATTTATTAAAGTAGATAATCTACTGGTAGAAAGTATAGTTCTCCATATTCCCCCAAACACACATACATAGGTGTAGAAGAGCAGGCTGCAAGAAAATTACAGGCACCTGTGATCGCCTCCCTCCCCTCTACTTCAAACCTTCTCTCAGCGTTGGGACAGCAGAGTGGCTAATAAAAGCCTTCATGTGTAACAGCTGGGGGAGAGGGAAGTGAGAGAAAGTAGGAGATTGCAGAGCTGGTGTGTGTGGGGAGATTGTGCAGCAGCCAGCCAGAAAGAAAATACAGCAACCAAAGAAGCAAAAAGGTGTTTGTTTTCCCCACAGAGACTTGGAAGGTCCAGAGGAAAGCAGCAAACGTGTGAAGAGGGGCAAGTGTGTGCAAACTACCCAATTAAAGAAGCTGTGCTAGCTATAGTAGCAATAGAGTAAGCTTGTAGCAATAGTAGCAATATAAGAATAGTTAGTTCATATATGTATTAGATAAGGATAGAAGTAGTTGTATAGTATAAGCCCATTAGTAATATAGTAATAGAGTAATGCCCTGCTCATAGAAATAATATAGGTTAGTTAGTTATAAGCTAGGATTGTAGATATTAGCTAGTCAGATAGTTATATAGAACACTTTTATATTGTAAATAGTTTGTTTAAAGTAAAACACCTCCCCAAATCTGAAAGGGGAGATTTAAAAACTTTAAGTGTGGAGTGCTTTATTGGGGGACTTCATTTGAGTCTGGATAAACAACCTGTGGGTATAAAAAGGACCCATGACAATAAGCAGTTGTTCCCCATCACACTCAGAGTATATGACACTTGTCCTGAACCTCAGATTCCCTAGAAATGAAATGTTTAGCAAAACAGTAACAGATAAATTGCTGTTATTTTTTTTTAATCTTTTTCCCACCTCTGCTTTCCAAAGTACCCATACAGAAAACTAAAATTCTGAAGTCAGAGCTTTAGCCAGGCCTGAAACTTTCTCCCAGGAGAGCCCTAGACTTCCCACACATCCTTTCTTACTCATAGGATCAGTCCTCTACAAAATCACTTCCCACTACCATTTAGACCTTTTTGTCTCTCTCATGGTTATCCCTTTATCTTATTGTTGATTTCCACCATTGCTTTCCCCAGTTTTCTTCAGTTCCTCTTTCTTACTAGCACTATCTCTCTTCTTGAGCTCCTTCACATATACCATCTCTCTTCCCATTGCTGACATAACCTTCCTCTCCCCTCCCCTACTTGCAACTGAGGGTTCAAGTCCACACACCTCAAGAACATGCAGGTGAGGAAAAGCTGCCATGTCCAGTTACACCATCTATGTCCTTCCCAGGATCAAGCACATTGTGAGGCTCTTTTCCCTAATTCTACTTTTTTAATTAAAAAACGAGGCAAGTATCATCACAGGAAGGGAAGGGGGTTGGGTGAAAAAAAAAGAGACATGAAAAATGGGCTAACCCCTCCTTCTCAAAATAGCACAGTCCCTATTTGTATCAAGGGCTGCTTCTGTAAATAAAGAGTGTGACCTGTCTAAAGAAATATGCACACTTACCATCTTGTCTCATTTATCTGAGGTACACCCTAAAATATTTCCAGTGAATTGGGTCCTAAGAGCATTCCTTCAGCTGCTGTCCGCTTAGTTAAAATAGCTTCCTTCAGTTAACGTCACATAGCTTCTGATTGAGATGCTGAATGGTAAGCACCAGTAAGTGGAATGGAATAATTAACAAGAGCATTGTTGCCTTCCTATGTCTCAACCGACCATCATTATACCAGAAAAGGACGGCAAGACCTTTAAGCAGCTGCAGTGAGGGAACAGCTGCCAACCTTTGTTGGGTGTAAATGACAAATGTATGCTCAGTGTACTTGTTTTTCTCTTTTGTTCCAACATCTGTGATATAGTTTATATGCCACTAGCAATTACTTGTGGAATTCTGGTAAGGAAAATAAAATATGATTACAAGGACGGAAGCAAATATGATGAGTTATTATGGCAGGAGAATATGGATCTGGCACTCTCAAAATTGTTTAACTGCTGAGTGAATGCAATCAATCAGTTTGATTTGTAGAACATATTAACTCCTTTAAAATGTTCCATTTTATTTTATTTTACTTTTCAAATATAATCTTCTTGCAAAAATATATCCTTTTTATAGGCTCTTGCACTGCATTCCCCCTTCGCATTCAAATCTATGCTCCCAGAAAAGTCTCAGAAATGTGGCCTGAAGCTGTTAGCCCTTCATAGACCATCAGGCAGGAAGCAAAATCTTGAAAGGAAAAGAAAACAGATTTTCCTGGATTCAGCACATAAGCAAATCCACAAATTGCTTGGGTGCCAGAAGGATATCATGTTCAGATTATTGCCAAGAAACTGTATGTCTGCATCCAGGAAGTCATCAGGAGTCAAGCCCACCTTGAAGGAGACTTGACCGGACCTCGCTGGGGTCCAGTTTTTAGCATAATTAAAGCCAGTTGAAATGTTATGCCAGCCATCAACTGGTCTCCTCACGTTTGCTTCACTAAACAATGGTGTTCCAAATGGTAACCACAACACATTCAGCTTCAATTTCTGTGGTAGCTTGTTTTGATAGCTAGTTGGTGGAAAAAGTGGTAGAAGATTGGATTAGGATTTGAAGGGGCTGGCTGGTACAACACAGTCTTCCCTGTTTAGAGAACAGCTACCAGCTGTACTTAACTAGTCCAGCTGGGTGGGCCCTTCCTTCTGTTTAGTTTATAAATTTAACTGCGCATTTCTCCATCAGGAGCAAAGAAAGACCTGTGAGAAAAAGCAAAGCTGACCAATCTAGCAAAAAGCAAGGCAGATGATGACAAATCTCAGGTTCATAAATGACATCCAAGGAGGCTAAACCCCTTATCATTAAGATAACCCAGAATAATAATTTCCTAGGCGTTCCAGAAAGCCAAGGGGAGGCAGCTGGGAAATGGCCCCCAATGCTGTGCTGTTGCCTCCTCTCTTCCCCCTCCCCCTCTGTTTAAGCAGAGTAATGACTGTTTACTCTACATCTTCATTTGCCGCATGGGCACAAAGGCTGTCATGTTATTATACGTTACTTTGTTGATCAACAATAGTGAAAGCCATGGGCACGCCCCGATCTGTCAGTTTGCTGATGAACTCTTGACATCTCCTCTCCCTCCTATTTGTTCCCTCTCGTGTTAGCAAACATGGTTGTGATGACAACACAGGCGAATCATAGGCCAAGGATTTCATGCAAATGTTTTGTTTGCAAACAAACGGAAGGTCTTTCCAGGAAAGGGAGAGGGGAGAAAAGCCAGTGACATGTGCTTTGAGACCATAATAGAAGGCAAAAACAAATGTGTATCGGTTGCTATACAAATTGGAGTGACAGCAATGCAGAGGCTCCCCTGCTAATCACTACTGTTTAGATAAATTATTACAGAGAATAATTGAAAACCTCATTGTGACATTTTAGCGTTGTTCCAGTGAGTCTGGTCCATATCACCCAAAGGGAACTGGAATATCCCCAGTGATTATTATGAGCATTGCTTCAGGACTTAAGGCAGGGAATTGAATAGCTACTCCATAAACTGAACTTAATTCCTCAGAGGGAAGAGGATTTCAACGTTGTTGGTTGGTTCCCACCTTATGAAATGGGCAGTGGGGGAAGACTCTATGATTTCCCACTTCTGATTCATGATAAATTCAGATATGGTACGCTCACACTCATATTAAAACAAATAAAAATAAGATACCAGATATACTGTTCAGAAACAGAGGTGGTGTAGGCTGAAAATCTTTTGGGATAGCATGTATACTTCCCGATCCAACTGAGGAATAGCTCGGAGAATTGCTCATTTTTCATTAGAAATGCCATGCTCATAGAAATACAGAAATTCAGCAAAAGGGCCAACTGCATCTTATACTAAATATGCAGGATTAGATTTCCCATGTTTTCTATTATTACTCTTATTTTCATTCTTGTTATTGCTATGTGCTTTTTTTTTTCAGATCCCCATAAGATGTAACTGTGGACAATTATGGAACTGTTATGTGGATGCTTGATCATTTATTCATTTTTTCCTTGTATTTTATTATTTTAATGGGTTCTGGGTTTTTATATTGTTATTGCATATATGGTTAACTGCTCAATTACATAATTAAGATGGGTGGTATAAATTTTCTAAATAAATAAATATAAATACATAAATAAATAAACTGAAACAGGGACATGGGCACTGTCTCATCTTCTTACTCCTGACCTCTCCATGGAAGATGTCTGAATAGAAAGTTGCTCTATACTCACCAACCCTGTCACCAACCCTGTCTTTGGGTTAAACTGAGCATTTTTAAAATACAAATCCATCATGGCTGAAACTACAGGTAGTCCTTACTTAATGACCACAATTGGGACCAGCAACTCTGTTGCTAAGTGACATGGTTGTTTAGCAAGACATCACGTGACTGTGATGGGTTTACAACCTCACTTCTGCCACAGTCGTTAAGCGAATCACCTGCAGTCATTAAATGAGACATCATGTGACCATGACTTGTGATTTTACTGCTGGCTTCTCCATTGACTCTGCTTGTTGGAGGCAGGCTGTGAAGTGTGCAAATGGTGATCGCATGCCTGCAGGACACTGCAACAGTCATAAAAGCCCATTGGTTGTGAAGCACCCAAAGTTCAATCGCGTGACCGCAGAGACACTGTGATGATCATAACTGTGAGGACCGGTTGTTGTTACTTTTTCAGTGTTGTCGTAACTTCAAACGGTTGCAAGAAAAGGAATAGAGTACTTTAACCACTGTGATAATGACTCAAGATGAGTCAGTATTAATTTCAATACTTAGAACTTACACCTGTTAACCCAGAAGTGGAGAAAACATAACTGGAGATAATGTAACACTGGTGAATTTCTTGCCCTAAAACCAAAATGTATCATGCTGGATATTTTTATGTGTTTTACAAATGTAATATCAAAGATCTCTCTAAAACTTTGCAAACATTTATGCATCCTTACCTATATGCTCAATTTGCATAACAGTCCAAACAAAGGTAACCAAAGTTATGGAAATCATGCTAAATGCCACATGCAAATGGATTTCTTATGAAGTCTCTAATATTGTCTAATTCAGAAGAAAACACTGGAGGCCATTAAATATAATGGAAGAGGCATCTGTAAAAGATAATCCTAAAAGACACTAACTGGAAAAATGTTCTTCTCTTTAAAAACTGGTCAGAAATTGTTCTATTCAAATGTTTAGATGAACTTAGCCAGTTTGCACCTCCTGAAATGCCATGCATATCCCAACACACCTGCATGCCAACAGCATCACTTTTTCAACATGTTCTCATGGAGTCCCCAACAGATGACAAGCATATGCACTAAAATGGGAAAGTGATCAGAAAGCTGGGCCTATCTGGCAAGGGTGTCTGTAGGATGTAGTCAAAAAAGTAAAGATGGCAGCCACAATGGTACGATCAATGTTCTGACCATTATTATGCACATTGCAGGCACAGGTTCAACCTCACAGTCATGATCACCATCTTGATTTTTTTTTAACCATACCCCATGGACACCCCTGCTATCTGGGAAAAGTACACACCAAATGTATTCTATTAAGAACAACCACTTGCAAAAAGAAGCGCAGACTCTAGAGATGGGATGTACAGAAATGCTTACATTAAGAGAAATGCACACAAAAATCTGAACATCTCTTTGTGCAGAGCTGTCATCCTGCCTGTTTGCCTGCCTGCCAGAGTCTCGGTGTGGGGCCAAGTCAAGTCGGCCTCGACTCAGGGAAAGTGAACAGCTGAGTAAAACCAAAATGGAAAGTCATCCTTATTTGTAGCTTGTCTGAGATGAATAATTAAGACTGACTTCTGAGCACATAGAGCAGAGCTTTCCAAACTTTTCATGTTGGTGACACACCTTTTAGACATGCATCATTTCGCGACACAGTAATAACAGAGCCCCGGCCCACGCGATTGGCTCCCAGGTGGAAACCCCGCCCCCTGGCCCACGCGATTGGCTTCTGCCTTGGGGCCCTGCCCCGCAGCTGCCCTGCCCCGCCTCTGCCAAGAAAAGCTGTAGTCGTGAGGCGAAAAAGCCTCGGATTACCGCGAAAAGTGACTGTGGGGGGGGTGCCCCGGGGTGGAAAATATCCATGCTGATCAGCTGTGCGGCGGGGAGAGGGAGGCGCACCGGAGCTACCCAGGTAGGGGGCAAAAAAACCACGGGGAGCAAAAGGGGGGGGAAGTCCACCCCGCACCCCCGGGGTGCCCCTTTGAAAGGACAGGCTCCGGGGACCCCGCAAATGCCCTCGGTTCTGGGAAAAAACGCTGCACCGAGCAGCAGGGAGGCAAAAAGCCGGCAGCGCGGTCCCTGAGGAAGCCTCCCTGCCGCTCGGTGCATCACCCCGATCAGCACTTCCGGGTCGTCGCGCGACACACCTGGACATTCCTGGTGACACACTGGTGTGTCACGACACACACTTTGGAAAGCTATGACATAGAGGATTCTATTACAACTGTTTACCCAATGGAGACTGATTTTAGATATGATGTCTGAAGAAGCATAAATAAGACTACTCTTGGTATACATGCTTGCTTCACGGGTAGAGCAATCTTACTCTCTTGGGTGAGAAATAATTAGAATCCTCTGCCAAATCTAGCTTAATTTTTTTTTCATTGTAATCATAAAAGAAATATTAAAATACTGGTAAGGATATGTGTACAGGTTTGTGTGTGTGTGTGTGTGTGTGTGTGTGTATTTATGTATAAGAGCACATGCACCCTATATGTGGTGCTTGGATGGGTTCAGACAACTACATTTGCTCAACCTGGCCTTGTAATTAATGTCATTTAACATGAGGTAAATTGGATAAGTCCCCATATCCACACATACATACACAAACGTATACATACATACCAATTAAGACTGTTCTTGTCTTACTACATAATGTGGGTACAAAATGGGGTGGAATCCTGAACTAGGCTGACCATATTTCCTTGGGGGGAAAACGGGACCCTAACATACCCACAGCTTGCCAGACAAAGTGGGCAGGCGTGGGCACGCTTCGCCGTGGGAATTTTAAAAAACGGGACAAAATGGATATTTTTCTTAAAATGATGGGATGGCCGGGAATTGTTTAAAAAACAGGACTGTCCGATTCAAAACGGGACGTATGGTCAGCCTATCCTGAACCCATCTGGCTGGGCAGGAAGGTTTAAACTTCTCCAGTGTGGACATGGCAAGTACTCACATGCTTCAAAGAAAGGGAGGAAGAAAAGAAAATATATTGTCCACTATGTACATAAAGCAATGTTTAGCTTGAATCTAAGAGGAAAGGAACTGAAGAGCATTGCAAACATTAATTGCACAGTATTCTGCACAAATTTGGAAGTACAACAATGGAGGATTCTTCTTCCTCAGTTCCATTTTGGAAATTAGGGAAACAAATTTACTGCCATTTCATTCAAGTATAGAGAATTTCTAAACATCCAAGTACAATGTTCTGCTCCTCAGATCAAAGTTCATGTCCTCTTGTTTTTAACTTTTGCATAATGCACAAACTGATACATATAGTGAACAAATCCTGGTGATACCTCTTTAGAGGATTATCCGAGGCATTTCAAGGAAAAGTCAAGAGGCTTTCAGGAGGACCAGCAAAATGTCTTAAGGTGGACCCTACACATTCCTAGGCCCTGATCAGATTTCACTTAACACACAGTTCAAAGAAAATGTGGAGATTTCTCCTTCGGCATAACATCTGAAGGATTTCAAAGAGGACCAAAGCTTTCATATAAGACAAGGAAAATTCCCAGGGAGGTTTCATTTTTTGCACATCTTTAATAACAGGCCAAATTAACAAAGCCACTCTACCTACTGAGTATCTTCTCACATGTTTCGTTGAAGTTACCTAAAGTGTGGAGGCATCACTTTGACCTTGGTCTATAATAATACATGTCAGCTACAAAGCCCTATGAAATGAAAACAATGATACTGAATTATAGTTTTGCAGGGATATTTTTATCCTTTGCAATATAAAAGTGAATGTATCAAAGGGCTTTAGTGCTTTCTAAGGGAGGAAAGAAAACCTCAGGCGGTGCAGTCTATAAATGAAATGTTGGCGACTGACAGTAGGCACTGCTTATTTACTTTCTGTTTATAAACCTTAATGTGTGTTTTCCATGCATTCTGCTTCATGCCGATGATCACTAAGTACAAGAGTTCCTTTAAATCAGCAGTGACTGTGGTTTGGCTTCCTGCAAACTATGTAAATTTATAGTTTGGCTGAAGGCTCCAGACTGCTGCTTTTCAATTTTGGAGACTCCTTTTTGGAATATCAATGTGCATATAGAGCTTATGTGGAGTACTATGCAGTTTTTAGAGCATTGTGGGTCAAGGGCAGGAAGAAGGAAGGGAAGAATATATCTATGCCTGGTATGAGAAACAGAACTTAGTTTGGTATAAAGTCCTTCAGCATATGTGATATTCAGCCTTATGCAGACATTTTACTACATATCCAAGGCGACTGATTTAACACTTGCACCATCTTTCCCGCTATTTAAATATTTTAAATGTGTAACTTCAAAATGTCTTCAACAATTCTGTAAGGCAAGCCAAGGTAACTATTATTCCCGTATCGTTGCTGGACAAATGAGGCTGAGAGAGTACAGCATGCATAGAGTTTGTACCTGTCATTAGAAAGCCAATAGAGAAGAAGTGACATGAAATCAATTTGGAAGAGAGATCCAGAGCATTGAGGCTGTTCCTCAAGGGGCTTTGCTCTTATGGAGGTTAATTTCTTCTATGGCTTCTCTCAAAGTTCTTAAATATGAAGGAAGGAGAGGTAACATTTCCCAAGATGATCATGAGCCCATCCATTTCCTAAGATGATCATGAGCCCATCATGAGCCCATCCCATGTCAAAATCATTTGGGGAGTAGGGTAGGGAGGGAGGGAGCCCCCACAACAGAGAATATCCAGTAGCCCCTCCCCCCAAAGGGGCAATATTTGGGCTTTGTCCACTCTTGAATGCTCTGGGCTAGCAAAACAGGAGCTGAGGAAACCACAGGTTGCCACCTTTTCCTAGAGTTTGATGGCGAACAAGGTCCACCCACCTCAAGAGGCAGTCAAAACAGAGCACCCAACCTTGGCCAGTCATCTGTTTGCATGACAGAGCAACTACAGGATATGGCTGGCGACAAAAAGTAAATTGACCAAAAGTTAGTTTACTGGAAAGTAAAAAGTAAAGAGATTTGTGAAATGACCTTTTTTCTCTGGATAGTTTAACTGAATATTAAGTAAGTTTACTTGAAATTAAGTTCCATAGAACTTCTTTGGAGCTTTCTTCTAATTAAGGAGACATAGATTGCATTATTAGCACCTGGTAATGCATCCCCCAACAAAAGGTATGTGATGGTTTCTGAACTTTTGGATATATCATGACTGTTATATTTTTGTTGTTTTTTAAGGGCAAAGGAAAGCACTAATGGGAGGTGGGTATATGTATTTATATATTCATTCCAGTGTTAAGGCTTAAAAATAAGGAATTATGAGTGACACTTTCTGATTTAATATTTTTTACAATCTTCTTCAAATCATTGCTTTTTCTGTGGCTGTGTATATCACATTGAATTTTTCTATGAGAATGAATTGCTGGGAAACAATACTCCTCTATTGTCCACTATAATGCTAGCCTCCTGAAACTGACAATAGCCATTTTTTACGGCACCCATTTTTAATTTCCCAAAGTTGATACAGCATTAGATTAAGAGCAGTGATTGTCCAAGGCTGTCCAACATACTAAGTGAGAACAATACCCATTTTCCAAGTCCTCAGCAATCACATAGTTCTGGATTTGATGTCTCGTGAACAAGACAAACACCATATTGTCTGTACAACAACTGGTCATTCTAACACATCTACTACTTTCTTTATATGTAAAATGAATTTTATTGCTCTTCTGAAAGTCTGAAACAGTGTAGTGTCTATGAAGGTTCTCAGTCATCCAGGTGGAATTGTCTGTAGCTTGAATCATGTCAACTGGATTTCTATTTTCTCAGTGGAAACGTTTCGCTCCTTATCCAAGGAGCTTCTTCAGTCTGAGCAAAGTTAGTAAGGGAATCTTTAAATATGTTTCTAGGTGGCTGTGTGACCTTGCATCTGGGTCTAGGTCATGGTTATTTTGAGATGTTATTTCTAAGTCCCTTTATCATCTAAAGGAGGATTGCTAAGATTACCATGCTGCTGTTGAGCTTGAGAAATGGTCTTAATCTTCCTAGGCACAGAAGACAAAGCAGGAAGGAAAATAGGGGAAAGATTGTGCCTGAGGCCCCCACCTCTATTCAAGGAAGGATTTTCCAAGTTGGCATAAATGGATTCCTTGACCCCTCTCTCAAACCACCTACCTTCTCTGTCTAAAATGTGAACATTAATGTCCTCAAATGAGTGTCCTTTTTCCTTTAGATGAAGATAAACTGCTGACTCTGGTCCTGTGGTGTTACTTCTCCTGTGTTGGGCCATCCTCCTGTACAAAGGTTGTTTGGTTTTTCCAATGTAGAGTTCAGAGCACTCCTCACTGCACTGGATTGCATAAACTACATTGCTTTTCTTGCTATGCTACAATATGTCTTTGCTATAGTGAGTCTATAGTAGAGTCATTCATTTGGTGGGGTGATAAGATTTGTAAGAGGTAATGACTCCCTTGCACTCTGTGTGTGTATGTGCCTTCAAGTCAGTGTTGATTCCTGGTGACTGCCTGGACTAGTCCCTGTACCCTTCTTGCAAGACTTTCAGAATTGCCTTCTTCTAGGGCTGAGAGATAAGGACTGGCCCAAAGTCCCCCAGGTGGTGTTATGCCTCAGGCAAGACTAGAGCTCATGGTCTCCCAATTCCTAGCGTGGTGCCTTAACCACTACACCAAACTGGCTGTCTCCCTTGCACTTAGCTTGAGCCTATTGATTACTCTGAATCTTCCATTGTTTTCTTGGAAACAATATGGAAACAATTTGCCATTGCTTTCTTCTTCTGGGTTGCTTTATGATTCACAGTTTTGGAGGTGACCTATCCAAATACTAACTGGGTCCAACCCTATTTAGTTTTTTCAAGATCAGCCAAGGTCAGTTAGGTGTGCCACTGATCCACATGTTAGAACAACTTCAGTCCGTGCTCATTTTCTGCCAGTTTACTTAGCATATGGATGTGGCTTGTCTGAAATGCTGTCCCAGTGGTTACCCTGTGCCTGCCCCATCAGATTTCTAAGAATACAATTTCTCCTGCATTTTCTATTTTATTATTTATTCAATTTTATTTATTCAATTTATTCCCCTATTTGTCCCTATTGCAATGAACCAGATGCAGAAGAATCTCACATACAGGCCATTTATTATCTTGTGGAAGACTTGGCATGCCTCAAGATCTATCAAAATAAATGAAGCTTGGCCAGCTGGGGTTTCATAATTAAACATCAAATAACCCATACACTTGAACATTTGTAGGTTACTCAGCTTGGTTTTAATTTTACCATGAATGTGAGAGCTCCCTATGGGGCTAGTAGTGAGGTTCATTATTTTTTTAAAAAAAAGGTCAACTAGGTTATCAAACAAATGGCAATGTTATGAAAGCACGTAATGTACATTCCTTTCTAGACTGACTGTTCCCTTGATTAAATACTAAAAATGTAGCTGGGTTGTCCTAAAATGCTGAGTAGGTGCCTTTTTCCTTAAGATTGGATCTTTATAATGTTTCATTACCATTCATTTCATAACCATGTCTGTCAAGGTGGCATTTTGTATACAACCTTTCTGTTAAATCAACAAGGCACATTTATTGTTCAATGAAGAATAGTTCAATAGTATGAAGTACACGTGGAGGTGTTGCCATTTGGCCATTTTTTATGATGGATATTCAACAAAGGCTTTTATGAAGTATCTGAATATATTTAGGTAAAATAATAATAATAATAATAATAATAATAATAATAATAATAATATATTAAACTTGTATGCTGCCCAACTCTCAATGGCTCTTTTTTCTTTCATTGTTGTAAGTTTAATTTTGATGAGTATAAAGGCCAAGCATTTTCTTTTCGTGAAAGTTACTAAGAATGAGCATTAGTAAATCAATTTCTTATAGAAGGTTAAATACACATTGTTGCTAGGAAGCAACTATTTATGAGAAAGAGAACATCATTTGCAAGATTGAAAATGTTTGTGGAATAATAAATGGCACAGAGCCTTCTGCTAATGAGAAAAGTTTTACAGCATATAAAATTAGAACTCTGGAGTAAATGAATAAAAATACCATGTTTCTCTCGACTAAGTAGACATGTCCATATTGGGAGCTGTGATAACAATACAGAAGTGGTTTGCCATCGCTGCCTTCAATGTTAACCTCCTAGTCTAGTCTACAGCCCTAAGAGGTGATATGTAAAATGTGTATGCTCTTGTCTTATCTCCTGCTTTTCTTGTTGTTTGTTTCTAATTCCAAGGAAACACTAATTAAGATGACAACCATTATATCTTGAATGGAAGGAATCTAACCTTTCTCTCTAGCCCTTTCGTTTACAAAAATATCTATATCATCTACATCTTTATCTTTCTCCTGAAGAATAACGTTTAAGTTTGCCTCCCCTAATAAACAAGCAGGCAGACAGATAGATAGACAGACAGACAGACAGATTAGGACAGACAATGTTCATTTTCTTCTTGTATCCCAGTGTCATTTGAATAAATTGGCTGGCAGTAGATCTGGAGACAAAAAGGGTATTTTTACACAGCACTACTCTACTTCTTGAGAAATGCCGGGCTGGATGAATCACAAGCCGGAGTTAAGATTGCCGGGAAAAATATCAACAACCTCAGATATGCAGACGATACCACCCTAATGGCAGAAAGTGAAGAGGAACTAAAGAGCCTCTTGATGAGGGTGAAAGAGGAGAGTGCAAAAGCTGGCTTGAAACTCAACATTAAAAAAACCCAGATCATGGCATCTGGTCCCATCACTTCCTGGCAAATAGAAGGGGAAGAAATGGAAGCAGTGACAGATTTTATTTTCTTGGGCTCCAAGATCACCGCAGACGGTGACTGCAGCCATGAAATTAAAAGACGCTTGCTCCTTGGAAGGAAAGCTATGGCAAACCTAGACAGCATATTAAAAAGCAGAGACATCACCTTGCCGACAAAGGTCCGTATAGTTAAAGCTATGGTTTTTCCAGTAGCAATGTATGGCTGTGAGAGTTGGACCATAAGGAAGGCTGAGCGCTGAAGAATTGATGCTTTCGAGCTGTGGTGCTGGAGAAGACTCTTGAGAGTCCCTTGGACTGCAAGGAGGTCAAACCAGTCAATCCTAAAGGAAATCAACCCTGACTGCTCATTGGAAGGACAGATGCTGAAGCTGAAGCTCAAATACTTTGGCCACCTAATGAGAAGAGAGGACTCACTGGAAAAGACCCTGATGCTGGGAAAGACTGAAGGCAAAAGGAGAAGGGGACGGCAGAGGATGAGATGGTTAGAAAGCATCACCGATGTAATGAACATGAATTTGAGTAAACTCCGAGAGACAGTGGAGGACAGGAAGGCCTGGCGTGCTATGGTCCATGAGGTCACGAAGAGTCGGACACGACTGAACGACTGAACAACAACACCAACTCTACTTCTTAAAGTAGAGACTCTGGAACTTGTTTTTAAATGCCGAGTAGCTAAAGCTAATGGGAGAAAGAATGAAGTAAGAGAATTAAATAGAAAATTTCAAAGGGCAGCTAGAATACAGAAGGAAAAATATTATTATGAAATATGCAAAGATCTAGAGTTAGAAAATCAAAGAGGAAGAACACAATCAGAATTTCTCAAGCTGAAAGAGCTGAAGAGAAAATTCAGGCCCCGAGTTGCTATTCTTAAAGATTCTATGGGCAATACATTAAATGACGCGGGTAGTATTAAGAGAAGATGGAAGGAATATACAGAATCACTATATAAAAAAGAGTCGATGTTCAGCTATTTCAGGAGGTAGAATATGATCAAGAACCATCGGTACTGAAGGAAGAAGTTCAAGCTGCACTGAAGGCACTGGCGAAAAACAAGGCTTCAGGAATAGATGGATTACCAATTGAGATACTTCAACAATCAGATGCAGCAGAGGAAGCACTTATTCCTCTATGTCAAGAAGTTTGGAAGACAACAACCTGGCCAACTGACTGGAAGAGATCTGTATTCATACCCATTCCAAAGAAAGGAGATCAAACTGAATGTGGAAATTATCAAACAATTTCATTAATTTCACATGCTAGCAAAATTTTGCTGAAAATAATTCAACAACGTTTGCAGCCTTACATCGACAGAGAACTACCAGAAGTCCAAGCTAGATTTAGAAGAGGACGCGGCATGAGAGATATCATAGCTGATGTCAGATGGATCTTGGCTGAATGCAAAGAATACCAGAAAGATGTTTACCTCTGCTTCATTGATTATTCAAAGGCATTTGACTGTGTGGACCATAACAAGTTATGGTTAATATTACAAAGAATGGGAATTCCAGAGCACTTAATTGTACTCATGCGGAACCTGTACACGGATCAAGAGGCAGTTGTTAGAACAGAAAACAGTGATACAAAGTGGTTCAAAATTGGAAAAGGTGTGCGGCAAGGTTGTATACTTTCACCCTACTTATTGAATGTGTACGCTGAACAAATAATTTGAGAAGCAGTAATGTACGAAGAAGAGCAAGGTATCAGAATTGGTGGAAGACTCATTAACAACCTGCGATATGCAGATGACACAACTTTGCTTGCTGGTAATGAAGAAGACTTGAAGTACTTGCTGATGAAGATCAAAGATTGTATTCAACAATGTGGACTACACCTGAATGTGAACAAGACAAAGATTCTCACAAATGGACCAAAAAGTAATGTCACAATAAATGGAGAAGAAATTGAAGTCATCAACTATTTCATTCTACTCAGATCAACGATTAATGCCAAGGGAAGTAGTAACCAAGAAATCAAACGACGTATCCCGCTGGGAAAATCTGCCATCCAAGACCTATCTAAAGTTTTCAGAAGTAAAGACATCTGTTTAAAAACAAAGATGTGTCTGACTCACACTATGGTCTTCTCAATTGCCACATATGCTTGTGAAACTTGGACATTAAAAAAGGAAGATAGAAGAAGAATTGATGCATTTGAATTGTGCTGGCGAAGATTACTGAAAATACCATGGACTGCCAGAAGAACAAACAAATCAGTTTTAGAAGAAATACAACCAAAATATTCACTAGAGGCAAGGATAACTAGGCTTAGACTCTCATACGGTACTTTGGGCACATTGTCAGGAAAGACCGATCGCTTGAAAAGGACATCATGTTTGGTAAAGTTGAGGGTCAGCGGAAAAGAGGAAGACCTAAAATGCGATGGATTGATACAATCACCACAACAATGGATGCAAACATTGGAACAGTCAGGCAATTGGCGCAAGACCGTTTAGCATTTCATTCTATTATACATAGGGTCGCCATGAGTCATAAATGACTCGACGACAACTAACAACAACAACTCTGCTTCTGTACTATGACAACAACTTATTTTGGATTGTTTCCTGAATTGGCTTTCTAAAAGAGCTCTGGATTCTGCATACTAGCAGTAGCTGTAGCTCAGGCTGCATCGGACAAAGCTACCTGCTGTGATCTGCGGTTCTTTCTATGCTTGCCCAGAGCCACACAACCATTACTACCTCCAGGATAGTCATAAAGAGGGAATAGTTATTATAGCTCTTAAGCAAGTACAATTTAGAAAGAACAATATTGCTATAGTTCCTTTAGTGCATCCCAGTGAATTGGATCCAAAGATCAATGAGATGACAAACAGGGACTCTAAGTAATACATCTCTCCATTAAACATCAGAATCCATGGGCATACACACATACATAAACAAAGAAGGAAAAAGAGTTAACCATGCTCAAAGTTGGTGTAATCTGGCTGCTTAGGTATGCCAGGCACAGAACATGCAGGCAGAGAAATGAGAAAATAACTCACCAATAGATCTTGTTCTTGATTGTAAAAGGAGTGATAATTTTGTTGAATAGAAGTTGGGGCTCATTATATGTATTACAAACAAACTTAATTCAGCAAGTGCACTGACTAATAATTACAAGTGGCTATGGCATTGCTAAATAAAACCTCCAGGATAGTCATAAAGAGGGAATAGTTATTATAGCTCTTAAGCAAGTACAATTTAGAAAGAACAATATTGCCATAGTTCCTTTAGTGCATCCCAGTGAATTGGATCCAAAGATCAATGAGATGAGATGACAAACAGGGACTCTAAGTAATACATCTCTCCATTAAACATCAGAATCAAAGATGATGTAATAAGAGTGACAAAACCCAGTTCCTCTCCATTGGACACAATTCCCAATTTCCCAGCAGTGACTAGAAAGGATGAATGCCAAGTAACCTCCTGACTGAATCGCTGAGGAGCTTCTGCTCAGTGAGGCTATGAAAATAGCCTTTGGATTTATGCAAGATTCTTGTTTATCACATCAACACAAAGTGTGGTGCCCTTATTTAGACAATGAGAAAGAGAGATAGAGAATCCCCTTCCACACGCAAGGGAGGGACCAGAATGAGATCAGTATTGCCCTTGTGTGCATCCACATTGCTATGGGTCTTTGGGCATAGTCTTTCATTAACCCCATCTTTATTGGCTTGATTGGAAATCCTGTGACAGCAGTTGGGATATGGAATTATTTCCCATTAGTTCCAGCTCCCACATTGGCTTGTCTTTGGTCTGTAGGAGTCTCCCTTTCCTATAGAGCCAAGGTGCCACAGAGTCTTGCCCCCATGATTCCCTGCTGAACAGAGAAGTGCCCCTAGAAAAGGCCAGCTTGTTTTTTTTCCTTCCTCTCCCTCACCATGCAACTCCCCCAGCAGTCATCTGTAGGGAACCTTGGCTAGCTCAAGCAAGTAGACCAGTGTTTCTCAACCTTGACAACTTTAAGATGTGTGGACTATGCTGGCTGGGAAATTCTGGGAGTTGAAGTCCACACATCTTAAAGTTGCCAGGGTTGAGAAACACTGGACTAGCTACCCTTGTGTTGACATGAGAATACTGCTGTGTGTTTAAGTGGAGAAGCTGGTAGCCAAGAAGGTAAGAGTAGAAGTGCTCCGATATTGAATTATGGCATATTTCTCTTCATCCTGACATTGCTTCGCATGTCCCTTTTGATTATTCTGCTACTTTCCATTTCACCAGAGTTTAGCCTTGTCTGTGGTGCTATTTTTCCATGACTTAACCAGCCAACCTGGCCAGGCCTAAGCCAGGGGACATCCCTGTTATGTTTCCCTAAGGAAATGTTAAACAGATGTACAGAATTAGTTGTTTCAGCTTCACCAAAATCTATTTCCTTTCAGTTCAGTCTGGCCAGAGAGCTTACACCCCTCACCACCATCCCCCACTCTGTATATCCAATGCAGAAGCCATTCTTGGCTACAGAATTTTGACAGAGGACAATAAAGGAGCACATCCAGGAGTTTCCCCCTTAAAAACTCTGGAGCCAAAGCTTCATTCAAAACAAGTTTCATTCCAAAGCCTACTGTGATCCCTGCCAACATTGCTTTTTCAGTATTTGGACCCTGATGATACTGAACCATGTTATTGCTAAGAAGGCTTATGATACGAATGCTATTTGGCTTGAGAAGCTGCATTGCAATGTTGCTATTAGGCTGGCTCCTTTGGGAATTGCTTTGACATTACTTCAAGCATCTAAGGAGTGAAAGTAGAAACAATCACTTACGTGGGGGAAACAGACTCTGAGCATGTGTAGAGTGTACCTCCCCCCCCCCACATATCATACTGGATAACTAATATCACCTGATATCAAAAGTTTATAATTGAGATCAGGAGGAAAGCAAACAGAATCTGTACAATACTGGGTACAACATTTTTGGGAAGAGGTAAATAAAAAAAGTTTTCATTGCCTCATTATGAGTCAGATTATTGAACCATCTAGTTGAAGTTTATTCTGATGGACAGGGCTTTCTAGAATTTCAGGCAAGAGTCTATCCCAAGTCTGCCTGGAGATGCCAGTGATTGAACCTGAAACCATTTGGTTGCAAAGCAGTGCTTAGCCTCTGAGCCGCAGCCCTCTGCTTTCTCCTTTCTTTCTGCAAAGCTCATCAGGATACTCCTCAGCATTCCTGAACTTTTCAGAATTTCACCACCCTAACCCAAACCAATCCCCATATGTGCTCAGCTATACACAGTTATATTCTTGACCATCTAACCTCAATAAGCTGATACTGAGCCACTTAATCAGTTTGTTCACTTCACTGTCAAATCAACCAACAGTTCCTTCTTGTGAACAAGGAAAAGGGGTGAAGATGAGTGTATCTGTCTGGCTTTTAAAAACCCATTGGAGGTTAAGCAGATATTTTAATATGTGCACATAGAGGAAACAGGTTTTGTTTTTGTTTTTACTACAGTCTTAAATGAAAGTTTATGGAGTGTTAGGAAAGGACCCACCAGTTTCTTTCCCTCAGAATTTCCAAATAATATAATAGCAGTTCATGTGGAAAAAGGTGTGTATTTATTTCTCCATCTTTACCATTCCTTATCTTAACTTTCCATGCTAATTTTAAATAGCAACAACCGCAATAACTTCGGGTTTGAAAAGTGAAACCGGAATGAGGAAAAAACTCCCTTCCTCATTTCCATTACAGTATGCAAATACTGAAAGAATTTACAGTTTACTCTGAATGCTGGTTTACATAAGTGCCTTTTGCGTGCCAGGTTAGCTCTCTGTGGGATTCCAAAGAACTGGGATGGATTGTATTTCCTCATTTCTTTTAGGGCTCATTAGATAAAACACAGCTGGACAGGAAAACAAATTGATTACAGACCCAGCCAGTGCATTTCACAATTCTGCAATCTGGTGAATTGCAACCTGTACAGTTTCTAGCCAATAACAGCAAACACAAAATCAGCACACACAAAAAAAGGGGGGGGGGTCGGCATATTGGCATCTTTCTAAAAATCTTAACCCAAGGATGATTAAAGGATAATCTGAATTTTCCAACCAAAGCACATGAGAAGAACTGGGCTGTTTGATATTAAAAGCCAATTGGAGTGGTCTTACATAAGTGTTATATATCATTGGTGTTTTAATTGCCTTATTCATAGATTACATAGTACATGTGCCCACCCATTCTCTTGAATGAAAGACTGTGCAGTGTCCTTTTCTAGAGCTGTGCGATGATTCAGATTCAGTTCAGAAGTAATTAGGAGCACTTAGGAGCACAAACATCACACCGGTCTCTGTCAACCCTTTGAGGTAGTCCAGACCAGGAAATCAAAATCATGAATACTCACACTACCTTTATTGTAAGGTTACAGTAACAGAATCATGCATGTCTGAAAGCACTTCTCCCCTCCTACCTTTACCTTCCAGAGAACTAGGGAGGGTCCCTTCTGAGATGCTTCCCTTACCCCTTGTCCTTCTGTGGGCTGAAATATCTCTTCTCTGACTGTTGTTTAGGCTGCAGCTCGTCCACCTGTCTCTCAAGGTTATTTTCACATCCCATTACAGTATCTGACTCATTAAAACAACCACATCTGTTTCTGGGATTAAACAGCTGCAGTAGAAGCTTCCTGCAGTACACCATCATCCTGGGAAATGATGCCACAGGTGCTATATTTGCACTTCCACGTGTCCTGAAGCACCTCTTCTGAATCAAGTCTGAGGCACTGCATTACCTTAACACTTTCTTTCAGAACCTTCCCCCTGTCCTTCTTTTAGGAAACTGTGGTTTACGTATGCTTCTGAGTACCATTGTTTCAAAATTGCAAAGTTATCAATTTCACTTGTGGAAGGTTACTAAGGGAAGATGCCTGGTACATAAATAAGGAGGGAAAATCAAGCCAGGGACATTGTAATAGCATGATAAAAGCAGTGAGAAGGGATTCCAATTTACTAGAAAGGAGAATATTAGGGTTGCTGATGAATTAAGCATGTGAAATTAATAACAGACTAAGCAACTATGATTTGAACTTGTAGCTTCTGCTTGAAGAGCAATTGGAAGCTGGGGCCAAGGATCCAGCTGTGGACAATTGGGCCTTTGCACAGCTCCATCTGGTGTGCCAGTTGCACCCCTTCCTTCAGGTCCTTCAGATGGTCATTCATGCCTTAGTCTCCTCAAGATCTGACTACTGCTATGTGCTCTACATTGGGCTGCCCTTGAAAACCACTTGGAAGCTTCAACTGATCCAGAAGGCAGCAGCACCAGCAGTGATGGGCATGCCTCAGTATGTTTCCATGTGTATTCAAGGTGCTGGTTACTACCTATAAAACCCAACCTGGTATATGGCCAGATTATTTGAGGGATTGCCTATCTCCCATGGATTCTGGTTAGCTGGTATGTGCTGGCTGAGTTGGCATGCTTCGAGTCCATTTGATTAAAGAGTGCCATCCATCAGGTTAGTGTTAGGTTTCTTCTCTGTCATGGCACCTACTCTGTGGAATAAGATCCCCTCTGAAATCCTTGTGGCTCCACCCTGTTGGCATTCTGTAAGGCCTTGAGGACCTGGTTGTTCTCTAAGCCATGAGTTGAGAAGGATGTGGCCCCTTATTGGGTGTGTCTTTGTTATTTTTGTTTCAGAGTGTCCAGATCCCAACTTCTTTTGGTTTGTACTGGAAGTTTTTAATGTTAATGTACAGAGAGCTGCCCAGAGTCAATTGGAGTCGGGCAGCACCTAAATTGAAATAAATAAATAAATGGGCAAGAGTTTGGGACCAAGAAAAGATTTATCAGATGCATAGGAATGATAGTCTGAATCTATAAATTCAATGAAGATACAATGAAGATAACCAGCAGTAAATGAAGTATGCAGTAAAAGTGTCTGAAACATTTAAATCTTAAATTCCCACAATTATGAAGTACCTGCTTTATTCTTAGGTTATAATACAGTGGATATTATATTGTACCATATGTCACACATCCACTGAGCTGCTATTGTAGTTTGGAAAACTACCTTCACTGTGATGCTTCATATATGAAAAAGAAGCTTTGAGCAGGATGTGAGCACCCTAGCATTCACTAAAGTTAGGATATTTTTTTAGTACACATTAATTTACTCTTGCTTACATTGAACTGCACTTGCCACTTAATGACTATTTACTCCACAATTTGGAGAGATCTCGAATAGTCAGTGCTTATGGGAGATCATGGGAACTGCAAACAGTAGGTGAGGCAAGCCAATTCCAATTTAGGATTCCAGTTAAAACCCCTTTTATTACTTTCCTGAATCTCACTCCAGATTAGTACAGTACTCTTTCTCTCCATGCTGTTTGCTTTTTATTTTTAAGCCTACATATTACATAAGGGAATAAAACTGTATCTAGCTTAACCTTCAGAATGCCATTGGTGCAACCTTGCCTTTCTTCTCACCTACTTAGTCAATTTCAGTATGTAGCTACTTCAAAATCACCAGCAGTGTTTCATTAAATTGTTGCTGCAAAATGCCTATATAATTTCTGATCCATAGTAGAAAGCCTACAGGTAACTCATCTTTCCACAAAGTGATGCATTCTTATTTCTCTTGTTTGAAATTCTCTAATCTCTTCTACATTGGCCTCTATTGGACAGCTTTCTCCAATCTTGTCCTATAAGAATATATCAGGCCGCAGAGCACATGCAACCAATGGTTTTGCTGGTGAAAGATTATAGGAATTGCAAATCAACATTGCTGAAGGTTCCAATGCTGTAAATAGTTGTTTTTAAGCATAAGAACGTAAGGCTTTGCTTGGTGATTTCAAATTTACTGTACATAGTATATTTGTGTACATATCTGTGTGTGTACGAGAGAAAGAGAGAGAGAGAGGAGTGCCACAAATATTTAACAATGTATTTCACTGCCCCCACTGTGCACACACAGAGACAGAAACACATGCACTACTTCCTTTATTTTGCCCTCAAAAATCTTTGGAACAATGAAGTTCTGTTTCTGCTGAAATGAAAGGGGAAGAGATTATGTGTTTCCTGTTCATTTGTTTTCCCCATTTAAACAGAAGCAGTTTCTCACTTTGCATCCATAAATAAGTAGGGAGGCAACATCACATTGCCAGCACTTACATTAAGTGCTCTTCTCTGGAAAGGTTTAGTAATTTGTTCCTGGAAAAAATATTTGAGCAGCAAGACCTTATACCAAGATTTAATCATGAGCCTATCCTCAGCACATGTGGAAGCTTTAGTGGGTAATCCTTAGAGATTCAAAGCCAATAACAGCAGGAGCTTTATGCACTTAGAAGGAGCATCATTCCAAAATGGTTCTTCTGGGGAAGCAGTGACAAATTTTGGACAGAGAGCCAAGATGCTTGACAATGCTTTCCAGAACTGAGAAGGGACTTTTTCAGTAGTCTTACGGTAAATAGGAATTTATTATCACCTTTCGGCATTATAAGCTGAACTAAACTATTTAATTGCTCTTGGCCCACAAAGTGTTGTGCTCAGGATAAGGAGAGGGACAGTGGGGTTCAATAGCATCAAAGTTAGGGTTGTTTGAAGCAAACTGTCCCTTCCTTAATTCTTCTCTCTTTCGTTTAAGGCAGGGTGGTTGCCTTCTTGCACAGCCCTGCCTTTAATTCTCATCCCTTCTCTTTTTAGGGGATAGACCCCCACATAATCTTGATTTATAACAAGGGTAGATAAACTGGTTGGCTACCAGATGGTTCAGACTTCAGGTCCCATCATTCCTAGCCCGCATAATCAGAACTGTGAAAGGTACAGCTTGAAAAACTTAAGACTGACAGCTTGCTTTTCCCTATTTTTACATCATAATAAAAGTAAATAGTAGAATTTACAGAATCATCTGGGTTCATCTAGGGTTGTCACCAAAATTCTGTACAATGCAACAATTCCTTTTATACTAAAACATGGTTGAATTGCAAGGGATTTTTTTTAAAAAAAATCCTTTTTTGGTCTCCCAGGGCTTCTAGGATGGATATGTCTATTGCAAACAGAGCTTCTTTTTTTGCTGGGCAAAAGCATTTCTACTCTCCTCTCAGCAAATATACCAGAGGTACATTCTATCTTTGTCAGCCTTGCCAGGTAGACCAGACAGGACACATGACCAGATAAGCTAATTCTACTTTATTGTAAAGCTACATTAACAGAATCTTGCAAGTCTGAAAGTACAATTCTCCCACTATCTCCTTTACAGCCCAAGAAACTAAGGAGGGTCCCTCTTGCCCCACCCACTATCCAGCTGTGGGCTATGCCCTCTCTTATCTGACCATTCCCTAGGCAGCATCTCTTTTCTCCGTCTCCCAAGGTCATTCCCACATACCATTATATCCGTATAGTCAAGACTATGAGGAACTTCTCCCAAAAGCCTTGGGTGTGGCTCTTGCCCCTCCAAACATGAACACCAAATTAAGATTGGTACACGACCAAAGTAGGTTGGATGTGTGGATTTCAACTCCCAGAATTCCCCAGCCAGCACACATCTTAAAGTTGCCAAGGTTGAGAAACACTGTTCTAGTGGATCATGAAGTGAGCAGGGGGTTGACTAAATGAGCTCTAAACTGCCTTCCCAATACATTATTCTATGTAAACAGGAAAATAATGAATATATTAGGAGTAATCTTCTAAATTGTTTTAAGTTTAATTTTAATTAAGGGAAAGGTAAGTTAAATTACACCATGCTGGGGCGTGGTGGCTCAGTGGGTAAGATGCCAGGCTTGTCGATCGGAAGATCGCAATTCGGAGGTTTGAATCCCTAGCCCCGTGTGACGGAGTGAGCTCCCGCACTCGCCCCAGCTCTTGTTAACCTAGCAATTCGAAACCATGCAAATGCAAGTAGATTAATAGGTACCACTTCGGTGGGTAGGTAACAGCGTTTCACACGCGTCATGCGGCCACATGACCATGGAAGCATCTTCGGACAACGCTGGCTCTTTGGCTAACAAACTGAGATGAGCACCGGCCCCTACAGTCGGACACGACTGCACAACTGTGCGGGGGGAACCTTTACCTTTACCTAAGTTAAATTAAAACAATATTTTAATTGTTTAAGAACCCACTTTGGGGAGCAGGAGGTCCTAGCATGCCACTCAAAGCTCAGCTATATGCATGTAGCTCTGTGTGGAAGGGGGAATATGTGGGTGAACAGGGACCATATTGTTTCCAACATATCCATCCAGAGCCTCTCTGTCCCCAGTTTTCCTATACTGAATGGGAAGGTCTCAAGAGAGCTCACAGTCACTTGAATGTGAGAGAAATAGCCGTAGAGCAGCATTGAGGTCTTACATACATTTACTTACTATAGAAGCCACTAAGGTTCTTCCTGTTCAGCATGGAATGGCTAGATTGGATTGGGAAAGACTATGCAGGGAAATGCATGCAACTCTATGCCTCCTATAAAGAATGATGTTTCATCTTGAGATATAATGCCTCATTAAGTTTATTTTGTGACTGTACGTTCGGTCACCGTCTTTCTCCTTTGACCTGCTCTCACTGTACCTGATAAGCATGGATGGCTATTTATAGCAGAATTGGGTGTGTGCACCTTTATTGTTTACACAGTGGTGAGCAATCTGTTAAGAAACTACTCCTTCCATTCACAGAGATGCAGAACTAAAAACACAAGCCCTTGGGAGACCATTAACAATATGTGAAGCCATATTAAAACCAATTTGCGGATGTTTAAAGCAGAAACTTGCTTCTCCATCAGCTTGTTCTCTGCTTGATGACTTCTCATTTTACACCTTTTGAACAATAGTGGATTGAATCCAACAGCTTGAAAACTTTTTTCCTTAAACAGCTGCAATATTAAATGGCATAAAAGATAGCTTCATATAACTGAATAGCCGTAGGGAAACATAGCAACAGTTGGATATTCAGATGTTCAGTAAGGTATCTACCAGGTGTTCTGTTAAATGAGGGTAACTATGTGTTATATGCAGAAGACAACATTTCAGATACAACATTTCACACATACACATTTCTGAAGCAATCTCATAATCCTTTACTTTATTAACACTAGGCATTTTACATAATAGTCCCAGTAAACTATTCCAGGAAAAAGGCAACGCAACTTACATATTGCAATAGTTAAATATTAATAACAATTGTATCATGCAATACCCAATAATTGAAATATAAAAACACAGCACTGAAGTTCATCACAGACATGCCTTCAAGGCCTTAAAAAAACCTTGTGAATATTTTTTTTTAACAACCTACTTTAGGAAGAAAATGCCACAAGCGTAGTGCTATAAATAAATAAAATACAAATACAGTTAGATACAAATACAGCTTTGCTCTTTCACAGCAACCTACCTTAAAGTAGACTTCTCAAATGAGAATTATCCCAGACAGATACAGTATGTAGCCATTATTCAAAGATTCCATCTGGTTTGATGGTGTGAATGTGAAGACATCATTCCACTTGATCGCTCAATTGATTCAATTTATAAGGACACTAACTAAGTGGCTCAGGGCAACTAAAACACTAAAATCAACCTGCTAAACCTGCCAATAATGAATTATTTTGATAAAACATAGGACATTTGGGGTGAGGAGGTAGATAACTGAGGCCAGATTATCTTACTTAAGGTAGGGTACATCATCAGCAGTCGAGCCTTCAGTGGCAAAATGGGATCAGTCAGTGCTTAAAGTTGTCAGGATGTAGTTTTGATTTATTAGAATTCTGCTCTGAATTTTTTGCAGGGGTGGTTTTTTGTTTTGGATGTCAGTCATCCGCATAGAACAGGGGTGGGGAACCTTTTTTCTGCCAAGGGCCGTTTGGATATTTATAACTGGGGACTGGGGGGTGGGGGTGGGGTTTCTGGGATTTCTGCGGACCGGGGGCCGGAGTTTGCGGGTGGGAGCCAATCACAAGCACTGGGGGAGGGTTTTGCGAATGGGAGCCAATTGCATGGGAGGGGCGGGGTTTGCAGGCGGGAGCCCCATGGGCCTTAGGCGGGAGCCCCGCAGGCCTTATATGGCCCGTGGGCCTGACATTGCCCACCCCTGGCATAGAACATACCCACTCATATTTTGCAAGAGCACAAATATTGATATATTTTCTTATTGCCTTTCTGGGGGTGGGGGGTGAGAAGGTTCTGTGGCTGTAATACTGACACTACACTCTCTCTATCTACCTACAACTGTAACCAGTTTCATGCATTATGGCCTTGAGGGGTAGAGTGACTCTTCTGGGGGGAGATGGGCGGTGGCAAAATTTGAAAAATAAATAAATAAATTACTTCCCATAGCGCTCAGGAACTAGCACTGAAATACAACTCTAGCAATTCAGTTGGGTGGAACATTGGGGAAGAAATATTTTCTAATGAGCCAAAAGCTGTAATCTTTTCCTCCTAGCCTCCAGAAAAAAACAAATGATTGCAATGTCGGGGGAATTCCCTGGAAAAAGGGAGGTTACGTTTTATAAATGATATGACCTGGAGACTTCCTTGACCCTTAAAACACAGAAGACTAAATGAGGTTGGAGAACTATAAAACAACAGAGTTGGGGTGATATATAGCAATAAGCATGAAGATCAAGAGAGATTAGATTTGAACAAAGCACAGCACAGGCAACATGGTGGTAAGATTTGGGAATAGGTGACACTAGGCTTTAATCAGATGGTCTCTGCCTATCCTTTCCTTCTCTTAAAAATAATCCATCAATGGTCATCTAGGCCAGTGTTTCTCAACCCCAGCAACTTTAAGATGCATGGACTTCAACTCCCAGAATTCCCCAGCCAGCATGCTGGCTGGGGAATTCTGGGAGTTGAAGTCCACGCATCTTAAAGTTGCTGAGGTTGAGAAACACTGATCTAAGCCAATATTGATCCAAACTCAAATTCAGCAATTCTATTCCTTTGCTTTAATCAGATGAAAAGTGGTGGCATCGTCAGCATATTTTTGGCACAGAAACTCCAAATCTCCTGGTGATCACACTCAGTACAGTAGTTTAAAGAAAATGTTAACTCCTAGGGAAAGTTAGATGGAACATATGAGAGCCATGGCACAAAAGTAAACCCCTGAACAACCATGCCTAAGTCTCCCACTCAGATTCTGTGGTTAAAAGCCCTGAATGTCACTTAGATGTCCAAGAGAATTAAGAGATCTTCTTTCAGTGTAAAATATGATTTGTGGTGACAAAGGCAGCTCCATGTTAAAACATGGCCTGAAACTGAGCTAGAGAGGCAGAAATTATTGAGAAACCAATTGCCACATAGTACTCTGTTCTTTAAAAGTCATCTGCAATTTCTTTAAAACTAAAGCCTCTTGAGATAGTTACCTTTCAAGAGGACTAGGACATGCCAGTTCTTATGTCAAGGAAAAGGTGTTAGGAAATAAACAGTTGTAATAGTGTATGTGTTTTTTAATAGAAACAGGAATGTGGCAATTAGAGAGTTCCACAGGTATTGTATATGAATAATAGCTTTGTTTTCAAACAATCTTTCCATACATTATGCTCAGCTAAGCAAAGCAGAAATATCCAGCTGTTGGGTGATTTAAATGGCACTCACAGAATAATCTGTCTGCTGATATCTCTAAACTGTCAAGCTGCACCACCTTGTTAAAGATGTGAGATTTGGACACGGTGGTGAGAAAGCTTTATAGAAAGAATGTTTCCACTCATCACTTTCCTCCACGGAGAACATTAAGTAACACTGGCTGAACTTGTTACCTTAGGCTGTTTCAAGGGTTTGATGAATCATCTACGAAGATGGGAAAGGCCAGGCTACAACTTCTTCTACTCTTAGTGCTTTTTATTCCTTTCAATTTACTGCTCACTCCAATCAGTCATAATCTTCTGCTGAGAATTTGGGAGTTGCAAATAACAAGGGTTGCAAATAACAAGGGTGAGTTGTGATACAACAATGGAGAATAATATTAATCTCAGAGAATGAACATTGCTATGAAAGGAGGCTGCCCTCAAGAAATTCTACAGGGGTTCAATATCCATATCAATGTGAGCCTAGACCAGACCACACAACTACACACTTTGGGGGTATCATATCTTCTGTAATAGAATATATATTTCATGTCATTTTGGCCCCTAACATCAGTACTTTAAGATTATGGGTTGGATTTTGAAAGGGTGGGTTGCATGGTGGGGTGCAATTTTATCCAGAGCAGGCAGTGCAATCAGAAGAAGCACCACGAATCATACCTTCATGTTGTCATAATTTTTTTTTATTTGCATCTAGCCTATAACTGATCCAGATACAAATCTAGCTCTTCATTTGATCTGATGAAAAGTGATAGAGTTGGTGTCATCAGCACACTGATTTACATACATTCCAGATTTGGAGATGACTTTGTATAGCTTTTTAATTTAGATAATGTATAACAAGGAAAATCAGGTACAAATTTGTAGGATCCCCTAGAATAGAAATGAACCATCGAGGGTTTGTAATTTCTAATCCAGACAAGCTGTCAAGAAGAATATCATGTGATTTAGTAATCACAATATTACTAAAAGACACAAGGAGTTCCAGGAAAGTTAATAAGGTTGCAGTCATCGTGTACATAGAATGAAAGTATACAAACATCACCGTATGTCAGAAACCCAGGAACCACAGGTTATTCTGGAAGGCATCTCTCCAACACTAGCCAGCCAATGACAGATTTATTCCAAAAATCTCATTTCTTGTCTTTAAAAAAACAGAACAAAACATGAGAAAGAACATCCTTACCATATGCAGGAAAAAGACTCTTACTTTCCATTTCAGAACAAAGCAAGATAGAAATCTTTCCTGCAATAAGCAAGTAAAACAAAACTTAGTTTGCTTTAAATCTGATTCATAGTAAATATCATGAAAGTGTTACTATGTGTGAGTGGAGCTCAGCCATATTTCTAGATTTCAGATTGATGAGACCCCCATATGGACATAGGGTGTGGACATGCACATTCTACTTATTTAGGACATATCAGTTCAGTACTATCAGGGAGAAGAGCTGATAGGTGAAACTATGCCATAGAGGGCCAAAAAAGCGTGATCCCACAGCTTCCCTTACAGGTTTGCAACCTGCAGCAACAAGTAATGGCTAGACTAGGAATAATGGCTGAACAGGGAAGCCATTTCATACCTCCTCCCTGCATCTACTACACCATAGACTAAACTAGTGTTACTAAATCAAGTTACTTCTTCACACAGGTTGCTCATTTGAGAAAGATGTGAATTCAGTCATACTACAGTCTCTCTAGTCTTCCTCAGATGTTATTAAAAGTAGTGAAAGCAGCTCATGAGAAGGATGAAGCTACCACAAGTAGTTTCCCTTTGTTGGGTATACCATGTAGCTCCTCCCTCAACTATTTTGATATACAGTATGAAAGTCTGCAGAGAGAACCTTTATATGGGCAGTTGTATGCCAAGAAAGTGCCTTTCCACAGACACCAGTGCTACAGGTAGGAATTTGTGACAGACAGAGGAAGACCACTTGGAGAAACAACAAGAGGGTGCAAGTCACATCAGAGAACAAGCTAATTTGCACACTCCTTGATTTTATCTCTTGTGATAAGGTCTGAAGAGTGTTTCTCTTGTTCTTAACAAAGTATTTTGCTTTTCAAAAAAATATGGCTAGGGAAAAACCAAAACCAAATACAAACAATACATATATTAAAAACACCAAAAAGAAAAGAAACAAAAATTGAAGCAAATGCATATTCATTCTATTTAAAATGCACAAAGAAACTACACATCTTGCAATCAATATAAAAGGGTGTCTTAGTTTAAGGGCTATCTTCTGGGAGGGGTCAAAATATAGTGGATGCAACTGTATGATCAAAGCCCTGCTCTTTGTACATGGAGATGACATTAATGTACTTATAAAGTGGAGGGGTTTGGGTTATGCAGTAATACAGTACCTGCCATCTTGACTTTTTTTAATCTCCTTCCATGCACACACTCCTGGTCAATTTTCAAAGCAACAAATTAGCCCATACAGAATTATATTGTTCAGGCTTCATCAATAAAGAACCAATTCAAAGGCTGAAATTAAGCCCATATTTTCCATCCTGAAATTTTATATCCAGAGTGGGAGTTTATTTCCAGCAAAGCCAAACTATACTTTACAAATTCAATAAATCCAAAGTTCTTCATAACTGATAAATTCCAAGTTGTCAGGGTATAACATCATATTAACATCTTTAAAGTTACTTCTCTTTGCAAAATTATATTAAAAAATAGTTTCAATAGGAGTGCAAAGTGGGACTCCTCCATAGCAAGCCCAAATCATATGTGTCAAATACACCACAACTCCAAGTTCCTAAACTCTAACCTAGAGTTTTAGTCCATGATATTGAAAAAGGCTGGGGACTCAGTGAGAATCTGCTTTGCATGTACAAAATTCCAGATTCAATAGCCTGACTCCTGCATCTCCTTCCATTATTCTGAAGAGACATTGACAGTTAAGGACCAAGAATGCTGGGTTAACTAGACCAATGGTCTGACTTGGGAGAAAGAAGCTTCCTGTGTTCCCCTTATCCTTGTCAGTTTACAATCATCTGGAAAGTGTTTAGTCTGATTGCAACCGAAGCCAACTCTGAGTTTCCATTGCATTCTTTGTGCATTATTGATCATCCATGTTGGTGGCCAAGAGTTTGACAGCAGCTTTTACCCATTACACTATAGTGTCTCACTGCAAAAAGAATTAACCACAAAGCTCAGACACAGGCAATATAAGCACTTGTTTGGGTCTTTTCCTCACCATTTGACACAAGTGAAATTGAGCCCCATAATATTTACTATGCAGGGCTTTTTATAATGCTTAGCCATGGCGTGCATCAAGTTCCCGGCGTTCTGAGATGATTTGAGGTTTCTTCTTAGCACAGTAGTTTGTTAAATCAAGTGAAACGTATGGCAGTAAACTCTAAGGTTCTGAGCAAGAAGTAATCATACAAGTACTGCAATGTATGTCAACTTTAGGCTGCCAAAGTTCTGGCAGATTATCAAGATTTGAATGTCAGCCTTCATTCTTTCTGATGCTGCTATTAAAAGGTGGAAAGAATGTACTGGATTCAAGTTTTAATGGAACTTTGTTTAATGGACACTTCCCATACTCTATAGCAGAGTTTTTCAAACTTGGCAACTTTAAAATTTGTAGACTTCAACTCCCAGAATTCCCCAGCATACTGGCTGGGGAATTCTGGGAATTGAAGTCTGTGCTTTTTAAAGTTGCCAAGTTTGAAAGACACTGCTCTATAGGAATGAGAATGTGTTTATGCTTTGAAGCCCTTTGCTAGATGCAGTTTTCTCAACAAATTGTTTCCCAAAGTGTCTATCCAAAAAACCAAAGTTCACAAAAGTACACATATTGATGAAAATAGCTGAAAGAAATACTGAGGAGAAATGTGAATGGTAATTGCATGCACTTTCAAGAAGACTTTTTAAAATAACAAAAAATAAGATGATTAAAAACTGAGGTAAATAGCAAAATCTTATGCGAAAGACTGAATTGTTCATATTTATTTATTACTTATTTAATTTTTATCCCACCTTAATTATTTTTTATAAATTACTCAAGGCAGCAAACATACCAAATACTCCTTCCTCCTCCTCTTTTCCCCACAACAACAACCCTGTGAGGTGAGTTGGGCTTAGAGAGAGAGACTGGCCCAAGGTCACCCAGCTGGCTTTTATGCCTAAGGCGGGACTAGAATTCTCAGTCTCCTGGTTTCCCATTGGCTCCTTCCCAGGGCTGAGAGACAGGGACTGGCCCAAGGTCACCCAGCCGGCTTTCATGCCTAAGGCGGGACTAGAACTCTCAGTCTCCTGGTTTCTGGCCCAGCACCTTAACCACTGGGCTCTTATTCACTCAATTCAAAATTTGGTCAATCCACAAATTAAAAGATCTCATCCTACAAATTCCAGTCTTAACTCAGAAATCTTAGGTTGATTCCATCATTGATTCCATCATTGGCATCTAGGGTGAGACCTAGAGTGGAGTAATGGTGAAGGTATTGGACTAGGATCAGGGAGGCCAGGTTCAAGCCCACGCTTAACCACGGAAACCCATTGGCTGACCTCAGGTCTCAAAGGGTCACTGTTGTAGGGATAGTGTGAAGGGAGATCCCCATGGAAACTTCTTGAGCTTTTTGGAGGAAAGGTAGGCTATAAATGTAATAAATTAAATAAATCAGCCTTCCCAACTATGTAACATACAAGATTTAGTACTCCCTGGGAAGGGAGTAGTTTTTCTAACTGCAAAATCTGTTCCATGGGAGCACTAGCTGCTTTCAAAGTCTGCTGACTTTAAACTCTGGAGCAGCAGCACCTTCATAGCAGCCAAAATGGTCAGTCTGTTGAAAGCAGCATAGTGTTTGCACAATGCAAGCCCCGTCTCTTTTGCATATGCATCATGATATCGCATGCACATCCCAAAAGGGAGGAGGTTGCAGTGTGACACCACTCAGATAATGTTGATCAAAATGGCCAGTGTTGCAGACTCCCATGCTCTGGAGATACTAAAATGCCAAACATTGGCAGAAAAGCACAACATCAACCCATAAACAAACAAACATTAGGGCTTATAGGTAAATAATATTCAGGCATTATGTTCACACTGATCCAACACAAGTTATATTGGTGTCATAGTAGAGATGGTCTTCATGCTTACAGCATAACAGTCTTCACCATGAAGTCTTTGCATACTCTTGAGGTAGAACTCTCCATTATATCAGCGGTCCCCAACCTTTCTGATACCAGGGACCAGTGGTGGAAGAAAATTTTTCCACGGACCGGGGGGTCGGGGTTTGCAGGCGGGAGCCAATCGCGCGCACTGGGGGGTGGGGTTTGCAGGCGGGAGCCAATCACACGCACCGGGGGCGGGGAAAGGGCTGCTCACCACTCCTTGTGGGTTAAAGTGAACATGAAAAAGTAATGTCTGAATAAGACTTCTGGGTACATATATAATATTTAGATACCTCTTGATTTTTGCCATGGTGACACATGATATAGAATGGCCCCCATGCTAGATCTGTTTCATTGCTGCAAGACTGTGATCTGTGATATGTTTTGATATCAGTCTCCAGGAACTGAAACCTGCTGCATATGTCATAAAGAGACACATACTTCTCACAACCACCTACTGTATACTTTGTGGCCTGATCAAAGACAATGAATTCAGGTTATAAACCTACCTTAGCATCTATCTTTCATGTCATGGTGTAAATGCCTTAATTGTTTTCATTGTCCCAGCAACTGCTCATTTGGGTCACCATGAAAGTGCAGCCAGGAGAGGGACAGGAAAGGAATTACTGTTTGCACTAGGCACAGCCTTGAAACACAATGTTACGTTCTTGTTTGATTGTGGCAGCAAAATATTTTATGCTAATAAATAAAAGCCATCCACTAGGTCAGAATGCCTGCTTTTCAATAGAGTCTTCATGGTCACTAACTAAAAGGTACTTAAATGCGACTTGCTTGAGTAGGTTTTGCTGCATAACTGCCAGGTCAGAACTGTTTTGTATTATGGAACTAGAATGCCATAAATTCTCAATGGATGGAGAAGAGCTGGACGAGATCTTGGAGACTCATGGGGACCAGCAAGACAAGTGGCAAAGAGTTGGCCTGTACCACCAGGGTCCCTGCAGTTCCAGATTCCAGTCAGGTCTTCCCCAAACACCATGTGCAACTTGCAAGAATCCTTGTCTTGTATCCTCAGTCTGACTAGGAACCCAGATCTGGTTTGTATCCCAGCCTTATTTTTCTCTTATACTGAGAGCTTTTTGCTACTTTGACTGAGCCTTGGAATGGTGTTACACCTTGCTTCTGCTTCATGCCCCCCATGGTTGTGTTGATCTAAGATGAAAACCTAAAAACCCTTATTTGCCAGCACATCATACTGGTTCAAGTATTGAACAGGCACCAGAGAGACCCAGGTTTATCACTGAAGCTCATATATATATATATATAACATACATACATACATACATACATACATACATACATACATACATATGTGACCTTCAGTGATAAACCTGGGTCTCTCTGGTGCCTGTTCAATACTTCAATATTTATTTATTTATTTATTTATTTATTTATTTATTTATTCATACATTTATTTATTTATTTATTTATTTTCTATTGACGCCCATCTCAGAAAGTGACTCTGGGCAGCGAACAATCATAAAAATGTAAGTTAAAAACAGTTACAGCCTCCCTCACATAGTTCTTGTGAGGAAAAATAGGAGGATGGACTGTTGTGCACATTGCCCTGAGCTTGTTATGGAAAAGAGGAGTGTAAATCTAACAAACAAACAAACAAATAAATCTGCCTGCAAAATACACTAACTCCTATGGAGGAACAGGACATTGAATGCCTACAATGTGGAAGTTTTCAGCTGGACAATGTACTTTATGAATTCCTGACTGCAGCATTTACGCCTCTGAAAGCTGACTTTGTTTTAAAAGGAAAGTGTGAAGGGATTTACATCCATCACAAAAACTAGGGAGCATTTTTTTACTAAATGCCCTGCACTAAGGGTTAACTATAAGGGGGTGTGATGGCTCAGTGGTTAAGATGCCAGGCTTGTCGATTGGAAGGTCACCGGTTCGAGACTTGAGCGCTGCGTGATGGAGTGAGCTCCCGCACTCGCCCCAGCTCTTGCCAACCTAGCAATTCGAAAGCATGCAAATGCAAGTAGATTAATAGGTACCACTTCAGTGGGAAGGTAACAGCATTCTGCGCTCATCATGCCAGCCACATGACCGTGGAAACATCTTCGGACAGTGCTGGCTCTTTGGCTAACAAACGGAGATGAGCACCAGCCTCTACAGTCAGCCACGACTGTGCAGGGGAAAACCTTTACCTTAACCTAAGGGTTAACTATATCAGTCTTCCCATGGAAACAAAATAAATGAATTATCCAAAGACTTATCAGATATGACACAAACTGAAAGCTTGCCGAGGTATTATCTATATCTTGCAAATGTATTTATTACCCCAGTTGTTCCCAAAGTTTTCATACCTGGAGCATACTTTTCCTGCATTAAAATGTGTGACTTTTCATTCCACCCCATAAGTTAAAAAATTCTTTTTTAATCATCATAATGAACAGTCAGTCCTCCTCCTTGAAACTGCAGTTTAGTGCAGTGTGCAGTTATGAACTGCTTTACCTGGTGTCACTTCTCTCAGAGAAAATTAGATACATCAATACATTTTTAAAAAATGATCATGCATTTTCTTGTGATGCCACTAGTGTTGGAACGAAGAACGACTATGTAATGACTATGGGCTAAATACATACATACATAAATACATACATACAATCACAGACACAGACACAGACACAGACACAGACACAGACACAGACACAGACACACACACACACACACACACACACACACAGTACCAGAACCTCAGGTCATTTATCCTACACATAAGAAAATAAGCAAGTAAGAATTTGTGATCCTTGTTCATTAAAACAACTACCTTTTCTGTTAATTTTCTATGACCTTCAGCCTTACTCTTTCCAGGTAGGAGTTTCTTCCATAGTTTGTACAGATCTGTTGGTTACTTTTTTGCTTATCCCATGAATGCAGACAATGCATGCTCTTACAGCATATATTTTACTTCTCAAACATTGAAATTCCCTAGCTAACTGATCGCTCAGGATCTTATTTGACTGTAATAGAGAACAGAGAGAGGAGTAAGCAATTATGGGGGTCAGAGGACTACATTTGGCTTAAGAGGAGCATGCCAAAGGCTACATTTCCAAAAGTAAGTGTTGAACAAGATGAATGGTGGTTCTTTCGCAGAGTTCAAATCTTTCCAGAGAAGGCTGAGTAGAGCCTTTTCAAGCAAATACTGAATAAAATGCAAAGTCATGAAATCATTGATAGAAGAGGAAAATATATGTGGCCTGAAATTTGCTGGCTGCTATTCCTATTTTCAAATAAATATACTATCATGGGTATTGGCAAGGGGGGTATATAATGACACATGCATGATAACATAATCAGTCAAATGATATGGCTTACATACCTGCATCGGACTCAAGGTCCAAGTAAATAATTATAGCATTTGCGTGATGATGCCATTGTATATGTGCCATTTTGACATTATCAGGTTTTTTACAGATGCTGCTGTATACCACTACTCTGTCTGAAAGACTATGGCTTTTCTCAGAATGGCCAAATCCATAACTTCCCCTTTCCCCCACACTGAATTTGTTTTTAAAAATCCTTATAGTCTTTTGATCCTCTTGATGAAAAAAAAATGGCAGTCATAAATTCTTGTGAAAAACAAACCAAACCAAATTTTCACACCTTGGTACTGTCAGATGCAGTAGGTACTGCTGCTGGGTGACTTATGTTGAAACCGGCTGCTCAGCTGTAATTAAAAATGACAAGCCTGCCACACGCACACACAAAAGCAGTGGCAGCTTTCATTCAGCTGCTAGAAACATGGCTGAAGGTGTTCAGAGATATTTTGGAGCATAGCAAACAAATCCCACTGCCAAAATAGATGAGTGGACAGTGTCACTTTTTTCCACAGTCACATAAAACTTTCTTTCCCATCCGTTTGTGAAGAAATGTGTCCATTTTGGAAAGTTCTTCATTAAAAAAAAAAAAGAACCTCACCAAATTTCCTACCATTCCTACAACTCAGTTCAAGCCATGAAAGCCACCATGGGAAAAGCAAGATAAATTGGAGATACCCCAGAAGGTCCTCCTTCAAATTGGCTTTCAGATCCTACTGGCCAGTCGCTAGGCTTCAGCACTACAGCAATTAGGCAGAGCACTCGGTCTTCAGGGGAATATTGATTCTCACATTCATTGGAGGTAATATAAGTTTATTATCTGTACCGGTTCAGATAATGTCATGCATTGCCCAGAAGACTTGTTTTATGACCTTGGCACTTGCTGGAAAAGGAAATAAAGAACCGCCTCACACCTAAACATCTGCAAACTGGACTAACCTCATGTATTTCTTTCAGCTGGGCTTCCCCCAAGAATTCAGCAGTCCTGGTGTCTGCTAAGAAACCATCCCTTTTCCAAACTCCTTCAGTTTTCCTATTCTCCAGCCAAGTTGGATTGGTGCACCATAAATACAGTACAGACTTTCAATCTCTGCAATTTTAGTTCCATGTTATGGTTCCAGCATCAATCTGATGACTTCAGTGGATCATTTCACCCGCTCCACACACCCCTCCTCAAAAGATCATCTTCAGCAATTGTTAATGCACATTGCCTCTATTAAAGGAATACTTAATTGTCACTCAGCTGCTAATAAAGGTTTTCTTCCTTGAGGAGACTTAGCATGCCTCACTACAGGCTTGCACACTGAAGGACAAAGGCACTCACTTACATGAGGAAGAGGATACATTTCACAGAACTTTTTTTCTGTTCACAATTTTTTGTGTGTGGCTCCATCAGGATGAGCTGTAGCGTGTGACAGAATGCAGTGTGACAAAGATGCAGAGCACTGACCAACAGTAAAAGTTTAAAAATCTGGGTAGTGAGTGGTCTCAAACCTGGGCTATGCTTCCTAACGTAGCCTCTCAAGAAAAAAATTATGAACATCTCTAAGTAAAAAAGCGAAGGCTGAGATCTAATGTATCTTCCCTAGCTTAGCTTCTGCTTAATTAAATTAATATTATCGATAATAATATCGACCATGGTATCCTTTTGGGGCAGCTCAGGGAGTTGGGGGTGGGCGGCATAGTTTTGCGCTGGTTCACCTCCTTCCTCCAGGGCCATTCCTAATCGGTGGTGATAGGAGAGGAGAGGTCTGACCTGCGACCCCTCTTGTGTGGGGTGCCGCAGGGTTTGGTTCTCTCTCCTCTCTTATTTAACATCTACATGAAACCACTGGGTGAGATCATGGGATGAGGTATCATCAATATGCTGATGATACTCAATTGTATATCTCCATCCCGGGTGAAGTAAGTGATGCGGTCGCCACCTTGTCTCAGTGCCTGGGGGCTGTGGGAGCCTGGATGGGGAACAACAGGCTTCAACTGAACCCTGGTATGATGGAGTGGCTGTGGATTGATGGCCTCTCGGTATCCAGGAAATTGTCATCTTTGGTTCTGGATGGGGTGGCACTGCCCCATTCGGAACCAGTGCGGAACTTTGGAGTCCTCCTGGACTCACAACTCCTGCTCGAAGAGCAGGTGGCAGTCGTGGCCAGGAGGGCCTTTGCACAGCTTCGGGTTCTGCACCATTTACGCCCATTCCTGGAACGAGATGCCTTCTGAACAGTCACTCATGCCCTTGTCATCTCCCATATAGACTACTGTAATGTGCTCTACATGGGGCTACCCTTGAAGAGTATCCAGAAGTTTCAGCTGGTCCAGAATGCGGCCACATGGACAGTTATTGGTGCCGTAAAATCGGCACATGTGACACCACTGCTGCACGAGCTGCATTGGGTACCAATTTGCTTCCGGGTCCAATTCGAGGTGTTGGTTATCACCTTTAAAGCCCTACATGGCATGGGAACAGGTTACCGGAGGGACCGTCTCATCCCCATAACATCAACCCACCCCACCCGGTCATGCAGAGAGGGCATGCTACGGACCCCATCAGCAAACGAATTCCATCTAGCGGGGTCCAGGAGCCAGGCCTTCTCTGCAGTTGTGCCCGCCCTTTGGAATATCTTGCCCCTGGAACTAAGGTGGGTTTCCTTGCTCCCGGCCTTCCGGAAGAATTTGAAGACTTGGTTCTGCCGCCTTGCCTGGGATAGGAAAGGCAATAGCTACTCCTGGGGGTGGCTGGTGCCATAGTGCCCTCCCTATTATTTTAGATCATAATGTTTTTGCTACTTTTGTTGGTCCTCCCCCACAGTTTTAGGCTGGCTTCAGACTTGAAAAGGCTCTTCTTTTTTCCCCCTATGTCTCAGGGCACTTCCCCACTGGTTCAACCCAAATCCTTTAGAAAGCAATTTGAAAACTATCCACAATTGTCTTCTGATCTCAAAATGCAGGGAACAGTATGAACCAGGTAATATTTACCTTCCTTCCCTCCATAAGACCAATAGAAGAAAATGTAATCCACTGTCTACCCTGCCCATTCAGCTACATTCGACTGTTAGATAACAACAAAAACCATCATCATTGCACACAAAAGGGACTAAAATAAATTGCTAGTGTCCTCCCCAATCTAAGCTTTTCAGGACACATATTTCTGTGGACTGCAGAGTATTTGAGAGGTTACTATGGTGGGAAGCTATGTGAGGGAAAATTAATTATAAAAATTCTGAACACCTCCAAAGGCCTAGTTACTATGTCACTTTCCTTCTGTTGTACTTCAAAGCCCTTTTGTTGTTGTTGTTCAGTCGTTTAGTTGTGTCCGACTCTTCGTGACCTCATGGACCATAGCACGCCAGGCCTTCCTGTCCTCCACTGTCTCCCGGAGTTTACTCAAATTCATGTTCATTACATGGGTGATGCTATCTAACCATCTCATCCCCTGCTGTCCCCTTCTCCTTTTGCCTTCAGTCTTTCCCAGCATCAGGGTCTTTTCCAGTGAGTCCTCTCTTCGCATTAGGTGGCCAAAGTATTTGAGCTTCAGCTTCAGTATCTGTCCTTCCAATGAGCAGTCAGGGTTGATTTCCTTTAGGATTGATAAAAGCTCTTTAGCTGTTGACAATTTTGCTGCTCATTTTTCACCCAGGTACTTTCCCTAAGAATTATTTCCATAGCTGTATCTTGTTAAAACAGCTGGGTTGGAAAAATAGTGAGGTAAGTCCTAACCGAAGCATGTAGCAGGATTGTATCATTTCCATTGCCTGAACAGCTGCATTTCAAAAGGAAGCGGACCCTGGGCTAACTCTGGAGAGATCTGGGGGGCTCTGAAGGGATAAAAGGTTTAACATCCAGCATGGCTTAAGGAGCTCATTTTGCCCAGTAAGCTTCCTAACATTCCAAAAGTGTAATAAAGGGCCAACATGTTACCCTGAAAGCCTCAAAGGTGAGATTAGTGGGTTTCTGGTGGTCTCCAGACTGCATATATTGCATCCCTGGCCTACAGGAAGGGACAACCTCAGGGAATAGGATGCTGAATCTCTTTAAGAGGCAAAAGGGAATGTAATGGTTGGCTTGAGTCCAGGAAACAGGAAGTAAAGTACAGCAACAGTTCTACCAACAGGAAAATAACTACTATAAAGCAGTCAAAATGAAAAACCAGCCTTGCTGCTATTTCCAAGAAGCTGGAGCACCATACCTGGTTCCACTTTGCAGGCAGCTCCTAGGTACATGCCTAGAAGGTGTTTTCTGCCCACCTGGATTATCGAATTTGCCCACCTGGATTATGTATCTTCTTCCATATCATTAAAAAAAATGTGTCCCACCTATCAGGTTTTTAAAACCTATTTCACATCATTTTTTAAAAGCTCATAAATGGGAGGGGGAGGGGGAAACAATGTAATGCAAACAACTTGTTGAACACTTGATCCTTCTGGACCCATCCCTCTTCCACACTCCACAAATTTACCAATCACTTCTTCCCTTCATTTGCTTTCCATGCTCAAGGTGTTAGTTTCCTTAGATTTCCTTTCAATTATATTCCTCCTCTTTCTACTGAGTTTTCCCTTCTTTCCATTATTTGCCAAAGTTGGATTTATTATTTATTTATTATTCAGATTTATCACCACCCATCTCTACAGCAGTAGACTCTGATGTTGATCTTACTAGCTATCCTACTGTAGCTCCTAATTCAGGGGTTCCACAACCCAGTGAAATCATAAATGAACTTGTATAACATCTGTCCCTCAAATAGAACTAATGATATCCCTAAGGATAGCAGGGTTGGGCAATAAATAAATAATCCATTTAATTAAAATAATAAAATGTGACTCTGTGCATCACCAGGTCTTCTTAAGCTGTGGCACTCACTGTGACCTTCTTCAGACAAAATGGAAAGCAAAGGCCTGAATGACTTATCATTATACAGTATTTCCACTTTGCTTATACAAGCCTGGTCAAGTTTTTTTTTTTTTAAATAGAATTATGACCATCTGCTACCCTGAGTTTGAGAAGCCCTGCCTTATCTGTTGAAACATGTTCTCTTCCTAGTATCCAAACCTTTCCTTTTCTTTTGGCTGGAACCAAGGAGCAAGGAGGATCCTAGAACAACTTTATTTTTAAATACATTTTCTGAACTGCTGAAAATCTGCCATGACATGCTATGGAGATTTTTATATCATGGAGAAAGAGGGGTTTTTTTTAAAGCATCTGAACAGAACCATGACATAATTTGTCTAGGGTCATCAGATTTGGGCTGCAAAAATCCAGTTGGCCATGAGATGGCAGCAAGGGATTAGTGTGCATTACATCTCTTTGTGGCAACCTAGCCGTTGTCTGGATTTTGCAGTCCAAATCTGGTATCCCTAATTTTACATAACATTGCATTAAGATGACCATGTCCTGCTACATTTGCAATAGAAAGCATCTTTTCACATGATAGAAGAATCTATGTGTGGGAACCGGAACCTGGGAAACAGCTCTTAAGATATTCCCATCTCCTCTTCAGCCCCTGAGCTAAATGCGAAAAAAAATAACTTTCCTCAATAATTGTATCTTGCTTGGCTCTAGACATGTGGGCAAATAAAGCAGCACTTTTGAAGTGAAATTTTCTTTGCTCCTTAATTAGGGATTAATAGCCCTCAATTTGTGCCTAAGAGCATATTGGACTGAGGTTGGAGCAGCTCCCATTCATGTTTAACGTTTAACGTTTAATGTCTAATGTCTAATTCACTTTTTATTTTTTGGGGAGGGGAGGAGGTAAGCAGAGGCATGTTTTCAAATATGTGACTCATCTAACAAGCTCACTCTTGTGTGACCAACATTCCTCCCCCTCCACATGCACATGGCATGTAATCAACCAATGATTTCATTTAAGTTTCCAAAGGCAGCTTAAATTCCAAACAGCGTAGCTTGATCTGACTGTGACAAATATCCTTAACAAGCCAACTCATTGGTTGAGCAGGAGCAGTGCTGTTCCAAGCAAACTACAGACCACACCTCAAAGAAACCAAGTGAACATAGAAGAGAAGTCTACATACAGCAGAAATGCTTTTGTTTCTTTCATTTAGTTTTAGTTTAGCTTAACTTTCCACTGCAGATTTATTTCCATTTTGCATGCTTGTCTCTCCAAGATTTTAAAAGTTTGGCCAGACTGCCATATATAAGATACACAAGGAGATGGATATTTTGGTGAATTGGGTCTCTAGAAGAGAAAATTCCACAGAATGGTGGTAGCTGTTGTTTCTTACCATCTTAGATATCTAAGTATACTGTAGATATCTTAGATATCTGGAAGTTACATGTCATGAATTAACTTAGGCAAGGACTGAAAATTGCATTCTAAGGATCTAAAAACTTCATTTTAAGAAATCAGTGGTATATTAATCTACACATCGAAAGGCTTAGAAAAGGGTTAAGGTGTCTGGGGCACGAACGGTCTTGGTGACAAAGGAACTGACACCCATGTAAGAAATAACCTGAAACAACATTGGTTCAGAAAGCTGTGAAGCCTAAGGATTCAAACAAGTCTACTGTATCAATGCTGATAGCAACACAATTCTGGGCCTAGGTTCATGATTAGTAGAATTCTGTAATTAGGCTGGATGCACTCAACATCATATTCTACACATCTTACGGTAGAGCATATCCAGATTGTTTTCATTGCAAAGCAAGATCTAATTGTCTCCACGATGTTCCAAGAAAGCCATCAGTTCCTGTCTATGGAAATAGTAGGGGTGAATGTTCTTAGAAGAAAGACAGCAAAGCAAGGAATGAAAGTAGACTGGGATATATGGTCACAGAACAATGAGAAGGATTCAAGCTGCAATAAGACTTCTATGAAAAAGTACTATTTGTACCATTCATGCATAGAGAGGGCACAATTGGTTTGTCATTATTTACTGAAGCTATTGCACCATTTTTTTCCTTGACAGTTTTTACTGGTCAGTTTGAACTGTTCTGTAGTTCCTGCCATCCCTTGATTTATACTGTACATATACCCTCCCTTTCTCAGCTTGATCTTACACATTCAGAGTGGCCTTGCCTTAGCTGAAGAGAACATTCTGCAATCTGGGGCAAGGAAATCTTAGGAACAGGCAACTTCTAAAAATCCATGAGAAAATCCATGGGGGTAGACTCATTTTTTTTAGAAGGGGCATGGTGGCTCGGCGGGTAAGACGCCAGGCTTGTTGATCGGAAGATCGCAAGTTCGGAGGTTTGAATCCCTAGCCCTGCGTGTGGAGAGAGCTCCCGCACTAGCTCCAGCTCTTGCCAACCTAGCAATTCGAAAGCATGCAAATGCAAGTAGATGAATAGGTACCACTTCGGTGGGTAGGTAACAGCGTTCCGCGTGTGTCATGCGGCCACACGACTGTGGAAGCGTCTTCAGACAACGCTGGCTCTTTGGCTAACAAATGGAGATGAGCACTGGCCCCTAGAGTCGGACACGACTGCACAACTGTGCGGGGGGAACCTTTACCTTTTTAGACTCATTTTAGAAAACAGCACCAAGTATTTCACAATGTAATCCTACCTTGGTCTGCTTTGTAATAAGAGGTTCTTAAGCCAAGAAAAAGAATCCCATGTTCAACAATGATGCAAGAGTTGCTAGCTGTTCTTCTGAAAATTTAATTTGTATTTATTATTTATTTATTTATTTATTTTTATTTATTATTTAGACTTATATTACCGCCCAACTCCCCCAACGGGGGACCCTGGGCAGTTCACAATAAAAACAAGGTTAAACACAATACAGATCAGAACATCAATAAATAAATATAAAATCCAAGTGCAAGGATGTTAATACTAAGAAGGGTTTAATGGAATCAACCAGTCCCAGGAGGAACTGTTAGCATTCCCCTCCCATGCAAGGCAGCAAAACCAGGTCTTTAAATTTTTCTGGAAGGTCGGGAGCGAGGAGACCTGCCATAGCTCCGGGGGCAAGATGTTCCAAAGGACAGGTGCTATTGCAGAGAAGGCTTGCCTCCTGGACCCCGCTAGATGGAATTCTTTGATCAATGGGGTCCGATGGGATTTAATGAAATCATCATATAAATTCATAGTATCATATCCTACTATACTAAGAGCATAATATGCTCTTCCCTGTCAGACTGTCATTTGAGGAATTATTGTGCTTCATAATTTCAATTTTCAGCAATGAATCTATAACTAAGGTACTGTATAACCTTGGTCTGGTTTGTAAATTATAGACTTATTCTTTCTTATCAAACCAAAAAGTGAATGAGATGTATGGTGACAAATGTAGCCCTTTAATGCCCATTTCACCAGGAAGGAATAATTTTATGTTGAGTGTGCCCAATCAAGCCAGGATTTATAAACCAAACACAAAACTGGTTTAAAAATGTCAGAGCACCAGACCAGGACTTGGCTATAAACTCCAATTCCTGATTGGTGGGGATTCTGCAAGGTCTCATGGTATTTTTTTCTCCAGCTCCTTTCACCCAGAAATGCCAGTAATTGATCCTAGTGACCACTATGTACAGGACAACCCTGGTCTTTTCATCCTGTCTTTCTGCTGTTGGGACAGTTGGAAGAATCAATAGAGTCTGAAGACTTCTGCAAGCATTCACTTGAACATGTGAAGGCTTGAAAGTCAGTAGAAGATATACATGTAGCCCCTTCTCTTTGACCTCCATGAGTTCCGAAGATCTGAAGAAAAGCTACATATGCATTTGTCTGAATGCAAACACAGCTCTCTGCATGATCTCTGACTCTGCTTTATTAGTACATTGATTGCTCTGCTGTCATTCAAGTAAACATGAATACATCTCTCCTTCAGACCCCTTGACTGAACTCATGAATGCCAGACCTACATGTGGCTCTGTTCCTCTGTCCACTTTAACCCCATTTATTTTTTTAATTTAAAATATTTTTATATAATTTGGAGGTTCCCTGGACACGATCTGGGGAATGGCTTTCCTGCAGGCACAATATTCCGAACTCCTATTCTACACATGTTTCTCCCTTATTGGTTGATGTGAGCGGGTGCTGTCAAAGATGCCAAATGGATTGCCACTTTCCTCTTCTGCCCTGCATACATCCCAACCTGCTCCAGGTAGGGTGGAGAGGAAGAAGCATTTATGCTACAGCAGATGCTGCTCCCCCAGCGCAAGCACGAGGCTGAATACTAAACAGGGCCATAGCCTTGTGTCAATATTATATCTCAAATATATACTGTATACCTAGAAACAAGCAACTCTTCAGAGTAGCTGTAGGGCCTCTTACCTGTGATGAACTGTATTTGTTACACCTCAGCAGGTAAAACTAGAACAGCAGACCTAGTCATCACTGGTTCTGTTTCTACATGACCCTTTTGTAACAATGAAAATTAATGTACCAGAAAACAGCAATGAGGTTTTTAGGCCAATTTCTTTCTCAACCTCCCATTATCTTGCTGTATTTGATTGGGTTCCCCCTGACCCTACTCTCTTGCTCCCATGGATTGAGTACTCTGTAACTGAAAGCTTAAATATCAAATAGTGGAATAATATAGATAAACAAACCAACAAAAAAGTGAACTCCATTTCTTTTCCTAGAGATGATTTGGTTTAGATTAAGAAACTGTAATGGGATAGTCTGCTTGTCCTCTTCAGTGCTACAGTAAAGCTAAAGTAGACAAAG